>OY728152.1:1710148866-1711409454 GCA_963277665.1 Viscum album | reverse complement strand
CTGGGTCTGTGACGCTGCGTCCTTATATGACTCTTGTAGTTGCAATTTAAAATTAAAATTGTGAATATATTATATGCAGTTAATTTTCAAACTTGAAAACAAATAATACTTACCACGATGTGACACTGACGATCACCTCTGAGCTCCCCAGTAGAAGGATCACTATACATCCTCCGATATACATTGTACTCCATAATATCGGGGTGCTCGACAGCCTATAAGAATAAAAAATAAACTGTTAATATTGATAGTTATATAAAATATTTATAAATAATGTACGTACCAGATGTTGTCTATTAGTACTGAAAGTACGTCTCCCAGCTCGATGAGTCACCTCCTGTCTCCCCTAATTCTGCCTCCCCACCGATGATCTCCTCTGAAAGGCATCACTCAACCAGTGCGCACATAATCCATCCCATACGTGGGATGAAATGTACTGTGTTCGGTGCGCTCTACAAGAATCATAAAAACGGATACTCCTGCTTTCTTCATGGCCGCTCTCCTCAAGTTGTGCAAAAACTGACGAAAGCGATCACGCATGACCACCTCCCATGCATCGTGGATGGCTCCATGCATGGTATCCTCGATCGAATACCTTAAACCCTACAAATAAATCAAAATATCAAGTTGGAAATAAAATAATTTTCAAAATAAAAATTATTTATTTACGTATGTACCAACCAATGGACGAACATGGCCTGCTGCACATCAATGGGAATCTGCTCCCATGTGCTCCAAGGATGAGAGAAATAGTTGCACAAAATAGAGATGCCCTATCCGACTGCTATATGAGGAAAACTGTAAAAATAATATAAATTTATTATGTGAATAGATTAATGAAATCTTAGTCAAATCCACAGGTTATCACACAGGTTATCACACCTCTGTGTGCATGGATCAAACCCAAGACGTGGACGTCGTTCGGGGATGGGGTCAGGAATCATCAATTGTGCAAGACCGCGCCCCCTCCGCGTACTCCCTAAAGCGCCTGCAGGCTGAGGGTCATCTGCCAGCAACTCATCGGCATCGAATGACAGGTCAGCTTCCACCAACTCATGAAATGCATCATCGTCCATCTGAAAAAGAAAGTGTTAATGTTTTTAGAAAATAATTGATAATTACTATTATATATACATATATATTAGTTATGATTATATATAACTTCCATGGAATTCTATCAGTGTTCATCTTCATCATCATCTTCATATATGTCAATGTCATCTTCATATTCCTCCTCAACATCATCGATATCCATTCGAGTTCCACTTGCTTCACCTCTTACCATTTCAAATTCATATGTGACATCATTAACATCATCGTCATCACCAACTCTTAAATGTGGGGTGTTGTCATCGATACTCATGTCCCTTTGTAAAAAAGATTTATTTTGAGTAATCTCTTGAAAAAATTCAATTCCTTGCACATCAGTGAAAGCACATTCACTTTGACTAAACTGATTGTCTTGAATTTTTATTTTTATTATACTCCACCATTCATTCAAGTCTTTTGACGTAGCACAGTACTTTGGTTAATAAAATTGATGTGCCTGTTGAGCCAATAAGAATGGTTCATTTACTGCGAGAACAATTTTACATTTAATATTAATGATTCCATGAGTCGGATGAACATGCACGCCTCTCTCCGTATCCAACCACCGACATTTGAACAGGGTTATGTAATGTTGTCCACGATAACAGAATTCCATGATTTCATCAAGCATGCCATAAAAGTAAACTTCATTTTCTCGATGATGAGATACTCTCAAGATAACTCCACTGTTAATTGTTTTTTTTTGATTCCCCATATGCATGTGTATGAAATCTAAATCCATTCACCACATATGCATTAAATGTTTTAACAAGTTTGGAAGGTGGGTTACTCAATAGACACAACCATTTTTCAATTTTATCAGCATGTCGAGACACCTGAAAATTTGTGAAATAATTATCAATATAGTAAACTATAAATTGAATGAGTTTCTAAAAGGTAATGAATTTATGTTACCAGTTTTTTAAACCAATGAGAGAAATTTTTCTGTCGGTGTTCTTCGAGAGCAGCTGCTATAATTTTTGGAATTTGTTTCTTGATATGATTATCATACAACCTATAAAAAACAATGTTATTTGATGTAACATAATTGATAAAATAAGTGATATAAACACTTACAGTACAACTGATGTCATATCTTTATAGTTGAGCAGAACATACGTATGAGGTCTGTGATGTTCATCATCCAAAAGACAGCGTTCATGAACTCCACCAAAACCAAGCTCTGGCTGGTTGAAAACAAATAATTGATTGTCGATTTCATCAATATTCTTCTCGTTCCATCCCATTCGGTTGTGTTTTGAAGGATATTCAGATTCAAAATAATGGGAGCAGAAAAAATATATTTTTCTCTTGCATATAATCTTCTGCAATAGATCCTTCAACAAATGCTTTGTTACGTACTTTTCTTTTCAATTTTTGCATGCATCTTTCGAATGGGTACATCCATAGAAACTGTATTGGACCTCCACATTTGGCTTCATATGTCAAATGTAATATCAAATGTTCCATTGAGTCAAAGAAAGACGAGGGAAATATTTTTTCCAGTTTACATATAATTACAAAAACATCTTCTTCAAGTTTGCAAAGAGCATCATAATCTGCTGTATCTGCACAAATGTCCAGAAAAAATATGACATGTCTGTTATGGTGGGGGTTGGAATAATCCTTTTTGGGAGAATTAAGGAGAAGAAGAGCCATTGGGATAATTGAGAGGATTTCATCCTCACAATGAAGAACACAAAGAACACTCCTTCCACTGAAGAACGACGAGCATTGTCTTCACCCTCGTCAACCGGAGCAAGTAGAAAAAACACCGCCGCCCATGAAGAACGTCGATGACGTCATGTCGACTCGTCTTCCTCGAATAATTCTTCATCAACTTCCTAGTCTTCTACCTGACATCAATGGAATGACGTCCGCTTCCCGCAACTTCGTCTGTGAGTGACAATCTAGGTAGGGGGTTTGAATTGTTTGTACTCGTTCATTGTCATACAAATTTCTGGAATAAGAACCAAATGATATGACCATAACAATGAGGGTTCAGACCAAACAAACATGGAACAACCCTCCCATTTGGTTTGTTGTTGTTCGTTGATGATGGATGCGGTAAACGCGGTGACCGGAAATGTGCCGTCCACGAAGATGCTGGCGACGCAAGGCCACTGGGTCTCCACAAAGGAATGGCACCGCCGTGCACGAACAGAACCATGTCGTGGCTAGGCGGGCTGTGGCGGTTCCAGAGGGACGTGGTGCCATCGCACCGCTTTGGAAGGAAGGGCCACGATGGTCTGACGGAGGTGCAACACCATCGTGCCATGTAGAGCAGTAGGTAGACACGGCCAGGGCGGGCCGCAGTGGAGGGACGCGGTGTCGTCGCGCCACGCCAGTGGTGCAGGACCGCAGCCTTAGACCGCGGTGTACAGGAGAGGGAGGTCGGCTGAGCCGGCTGCCGGTGCGCGCTACAGGCGAGAACCATCGGGTCCCACTATTACAAGGGGTCGGTGCATCGCGCCGACCTTTTCGGTCAAAGGGCGGGGGTGGGTGGTGGGGGTGGGGTGCGGTAACCCCTCCCACGCATGGCTAGCCAGGCCACGCGGGCTTCCACCTGGCCACGCGGGCCGCCAGGCCCGGCTTCCCCTTTCAGACCGGGCTCCCCTCAGAGGCTGAGGTGTACAATCTGTAAGGGCTTCCCCTTTTGGCTGGGCCACCCTTTTGGGCCGGGTCGGATTCACGGACCGGGTCGAGTCGGTCCAACTATGTCTGACCAGTCCCGAACCCGTCAGACCCATTTACACCTTTTCGCCCATATCTTGGGCTATGGCCGCCCGTTTGTTGAACCGTTAGTGGAACCGAATTTCATGGAACGAAGTATTCCTATTGAGAATACCCCATAAGAGTTAGGGGTATATTTATGATTTGGCCAGGTTGGTTCATACATGAAACCAACCAGGCCCCCGGGACTAAAAGGCTAATAACTCACAGACCATGCGTCTGATTCACATGTCGTCTGTTGCATTGAGACCCCTATGATGTGGTGGTCCTTTGAGATACTTCCACATGAGACTTCATGACAATAAGAGTATCTAAAAGTAGCTCGTGGACTGGATCATCCAGGAGATGAGCACATTAAGTCCAGAGACCTAGTAGCTGACAACTCTGACGACTTCTTGACCGATTCGACTCCGAGTGATTCGAATAACATAGTGGGTAGGGCCTGGTTTTTGGTGGCAGAACGCTAGCGGATGGATCACCTTGTATTTGGAAGCAAACCAGCAGTACTCGATAGGAAGAGTACCTTTGTAGGCTATTAGGTGGAGCGCCTGGTATTTGGCGGCAGACCCACAGCGGACGGAGCGCCTAGTAGTTGGCAGCAGACCCGCGGTACTCGACAGGAGGAGTACCTCAGTAGTCCGAGGTTAGTGAGAAGTGCATTGGTGTTGTGACAGGCCCACTGTACCGGATAGAGGAGGAGTTCTCCAATATCAGTGGTTTTGATAATAAAAATTATCGTTTGAGCTGAGTCAATGACCTTTGTGTTTTTTTCAAGATTGAGATGAGTTACTTGATAACTTACGTATATGTGTTTGCATATACCTAAGTAATGGTTATCTATTGATTTCAAACTTTTTGGTTTATCCTTGTTTGATTTTGTGAGACCTTGAGGGTCTTGGGGTCTCTATTATGTATCGTTATACTCACCCCTACACGGGCTATGGCTGCATCTCGTTTTGTTGGATGTAGACGACAGACAGTGCTGACGGAGGTAAGGAGCTCAATGACTGGATGATACACAGAGGAGGACCATAAGACGTATCAGTACATGGTGGAGTCTGAAGGACATGGAGTTTTGTAGAGGCCATTTGTACCTACCCTTCAGGTAGGAACCCCAGAGGACGATCGTGGTTCTGCTTTCTCCTTTTAGCTATTTGTCTCTTTTCAGTTGTATTTGTACTTTACAGTTGGGCTTGGATTCTGGACCCCCATTACATTCACTACACTTGTTATAAAGCTTTTACATAGTGTTTTCTTCTTCATTTACTCTGCTTGTGTGAGTTTATGTTTTATAAAGGCAATCCCTTCACAGTCTTAGGGATTTACGCCTTTTGTGCTAGTCGCTATCCCCTAGCATATGGAAGGCGAGCTTAGGGTAATCACGATACAAGCCCCGAGGGACAGGTTGTGACAATCCATGACTTCATCATGACTTCCAATGATTGAATAGTCATTTTAGACTATCCTTCAATTTTAGAGAGATATGATGTTCTCAAATGAAGCTCGTTATCCAGATCATTCTGATAAATTTATACATAATTTGTATGTAAATCATGGATCATGACATGAAAAAATTGATAGTGGTGTGCCATGAATTCATATTACATCATTAATATATATTCATTCATGTCTATCAATGGATATGTATTCTCTGATGTAGAGGAAATTTCTTTATTTTGTGAGGAGGTCAAAAATAACACATGTTGCATCGTTCATTCTAGGAGAATGTTAAACTCGTAAAAATTTTCATTGTAATGTCATCACATTTATATAAAGGCATAGGCAGATGGTTCATATTATCCAATACAAAATATTCCAATATATATATATATATATATATATTGTTGTTATAAGAGTATATAGAGAACTTTGAACATTGAAAATAGAATAAAAAATACATTTTAATATTAGTTATAGATAGAAGAAATATCCTCCTTTTAAATTGTATATCTATATCTTCATATATGAAAAATTACAATTCACCATGATTCATAACATTAATTTTATTTTTTAAATTTTCAACATTAGGATGAGAACATTTTTTCTCTTTGAATAAATATTGGTTAGAATCTATTTAAAAATGGATTTATGTTTCCCTTTGCAAAATAATTCCACTAAAAATCATCCAAAATTAAATGCACATATAATCCCATTTTATCCTCATCTAGGATATGAATCAAGGATCATTCATATTGAAAACATCCACTAAATAATTTTCCTTCACTAATGTGTAGTTTTTTTATAAATCATTATCTTTATAGATCAAAGTCATTTTCATTTTCATAATATTTATATCCTAATTTGAAAATGTGTATTATTGTATCTTATGATAATTTTATATATCATATATTTCTACATTGAGATGAATACTCCATTTCATCAAAGAAAATATTTTGGGTACTAACTCAATATCATGACTTATTTAATTCCATTCATGAGGATTTAACTTTCATGATTCATAAGAAATAGTTTTAACATTATAGATAAGGACACATTCATGTTTATTCATTACTACATGACTATATATCAGAAATCCATCATTTCTATAAATTATCAAGTAAATAATGAATAATTATTTTATTCTAGAATTAAATTTTAATGTAATTTATAATTTTATGAGTAAAGATATTGCAGTTTTAGTAATTAATGAATCAGTACTAACATATTAGCATCCAGACCGTATTAATATTAATGAGAACATTATGAATAGTAATCTAGCTACTATTATTATAACCTCACATATTAATGTATAAATAAAAATTATTAATCTCATATTTTAAACAAGATATACTTATATCATTTAATTAGTAAATAAATTTTTAAAAAATGATAAATTAAGTGTCTATATTTTTTTGGAAAGATAATGATTATTAACAATTTTAAAATTTATATTTTTATTTCAAACAAATTCATATTCATAAAACTAATTAATAAATTAAAATTTTCATTATTATAATTATATGAATATTTTGTGATAACTTAATTTACATATCCAAGTGTCATACGATCTGTTAAAATATTAAAATTAATATTTTGGGATTAAATGATTAAATTTATTCCACATAAAATTTATCATATATATAAATTTATTTTCAAACAATTATTTCCATTTACTAAATCAACATGTAAAAAAAATTTATGTTGACCTTTTCAGATTTAATAATAATTTGAAATTTTGGGAATAGTGATTTATAATACTTTATGTCATTTGACATTATAAGTAATTACATGAATTTATGGGAATTTTTTGATGTAAAATTCTAGTAGTTTGAACTAACATGAACTAGTTACTGAACAGAGTCACATTAATCAACAATATTGATAGTTTTGAGAAAAAATAATAAACACGTGATAAAAATAATCAAAAAACCCATCAACTCTTATAATAAATAAAACCTTTCATAATATCTTCTATTATCAAATTATAATCCATGATGATGGTTTAAATTTATCTCAGTTTACTTATAAATCCACTTAAAATTTATAAACACCTCCTGGTATAACCAAGAACAAAAAACACTTACCTAAAAGTGGTTATTAAGGATATGACACTAAAGGGGAAAATTCTTCATTCTTTCTCTTTTAAATTTAGTCCTTATTTCCTTAATTATTATTACATTATCCTCAACTCCACTATCCAAACAGGAAAGTTAAAATTAATACCATATATGCACTATAATTTTATTGTGTTGGTAGAATATCCTTAATAAAAAATTTATTAATCTCCTGTCATTTTAAAAAATTAAAGCATATTCCCTGACTTTTAGATTCAGTGGCATCAAAGATGATGATTTTTTATTTTCAATTACCATTTTTAAATGATGGTAAAAAAAAATTTATGGTTATAATTGATTTTAATATGTATACTATAACGGTTTTTTATATTTTTGAACTAATTTAGAGACATAATAATTTAATTAAATTAAACTAGATTTTGATTTTTAGAAAATCCCCAAAAAAACAAGAAAACATTTATCATTAATTTCATACCTAATAAATCATCCACATATAAAAAATGATATATGGGACAATTTAAAAGTATGTAAAAAATTCATAACAATTTCATTCATTATTATATGTTTTTTATTTTAAAATAACACCCATATTTTTAGTCGTAGAAGATAGTAATAAATCAACGAAATAGAAACTCCACGAATGATGATCCTGTTATTCATAACACATCGAAATGTCCATTGATTAATTTAATAAAAGGGTAATAACTAAAATATATGTGGAAATGGGTAAAAATTATGTAATTAATTAATATAATTTTTTTATCCATGTTATTAATTACATGTGTAGAATTATTTCATACATATAGAAACAACATTATCCGTAAAAATAAACATTACACAATATAGTATTTTTAATAAATAATTTTTTAAGAATATACGGAATTAGAATATTTTTAATCATTCATATTACCAATTTGATTTTATTTTTGGTTTACTTGTATAAAATTTAATTTAAAATTTTAATTATTTCGTTTATATTTTTCCTGCTTCTCAAAAAATAAAATTTTAGATTGAAATGGAAAATTTATTTTCCTCATTAATGGTTATTTTTTTCAAGTTATCTGTTCTATGATCATGTTACAGTTATTGGAAATTTTTATGATGATAGGTGGTTTCATGATAAACCGAGTATGGGTGATTATGTTTAGCTCTCCAGCCATTGGGTAAATTGATTGTTTTAACTGGTAAAGTTTATCCTAATATATTATGGGAATATACTACAATGATTATTCAAAATGTAACCATGATGTTTACTATATTTATATCAAAGGGTGAAAAATTATATGTAAGGGTGATTATAATGATGCCACAATATTCTTTATTTATTTATGTTATCGTTCAATGTTTTAAATTAATCTTCTTATTTTATAAGATAATGTAAGGATTGTTTGTATTGATGGTATGAATTATAACTTTGTCGTAAAAGTTTTCATTCATAGTTTAATAGTTTCTTCATTCATTTTATTTCCATTACTATGATTTTTGTGCCCATACAATGTCTTACAATCATTTACAAAGTGTTATTGGATGGGTAATGTAATAGAATAAATCATTTTTAATGCTTTTAAGATTTATTATTTAATAAATTCATGTTTTGTTTTAAAAGATTCATATAGTGAAAAAATGGAAATTGAGAATAAGTGTCAACATTGTAATATATAATTTTCTCTGTATAAGGATATGACCTAATTCAATATTACCATAAACCTAACTTTTATTTAAAAATTATAAAAAGGAATTATATTTGAACTAACTATATTATGTAATGTTTAATGTTGGCTTATTACAGTTTGTATCCTTGAATAGGTTATATAACTATAGGGGCTAGGTTATTGTGTATAGAATTCAAAAAAAATAATGATTTATTTACAAATAATATGAAATGGTATATAATTTAATTATTATCATGATGTTTCTTCTATGATAAGTCTATGAAAAATGGGTTTACACCTAAGAAATAGTGAAGATGAAGTAGGAAGAAAGTAAGTGAATGATATCCTCCATATTCCACAATATGAAATGGTGGTAATTGGAACCGAGTAGTTTGTGATAGTAATGACTCATTTCTTATATGATCTTATAGGAGGTGGTATACATGAATCAGATGTGCTAGAAAATCATATATGAATATGTCAACAGTGGAATATTTAATGAGGAAACAGACTACTTCATTTACTGTATCTTTTTACTGAGTGGTATCTAATGGTTGGATTAAATCATTGGAAATGATTTTAGATTTCATGTTGTGATTATACCTTCAAAATAAAAGTGTTTCCATTTACTTAGTTGATGGTGATGATTTACATTGGTGGTCAATAGAAAAGGATATTAGGGATAGTGAGGAGATTGCTTATTTTTAATTTGTTGAATTCACTAATATTTTTGTTGAATACTATTTTCTTAATGAGAATAAAATAAGGATATAAAATATATTTATTGGATTTGAGACTATAAGAAGATTAAATGGATGGTTACAATCAAAAAAATCAATCAATTATAAATGTACTCTCCTAATATTATTATAAATCATGATAGTTATGTTATTCACTACTCACTTTGGATTGAAGCCAAAATATTGAAGGGAAATTGGTATCTCGTGAATTGAAATGTTATGAAAAATCATTTTTGATTTGTGGATAATGTAGAAATAGAGTTTACCAATACTGATGTTTTATTTTAAAACAAGAACACTGATAATTAAATACGTTATAAAAAATGAAATAATTCATAAAATATGGTCCATGGAATGAAAATAATGTTTTTAGTTTGTGATAATTATGGTAAAAATCATAGTTTGGAAGGCATACTGTTGTATGTTATGGGTTTCTGATGTGGTATGTTTTGGAATAAATATCATCATTGAATTGAAAATAATCATAGTAGTGTTAATAAAATTTATCATATAAAAACATTAAATATTTAAAAATGTAATGAGAGAGTACATTAAAAAAATTGTTGACTAACTAGGAACCCGAATGATGGGAAATGATAGGTTATATGTAGAACGGCGTGGTGAAAGACATTGCAACTACAACACCAGATCTGGGGCCATCCAATTAAGTTGTATATTGTACATTGTATTATTACTAAGGTATTACTAATGTCTTGTTGGATTTAGTGTTTACACATTATTTTTTATCTAATAAATTTTATGGTAAATTGTAAATTACATCACTTGAAATGAAGCCAGCACAAATGATAAAAAGGCATAGTGAAAAAATAAATGAAAAAATAAATTATAATAATATTTATATTGATGTCAGTGGAAATAATTCACCTAAAAACATTTTTTCGTTCTCTTGGTAGAACATAATGTAATTCTTGATATTTATTCTCTTTCTATATACTATTCTAGGATTTATTGTATAGTTAAAGAAATTTTTTTCATAAAGTGATCCATTTTGTATATAGGAATGAACCCATTCAATTTATAACATATTTATATTATTATAAACTATTTTAAAAGGGAAATTTTTTATCATTAATATGTTGTTGAATACAATGCATCTGTTCCTATAAATGATGTGTCATTTTTAAATGAGTATGCAGATGTTTTTCATGATGAGTTTTATAGATTTATAAATTATGGAAAGGATAATTTTATTGTTTATTTAGTCTATTATTCTAATCCTATTTATAACCCCTATTATTGAACGGATCAAGTAGAACTTCCATGAATGAAAAATATTCTATAGGAGTTTATAATAATATGTTTCATTCGTATGAGTAAATCACATTGGGGTGATACTTTTTTTTTAAAATAAATGATGGTACACTATTGAATTATAATTATTATAGGATATTGAAATACATCAATTTTACAAATAGGCATCATTTTCATTGTATCGAGTTCTTGTTTGACCAATTTGAGTGAGATCATAATTTTTCCATGAATAACATGAGATTCAGGTACCATTAGTTGAAGGTGAAAAAAGATGACATTCCAAAAACTATTTCTAAACTACATTTGGTAATTATTTGTTGTTTATTCCCTTTAGTTTGAATAACACCCTTGTTTAAAATATAAATCATATTAAAAATATCTTATGTGAATACTTTTATAGGTTTTTTTATTGATTATATTATTGTGTATTTGAAGGGATATTCGAATCATAAAATATTTTAATGATTATTAAGAAAAACAAAAAATATAAGAAGTTATAGAGTAAACATAGAAATCAATAATTTTAACTACAATATATTTATTTTAAGGGGAAAATGGTAAATAAATTTTGACAAACAATTATTCTCGAAAAAATCGAATGGTAAAAACCAAAAAATAATAATGATAATCAATTTTTTTGGAATAGTGGGCTATTTCTGATATTTTTTAAGAACATTACATGGATATCTATCTCCATAATTATGTTAACATAGATAGGGGTTAAAGTTAGTCACAAATTATAATATGATGTTTTTTTGAGGAATACAAAATAAGATTAGTTAATTCTCCAAATTTGGATATGCCTTCATAAAATTGATCGTTATTTATCTATAATGATACTTCTTTAATGTTACGACATTGTGTTCTAATTCATAGTGATCATATAATTAATTCTTCCACAAGTAATAAAATCAACCTGATTAAAATTATCCCACACAAGATTTAGAATAAGAAGAATGATTTTTTTGATTTAAAAATATTGTGATATCATTTAAATGGAGTAAATATTTATATATAAACAGATCATAAAATTCTGAATTATAAATTGTATTCGAAGGAATTGATAACGAGGTAGAGAATATTGATGGAATATATAACAGATTCTCGTTACCTTGTCAATTACCACCCTGGAGATTAAAACAAATCAGGGGATTCGATGGGTCAAAAACATCATGCTACATTCGCCAAGTTTGTTTTGATTGATGATCCATTGATTAATTATTTGATTAATTTTGTATTGAATTATGTTGGTGAAGAAAATATCCTTATTTTTTATAGGTGTAAATGAAATTGTCTCTATCATAAATAATGAATAATGTACAAAAGGATGTCCATGAGTTACCAAAAAGGTGTATTTGGTTGAAACAAAAAGTTTATAGTCTTTGAAATTGATAATTATAGGTTTTTTTTATTTGGTAAGTTATTATTTGTTTCTTTTTTATTCACAGTTGAAGAATGAGTTAATAAGTAAATCTCATATTTCACTTTTTTAGATCATCCTCATTGTACTATGTTTTATTGAATTCATTGGGATTAATACTTAAGGGATTGAATTAAATTAGATATTAATGACATTACTATGAGTTGTTTGACTTGTCAACTTGTAATATCAGAATGAAAATTATTGAAGGGGTTGCTTTTTTCCTTTTCTAGTGCCAAGGTGGAATTAGTAAAATATATCCTTAGGGTTCATAGGGAGACTTCCAAAAACATTATAAGGTAAAAATTCAATTGGGTTATTATTGATCTACATATTAATTAATCAATTTTCCTTAATATTAAACATATTATGTAATTAGATCAGATTTCTCGACATTACCATAATGAGAGTGTTATTATACATAATGTTTATCTCTCTATTGTATCTGATTATTATCCTACATTCAATTTTTTATTATTGAAATTCCATTAGTATACATTTTGAAATTAATTTTATTACAACACTACTTTTAATCCTCAATCCTATGGATAGTCATAGAAATCAATTCATACATTAGAATGAATGATTCGATCATGATAAATTGATTACAAGGGGTGTTGGGATCATTATCATTCTTTGGTTTAGCTTTCATAGAATCATAGTTTTTACTCAAATATACAGATGGTGACTTTGGATTCATTACATGATAAATAGTATCAATCTACATCAATTTTTGATGAAGTAGGTTAAATATGATTTTGGTGAAATAATTATTAGAGAAAATGGTAGAGAATGTTCATACAATTTGGCAATACATGAGGAAAGATCTGATAAGGATGAAATATAATGTTGATATACCAAGGATATTTATTTCGAGGTTTGTGATATATTATTTCTCAATGGTTCTCCATGAAAATTTTTGATGAGTTTTGTTAAGAGGGATAATATGAGTCCAATGTTCATTAGACCATTTGAAATCCTGGAAATTTATTAGACTAGTTACCTACCAAGTGGATTTTCCATTTATGTTGTTGAGGTACACAATGTTTTTCCATTTTCAATGTTATAAAATAATGTGATAGTTTCATATCCTTTTTTAATTGCTGAATTTTTTCAGATCTAAAATAACCTTTAAAATAAAGAAAATTCAATTTATATTCATGATCATAAAGAGAATTTGTCGCAGAATAATGCAATTCTCCATGTTCATTTTTTGAGGAGATATCACATGGTTAACAAACCAACATGGGAACATGAAAATGGAATGAAGTAAATGTATATTCAACAATGTAATAATTTAATAAAACTCTGATAATGTAATTTCCAAAAGGAAGGGAGAGTGTAATAACACATGTAATTATATAATAATTTGACTTCATTATGAATTTAAATAGATAAATTTATTATTATTGTATAATGAAATTAGTATAATTTATATAAATTAATGAATCAATAATAATGGAATTGTAACAAGACTATTCGAATAGTAATGTGGCTGTTAAGAATTTCAACCTAGCCATTAATGTAATAACCTCATCTATGATAGTATAAATAAAATTATTGTACCAAAAAAAGGAAAATATGATATATTTATATAATATAATAAATAAATAAATGTTTTAAAATTGATAAATTTAGTGTAGGTATTTTCGATAAATTTACATATTTATTAACATTTTAATAATTAATATAATTATTTTTTAAAAAATAAATTTATTTTTATAGATACATAACTTAATATATTATTTTATTATAATTTTTAGATAAATTTTTTCAACCATAATTATGTTTCAAAACTATCATAAAATCAGTTATAATATTAAAATTTTTATATTCCAGAAAAAAGATGATTTTATATAAAATTTAAA
Organism: Viscum album; assembly: GCA_963277665.1. NCBI lineage: Eukaryota > Viridiplantae > Streptophyta > Magnoliopsida > Santalales > Viscaceae > Viscum > Viscum album. The sequence goes on along the minus strand of OY728152.1, from coordinate 1,711,395,165 downwards.
TCGTTGTTTTATAGAAATCAATGGGCATAAAATTACCTCCATCAATTATTGTATTTCAGTTATTACTAATGATATCCCATAAAAATAGTCATTTTAAATAGGTTCCCTTCACATATATCATGTTACGGATAAACAAGATTCAAATACATTTTATTGTGACGAGGCACCCCAAATAAATTTGAAATGTGGGGTCATGACACATCCACAAGGGCCCGTTCCTAGAATACCCAATCCCTCCTCTTGAGGACCAGGTGCTGGTGACTAGCGTAGAAGGCATCATCTCACATGTGGGAGTTATTTTCTTGAGTACATGTATGCACACACATGCCCATCCAAGTCCTACAAACAAAAAGGGAAACAAAGATCACTAAGACAAGGATGATAACAAGAAAAAACAATATATGTTGTTGAGAATACATACCCCATAAAATATATGAAGACAAAAAACAAGTAATCTAACTTTTTATGTCCACCCATGGAAGACCCCATCGGATCATAAGAGTTGTGTAGCTACTGGAAGCCGAATTAGAACTTCTTGTCCACCTGATCCTATCAGGCCCCCACCAGGTTCTAGGCCATAATACACACCGTCATAGCATCATTCAGACCCATACTGCTGATCACCTCTAGGTTCTTGTCCACCAATGTCTCTTTCAAAATGTTGATCATCTACAGTAGACCCAACACATGTGGGAAATTCTTGTTCAAGTGTGAGTAACAAGGTAATCAGTAGGGACCCAAAAACAAAAAGGAAATACAAAAAACCAATACCCAATGTAATTATCGAAGCATATGTAAGGTCACAACAGGTATACATTTAGAGTAGATATTGAAGAATCATCACTGACATCAAAAAAACACCTTGGCTACTAGATATCTCCTCCTCTATCGAGTATAGTGGGCTAGCAAAGTCACACAGACATGCTTCCCACTAACGATGGACTACTAAGGTATACCTACACCTCATGTATCACGGACATGAAAAGTTATACAGAAGTTCTTCCCACTAATCTTGTCCAACTGAGGTACTTATACTCATCACGTATCATGGGCCTACAAAGACACACAAAAGTGCTTCACAATGTGGGCATACAATGTCACACATAATTTCATCCCACTAATCATGACCAATTGATGTATTACTCTTCATGGCGTACCATGGGCTTGTAAAGTCAAACAAAAGTGATTCCCACCATGAGCATGAAAATTCACAAAAGATTTATTACCACTAATATTGGCCAATTGAGGTACTCCTCCTTATTGCGTACCGTGGTCTTGAAAAGTCACACAGATGTTCTTCCAACAATGTGCCTGAATTGTAATGCTAACTCAAAAGTCAGTAGGCTGCTGGTATCAGCCAACTTCAGTGTTCCTTATGTATAGTGCCTAGGTGAATTGCTCCTCGATCCATTTTTTTCATCGCAACATCCGTGAAATCCTTTTTAGGGCAGGCCCAAAGATACTAATAATTGATAGGGTCTCAACGCCACGTAAAGATTCTCATGAAAAGGCTTGGTTTTTATGATTCAAATGTTATAGTAAACAAGGGAATATTGTGTCTAGGACCTATCCGACCAAGATGGGTTGACCCAACCAACCTGGCCTGGGGGTCCCACATACACCGATTTAGTAATGATTGTCTTAACATGACCCAGTTTAGGTCTATGTTGGTATGGCCTAGCCTATTAATTAGGCCAGGACCAATGGTCCTTGATGAACCCAGCCCCGTTTCATTGAGGGTCCAACCCGCTGAGTCGCCCGACAACTTGGTATACTCCGGCCTAGACTGAAGGGCGCGAGTTTGGCTGACCGGTGTGGGTCCAGCCTACTAGGGGAAGGACCGGACCACTGGTCCACAATTATATCTTGTTGGACCATTGCTCTATCCCATCAGTTTGGGTATGGCCTGCTGTGTGCATGCCCGACTACTTTGTGTGTCTGATGGTGAACCATCTAGCCATGACATAGTAGGATACTAGGTCTAGCCCCAGCTGCCACCATAGTGGCGGTGTCTTTCCACCTGTCATGGATGATGGTCCACATCTAGACAACTACCAAGATGGCCATGACCGTAGCTCAGACTGCCAGGACTAAGGTTCACCATATTTCCAGACAGCCTAGTCAAAAGGTGTGCCTTTTATCCTGGCCACTTATATGGTTGGTGAAATCATGTCCTACCGTCTTCCACACAACCATTGATGCCACATACTGCCACTACCTCCATGGTTTTCACATCTAAAAAACATTCAGCAGACTATCAAACACACTCCGGTGTTTCGTCCATTGGATCGCCTATGCCTATGGTCTCTGGGGAGCCTCATCTTCACCAAAAGGTACTGAAATCATTTTTCATCCATTTTGAGGGTACGAACACAAAGCAATCACATGGTATAGGTGCTCAGGCCATTTTCATGTCGGAATGATCCCTCCGCGTTAGAGTTTTAAAACATGTGGAGGATTGGGGATTATTGTTCAATCATATCATGTTATGTTTTAATCTTGATATAGGAGTCCCCAAACAAATTTTCTATCCCGTACAAAGGCAAAAATCACGGATCAACATGTCCATGTGTTGATCTTTATACGTCATTTCTAGAAAAAAATGGGAATAAAATCCAAATAAAACAAACCCTACCTGTATTTATTGCAATAGCTAATGAACAAGGATGTGATTCAATTTGTCTTTGATCGGCAGTCGTTGGCATTTTTTTCCGCTCATCAATCTCCTGATTCGATCCTCCAACATTCTTCCCTTATTACATCATTCCTTTCTATGGAGGGATTCTTCAAGCGGTTCATCAGAGATTCCCAATGTTGTTTAATCCCCTAAATCAAACACATTTTACTATTAATATAAATATTTATAGTGATGTTTCTCTCATTAATGATCCACATTAATGAGCAACATTTAATGAGTCACATTTAAAGATCCATTAATTTTTCAGTGTCACTATTACAAATGAGCCATTAATTAACCACCATTAATGGTCCTCATCATTTCAACATTATGTTTTCATTCACCACTCAAAATTGAGAAAAATAATAAAAATAAATTTTTAATGTTAATTTATTATTTTTTGAAATGTCTGAAAAAATAATATTTCAGTTCTGCCCTTTGTGGATGATGTTAAGTGATTTCTTGTGGAATCTCAGTTTATCGAGTTCTATGGTTCCGTCTATTTTTCGATCTTATAATGGGTTCAAAATATAGAAAACACCAATATCACATTGGCTAAAAATATCATAAAAAAGATTAAAATTCCATTCTGGGCCAACTGATACATGGATTCCTATTCTGTCAATGCGTGTGGTCTCAAAATAATTTCATATAATTTAATCTATTACATGAAATTTTTGAGGAATTACATTCTCCCTGCATAATGGATCTAATTTAATTAAATCCAAAAGGAAAACAAATCAAATATATGTTGGTAATGAGCCTAAATTTGAACCTCCAACTCCCATGTGATGTCCTTGAGATTCTCATGCTACCATAGAACATGCACTATTGGAATCGACAGCCCACGTAGGACTCGATCATGTTGGCCCTTTATCTCCCCCTAGAGCTCACAAATGTCACCCCATAGACAATTTTTAGCTCTCCCTAGTCAATGATGTGTTATAGATCATTCATGTACCTCTTCACCTACAAAATGTGGCGAAATATCATAAACCTGGTGCATCTGTGTGGGAAGATATAGCCATTACTCCACCTTTTCAACTCATATCAAGATCAAAAAAGGTGTGATGAACCTTGTAGATAGTTTGACACCCTAGCCAAATATCTATAATCCTCGTCAAGGTGAGACACAAAAGAATATGTGACCACCATCCTCAAACTCCAAGGGTATCCATCTCCGGTTGGCATAATCCATTTTCTATTCATTAGAAGTCCTCATATTCTTTTAGATGATCGACAACTTCTCAGTAGTAGCCCGTACTGGCTCTTGGCCCATCGGTGCTGACTCCCCAGGGTCTGTCCAACAAAAGAGTGTTCTGCAAGGTCACCCATACAAGGCCTTAAATGGTTTCTTTCCAATTGTGGTGTTATGTCTATTGTTTTATGAAAAACATTACAAATGTTAGGTGGTCCCCCCAACCATGAAAAGAATCTCGGACACAAGGACATAGCATGTCCTCCATATTCTGTATGGTCGGCTCGGTCTGACCATCCGTCTAGGGATATAAACTTATGGTCAATGACTTCTGTGTTCCAAATGCCGCATGTATTCCCCTCCACACTTGGGATGTAAAGACATCTTCATGATCAGAGATGGTCATCAAAGCCACCCTGGGACGATGCAAAATCTTCTAGATGTAGAGGAATTCCATGCCCTCTATTGGTCCCTACATTCGGATGGGAAGGAAGTGAGCCGATTTAATGATTCGGTTAACTATCACCAAGATAGAGTCAAGTCCCTTGGATGTATGTGGTAACCACTTCACGATTTACATCATGATGCCATCTAATATCCACTCTAGTACCATGTGTGACTCATCCAAAACTTCTAGAACCTAATAGTGGTCCTTCACTTGCTGAAAAATGAGGCATCACGAAACAAACTCAGCCATGACATTCATCAGCCCTTTCCACTAGTACTGGAGTCAGAGGTCCTTTTACATCTTCACCACTCTAGGATAATCCACCAAAGGGAATGTATAGAGTCCCTCCACACATCCTCATGAAAAACTACTGGTACTATGGTGAACCTTCTAAAAAAGATGTTTTGATCCCCACAAATCGAAAATCCATCTATAGCCCATCTAGAGGATATCTGAGGACATCAGGCCTCACAATCATTATCTCCCAGAAGAGCCTCCTGGTATCACAATAAGAGTGGGGTATTAACCGAAATCAAATGGAGGTAAGAATATCCACCATCATCCACGAAGGATATCTGCATTATGGCCAACTTCTCTATCACCACAGTCGATAGCTACAATCCATCCCTCCTGCTGAGTGCATCTTCCACCACATTTTCCTTTCCAATAGTAAAGACTATGTGAATGTTATAGTTAAGGAGGAACACTATCCATTTCCTCTCTCTTAGGTTCATGTCCTTCTGGGATATCATATACCTGAGACACTTGGGGTCGGCGTAACTCATAAACCGTTTACCCATTAGGTAGTGTCTCCACATCGTCAAGGAAAAGGACACTACTACTAACTCAATGTATTGAGTTGTGTAGTTCTGATCATGTTGTCTAAACTGTCATGACTCATAGGAGATCACTACTCTCACCTACATCAGGTCACAACCTAGTCTTATCCCAGATGCATTTTAGTAAACTAAATACCCAATTCCCTAATCTATTTGTTTCAAGATTGTGGTAGAAGACAATATCTGCCTTTTCTCATGGAAACACTACTGACATTTCTACACCCACACGAAGTGTTCTCCTTTCCGTATCAAAGATTATTAGGGTGCTGCTACTCTGGAAAAATCAGGTATGCACCATTGATTATAACCAGACAACCCCAAGAAGCTCTTCACTTTAGTCATACACCTAGGTGGCTCTCAAGAAAACAATGCCTTTATACTTGCAAGATCCACCACAACTCCAACATCTAAAATGATGTTTCCCAGAAAGTGCACTTCCCATATCCAAAAAATATACTTATATAACTTACCAAAAAGATGGTTCTCTCAGGGTGTATCCAATACTATCTGCAGGTGTGAAGCACGATCGTCTTATAATTCTGAGTATACAAACATGTCATCAATGAAGATCATGAAAAACTAGTCGAGGTAAGGCTAGATGAAACTATTCATGAGTCCGATTAACAGTAATGGGGCATTGGTCATGCCGAAAGGGATCACCAGGAACTCATAGTGGTTGTATAGGCACCTGAAAGCTATATTTGGTACATCCTAATTTCGTACCTAAAAATTATGATAGCTAGACCTAATGTCTATCTTTGAGAATAACTTCTCCCACTATATATGGTCGAGGATATCATCGATTCGACTGTGGATACTTGTTCTCCAAATTCACATTGTTCTGGAGCTGGAAGTACATAGACGACCTCAAACTCATTTTTATATTTTTCTCAAGAATCATCAGGGCTACACATGGTGAGATGTTGGGCCTTAGGATCCCCCTTCTCCAAATTTCCTCCTGGTGTACCCTCATCTTGCGAAGCTCCATGGAAGCCATCTGATATGCATGTGTAGATAGCAGTGTCGTCCCGAGGTATATGTTAATTTATAATTATACCTCCCTAATATGAGGTAGTACTATAACATTCTCAGAAAAAACTTCTGCATAATCATCCACCACAACATGAAAACAAGGACTCCTATCATCCACTGCATCGCGGGTTAGGCAAGCCATCTAGTGAGTGATCAGTTGTACCCTCCTCCTAGAATTTCTGCCCGATGTGGCAAGAGTTTCTTTCTCATTGGTGAAGGAGTACTTGGTCCCATCACCTCAGAAACACCGCATTGTATGCCTAAAAAAGTAGATATGATAATGGTATGAGGAAAACTAATCCATAACAACGATGATGTCATGAGGAATCGACACTGGTATTAGGGGATCCCAACTGAATCTCTGACCTCCTAGAGTAATATCGCACTACAGGAACTAGATTGTAATAATCGAATCCTATTTTGTATGAGTCTCTAGCTATAAGGATCTATTTAATGGCTCCACTAGAATCTCCAAGCTCTAAACGAGAGTTGTGGCAATGAAGGAAAGACTAGAACTTGTGTCTATAAGAACTAAATCTAGGGTGGATAAGACACATATAGTAACTAAGAAGATCTATGGATCAGAATGGTCATAATACTCAACGAAATGAAGTTTTTCTCACCCATGTTCAATTTCTTCCTGAGGTCGGGGTGGACCACATGGATGTGGTGGCTGTAATACCTCAAACTATTTCCCACCACATGATTCTTGGCCAACACCCCTTCATCATTTGTCACCATGTGTACCTCCTCACTCAAACTGTTGTCTCTTCCTTGGAAGACCCTCGACCATCTGCAGGTCATTTGTAAATCATATTGGGATTTCATGTGACATGTTTTCCTACCTAACACATGGGAAGAAAACCATTGTTTGTGGTTGACTCCCTATTGTCTGTGAGCCCTGTAATTACGAGCCTAAGACCGAGGGTCATCCTCTAAAATATCTAGGGCCATTGGGCCCTCATGCCTACAATCATCTACCTAATGAAGACACTGACAACTTGGGTATGATGGTATCTCTAGATATGGGTGCCAACAATGTCATGATGCTCTTTACCTGAAGGGATCACTCCAGCACCCCGACCGCGGTAGTGATGCTGAATGACAACATCAATGCCCTAATATCCCACCAATTTCTCTATTAAAAAGGAGAATCCCTAATGAAAGTGCATTACACCATATCTGTCAAGTAGATATAATGATCGATGAACCTTTTTGAGTACTTGGCCACCATCATGCTACTATACTATAGGTGTAGCGGCTCCTGTATGTGAATGAGCACATTGTTGTAGTGGAAAAATCTTCCTGGAAAACACGATCCAAGTCTGGCCAGGTGAGGGTCTCCTCAACATGTGTCTAGGTGGTCAAGATCCACCATATCCCTACCGAACAATGCAGTCGGTTCACTGAACTAATAGAGATATTGTCAGTTGTGTTTTCACAAATAGGAAGACTTTCATCCCTACCTCCATCTAGTCCTCAACGACCTGAGCGTCACCTCTCCCCGGATCATATGAGGTCTCTGTCTCTGAAACTCATGTAGGGCACTGAGTCTGTGAACATCCTCTATCAGAACTACCAATATAAGATTATGAGCATCAGATGGTGGTAACATTGTTGCAACACTCAGTGGGTGTATCTCTTGAACAGGTCCCTGAACGAATGCCACATCAAAAGGTAGGTTGCCCTCACTACATTGTATCGGGATCCCAGATGATCGTCTATGTGGTTGTATCCTGATATAGTTAATGATTTACCATAGTTAGAAGGTTATACATTGTGAGAAGACTTTTATTTAAAATTACAAAAGGATACACTTATAAAAATAGTGAATAATTATAAAGAGAAGAAAAAGAATAAGTCCTGGTCATCGTGTATAGATATGTCACCTCCTACACTAACAATGGACTCCATGAATCTCGAAGTAAGATTCAAAACACATAACACTATTTCCCCAATGAAAAACACAAAAAATCGGTCATTGAGGTAGCACCAAATACCTTTTGATACCACATTGTCTTGACCCATCCCCCAGGGCCCATGCTATGACTACCTGAAGCCCACCTACAGAAGGCCAGGGACTGACTTCTAGCGCTGAAGGCGTCAACCAGAAAGTTGGAGGCATTCTATGAGCAACTGTACACACACACTCACCCATCAAAGTCCCTCACACAGAGAAGGAAAATAAGGATCACTATGGAAAATATGAGTACAAGTTCAACCGGTATATGTGAGCGATAATACAAACCAAACAAAAGATATGAAAACAGCAAAGTACAAAAATAAAACCATGATGGACACCCAAAATAATGATAGTTTTGTAGATACTGGAAGAGGATGTATAATTTTATGTACAGTTGATATTATGGGGCCCTTTTGAGTCTTAGGTGACCAATTATAGCATTGTAGCATCGATTTGTCTCATCCCCCTGAGCACCTCTGGATCCTGTTCCAACAAAGTCTCTTCCAAAACATCGATCATCTTCACCAGACATAACACGTGCAGGAAAATAACATGAATGGGTGAGTGAAAAAGTACACAGTATGTATCTAAAAAAAGGGAATACCACAATGAAATATTCAAATTAAAGAATAAAACACAAGTCAGTGCACACCATGTATACATTTAGGGTAGTAATATAATAACTCTTAGTCACATCATCGAACACCTCAACTACTGGAGAACTCCAACTTTATTGGTAATAGTAGGCATTTCATGTCACACTAATATGCTTCCCAAAAACTTTGGAATCCTTATTTCAACCTCCTCATCGCGTATCGTGGGCCTGAAAAGTCAAACATAAGTGCTTCTCACTAATGATGTCCATATAAGGTACGCCTTTTCCTTACATACTTTTGTCCTACAAAGTTACACAGTAGTGCTTCCCACTTGAGGCATACAATGTCACAGATAAGTGCGTCCAAAAAATATTGGGAAACTGAGGTACTCCTCCTCATCGCATACTGATATCCTACAATGTAATATAGAAGAGATTCTTACCATGGGCTGACAAATTCACACCTAAGTGCATCCCACTAATCATAGATATCTAAGGTTCTTTATCTCATCACGTACCATGGGCCTTAAAAGTCACACATATGTGATTCCCTCCATGGTCCTGAAATGTCTCATAGAGTCAAAAGTATACAATCTTCAGGAGTCAGCCAGCTCTATGGTTCCGTACATAGTGCACATGGGAGAACAGATCCTCAAAACAATTGTCACAACTCAACATCCATGAAAGCGTCATTAAGGCATGCTAAAATATCATCCTCGACGATAGGGTCCCTATGCCGCATGCATCTGGTTAATCGAACACACTGTTTGTATGATAGAAACATTTTAGTAAAAAGGGGTCGGTTGTGTATGTGCTCAGTCTGACCTAGTTAGAACGACAAGACCAAACCTGAATGGGGTCCCATATACCCATTTTATTTTCTGTAGACTCAACCTGGACTGGTTTGGGTATGTGTTGTTCTGTTTTGTCCTATCTAGTGTTCCATGCACAATGGGCCTGGTTGAACCTAGCCTAGTTTGGCTTAGGGTCCAACCCGCAGGGTCGTATGGCGCCCCTGTCTTGGCCAGTCGTGCTCGAATGGTGTGGGTACACCACTCTGGTGGTGTGACCGCCCACTAGGCATGTGTTTGATCCACTGGCTGGGGCATGGCCTGCAAGCCCAAAGCTCATCCTCTTGGTTCTACCTGGGGTGTGACGTCCAATAGAGAAGTGTCAAGTTGTCATGTCTGGCCCCACCGTGCCCTGGTGGAAAGGGATATCACCCCTTACCAAGGTAAACATACCACAACTCTCTAGAAGCCTGGACCGACAAGACACAATTCAACCTTCCACACTGCTCCTGCCTTGCTCCGCGCCTTCCACTGCTATGGCCAATTGGTCGCAACCTCCTAACATCATATTGTGATGATGGGTGAGGCACTTCTTTCAGCCGACATCATCTAATCTTGTTTTCCGACATGTGGCCAGCACAGCCACATGTCATCGCTAACTCTACAACTCACACTCGTTAAACCTTTAGTGCACCACCAAACACACTTGGGTGGTCTTTTCATCGAATCGCCTGTACCTATGGTTTTCTTGGATAATCCTCTTCTCCATGAAGTTCCTGAAATAATATTGTCTGCATCTATTATGGTACAACAATAATGAACTCACATATAAGAGTAGCTCAGGCCTTGTTCATGTCGTCTTATGCCCTCCATGTTAGAGGTTTAAAATTGGGGGGAGGATCATTGATTGGTGTTCAATCATTTCATGTAATGTTTGAATCCTGGATAGAGGAATCCCCATATAAAGTTACCCTCCTACAAAAACACACGAATATCGAATAAACATATTGATGGGTTGATCTACGTTTGTTGTTCCTAGACATGAATGAGCATGAACATAAAAATAAAACATCCCCAACCAGGATTCATTGGATCTTCTTATGACGAAGCATGCTATTGATGTCATCGTTGATCCGTGGTAGTGGGTGTTTGTCACCGCTTATCAACCGCCGGATACAATTCTCCAATGTTCGTCACTTCGTTCTCTATTCTTTGTTCAAGATGAATTCTTCCAGTGGTTCCTCATAAATTCCCTATGATTGGTAATCCCCAAACTCCAACACATTTTAATATTAAATGAAATATGCATAAATATGATGCGCTCATTAATGATTATCACTAATGATCCACATTTAATGATCCAATATTAAAGGCCAATTAAGATAATACTGTCACAGTTACAAATAATTAATTAATGACACTTCATTAATTATCCTCTTCATTTCACCACTGCAAATATTTCGGCCACTCAGCGGTGTGAAATATTTATAATATATCATTTTTATGTTATATTATTATTTTTTGAAAATTATTTATAAAGAACTTGTTCATATCGGCCCTTTCCGGATGATTTTAAGTGATTTCATGGTGAATCTGAGCATTCTGTGTTCAAAAGTTCCATCACATTTTCAATCTGAAAACCAGTTCAATTGATTAAAAAACTGGGTCGCACATTTACTAAACGTACTCTAGAAAAAAGAACAAAATTATCTTCCGGGCTCACCGGGCTTTGGAATCTCATGATGTCAAAGAGTGTGGTCTTAGAATAATACTATATAATAAAAAACATTACAAAAAATTTCTTATACATTACATGGGGGAATCCATTTACTAAAAACGAATAACATTTTACATATACAACTTTTAGCAAAAAAGACCTCACCCATCAAAAATATTATATGTGACGGGTTAAGATTCATATTTCAATAAATTTAAAAAGATTTTTTCAATAATATTATATTAAAATTTCATATATTTATTGTTAAATAATAAATTATATTGGATTCCCATTAAATATAATTTTGAAAATAAATAAGTTAAAAAAAAAGAAAAAAAATTGAAATCCTCAAAATGGAAGATGTTTAAAATTTCACAATAATATAAAATATATAATTAAATTGAATAAAATAATGTAGGATATAAAACATAAAATTTTAGATTTAATAACCAATATTTAAAAAAACATTTTAATAAAATGGTTAATATGATAAATGTTTCTTTGATGTACCTAAATAATTTTGGAGTGGTGGGTCATACGTAATAGGAGGTGGTGAATGGAACTCTAACACTATACCCTAAACAAAACATTGAATATACTCCTTCAGAAGAAGTTGTTTCTCCTCACAAGTGGGATGAGGATCCTCTTCCTACTTCTCTAGGTACCAATGAAACACTTCTTGCTCTCTACACAAGGCCTTTATTGCTGGATACAGAGCTCAAAACTTCTACAAATTTTATACATATGATTATGATCACACCCCATGAGCCCCCCCCCCCCCCTCGAGCTGACAGATGACATTGAAATAGTATAATAATTACTCTCAAGATTTATTTGAGATCCGTTACTGCAACTCAATATATACTGATGGCATAATGAGTCACATGCATTCATACTAATTCATCCAATCCTAATGCACTTATGTCATAACACTCACTCTTGTTTAGACTCTCATCATGGGAATGATATGTTATGGACTCATACATCTCCATAAAATGAAAAATTGAAATTAATATGGTAAATTTATTATTCATAGTTACATTAAAAAAGATAATAATAATAATAACTATAATTCATCGATATCGATCACCGATAATATATACTAGGAAAAGATCAATAAAATTTATATTGTAAATATCAAATGTAGTAATATCTGGATGCTCAACAACCAATATTAAAAATATAAAGAGTACACATTTTAGGATATATAATTTTTTAAATATATATATATATATATATATATGTATTCAATGAATACTATATATGGGAAAAATACCTATATTTGTGACCCCATGTCTCTCGATGTTCTGTTGAGATAATGATGATCTATTTCAAAAAATGTGTTCCAACGAAAATGAGCCCAATTCATCCATAAAAATGTGACGATATGTAATCAAGTCGATTCATGTAGAATGACTGATAAAAAACTCCCCCTAAGTCCTTGTTCTGTGATACCTTTCTTATATTGTGAAAACTCTAATGACATCTATCACACATGAAGTCTACCCAGATAGAGGTTCTCATACTATAATTTATGTGTTACCCTAAATCCTATAAATAATTAATAATAAAATGATTATAAATATATATTTTTTTAAAAAAATATATATTTTCCTAGTACTAATGATCAGATATTCTCTTCCAAACATTAATTGGAATATGATTCCCCTACCCATGCTTAGGAAAATTAATTCCCCAAAACATCACTCACATGTTCAAGATCTATATATGAAGAACATTGGGAGATCAGAATAGATAATAAATCAATTTTTACATAAATAAATGAATTTAAAATATAACATATGGAAACCATATTACGTAACTTGAAATACCTCATCATGTAAGGATCAAAATATATTTGTGTGTGCTAGTCAAGAATATGAGTAGGGACCATCAATATCAGAATACTATGAATACAATGAGTCGACACAATGCTTTTAACCTGACAGTATGAAGACATATCGACATTCTCATAATAATGTAGAATAACTTCCTTGAGGTCATGGAATATCTCATCATAACACTCATCATCCCTCTTAAATAGAAAAAAAAATAAATTTAAACAAATAATTGATAATGCTTATTTTATATATATTGATTATAAAAAAATGAATTGTGTCATTGTTATTCATCATCCACATCTTTCTATATTATCGGGTCAATATCCTTTTCATATATCTCAATATCATTAATTCCTATTAAAGATTCACCTGCATCATCCCTGGTTAATACAAGTTCATATGTTACATCAACAACATCATCCTTACTATCGATTAGTAACTTTAGTGAGGAATCATTTTTATTTGTGTCTCTCCATTAAAACAATTTATTTGGATTTGACTCTTGAAAAATATAAATTCTTTATTCTTCTATATAACTAAATTCATTTTTCATAAATTAATTTTTATGGTAATTCAATTTTATTATTCATCACCTAAAATTTAACACACAGAAAGCTGCATAATAATTGGAAAAATATATTTTTGATACATAATTAGACAATAAATATTGATCATATAATGTATAATGGATATTAGTTTTAATATCATAAATTCCATGCTAGTAATAAAGATAAAATTTTTATCATTATTGGGAGAATAAAATTTAATAATTATTAAAAATTAAGTCTCATATAACACAACTAAATTATTTCATCCAACAAAAAAGAAAACCAAACTTAAATTTCTATATAATGATATCATCTCAATAAAACACTAATATTCATAGTTTTTTGACACACCATATTGATGTGTATGAAATAAATATATATTAGCTAATAAGATATAGTAGAGTGACATGTTGTCACTTTCTTTGGATTTAATAATAATTACATTATTTTCATGAACAAAAGTCAATAAAATTTATCTATTCCAACCCATAGGAGATATGGGTTGACTTTTATTCATCCAATATAATTTTGGCCGGTGTTTGGGTAATTTTATAATCTTATTTTTATCCATAATTACCCTATTTACCTTTCACTGTATTAAATAAAATTTAATGTTGTTACTATTCATAATGTCTATAAAATAAAAGAATCCTATTAACATAATTTGGACATACTGATTCCAAATATGAAATCCATTTTTCAAAATTCAAAACACAGAAGTTGCAGTAATTAATTTAAAATAAATCACCTTGTTAAGAAAACGGGTTTTAAAAGTCAAAACATGGCAAAAGATTGAAATGTTCTTACCTATCAATTCAATGTAAATTTAATGCTAATGATATAAATTATAATAAATTTTAAAAAAATATTCAATTTATACTTTAAAACCATTAAATATTATAATATAACCATATAATTTATCTTAAAAAAAGTTGTTTTTAATTAAAATTTAGCGTATTATTACTATTCATAAAAATATGATGTTTATCAGAATAGTGTCAAAAATTTATCCAAAGTAAATTTTTATATACTGATTGCAATGGATAAGTTTATTTTGTCTAATTGTAATTATAAACATGTCAAAACTGGATTTAATGTGGGTTCTCCCTCAAAAGGCGACAAACTGCATTTTTGTAAAAATACTTATTTTACCTGAAAATTTTATTTTGTTGTCATACCATGTTCTAGGATATGTGTAAGATAAATGATAATGTTATAAATTTCAAAATTTGGTTAATACTATTCATAATGGCCAGTTTATAACAATATTATAACAATATATCGTTGTTTAGTGATTCTCGGTATTGTGTACAACACACACTATTGGGGATGGTCGCTCTTGCGTGCAACACAAGCCAAGAATAGTGTTTTATTATAATACAAGCTAATAAGGTGTTGCATATAGAACACAATAATTTTGGCATTCCGTACAACAAAAGACATCAAATAAATTAATAAAAATATTTATCATAAAATATCAATGTGTTACATTCTACCACCCTTAAAATGAATTTCTCCCTCAAAATCCGTCGGGGTTATAAATGGTTTATTACATTAATGTTTCATTCATATAAACCAACATCTTAAAAGGAATACTAAAATGTTATTTTAAAAAGGAATGTTAGAAACATAATGGATACCCAAAGTAACTCTTCACTGGGTTACCACATAAGGGAATATAGGTGAAAATATAGATATGTAAGAGAAATATAATAATGAAGGATTGATGGAGAGTTATAGAGAACATGTATATGAAAAATCCAAAAATCACAAAGCTATAAAATTGGGAAGATCTATGTTACCATCTGATTCATCGGATATGAATTTACTAGGATAACATTTTTGGTTTTCAAGAACCTTTCCATAATTTTGAAAATTTTGAATTAGAAAAAATACTTAATTGAATTTGTTACAATCTCACCATTGGTCATTCCATGAAGAATTTCCACTACATATCACAAATAAATGATGTTGAATTTGTCATTCATGAAGTTTTAGTAGATTGTGTGATAGAATGATGGTTCATTCCATCTCTCTCAAACAAAAGGTTAGAAAACGTTATTAAATATGCATAAGTAAATATATGGTGATATTAATCATATATAGTTCAAAAAATGGACTTATACTTCAACTATCAAACCGCTTAATAAAATAAAACTAATTTCTACTAACTAGGGACTTCCAGTAGGACAATGGTAGGTGATAAAGGCATGTCACACTTTTGTTGTGGGTTCGATTCCCAAATCCCTATCGGACACGACGGGTTGTCGCCCGTCCTACGGGTTTTCTATTTTCTTAAACAATGATATTATAACATTTCATAAATAATATCCAAAACATCTAGCATTAAACAACACTATATACATTCTAACTTAATTCATTCTAATCTTTAGGCTTATCCAAAATACTTCTGTCCAATCTCATAGTATAAATAAAATTATTACTAGATTGGTCATCTACCAAGCATGTGAATACCCTCATTTATCCCACATATATCATAAGATATATCTTACTGGTCATATTCCAAACATGTTAAGACCTTAATCATGTATTCTTTTGAAACATGAATTACCATAGAACCTTAGTGAAAACAAGAATGCTGTCAAAAGTTAATTATTTCCACATTAGAAAATCCCAAAATTTATATATACTCAAACCATTATTCCACTTTTTCATTATATCAGTCATGATCTCATTAATACTATCAAACATATAATTTTCTCCTTATGAATTCATTATGTGCAAATCATCTTCTTTCAAAAAATATTTGAATAACCTTTCATGGTTACCAATACCATTCAACATATACATTTAAATACTTTCAAAAAAACAATAGTGTAACAATCCTTATATTTTTCTTTATTCTACAGTACCATTATATTACCTATTAAATATAACTCTTGATAAACATACAATCATTCCACTAACTTCTTAAACCATTGACCGAGCTTCATCATTTTATTCATCAACACTTTTTTCATCACATATATAATTTGTAGTCTCTTTATCATCATCAACATAAATACTACCCATACGACTATGTTGATTCTCTTCATGATATTTTCCCATAGGGCATAAGTTTGCATAGTTCCCGTATATTCCACATTTAAAAATTTTAACTATTGTCGATGTTTTAGGAGTATCATTATCCTTTTCCACAGTGTTAATTGAACCATTTCATTTGCAATTACTAGCATTGATTCCTTCTTTCCCACACCCAAAGAATCTTCCAGTTCCTTTAAAACATTCTCCTTGATGTCTATTCGCACATGATTTACATGTGGAAAATCAAACTTTCTTTCCTCTATGATCATCATGAAACTCCATATTTCTCTTATTAGGTGAGTCAGGATTCTTACCAAATTTGAGATTATTGATCATATTATTAGATTGTTGATGAGGCATAATAATTATGTTTCACCTTCAAAATACCATTTCATTTTCTTTATCATGAAGAATATTATTCCATTGTCCATCATATTATCCATTAACACGAATCATCCTATTTCAAGCCATTTTCTAAAACCCAAAAAGAATAGCGTGAGAGGAAAAAATCACAATAGGAAAACAACATAATCCGGGGGAGTACATTCAATCTCTATCATATTAGGTTTAATCATAATTTATTCATGATATTTATAATAATTCTAGGAACGTAACTTATACTTATACATAACCTTAGAGACATCCCTAGACATTCCATAGAAATATCTCTAGAGATCTCACTAAATTTTTCGAATCCTATTTTTCAAAGGTTAACTAAACCTTTACTGTGATACCAACTGTAGATACCCAAAATTGAAGTATAAGGAAATTACATTACATTTGCAGAATACTTAATACATAACAAAAAAGGCCCCAAGGACTGTAATAGTTTAGTGTCTTTGGAAACTCGGAACAGAATCTTCTAATCATGGAGAATGATCTTCAACATCTCTCATAAATTTCTTACCCTTTTTTTCTTACCTAAAACAATTCTTTATATCCTGGGGAAAAGAATACATGAAATGGGTGACCTCAAATTCTAGGTATGGGGAAAAAATGGAGAACATAAAACAACCCATAAACATTTGAATGTAAAAGCATGAACATAAAACATCAAAATCATGAGTAATGAAATAAATAATGGCTGTACATAAGGCATAGATCATAATGGAACATAAATCATGATAAAATACAAGGGAATAAAACATGTAATTTTAGAAAACCCTTAATCACATGTTATGATATCCGTAGTAGAAAAGGCATTGTTTCCGAAACCATCATAGTAGACGAAGTCCATTACTGAACCAAGTTCACTCTTCGTTCCAGTCATGTATCACAAAACCGGATTAACTTTTCATTCTAGAAATGTCTATCTAATGAGATATAAATCTTTACCCAATGAATTGTAGGGAGATATAGGTCCCACCCAACTCATAATGAAATCATTCTTAAGTGTGCCACAAAAAAAACATAAATCATTTATCATAACCCAAAGATTAAAATGTGTTTCATAAACATCTTCCCATTATAAAACAATCCATATAAAACAAATGGATATCATTTCATCATATGAAAAACCAAAACATGTAAATAATTGGTAAATTATACATGAAAAATAAACATACTAAATAATATCATCTTAGATGGAAAATAGTTTTGATAAAACACTAGAAATGAATTATTGAGGAAAATATCCTCACTTCTTCAAAAAAAATTCTTTTAACAAAATGACATGAAATTTTAAAAGAAAAGGATTTTGATAAAAATAATTATGAAATATTGAAAAGGAATATTAATGAAAATAAGACGTTCTGATACAGTAAAATCCATTCATGTCGTATATATTCAAAAAAACATTCTCCTTTTACTTTTTCCAGAAAGTCAAAAAGTACCGTGTATGGTAAACAAAAGAAATATTCCTTCCATACTACATAGTAAAAGTCAAAAAGGGGTAAACAGGACTTTAAACAAACATGAAATAATATAAAATACATTATGAAATTTTTTTATGAAAAACGTACATGAATGATAAAAATAACCCCAGTAAATACTTAAGTATAAGAAATCTTGGATAAAAATGAGATTGCAAAATTATCCCTTACCTTATGTCCAATTTCTTTCGTATGTGTCTGAGACTCCAGTATTGTGGGTATGAACATATTATTAACTTGTAACTGAACAAATAAAAATATTTACAATATCATATATGATTCACTTATGACTTTATACTACATGTTCATTTGGTAATTCCTTGTCGAAGCCTCGTCTTGGCTAAAATCGTGTCATTTATCGTACGTGTTTGGACCTATTGTTCTTAATATCATTAATTATATCATGATTTAATTACATAAATAATTTAAAACATGATTTATAAATAATATATTTTCAGAATATAATTTATATATATATATAATAGATCGATAAATGGATTGAAATACACCGTTTATGGAGACGGTAGGTTGTACGTACGCATTGATGTTGTTTTTGTTTACTTATTAGATTGAATGGAAGTATGTAAATAACATATAAATAAATCCAGTATCCTTATTATGTCATATATTTCAGTATTATTTATTAAATATACTTTATAATCATTATGGAATGGTTAACATGAAGAATGAATCTCATCATGTCGTGGAGACGATAATATGTACGTACGCATGAGCGATGACATTATTCCCATAATTATTGAATTTAATTAGAGTGGACAATATCTCATAATCAGTATGATGTGATAATAATCATATATTGTTATTATTTTAACCATTATACGAATCCATGTATGCTAGTGCTGGAAAAACATATTACACCACGACGTGGAGACGGTAAGCCGTACGTACGCAGGCACGATGATTTCTTTTTATGTAGGATAGATAGAAGGTGAAATAGGGTTGTTTAATATTTATAATAACATATCAATATATTAGTGATACTTATTATGTTACTTTATAATGAAACAACTCATATAGAGGATGTAGGATAACAAAGAAACTTGAAAGAATCGGTAGAAGAGATTACATCTTCTTCGATGCACCTCCTTTGAACATCCTCTTAAGGGACTAGAGTTGGTCTTTTGAGAAGACAAGAATCTGAAAAATTTTACTAGGGAAGTTAAGAAGCGTAATGGGCAGGGGTTGTCCGATCTCTAATGCTCAAAATGGTGTGATGAGGAGAGGGTTGAGGTGCCCTTTTATAAGAGAAGAGAGAGGCACTTTTGGAAACCTCAAAAATATTAATTAAATAAATAATCAAACACCACATAAAAACCTCCAAAACTCACTAAATTATAAGATCAGATGAGATAGGGTTGTAATATCATCAACCAATAAAATTTATACATGTTTTATATTTATTGTAAACCTTATAATTTTTATTTATCCTTATTTAATCTATTTAATTTTTTTTTTGCAGAAATAATATTCTAATTTTGAATTTTTTTTTATAAAAACATACTTATGTTATGTGAATTTTCCATAATTAGATACATTATTACATTTTAGACCAAATTATTTTCAATTTTTTATTGTTCAATATTTTTGTGAATTTTAAACAATTTAATAATATGTTATTTTTATAAAATATCAATTGTGTCAATTTTGACACTATTCAATAATTTGAATTTAAATTAAATCCACACAGAAGATATATTCGAACAAAAATGTTTAATAGATTACTAACTTGTCTTATTCATCTAAAAAATTCATGGAGCACTTTAATTTGTTAATATAATGTTTATTGTAATATTTTTAAAACCATTTATTTTATATTTCCCATAATAAAATAATTAGTACACCATTTTTCTATAATTATTTAATATTCTTATCTGTTGTAAAAAATTTAAAAATAAAATACTATGATGCAGATAAATATAATATATTCCATAATAATACTTTTACTCGATTTTATCATCTTAAAATCAAAACATTTAAATTGTTATATTTATTAAATTATGAAGGTAAGAACTTTGACAATATTTAAAATAAAATAATATATAGTGTCGTAATAGCTTTTATAAGGCTCCAAATGGTCAAATATTCGACCATTGGATGCTTATGGATTACATGTACATGACTAATAAGTTTTTTGTAGGTTTTTTTTAATTTTGTAGTCACCATTAGTTTAATAAAAAATGTTTTATTGATTTTTCACTAAATAAACAATTCATGCATCACTATTGTGTCACCATTTATAATGAATATTTAATCCTTAAAAATTCTATATAATTTCACATGATGTAGATAATTTTATTATATTTTTGGTGAATATTTATATTCTATGTTTTATGAATTTTATCACTAAATTATAATTATTACACTTATAAGATATAAGAGAGTGACATTTAGTCACTTTCTTTGGTTTTACTAATAATTACATCATTTTCATGGTCAAAAGTCCATGAAATTAATCTATTCCAACCTAATATGATATGGATGGGCTTATATTCATTAAATAGAATTTTTTCAAGTGTTAGGGTAATTTTATAATCTTATTTTTATCCTTAATTACCTGATTTACCTTTAACTATACTAAATAAAATTTACCGTAATTACTATTCATAATGTCTAAAAAATAAAAAATATACTATTTACAAAATTTGGACCTACTGATTCCAAATATGAAACTCATATTTCAAAATTCAAAACACAGAAGTTTCTGTAATTAATTTAAAATTAATCCCATTGTTAAGAAAACCGGATTTAAAATATAAAAATTGTCAATGATTGAAATGTTTCAACCTATGAATTCATGGAATGTATTTGAAATGATTGAGAAATATCTTTGGCTAGCTAGATTTTATCTTGAGACCCACCTTTACATTTATCCTTTGTAAGCCCATAGATTTAATGAATTGCCTTATGGGTTTAAGCAACATTACAAGCCTCTTATTCTTTACCTACCCATACTTGTAGTATTTTTTTGTATGGTTTATTCAAATTTGAGTGTGGGGGAAGGGACTTTCGTGTGTGTTCAGTGAAATGTGTATCATTAATGGGTGGTGCAAGGTGTGTGTCAATACAATGGGTAGTGAATAATAAGAGAATTGGGCATGTGTCGTTATTTAATTTTTCTATATTTGTTTCATCAATTTCTCAAAAAAATGAAAAAAGGGAGAAGATCTTGAATTCATCATTGGAAATTCATTTATAACTCATGTCCTTCCCAAAAATCAAGGGCATAAATTTTCATTCATTCATTTTATTCAATTTTCTTCTCATCATTCAAAAAAATATAAATAAAAATAAAATAAAGTTATGTATTCTGGAGATTTGCAAAAATAGGGAGAAATTAGATGATGTAAGTGATTATAATAACTTATTAGAACATGTAGCATGTCATAAAAGAGGGGTAATTTTGTTTTTCATATTTTTATGGGGGATTGAGATACGAATTTCAGGTGTTTTCCCTTGAATAAATCATGCATTGTACTTAAGAGTCCAGCCTCCCCTTTCTGGCCTGAATGTTTTTTCAATCAATTTCCACCAAGCCTAATCCACAGAATCCTTTGAACCATTAATTAATGACATAATGATTGAATTAATTTTCATTTTTCATGCTATGGAGAGATTAGATTTTTACAAACCTGTGTTGATACATGCGATTTTCAAGTATGAGCATAACTCAAGATTCAATTTCTTATGAGTGAAGAGTGACATTAAATTTAACGTGAGGTAGGTTGTGATTGGACATTGATTGATTTATGAGGTTGAAAAAAATTTAATGGTTGAAATAAAATTTAGGGAGAACTGTTTTTCATAGATGATACATGATGGACTTCTATTTTGGATAAGATCATTGATATTTTCTCATTTTTGATTGTTCTGTGGATTTTTCTTGGAAACCATTTGATACGGGATGTGTTGAATCAACTTACTAAACATGCACAATTTATCTCTACTCAAAATGATATTATTCTTGAAAAAATTATCATATATATGTTAAGTATGATTTTAGGATTCATTGGATCCACTTTTGATCATCATTTATCATGAAACAAGATAAGTATTTTAATTATATACTTCTCTCCAGTATGATTTGAGTACTGAATTGAATTTTAGTATGACATATTACCTCAAAACTGATGGGTAATATAAAAGGAATTTTCATACACTCAACGAAATTTTTGATCCTACTTAATGGAATTCAATGGTAGATGTGATCATCATCTCCTATTGGATGAGTTATCCTACAATAACTGTTTCCACTAGATTATTCAGGTGGATCCATTTTAAGATCTATATAAAAACTGATGTAGATGTCCAACAAGTTGGGATAATGTCGTAGAATGAAATCTATGTGGACCTATTCATATGAAAGAGATGACAGAAAAGGTTCATTTCATCCAGTACCACATTAAATATTCTTATATTCAATAAAAGATGTATTCTGACAACTGCAGATGGGAATTGGATTTCAACATTGGAGATAATTTATTTTTTCCAATATCTCCATGGATGTTAGTCAAGTGATATGGTGAAAGGAAATATAATCCCAAGGTACACTATCCCTTTTGAGATCCTTGATCGCATTAGTGCATTGGCCTATCAGATATTACATAAAACATGTATGGCTCATATACATGATGCTTTCCAGGTATAACTCTTGAGAATCTACATACATGTTCCCTCACATGTACCAAACTGAGAGGTGGTATAGCGGGGACACACCCTATGTTACGATAAGTAATCAGTGATGATTTTGGACCATAGAAACAATGATCAATGCAACAAAACTATCCACCTAATCAATGTAGAATAGATGAATCATAATTATTAAGAGAAAAAATGGAATCTAGTAGAAAAATTGAAGGAGAAGTGCCCTCAAAATTTATCATATTAGTATGTAAAACAATATTTCAAGAGTCAAATTTTAAATGGGATGGAGGTGAATGATATGACCAAAACATTGATCAATAAAATTTCCGATTCATATAATTATATTATATGGTATAAAATGGATACACAACATAGTTAAAAAAATAAAACACATGATTCTTCTAATTGAAGAGTTATATATGTCGTATTTAAATATTTTAAGAAGCCTATACTAATAGAATAATAACATGATAGTTGGAATAGTAACATGAAAATATGAACTTTTAATCCATTAAATACAATAGTAACCATAAATATGAATTTTTAAGTAATTTTTTTGGATTTTATAAATTAATATCAGATATAATTTTATCATATTATAAAAAATAAATTATTTAAAAAAATGAATTTTTTATTTTTATTTTTTATAATTTCATCTATATTACGCTAGAATATTAGAGCCACTGGATTATTTTAATATATTTACATTATTACAAGGATTTAAATTCCAACAGACCATTTAGTTTAGCTTTCTTGGGAAACTACACTACATAAATGAACCATTCATTAAAATTTAAACTATAAATGAAATATATACAATCATTTGGGGGAATCAATATTCTCCTATGATAACACTTCATATTATTTATAATAAACATCTTTGTATCTTGCGGTAAATAATACATATAAATGGGGTGATATCATATGTTTACTCAAGGTAAGAATACAAAGAAATCTATTAGGTATAAATACTCATAAACCAGGAGGAAAGGTGTGTTAGGACCTAGATCTTATGGATTACTATCATATTCAATTGTTTTCTTTTTTCCGAAAGAATTAAGTAGATAATGATGTTTAATAAAAAAAATAAATCACATCACTTGGTTTTTCATGGAAATAAAACTGACCATCTTGTTGATGAAAATATAATTCACAATTTTTAAGAAACACTATCTTAATGGGAATATGTTTTCTATAAAAAAATGACCATCAGACTCACCTAGGATCCAGACAATAAGAATATATCATAGTGAAAAAAATAAGAGTCTACATGGATATTATTATTATGTTAATATTCGTGGGTATTCTTGTATTTTTTATAAATCATATGAATTCTGTAAATCATGTGATGCAATCCTAATAAAATAATGTTTGCAAAAAGGTGCTTGATATTTTGTTCAGTCTGATCATAATCAAGTTAATTGTATACATAATGAGCATGAAATAAAGATATTCATTAAGGAATTGGAAGTTGCAAAACATTCCATTGTTGTCAAATGATGTTGATGCCGATATCAATTGTATAAAATGTCATTAAATAATTCATATTACAAGTAGAAGAATGAGAAATAAAGAAGGTACTAATATATAATTTGTTGATGACAATCCGTCATATTTGATATACCAACATATTTATTATATATTATATTTAATGGGGTGAAAATTCATTGGTATGATATTCATAAGTGATGGATGTTGAGGATGTAAAATATGATGATACCAGTTCATCATAATTATTATTTCATCATACTAATTAATTTTAGAATTGTACGAAATAGATGAATTCAATGAAAAAGATATGTAAATGACGTACTATATGAAGAAGAAATTAATATCATAACATTAATTGTATTCAAACATTTACAATAGGAGGGATTACTTTGATTATTAATCAAACGGGTTAAGAGATGTGATGAAGAATTATCTACTGATGTTCATTTATCTTTATCATAATAAGACAAATAATTATTTGAATTTGAATGATATATGAGATAACATAATGTTCTAGTAATATTTTTTTCATCAGATGGAACATAGTGTCGTATTTATGTACTTTTATTTGGTAAATCAAAATATGAATATTTGTTATGATGTAATTAAGAAAATAGATATATTTTTTAGATGATTCAATAGTCATTAAGAATAAATGAGATGAGTTGAGAAATTTTGATGCACTAATGATACACTATAATTTCAATGAACCATGAATATTTTCTTAATATGGTTGAATTAAAATGTTTTTCGTAATCCCACCCAATTATTTTTAGGGGATATTATCAATGAAACAAATTATATTATACATTTCTAACTACAGTATCATTCATAAAAGGTAGAGAGAAGGAAGAGTGTTGATGAAATTTTAGAGAGAAGAAGTGGTTTTTAGATTGGGTTTCATGAAAAATTATTTATGGATTGAAGTGAAAGGTGATGAGTCAAGATCTTAACAAATTCAATTGATCATCATATTCTGATGATTATCATATATAGCTGATAATCATATTCTATAAAATTATAATTTTTAACTAGTTATCATAATGTGTAGGAAAATCTTATAGGGATTTTTTTGACCAATGTATAATGTGTTTAGAATTGTCTCAATTGTAATTTATAAGGGTATATTATCATATTGATGATTCAAATTAGGATGATCTTATTCGGAAAAAAGACTATGATTTACTACAATTTCAAAGAAGTTATTTCACACTAAAGGATTATTTTATATTGGATTGTGTTATATTAGATCATTTACAAACCATACCAATTATGTACATATTGTAATTTAATAGTGAAGAAGGTAAATTATTGGGTTATTATGGATTTGAGTTTTAATTGTTTTTACACTGGGTATGTAATATTTTAATGGATAAAATGGTTTTTTCATTCTAGAATGAAACATAACAGAAATGATATCACTAATTCACTCCCCCCCAATCTGAGTGATACAATTATCCAGATTTGGAACAAACAATTTTTATCCTAGGGACGGCTCACTTCATTTCTAATTGAATAATGTTTGAAAAGATGTTGATAAAGAATCTAAACTGTGAAAAAATAATTGTATCCTAGATTTCAATGGAAATAACTATCATATTTGGAATGATTGAACATTTAATTATCTTATTTATATTTTTTATGATGTTCATGATGCCGCAAAAAATGAATTTTCTCATATTAAGATAATGTTAATCATACATATTTTGATAAGTACCATATTGAGTATGATTGAAGATCCATGAATGATTTACTGCCATCAAGTTTAGAAAGTGAATTTTTACTGGTGAATGTTTTTTCCGTGTCTAATGGTATATGGGATAAGTTGAAAAACATATTTGAAGGTGACAAAAAAAGAGATAAAAATTAAAAATCTATAAGTTAAAGTCTGATGATTTGAAAATTAGTGATTGTGAATCTATTATGGACTTCATTAATAGTGTGAATGAAACTTTCAGCCTTATCATATGTCTTGGAGATAAGATAAATGATTCAAAAATTGTTTAAAAGATTATAAGAATCCTTCAAGAAATTTTCAATGTTAAAGGTTATTCATTGGATGGTAGAGATCATAAAACATTACCTTCAGATGATTTTTATATCACTCAAATCAATTATTAAATAATAAAAGAGAAGGGAAATAAATGAATAGAAAATGTCGATAGAGAAATATCATTCATGGTTTTTAAGAAAATAATTCAAATAAGTTTCTTACTGAATAATAATCTAGTGATTGTTATTCTAAAAATAAATTATGTAAATATCCTAATAATATTTTTCCAATCCTTTCTATGAATTTTGGAACTGATTCAAATAAATAAAAATGGAATCATCACTTGAATACATTAAATATGGTATAATTTCATTCATTATGGATAATTTTTCATCATTAAAGAAATAAGATGATAGTGATGAAGATGAATGAATGACATGATGATCCTAGAATAAATACAGTCATAAGGATAATTTTGTATACAAATGTAAATGCAAAATATTTTGAAAATCCAAAGGAATATGTTTCTAATATACATATTAAAAATATTAAGAATCTCATAGTGAATCTCATATATATGTTTTGTTTGATAGTGAGAATATATTTATTACAATAGTGAATGATGAAGAATTCACAATCATTAGTTTTGAAGAAGAAGAATCTAAAATATAATATCATCTGAATGAAGAAATGAAATAATTACATAGAAATATTGGAAGGAAATATAAAGAAATAAAAAATATGAAAAGTAAAGGAACCTCAAAAAACAATCTAGAGTTTTTTCTTGATGATATTATATAGTTGATAATCAAAATATATCATTAAAATAAATATTTTTAGGAATAAAGGAATCCTAACGAGAATATGTAAGTGAAGCTGAAGGAAAAAAGAAAAAGATTCATAGTTTTCCAACAACAAAATTATAAATCTTAAAAGAAAGTGTGATGTTCCAAAAACCACTATCTATGATGTTTCTAAATGTTATCATAATGAGAAACCTGAGAACGTTCAACAAAATTTTGCATCAAATGTTTTGAATAAATATATAATTTTTTTAAAAAATTAGAATGTTAGGAATGATAAGTATGTCTATAAGAGAAAAAAAGTATGGTAATTCATGAGATTATAAAAATATTGAGTTAGAAAATGTTTCAAAATATTCCATTCATATAAATGTTTCTATTAATTCTGATTTTGAGAGGGATGAAATGAAATGGAAGGTTACATTTGATAATATAATGGTTTGTGGTTCATATAATAAGGAAAATAATGAGTTAAATTTTCCCCAATATTGTGAGTATGAAATATTCATAGGAAAATAATCATTCTTTTTATATTGTGTGCATTTTGGTGGATTTAAACATATATAATGTATGTGTCTATTTAAACCAAAAAATTACTGTTATTCTAGAGGTTGTGGATATAAAAGATTCAGGGGGTGTAAATATCCTCAAATGAAAAAAATATGAGAATGTAGTATTAATGAAAGCTTGAGTAGGTTGGGGTAAAAGATGAAAATGTGATCCAACTACTACTAACTATCTTTGAATGTTGGAAAAAACTGGTCACCTTCTAAATGGATGTCTTGTTTTTTTACTGAATTCCCAAAAGAATGTTAACAATTTTTATAAGATAGAAATAAAAAAAATAAACAAATCTTGATATTTTAAATACATTCAGAGCATTGATAGAATAACGACATTAGATTTATGATTGTGGGTGTTCATATCATTGAGAGGATATTTGATACTGGTGAACAATTTAAATGTTTTCAATGAATGAACAGTGACATTAGTCAATGATGAATCATTACGAATCAATGGTGTTGGATCAACTATTATTGTAAAATAAAAATTGAAATCCATGAATGATATATATGAATATTGGCTGAAAAAAAACTTTATTAGTGTATCAAAATTTTATTATGAAGGTAAAAATGTTAGATTCATGATATATGGCTTTTTTTAATAGTGAGAACGATGGAAAGATAGTTATATGTGTCTGATATAAAAGGTAAAATTATTTCATGTTGGTGAGACCCACAATTCGTATGACATTGTTATAGTGGAAGAAAATCAATTGTTTTATAAAATATGGGGACACATGTTTCAGGGAAATATGGGAAATTTATCTAAAAGACACCATGTCAAAGGAAATATTGATTTTCCTAGAGAATGATATCAGTTTTTTACTATTTTTTAGAAAGAAATGATTACAAATTTAGTACATTATGATGTTTATATTTCTTCAAAACAAGCCCAAATGTTTTTTATTTTGATAAATGTCGGTTGATGAGAAAACATAAAAAGATAAATAAAAGTATTTATCACATTCATTGATGAAATTACTCATATTATATTTTCCATTCATATGTAATATATATTATATGATCAAAATATGATTAAAATTTTTAGAAGGAATACATTGAAAAAATATGATTATTTTGTAATGATGTTAAAAATGGACAATGGGGGTGAATAATGAAATGAATAATTTGAAAGTTATATTTATAAGAGTGGATGTTTTCATGAGTAATATTCCCCATACACTACTTAAAACTGAGATTTCTAGAGGAATGATCTGAAGTTTGCAAGATATTTTGAGTACTATATTACGTGAATGTTGTTTTTTTCATTACTATTGGAGGAATGGAATGAGAACTGAAATATATTTTCAAAATCAATGTTTCTATAGTCCATGTTCTAATATGGATCCATATGATTTATTTTTTGGTAAACTCCACATTTGAAACACAAAAGAGTTATTGGGAGTCCATGAATTATAATGATGAAAGGTGGAAACATGGTAATGTTATAGGAAAAAGATAAATATGGAATATTTATTTTCTATTATATGGAAGGAAGAGTATACAAATGTTTTGACAAAGAGGTATGTTGAATTGTTTATTCTTATGATCTAAATGATATGGAAATATATAAGTATGATAAGCAGATGCATGCATATAAGGAAGTTGATCAGGATATGGAAAATAGTTATGATATGGATACATAAAACTTTAATCCAACTCATGAAGAATAATTAAACTCATATTTTTCTAGTAATTATGTTGATACTTAAAAATTTCATCCTACGCTGAGGAAAAAAAGGATGCTCAAAATATTATTTGTGATCAATATAAAATTGATCAAACAAGAATAATGACAAACGATAATACACATTCTTGTATGTATTCAAAAGTTAAGACGAATGATGTTAATACTCTTTTTGAGTATCCATAATGGGAACATTAAATGAATGAAGAGATGTATTTGATACAAAATAATGATACATGGGATCTTGTTCCTCATACAGATAAAAAATATTTTTGTTACAAAGTGTATTTTCATGTACAAGATGAATGAATTAGTTTAAGTGATAATAATCAAGTCCATATTAGTGTTAAAAGGTTAATAAAAAAATTAGGTTTTTTATTTTGATGAAACCTTTTCATCAGAGGAAAGGTTAGAAAAAAATCATAATTTTTTTACTATTGGTGCACAATGAAGTTATAGAATCATTCAAATGGATGTGTAGTAAATATATTCAATTATTGATCTTGATGAGTATCTTTACATTTAACAACATTTTGGATTTATTTTTTGGAAAGATGAATTTTATGTCTGCGGTTGGAAGAAATCCTTGTATGGGATGAGAAATATATAGGGGAATAGTGTTATAAATTGTATAATATCATATTTTAGATACGTTTTATGAAAGGAAGTTTCAACATAAATCATTTAAATTCAGTAATTTCCCCTTATTATAATTGTTTATGTTGATAAAATTTTATATCTTTGGAATGCTGAATTCTCTTATTATATATTGGTAGATGAAATTAATTTATTTTTTCAAAGATGTCCGTGATAGGGGAAATCAAATAATTTATTGGGATAGAAATTTCAAAAAAGAAGAAACAGTTTTTTAGTTCTCATGAAATGTTTGATAAATAAAATCATAAAAATTTTGGCATGGAAAACATTAATCAAGATTCCATACCTATTTTTTTGGGAAAACATTGTGTAAATTTCGTGAAGATAATGAAGATGATAAAAAATAATTTAGGAAGGTGATTGGGTGTTTTTTATATTTGACTAGCTAATAAAATGGCATTTTTTATATTGTTAAAATATATGAAAGATTATAGAGTGATCCAAAATAATTGAATTTACATTCAAGCAAAAACTTCATAGATACATCAAATAAACAACAAATTTCTGAATCATGTATGATATCTAATAATGTATAAATTTTATTAGGTATTTAGAAGATGACTGGGTGGAAAATGATGATGATATAAGATACAAAACTCATAGATAATTATTTATTTGGAAGTGTTGTGTAATTTTTCATATATAGAAACATAATTCATAAAATTATTGTCTATATAATGCCAATGGTATAGCTTATACTCCAGCCACTACCCAAAATCAATTGATTAAAACTCAATTATAAGACATACATGATCAAGTGAAGTTACTATTTCCCTTGGGATGTGATAGTTAGAGTAAAATCAATATTATCTGGAATATGGTTTCACATTGTAAAGAAAAACACATGGATATGAAATTACATATCATAAAATATTATGTGGAGAATAATTAATTGATACTATAGTATGTTCCTACATCGGAACAAGTCTCTGTTGTCTTTAAAAATCCATTACCAATGAAATATTTTTCAAAATTTAGGTAGAACATTAGAGTCCAACCTCATTATTATCATGGATGTTTAGTTTTTCCCCTATCTCATATTTCATTTTTAATGTGTATTCAAGGGGGAAATTTTTTTCATAAATCTATCCTTAAGGAAGCATGTAAATAGGGGGATTTTTATGTAATCATTGAATCCATCCTAGTTTGTATCTTGACTATTAAAACTATTTGTTTGAGTGGTTGTAGGAAACAATATTTTGGTATTCTAAGTACGATGAAGTTGTGGAAACTTATGTGTATGGGTTTTTTGAATAATATTATAATCGGATTTAGGATCACTAATCTTGGACCACATGGTTTTTCTTTCAATTATTTGTGTTTCATACAACAATTCAGATCATGTAGGCCTATAAATTTTGATATGTAATCCATTGCATAAAAATACAATGTTCAGTGAGTTTGGAATCATTGATAAAAATAATATAAAAAGGGGGAGATTGTTAGGACCAAGATGATAAAGAAGTATATCATATTCACAAGTTATCTTTTATTGTCAACAATTTTTAAGAAATGTAGATAGTTTGTGAAAAAATAACCTCACGTTGTTTTTTTAAATATAAATAATCATCATATAAAATAAAATTGGATTCACAATGTTTAATAAAGTCCATATGAATATGGAATATGTTTTACGGTTTAACATGACCATCAAATTAACCTCATTTATGGACAAGAAGAAGTGATTGTAATGTGGAAGTATCAAAGTCTTCTTGGATATGATTCAAATGTGATGAATCTATTCTGATATTGGTGTTTTCATAATTCATATGTATACTATATAACATGGGATGAAATATTGATTAAATAATTTTGGAGAATAGGTTATGTAAATAACATTTATTACAATAAATGCCACGTGAATCATCATCATAAATAGAAGGAAATAATGATATTGATGGGGGAATGGGAAGTTACAATACATTCCATCGTGTGTCAAGTGATGCTAAGGGTGATCTCAAATGTACTAAATGAGTAAGATCATGGGTTATTGAAATGGTAGGTTTATTTATATTCTTGATAATTACTTTCTTTATTTCAAATATGTTATTACCCAATTCATGAGATGTCTTGGGGGTGTTTCGGTGGTTTGGGTCATGAAATAGGATAAAAAAGTTGTTTTATAGGCATGTTGCACAGTTTGCTCAAAGTAAGTGAAAACCGTGTTGAGAATCATAGGTAACCATGGATCCTTGGAACAATGCTAGTGAATGATTATATCACATTTAATAAAACCATCTGGAATTCCCATAAAATCCTAGGAAGTGTTTATTTTGGGATAGTGTCTGCCACAGTGTTTGTGAATTGTTTGGTAAACTATGCATACAAACAGTGTGGCCCAATATTGTTGGAGAAATTACAAATATTCCAACCTAGTGTCTTTATTTTTAGATCCTTATATTTCTCAACGCTTCCTTCTTCAACACTATTATTGATCATGGAAAACTGAAGCTTCCTATAGATGGTTCTCCGTTGATCCTAGGTAGATTAGAGTTTCTTAGGTTGTGGACTGAAGCCCAGGGTGAGTATAATATCCTATTATCTTCCATTTCATGATAAGGCTTTTAATTTTTCTCTACTATCCATATGAATAAATAAAACCCATTATATATAATGAAATCTAGATTTAATCATTAATAGGTGGTTGAATCGGGATCTATGTCCATGTTTGGGAGTGTCTTCACCAACATATTTGAAGTAGCTGATTTATAAGTTTTGTCACATTGTTTCATTGTAGATTTATGCATGTATAAATTTTTCATTTGTCACATGATGTTATATTTTCAATCCCCTTGCTATTATTTGGTATTATGGGGTTGTAAATTATTAATAGAAAAACAGATGATCACCATGGTATGCAACGAGGATGATTTGACCCATTTAAGTGCATTAGTGGTGTGCGATGATAATTTATGCACCTCAATCTACCCAAATATGTTATAGGTTCTTGTTTGATCATTTAAAGAGCCTATTGAGTATGTTATAATATTAATGGAAGTCAAAATTAGTTATTTGTTAAATGTAGATGGGTTTTGAGGATTATGTAATATGTTATATATGCCTAAGAGTGTTAGGTCATGTCAAACAATTATTATGATAAATTGACAATGGTAAGAGAAATGAAATTTTTTGTTAAAGTAAATTCCATAACGGAATTTTTTTAATATGTATAATTGGATGATATAAAAGAATTATTTAATATATTTATTTATCTAGGTTTATGAATGGGAATTGAGCTAAATCGAACAATTGATGCAAATAGAAAATGGGAAAATGGGTTATGGCACAATATGAAAAACCATATTGATTACTATGGATTTTGATTGATATATTATACAATTTTTGGTTGTGAATTTTTAGTTGTTGTTAATGGAGGGATAAAAATGTTCACTTGGATTGAGGGGTTGGGTAAAGGATTGAGGCACCTCCCATGGGTCCAGTTGGACTAAATCTCTAACTACCCTAGGATGAATAATTAAGGGAAGGGTATAGATCACAATTCCCTTAAAATTCGCTTTCCACCCCGGATAAGGTTTGAAGGTTATCATATTTTGATATTGTGATTTTTTATCCCTTGTGATTTAGGGACTTATTTATTTAATTAAGCATTATTATAAATTCCATGAACCTATTGTGAATGTCGTGACATCCCAACATATGAACATCTATATTTATGATGCACTAGTAATGGAAGAGATATAATTAATTGAAACCTTGGTCAGTGATAGCTATGTAGATATTGTAAACTAGTGGACCCCATATTTTTATTTTCATTGATTATTATTTATTTCTACTTTCATGCATAATCTATTATAACAAAAAATTTAAGAAACTGTTAGTTGTGGCCTACTAAGTTGTACTCACAATCTACTCGATAAATCATTTATTACCCACATAGACATAATGGTCGTAGGTCAAGACATGGGAAATGGCCATATTCTTGGGAGTTGAAATGTAAATTGGACCCGCATGGAAGAGGATCTAGATATGATGTCCAATCTATTTTGGGGATTCCTCTATTTGACTTTATTTTTTGTTTTCTTCACTTGGAATTGTACAATGGCATAACAAATTTTATATTGGTTATGGTTCGGAACCAGTTGGAAAATTTTTATATCTTATTTTTCATTAACTAGATCATGTTATCTCTATTGTTATATGTTTTGTGCATTTCTTACTCTAGTAATAGTGTATAGTCTCCCCATATGACTAATCTAGACCCTAGTTACTAGTTGGAAACCTCTTGCGTATGGGGTAGGTATTCTGGAGGTCTCGTGATGACACGGTTCGTGGAACCACTTTAATGGTACCCAGTCCAGAGACATTACAAAGTTGTATTAGAGGAGGTTTTTTTACATGAATTATTATTTTCTAATGGTAGACAGGGTTTTTGGAACCTGTCGGGCCATGGTAATGAGTTCTTTATTAGTATAAACTAACCCATGTATGGGGGGAAACCCATGTAATATTGGATAGGATTTTTTCTTCTGGAAATTTTTTTACATTTAATGATATTTCACCATTGGGTGATTCAAATGTGGTCTAATGGGATTGTATCATTAAATTTTTTGATTTATTTAATGGAAAAAGGTTGTGTATTCATGAATCATTCTATGAACCTATATATATATATATATATGACATGCATCATGGTAAGCACACACATACGACACATGTTTGTGGGATATAGAGGGTAGAATGATTATTACTTCCTAATTTTTTTTAAAAAGATGTATAATGATACAATAAAAATCGAAAAAAAGTGAGAAATATGATTAATGTAATTAAAGAATTATATTTCATAATGTTTTAGAATTTGAAATGAAATTTTTTTGGAGTATGTTGTGATGAGAGAATAGGATTGAAATGGTGTAAATGGTAATGATTGTGGTTGTGTTAGTTACGTACAACGTGTTAGCCATATACTTGCAGGGGATGGACTACGGTAGTGGGTTGGGTATTATTAATCCTATTTGGGTAGTGTATGATAAATGGTTTCTTCGTTTAAGGAATCAACCTTAAACATTACATAATATGTAATTAAAATAATAATTACCCTTTAGGATATTTTCAGGATTATAATTTTAGATAATTAGGATATAACTATTACAATACATCTCAAAAATTACAAGGTAGACAGTTCTAATCAGTTTCCATTTATTTAATTAAAAAAACTCTGGAAAAAAAGAGTCATGTCTAGATTAAGGTTTTAGAATATATGACTTTTCCTTGTTCCCATCCTTGACCCTATTCCACTTTAAATCCTATGAAAAACATTTCAAAAAAATGGGTTGAGGAAAAAGGGCTCAATAAGGGATACACAAAGAAGGAAAATAGTTAGTTTTTTTAAAAAAACAAGTAAACCATGAATACGTTATCATAAGTTATAATTTTCACCTTTATGAAGTAGTAAATACTCTTAAATGAATAAAAGTTCATTACATACCATTTAGTAATGAAAATATTACTATAAAACCCAAATAAATAACATATAACACATACAGGTAACTTGGTACTAAACATACATAAATGGAATAACCCTACAGTAGAATTCCACACTTATCACTAATTAGAATAGACATATGTTTGACTTCTATACCCAATGCATTAGAGGTTATACTGTTACCACCTATCCTGGTTTATCACGGCACCACCCATCATTTGGTTAATCATGTAACCACCCGTCCAATGTCCATGTACCATTATAAAATCATAACACATACAATAAATATTATGTAAAGAAATCATTTCCACATTTCCATCACAATACGTCGGTTAAATATATTGGCATAACAAATCCATTATCAAACCCATTTTCAATACCAAAATACATATACGTTTATATGGTATTTATTTTCCTTTTCAATACATTACAGCTTGTTAAGGAATCCAAATATCAAATAATACTCATGGTGGTGGAATGGTCATTGTCACCGATTACATTAAAAGAATCAATCCTTTTTGTCATTTAGTAAAAAAAAATTGAAAATTATTCCCATTGAATGAAATGAAAATTAAAAGGTGTTTGTAGAGCATATAAAACAAAGTCGCGTATTAAAAAAATATGCCTCAACGAAAGGATATTGAGACGAAGTCTCGTACCTAGTGTCTGACTTGGCTTGATCATTTATTAATCTCATGAATTATAAACTAAATATAATTTCAACTTTCATAAGAACCTTTTTCATTTTTTTATTCCTTTTATATCACTTATCACCATGTTATAAACATTATGTAATCATTTAAGTTAATAACAGTTATTTTGTTGATATTTGGTACTTGAGTAAAAATGAACACCTTATAATTACAATATGTCCATGTGGCCAATAGTAAATTATATATAGAATGATATTAATTATTTATATTTCATACATATCATATATATCCAGTATATATATGTATATATAATAGTACATTTCATTTGGGGATAAGAAATGAAATTCACCATTCATAGAGACGGTAAGTCGTACGTACGCATGAATGCTACTTTCATTTCCATTTCTTATTTTAATGGATTAAAACACAATGATAAATAGGTATATTATAATTCCATTATAATATCATATAAAATATCATTGACTCCATCTTTTATACATCCCACATATGGCATTAACTAGTTATATCACGTTGAGAGGGCGGTAGACCACACTTCCTCAAATGAAATTATCATGTTTACCCATAATGGAAAAAATAGAGATATGATATAAATGAAAAATAAAGAAGCATAAAGAAAATATAAACATAATATATATCATATATAAATATATTTTCATATTAATGGCCACCATGTGAAGCTGTAGGAGATTATCAAACAATCCTCATTTCATGAGGCATTAGATTTCCATCCACATAAACAATATGTTCTTTTCCCATTAGATGGATTTGTGTGTAAGTTTAGATCAATTAATTCTCATAAGAACAACATAATCTATTTAGGATACTGTTTGTGTTATAAAATAGTGGAATAAAATGATTTTAGGTATTTTAGAAGTAAAATAAAAGAAAAGATGTTAAGAGAAATTGTTACCTTTAATTTGGGTAACTCCCTTTGGATTGAACCAAAAGGACTTCTCGAATTTCCTTTTGCAGATGGTATGGTTTATTGGAGAAGTATATGGATATTTAGAGCTTATTTGGGCAGGGTTGGACGATCCAAGATGCTTGAGAGGTGTGAGGAAAAGGTTAGAAGTGGTGTCCTTTTATAATAGTGAGGAGTGGCTCTTTAGGAATGTTTGAAACAATTATTTTATTGTATACTTATATTCTGTTTCAAAAGTTCCACAAATAATTAAAGTCAATGATAAGATGAATTATGTTATAAATAAAATCATTCAATACTAATTTCACATGTGTTGGATATTATTTTAATATTTATAATCTTGTTTATTTATATCAATTATTAACGAGGTTAACACTACATCATTATTGTGTTATAAATAATTTTATTTATTAGATGTCTAAAAATTATAAAATTAATTCCATGATGTAGTAATTATTTATATATTTCCAATAAATATTTATATCCTAAATTATGACTTATATAACCCTATGTAAAAATTAATTTACTTAGATATAGTTGTTAATGTCATTTTTTCTATACTTTATGATAATTAAAATAAAGTGTCATTATCAAACATAAGTGGCTCCATAGTATCCCAATATAGACCCAAAGAAGCCCATGGTCGGATATGTTTCATCCAATAAGATTAGGACATATGTTACTGTTATCTTATATTATTATAATAATATTTTTTCCCCTTATTTACCAGATTTACCCTTTAACCATTATAAATAAAATTTTGACGGAAGTAAATATTCATAATGTATAAAAATTAAAGATACTGATTTACAAAATTTTGACCTCCTGATTCCAAATATGAAATCCATTTTTCCAAATTCAAAACACAGAAGTGGCAAAAATTATTTTAAAATTAATTCTCACTGTCAAAACAATATGCGTGTTTTTTTGAAATTTTAACTATCAAATGATTGACACTTGTTTATGTCCAATTTCAATGTGAAATTAATTAAAATGACCAAAATTGGATTAAATGGTAAAAATATACTCTAATAATACTTTAAAATCAATTAAAAAGACAATATAACCATATAAATAAATTAGATTAAAAGGTACTTTTGAATTAAAATATTGTATTTTTCACTATTCATTAAAAATGAAATTTATCATAAAATTAAAAAAAAATTATCCAAAGTAAATTTTTATGTACCTATTATAAAGAATAATTTTATTGTTTCAAATATAACATATCAATGTGACCAAAACAATACTTATAGAGGGTTACCCATTAAAAGGCGTTAAATCAATCTTTTTGGTAAATTATGCTTAAAATTAGATTAATTTTCATTTTAAGCCTCTAACATTTATAGGATAAATGTAAAAACATTTAATAAACATTTATAATAATACTGTTTTAATTTATATTTATTCCCACCAATACTATGAAAATTTTTTAACTACATTTAAAATAATATTGTTATATTATTAGTGTGCAACGTAAGATTTCAAAGAAACCTGTTGTTGCGTATCGGGTACACCATCGAACATAGATACCCCATTAAGGTAAAATTAATATTTGAATCAGAAAATATTAATTAAATTGATAATTTATTATTTATTTTTGTACCTGGGATGCTACATCCTTCCCCCTTATAGGAATTTCATCCTCGCAATTTTATTCACTTATCAAATAAATGAGAGAATTTATCCCTCATAGTATTTTCAGATTCCCATGTTGCCTCTTCTACCATATGGGTTTTCCACAAGACCATTAACTATTGAATCACTTTAATCCACAACACTTTCTCTCTATGATCATGAATCTGCTCTACTTGTTCCTCATAAGAGAGATTCTCTTCCAACTAAACTAGCTCTAGGCTCAAAACATGAGATAGATCTGGCATATACTTTCTCAATATTGAATCAGGAAAAACATTATGTACCTAAGATAAACTTGGATGGAAATAAAATCAGTATGCTATTGATCAAACTTTCACCATGATTTCATAAGGTCGAATTATACTCAAACTCATCATTCATTTCTTACCAAAATACAAAATTTTTTCCATGGAGAAACATTGAGAATTACATGGTCACCTACCTCAAAAGAGAGACCCTTCCACCAATTATCCACATAATTTTTTTGCCTGATCTGATCTATTCTCATTTTCTTCTGAATCAACAAATTTTTTTCTAAAACTCGCTATCTTCCTTCTATGTGTTCATAAATTTTCCTAATAGAGATGAGCTCACAAACACATGAAGCAAAACAGAAATATTTCATGCACCAAAAACTTCTATGGAAAAGTTCATCAAATAAAAAATGAAATGATCTCATTCCAAATATAGAATGGGTAATGCAGCATTAATTTTTCGAATCAAAGCATCAACCACATTATTTTCTTTTCCAAAATGATAATGTATCATGTAATCATAATCCTTTATTTATTTTAGTCATTTCCTATGTCTCATTTCCATTTTTTTAGTGAATATATACTTTAAATTTTTTATGGTCAGTATATATTTCAAATTTTACTCGATACAAATGATTCCTCCAATTTTTTAAAGAGAAACAAATAGCTGCTAATTCCAAATCAAGTGTAGGGTAATTTAACTCAAGAGTTTTCAACTGACGTGAGGCATAAGAAATTACCTGATCATTCTACACAAGGATACATCCAAGACTATTCAACAAAGTATCACGATAAATAACAAACTCACCATTTATTGTAGGTAGTGACAAAACAAGAGCATTAACCAATATTCATTTCAATTCCTGACAACAATCATCACATTATTTTGTCCAAATGAACATAACTCCTTTTCATGTTAACTTAGTCATTGGACAAGACAACTATTAAAAATTCTCAACAAACCATTCTTAATAACCTTCCAAACCTAGAAATCTACGAATATTTGTTATATTTGTGGGTCTTGGCAATTATTTTACATATTTTGTTTTAGTAGGATCATCTGTTATGCCAATTTTTGAAAACATCTGACCATGGAAAGAAATTGTTTGTAACCAAAACTCACACATGCTGAATTTCCCAAACAATTTATTTTCACGTAAGGTTTTCAAGATAACCCTTAAATGAATTTCATGCTCCCCTTTACTTTAAAAAAAAGAAAAATATCATCAATGAACACAACAACAATATTATCCAAGAACTCAAGAAAAATTATATTTATAAGAGCCATGAATACAGCAGGTGCATTGGTTAAACCAAAATGTATAACAACAAATTCATAATGGCCATATCAAGTATGAAATGTAGTCTTCATAATGTCTTCATACTTAAATTTCAACTGATGGTACCCTAACCTCAAGTCAATCTTATGAAATTACTGAGCACTGTGAATGTGATAATCAAATAATCTATATGAGTCAAAGGATATTTGTTTTTAACAATGATTTTATTCAATGCTCTATAATCAATGTAAGGTCTCATTGAAACATAGTAATTTTTTTTAAAAAAAAGACCAGAGCACCCCATGATGATGTGCTTGGTCGGATGAATCCTTTGTCTAATAAATCCTTCAACTCCTTCTTTAACTCTAAAATTTCAATTTGAGTCATTCAATAAGGGGGTTTTGGAATTGGATTAGCATCAGGAACTAAGTCAACTGTAAATTCAACCTCTCCTTCAGGTATAATACTAGGAAACTCATCTGAAAAAAATTAAAGATACTCATTTACCGCTGGCCCATCATTAATCTGAACTGTTCCATTTTTTTAATCAATATGGGAATGGTAACATTCATTCCCATCTTTTACTAATATTTTAGCTTCCTAAAATGTTATCAAAAGTAAGGGTTCATTCTTGTACACAAACTGAATATCTTTCTGAAATGAAACCTATTTAGCTCTACAGTCAATCATATCATGATAAACAGAAGGCCAATCCATACCCAATATAACATCAAACTCTAATTGAGTCAAAAAATTATGTTTTTTGGTAGATTACTTCCACACACTAGGATAGGAAGGTTCTTATAATTTTTTTTGTCTCATCATTTCTCCCTGGTTTTTTTACCATAAGTTCAGGATTCATATCTTGAGACTAAAATCCCAATTTCCTAGAAAAAATCTCAGAAATGAATGAATTTGTAGACCCTAAATCAAACAATACATTGAAATAATTGGAACAAACAAGCCGTGTAACTGATACTACTTCATTTGATGGCCCAACATCTGCAGAAGTAGTTGCAAAGGATTTTTCCACCACTTTCTGCTTGTAGTCTGGCTGATTTCCTTTAGTTTATTTCTTCTTTGGACACTCATTTGAATAATTTCCCAGTTAATTAAACATAAAAAACCTTACCAATGGCTTTTCATTTCCTGCTTGATCATCTTCCCTACAGTTACGAGTAATATGAACAGACTTACCACACCAGAAGCACTTTCCCGACTATGATAAACATTCTCCAGGATGATTTTTACCACACTTCTCCAAACATGGATATTTAGTTTCCATACCTCTAGGATTCTTCATCTAATTCATTCCCTTGGCCTACCAACTGGACCTCTTATTTTGTTATTTGTCAAATAACACATGATCATCGACAAACTCTATTTCCACCATCTCTGAACATCGAAATAGTTTTTCATAACTTTTGAACTCACGAGAGGCTAATTCCCTTTGATATCATGACTACAGGCCTGAGTAAATTCGATTAATCTTATCAAAAAAAACTCGGATAAAATTTAGAGCATACGTTGCCATTCGAGTGAACTTCCATTCATATTAATCCACTGATTCATCCTCCTACCTTAATTCAAAGAATTGTTTTTCTATCCTATGTTGTACCACCTTAGGAAAATATTTCTCTTGGAATATACCTTTGAATTCATCCCAATCAAGAGAATCAATATCCTATCTATTCCTGATATTTTTCACCATTATCCACCACTAATCAACTTCACCTTCCATACCATAAACAGCGAGACCATCTTTTTGATGTTTTGAAAACCCCATGATATCCAAAATTTTCTCTAGTTCTGTAATCCTCCCTTTAGCTGAAATAGGGTCAGATGACAATTTGAATGATGAGAGATGTTGCCTCATGAAATGCTCTACTACTAACATGCTCCTATTTGATTGATCTAGATATTCTCGTACATGTATACCACCACCATTTATATAATGAGACAATTGTTTCATCACTGTGACAAACTATTCAAATCTGAATCCGATCATCGCAGGTGGATTATTCAGAAGGTTGGCTTCCTCTTGATGTCTTCCCAACATAGCTACCATGATTCCACTATGGAAAACCATACTGAACATAGAAATATATTAGGTGATTAAACATGTTAATATATAAGTGATATATCACAGGAATCTTATCATAAGTAATTTTTTTATAGATATTAATTAACAATACCCTAACTCCTAATGTTATCTAAACTGACCACTGATACCAACTATAAGGACCCGACCATAAAAATTACATAATATTGAATTAAATGAATAATTCCCATTGAGGATATTTTCATGTTTATAGTTTTAGAGAATTAGTCCATAACTATTAAATTACATCTCAAAAATTACAAGGTATACACTTCTACATAGTTTCTATTTATTTCATAAAATAAAAACTCTTGCAAAAAAGAGTCACCTCTAGATCCATGTTATAGATAGTATGAATTTACCTTGTTCCCATCCTTGACATTATTCCACTTTATATTTTGTGAAAAACATTTCAAGAATTAGTGATGATCATAAAGATATCATTAAAGGATACACAAAGAAGGAAAACAATTAGTTATTTCAAAACAACAAGTAATCCATGAATACTTTATCATAAGTAATGTATTTCAACTTTATGAAGTAGTAAACACTCTTCAACGAATAAAATATCATTTCATACCCTTTTGTAACCAAAATATTACAATAAAACCTATATAAAGAACACATAACATATATAGTTAATTTGGGACATAAACATACTTAAATGGAATAACCATACAGTCGAATTCCACACATATCACTAAATGGAATAGCCATACAGGTGACTTCCATACCCAATGAATTGGAGGTTATAATGTAACCAACCATCCTGATTTATCACAACACCACCCATCATTTTTATTATAACATAACCACCACTCAATTGTTCAAGTACCATTATAAAATCCTAACACAAACAAAAAATATAAAAAAAAAGAAAACATTTCAACATTTCAATCACAATATATGACATAAATATATTGACATAAAAAATCCATTATCAAAACCATTTTCAATTACAAAATATGTAAAAGGGTATATGATATTTATTTTCCTTTTAAAAACATAACGGGTAGTTAGGGAAGCCAAATTTTAAATAATACACGCGGTGGAGGAAAGGTCATTTTCACCGCTTACATTAAAAGAAACATTCCTTTTTGTCATTTAGTAAAACGTTTTGTTGAAAATTATTCCCATTGAATTAAATGAAATGTAAAATGTGTTTATACAGAATATAAATAAATGTCGTTTATTAATCAAAATATGCCTCAATGAAAATAGATTGAGACGATGTCCCTTACCTCATGTCCGACAAGACTCGATCGTTCATTAATCTCCAAAATAATAAACTAATTTTAATTTCTACATGCTTAAGAACATTTTTCAATTTTATTATTTCTTTTATATCACTTATCACCATGTTATAAACATTATGTAATCATTTATGTTAATACCGGTTGTTTTGCCGATATTTGGTACTTGAGTAAAAATAAACGTCTTATAATTACATGTTGTCCATCTGGTCGATAGTCCATTATCTCCAGAATGATATTATTTATTTAGATATCATATATATATATCATATATTACTAGTACATATATGAATTTATAACATTACATAACATTTGGAGATAAGAAATGAAATGCACCGTTCATGGAGACGGTAAGCCATACTAATGCATGAATGCTACTTTCATTTCTATTTCTTATTTTAATTGAATTAAAACATAGTGATACATATGTATGTTATAATTACTACATAATATAATATATAATATCATTAACTACATCCTTTATACATCCCACACTTGGCATTAACGAGTCATATCACTTTGACGGGGTGGTAGTCTGCACTTCCTCAAATGAAATTATCACGTTTACCCATAATGGAAACCACAATTATATTTTATAAATGAACAATACAGAAACATAAGGAAAACATAAAAATAATATATATCATATATATAAATATTTTCATCTAAATTTCCACCATGGGAGGTAGCAGGAGATAATTGAATAATCATCGTTTTGTGGGATGTTAGTTTCTCATCCACAGAAACAATATGTTATTTACCAATTCGATAGAGGTGTGGGTATGTGTAGTAAAAATACTTATCATAAAAACATTATAGTATATTGAGGATACTGTTGTTGTTATAAAATAATGGAATAACAAGAGTTTATTGATTTTAGAAGTAAAATAATAGAAAATAAGTTAAAAGAAATGATTACCTTTAATTTGTAAAACTTCCTTTGTTTTGAACCAAAAGGACTTCTTGAAGTTCCTTATGCCTAATGTAAGGCT
This sequence comes from Viscum album, assembly GCA_963277665.1. Classification (NCBI taxonomy): domain Eukaryota; kingdom Viridiplantae; phylum Streptophyta; class Magnoliopsida; order Santalales; family Viscaceae; genus Viscum; species Viscum album. The sequence continues at coordinate 1,711,350,187 of OY728152.1, read as the reverse complement.
TATAGGATGAGGAGAGGGATCTTGTGAGATTATTTGGTCAAGGTTTGGATGATCCACGAGGCTTGATAGTTGTGAGGAAAGGGATTGAAGTGTTGTCCTTTTAGAAGGGGCAGGAGGGGCTCTTTAGAAATGTTTGAAACAATTATTTTATTATAAATTTTTCATCAGTTTCAAAAGTACAAAAATAATTAAGTCAAAGATAAGATGACTCATGGTCTAAAAAAAACATTGAATAAGAATTTGATAGGTTTTATATATTATTTTAATATTTAAAATCTTATTTATTTTAATCATTTATTACTGAGGTTAACACTTCATTATTATTGTGTCATAAATAATTTTGTTTATATGATTTTTAGAAATTAAAAAAAATAACATGATGAATTAAATCTTTTTATCATTACAATGAATATTTATAGTCGAAAATATGACTTTTATAACCCTATGTAAAAATTAATTTACTAAAATATATCGGTTAATGTTTTTTTTGTCTATACATTATGTTAATTAAAATAAAGTGTCATAATCACTCTTAAGTGGTGCATTGGGGTCCAAAAATCTACCCAAATATGAAAATGGTAGGTAATTTATCAACCAATAGGATTTGGACAGATGATAGGGTAATTTTATAATATTATAATAATTTTTTTACCTTTAGATACCATATTTTCAAATTAACCATGGTTAATATAAGTTTTACTGAAGTGAATATTCAAAATCCTTAAAAATAAAAGTAACTTATATAAAAACTTTGGCCCTTATAATTCCATATATGAAATCCATTTTTCAAAATAAATAAAAAAAAGGGTAAGAAATTAAATTAAAATTGATTCTCACTGTCAAAACAAAAAGCGTGTTTTTTAGAAATTTTAACTATCAAAATATTGACACTTGTTTATGTACAATTTAAAAGTGAAATTAATTAAAAAGGAAATAATTGGATTAAATGGTAAATATATACTCTAATTACACTTTAAATCCAATTAAAAATAAATCTATTCATATAAATGAATTAGATTAAAAGGCACATTCGAATTAAAATATAGTATTTTTCACTATTTATTAAAAATGAACATTATCAGGAAAATACCAACATTTTATCCAATGTATATTTTGATGTCCCTATTAAAAATAAGGATTTATTTTTTTTTTAAATCGAGCATTTAAAAGTGTCCAAAACTAGATATTAAGAGAGGTCTCCATTAAAAGGTAGTAAATCATATTTCAATGTAAATTATGCTTAAAAATAGATTAATTCATATTTTATGCTTATAAAATTTATTGGATAAATGTAAAAATTTAATAAACATGTATAATCATATTGAAGTAATGCTTATTCATTTCCACCAATACAATGACTAGGAATTTACTACATTAAAACTAATATTATCATATTATTAGTGTGAAATGTACGATTTCAAAGAAACTAGTTGTTGTGTACCGGGTACTCCATTGAACATAACAACCCCATTAAGGTAAAATTAATATTTAATTCATAAAATATTAATTAAAATAAAAATTTATTATTTTTTTATTTACCGGGGATGTAACAGTTTGCATCAAATTATCTTATGTCCTTATATAGGAAAAAATATTATTGATTGTTTTTTAAACATCGTGTTTGTAATTTTAGTGAAATTACAACAAGAAGACATGTTCTAGTGGGGATACTTGAAGAAATTACTAAGAATGATTCCCTAGTAGTATTGAAAGTGGATCTAGTGATTGATGATAATATCCAAAATATATTCCAAGATAATTATGCTCATTTTATGCGGATGATTAGAGGAGACACACAGAGTGTTGTGCCATGTATGTTCGAGATGACCTGGTAGTTTTAGATATAGCACCCTCCAACCATTATCGAAGAGGTTAGGCCAGAGGTAGCATAGTTTTAGAGAGAGTATATTCAGACTATTCATGATCATATGGAGACTCCTCTCGAGAAGTGAGTCAAGTTATAATTATACATGTTTAAGGGACCGTCCATGTGTTGGGGGTATATTATGGTTTTGATGGGCCATTTTGAAGGAATGGATTGGAAGGATTTACATGAAATTTTTCTCGGACAATGCTACATATAAACCTTGGGGCAGGATAAGGCTATAAAGTTTATCATTTTCAATTATGGGGGTTTCATTAGTGATGGATTATTCTATTAATTTCATATTATTGGGTTGATTCATCCCGATGATGGATGCAGATGAGTTGATTATGGAAAAGGCCTTCCAGGATGGGAATAGGCATGGGATTAAGTCCAAGGAAAACATTCTCATATGAAAAGGTTGGTAGAGGTAGTGGACAACAACCTTATCTTTGAAGGGAACCTGAAGGGATCTTCAGGATGTGGAATTGTTTTTCCAACTGAGAGGACATATGGTATATCCATTGACGGAAGGAATCATCATTTTGGGAGTTTCGAAAAATTCATAGGTGACTATAATTTTTATAATAGAGGGTTGTCTTCTCAGGGTGGTGATCAAGTGTTCTGCTACCAGTGTGGTAGGTCGGGGCATATATGAGGCCAGTTTACCTGACCACTAATAGATTGTCTGTCTATTTTGTGGTTTGGACATATACAGAGAGGATCTACATGAACCCTTCGTAGTCGGGTAAGGATGTGAGTTATAGATAGATCCCATGTGCGGGCATGGGATTGATCATCCAATATTAGGATTGTAGTTAGAACTCCACTAGACATACTGGTACAGGTGGTGGATTTGTAACCCTAGGTTGAGACCATCCATACCAACATGATATTGTAATTTAGGGTACATAGACTTGAACCGAAGGTAGAAGGACAATCCATATTCACGCTGTCAGTATACCCCTAGATGTGGAGAGGCAAGACAATATACCGTTTTATGTACGATTCATGTATCATCGAAACTCTCTAATGATTTATTTGACACTAGTTCCACAAATTATTTTATCCCTACACAATTAATGGTTTTGTGGGGAATATCTGTGGAACATGTCTATGGGGCTATGTCTATTGATATTCCGTTAGTGGTTCATGAGGAGGATATCAGATGTTGTATAAGTTGTTTCTTAGAGATATGTTGTTATCATTTCTGAGGAACCTTTTTTTTCTCAAGATGATAGGTTATAACATAATTTAGTTCATTGAGATTCTAGTTTTGTATCATTTGAACATCGATTGTTATCATTATAGGTTATAATTCATGTCCCCTGGTGGATACAATTAATACATTTCAATGTGAGTTGATTTACAAGCAGGCCGCCTTCGGCCAATTTGTTTGTATTTGAGAGAACAACCATCCCAAGGGAAATTTCGTATTCATGATGATGTATATGTGGAGAAACATGTCATTTATATTGCGGTGGATCTATTTCTAGATTTTTTTTCCTGAGGATTTCTCATGACATCTTACAGAGAGGGATGTAGACTTCACGATCGTGTTTATGCTAGGGGAAAAACCATTTTATATTCCATCATATTGAATGGAATCGGTAGAAAAATAATAATTGAATGTTCATATAGAATATTTTCATAAAAATGGATTCTTCTAGCCTAGTGTTTCCCCATGTGGATCAGTAAAGCAGTTTACTAAGAAGGTTGACGGGTTGTCGAGGTTATGTGTTGATTACAGGTTGTTGAATTAGATGATGGTTAGGAACCGACACCATATTCCCAAAACGTATGAAATATTTATCCACTAAACGGTTTCATAGAGTTATATTTGATAGATTTGATATTAGGATAATATTAGTTGAGGGTGATACATTATAACATATTGTGGAAAACTTTCCGGAGCAGGTACGGGTTGAATGAATTTTTGGTGAAGCCGTTTTGGTTGACCGAAGTACCCAATATGTTTTTGGTGACAATGAAAGGGATATTTTACCCCTAACATGATCAGTTCTTGAAACATTTTGTTTATGACTAGTTGGGGTACACAAAAACTATTGATGATCAGTATAAAAATTTTGACATTATCTTGAGTACACATAGAGAGAATAGGAGTTATGCCATTATATCTAAATTTCAGTTTTGTATTGATGATGTTCAATTCATGGGACACATCATTTCTGGGTCTGGTGTGTTTGTGGATCCAGAGAAGGCGTGAGATATGGTTAATTGAGAGTATTCCAATGATTATTTTGATTTTTAAAAATTTATAGGTTTTAAAGGTTATTACCATAGGTTCATTAGTTATTTCTCTCATTTGGAATCACCAATAAAAAGATTATCTAAGATACATGTCATGGTTAAGAGGTAGGAGGTATGCGAGGGTTATCGTCATGAATTAAAGAAGAAGTTGACTACTATAATGATTCTAGTCCTACATGAATCTAGTACTAAGTACACCTTGATATATGATGTGATTAGTGTGGGACCAAGGGTTGTTTTGATACAGAATGGGCAGTTTGTAGCATATGGGTCAGGATATTTGAGGACTCATTAATGAAATTAGTCACTCTATGATCTAGATCTATCTGATGAGATTTATACTATAATTTATTGGGAGAATTAATTGATGGGATAATGATACACAATTATTACCAATCAAAAAATTTTAATTTATATATTTTCTCTTAGGGACAGCAATCTTATAAAGCAAATGTCGGTCGATTACCTGAAATCATTCGATTTTGATTGGGTTCTCACACTGGGAAAATGGAATAGTGTTTTAGATTCTCTAAGCCATAAGACATAGAATTTAGTGGTTCAGTAATCCCAAGAATAGTGGATAATGATGGATTTGTCTGGTGAAATGCTTCTGGATGTACATGGAAGGCATAGGAAGAATACTAATGCATCTATAGTAGTTGGATCTATACATTGTATTTGAGTAAATTAATGTAATATGAAGGATCTAGAGTTTGGGGATATGAATAAAAATATTAAAGGATGGGATTCACCTTTTAGTTGGGATGTTGGTGCTGATGGAGTCATATATATTCCGGGACGTGTTGGTGTACCAGCAGGTTCACGTGAATAGTTGATGAGCGAGTTCTATGCATTTAATTGGGAAGTACACCCTGGATTGACTAAAATGTATTGTGATCATTTTTAATTTAATGTTGAAAATAAATAAAGAACCATGTTGTTGGTTTTGTTTCATGATCCCATTCATGTCAATAGGTGAAGGTAGAGCAACAATATCAAGTTGGGATATTACAGTCATTTCTCTTTCTAGAGTGGAAGTGAAATGACATAACACATGGACTTCTTAGTTGGTCTTCTAAATAATCCAATGATAAATGATGAAATATGACTGGTTATATGTTAGATGAGTAAATTGGCTCAATTCATACTAATCCAGGAAACAGATACAGTTGATCAATTGGGTGTGCTATATGTTTGAGAGATAGTCTGGCTACATGATCTGTCGAGAACCGTAGTTTCATATCATGATCCATGGTTCACATCATGCTTCGGTATTGGGTTACATTAGGTGCTTGGTACCCATGTTCCTTTGAATATGGCCAATCACCCAAAGACGGATTAGATGTAAGAGCATAAAATCCAGGTACTATAGGACTTGTTGAAACCCTGTTTTTTAGATTTTTGATATTCATGGGAAAGGAAATTTCATATTTTGTGGTTTTTCTACAAAAACAATTATTAGGATACAATTAAAATGGTTTTTTTATTAACTCTATGAGAGATCGTGTGGATATCGGCTATGTTGGTTAGAAGCTATAGATTCTGAGCTATTATGACTGAGTCTCATGTAAGAGACATCTGAGATGTTTTTATTGATTTAGATGTGATTGAAAAAAACATTGAGTAGGTAAAAATCATATATAGATCGGTGACATAGTCCTCTTGAGTTCATGGTAGGTGATCATTTGTTTCTTCGGATGTTGTCGAGACTGGGACACCGTCAAATTCAGAATTATGGAATATTGGAACATAGGTGTGTGGGGACATTTGGGATTTTTGGGAAGATAGGATCAGTGTCTTACCAACTGTATCTTCTATATCATCACAATGAGATGCATGATGATTTTCATGATTCACAACTCTAGAAGTATCTCCTTAATCCATCTCATGTAATTAAAGTTGATGATATGTAGTTGGTGGTTGATGCATCCATTGAGTAGAATTAGGTTTTAATTTTAGATCATAGTGAGAAGTTCCTGTAGGGAAAGGATGTCCCATTGGTTTGGATTTTATGAAAACATGTAAATATTTATGAGGAAAATTTGGATTGAGAATCAAATATGCAGGTTTAGTGGCCCAATATATTTTAATTGGAATCTCATTGATTTTTAAGAAGAGAAGCTTGTTGATGAGACGTACTAAGGTATAGTGATTGTTAGATCCTATTAATTTCATATGATATGCTTATTTATGTTCTATTAAAGTCAATTATTATAGTCATATAAGTGTTTCTAAAAGTTCATGGGAAGTCTCAGGTGTGTTTTGGGGGTATGGCAAAAGAAAGATGAGAAGAAAAGTAGATTTCTAGGCATTTTTTACAGTTTTCACAAAGATAGTGAAAACTATGTACAGAATCCCAGGTAACCATATAGGCTTGGATAGAGGATTGCACACAGTTATTACATGGTTAAGATAAAAATGTGTAATTTCATTGAAAATTCATGAAGGGGTGATTTTGGGACAATATATCTTGCACGATTTGAGCACGCATTGTTAACTGTGTAGACAAACTTTTCGGCCCGGTAATGTATGAGAAATTTAAAAAATGACACCCCATTATTTTTATGTTTAACTCGTGATCCTCCTCCCCTCATCCTATTGAACCCATAGGGATGAAATTGAACATCCCAAGCTTCCATGAAGGGATTCTCATTCGATCCTATGTCGTTTAGAGTGTCATTGATAATGGATCTTATCCCATGGTGAATTTTATCTTATCCTTTGTTATTTTTATTAGATAGGGTTCGTTTTCTTCCATCAACTCCTTCTGAATCGCTAAAACAATTCTTTTCTATTGAAATATATGTTTTATTTTTAAGGGGAGTTTATATACGGATACAATTAAACATTCTTGAGTGTGTTCAATAATGGAATTGAGGTAGGTGTTCTGCACGTTTTATCCCATATGATCATTGTATATTTGAGCATGTCCAACTTTTTCCATTATCACTTCTTGTTGGGATTATTATCCTCTTGGTATGATTTGGTATTTTGGGTGTTTATATAAAGAATGAAGATTGTCATAGTCTTGAAGTGATTAATTTGGGATAATTTAACCTATTTAAGGACATCCATGTGGTGCATTGATACATTGCAGACCTGGATTATGATATATAAGTTCTTGGATGTTGGGTGATCATGTACATCCCTTGTTAAGTTTGTGATATTCGTTATGTAATTATAAATGTATCATTCAGTAATTGTGGTTTTAGTATGTGGTTTACAATATATGTTGAATTTTTCTAAGAATGTTAGTTTATGTGAAACAATGAATATGCTAAATTTATTATGGTATGTAAAATAGGAAAATATGTTGAAGGGAATTTCACAGGGGAATTTATGAATATGTATAATGTGTTGATATAAGGGAATTATCTAATATACCTAGTGATATATGGTTGAGAATGGGAATCGGGCAAAATTCACTATGTGATTAAAATGGAAAATGTTTTAATGGGATTACGGCACAAATTGGATTTACCATGTTGATTGTTATAGATTATGATTGTTGTATGTATTGATTGAGTTTAGTTGTGATATGGTTTGTGTTCAGTTAGTGGATGGATATTCATGTGGAAATGGAATTTGGTGTGCATTAAATGACTGTGGATTCATCCATGGGTTGATTTGGACTTATTCTCTCACTCCACCCACAATTCACGGGTTAGGGAAGGAGACGAAGCTATTTTCCCCAAGTGGTTACATTCCACCCGTACTGGATCTTTGAGGTGATGATGTTGTGATGTTGTGCTATGTTATCCCTAGTGAGTTATGAACTTATTTATTCCCATTTAAATAACGATAAATTCTAGGAATCTTTTCTAAATGATGTGAATTCATAACTTATGAACATCGTGATTGATGATGAACATGTAATGAAAGAGACATACTGAATTTTCACCTTGGTAATTGATATCTAGGTAGAGATTTTTAACTATTAGACACATAATTTTCTTATTTATTTATTTATTTATACTTTTATTCAATATCAGTTTGACTAGATATTTCTTAACACCATTGTAGGTGGCCTATTGAGCTGTACTCAAACCCAACTCGGGCCAGTGCTTGGCACCCAAGCAGACATCATGCTTTCTAGATATGAAAAGGGAATAAGAAATATACTAGGGTGTTATGTTTGACATTGTACATGAATGGAATATGTTTCAGACATGGAGTCCAGAAATATTTATGGATTCTATTATTTGTTATTATTTGGGGTTTTTTTCATTTCGAATTATGTGATGACATAACATATTTACTATTGGTTGTAGTTTTACCAGTTTTTTAATGGTTTTTCATATTTTTTCATTGATTAACTCATGTTACCTCTTCTATTTAATATTTTATACAGTGGATTATGCTGGTTAGAGGGTATAATCTCCACACGTGACTAATATAGACCCTCACTTTTAGTCGGAAGCCTCAAGAATATGAGGATTCATTCTTCAGGTCATGTATTGAACAAGGTAGGGAACTGATTTAGTAGAACTATGGTAGGGGATGATACATTATGTCATGAATGAACTCATAATACATGATGAATATTGAGAATGAATAATGTTTCTAAATATAAAGTGACTAATGATTGTATTTCTTATTTTTAAAACCACCTTATTCATTAGAGATATAATATTTTGTGTAGAAATTTCATCAGTATATTCTTCAGATGAGAAGGATGTTTTAACTATAGAATCGGCTGATACAAGTTCATCAGAAACATTATTCTATTGTAATGATCATCAGAATAATTGTTTAGAACTGATGAATGAAAAAAAGAGAATGGGGTGGACTATATGTAAAATAAATCTAGAGCATAATAAACAATATAGTCTCCCATTTACAATAGTTTTAATTATATTAATGGTCTTATAAATGAGTCCAGAGATGGTATTAAGAAGAATCTAATTGTTTTAATTTTTCTTCACCATAATGAAACAAATCATAATCCAAATTGAAATTTTTTTTGAGAGAACATTACGTTTGATGAAGATGCTTATTTCTATTATATGGTACATATATTTGTATTTAAGAAATCTTATTTGGTAAATAAGAATTAGACTGGTGGTTATGAATAATTTCAGAAGATAAATAAAGTGTTTAGAAGACTTTATTAGGATCAAGAAAAAATTATGGAGAGTTGAGAAACATTTAAGAAGTCATGATGCACCTATAATTCAAGTAAACATGAAAAATAGAGTTATTTTTTTGGAAAATTATTGTATTCAATAATCCCTCCCAATCCTAATTTAGGGTTATTATAAAATGAAAATTTTGCATTTTACTTTTCTGATTGATTAATTATTCATGAGAGGTAGAGTGAAGGCATTGTGCTGATGAAATTATAGAAGGAAGAAGTGGCTTTTGGATTGTGTTTCTTGAAATGATAGGGCCAAAAGAAGTGATTAGAAAAGATAATATATTGGAACATATTTAGATAATCATCATCTTTAGTTGGTTATCATATTAATCAGATTATCATTGTAGTTTAATTATATTAATAATCTAGTTATCATATTGGGAAGGATTATCATATTTGAATTTATGGAATGAAGAATAAAGTGATCATAATTGTCTCAATTGTATTCTGTAGAGATATATATTCATATTGAGTAGTTAGACTGAAATATTGGACTGATTTTTATTATAAAGACTAATATGTTCTTAAATAAAAATGTGTAAAAATGTGCGAAATTGTATTTTTTTTTATATTTGTGAATGTGGATTACGAAGAACAAAAATATATATATATTTTAAAAATTTATTACATCGTTTATTCCAAAAGGATCACACAAGATATTAGATGTTTCACATAGTGCAACATGAACGAATGTTAATGTCCTACTCATTGTATACCAAACAAAAGTATTTTTTCTAGTTGATTCGGTAGTATTGGAACATTTCCAAACCCTACCAGGGACATAACTCTACTTATTTAATTTTGATACTTATAAATTTATATTTTTCTATGGATGTGTGTTTGAATTGATTTTTAGGGGGGAATAAAATATTTAATAAGAGGAGAACATTGTTACATTTTCTAAGGAATGATAAATATATATATCACTAATTCCCCCTACCCTCTTAGTGATATAATTATACTTACTAAGAATATAAAAGGTTTATAAATAAAACATAGACCATTTAAAGTTAATCTCGAGACAAACTTGTTAATAATAAATAATACCTTATTAAAAAATAACATGAGCATGAAAACATAACTATGTATAGTTTAATTGTTAAATAATGACATGGAATATCAATAACTAGTCTCATATAGAGCGTGTTCTTATTTCTAGACATCATAAACCTACAGTAATTTATTCAAAAAAGTTAACATACAAAATTTAAAATCCTAAATAAGTTTATCTCATGAGACATTTTGATTATTCAATGGGATATAGTGGTCCCCTCCAGTCACTTATTATGTCAATTACATATCTTATATGAAAACATAGTCAGCATAAATTTTCCCATTAAAAAAATAGCACAAATTGTTAAATACTTTAACTATAAACCCTGAATTGTGTCAAAATAGAATATCCATAGTCAAACTAACAATAAACAATGAAATAATATAACGTATATTGTTTCATAAGATATCAAACTCAATAATACATATGATTCCAAAAATGATGTTGACATTGATGAAAATACTCGAATAAATTCATTAGAAATAAAAAATGATAATACCCTTTTACATTGAAGTAATTTATTTAAATATCTTGATTTTATAAAAAAATTGTTTAAAAAACATTGTAAACATGTTAATGAACATTAACAACATTACGGTGCTATGATGGTGGAAAAAGTAACTCATTCTGAATATATAATAAAATAAATGTTATTTCCAATTATTTCTCAAAAAAATCATAATGTAACTAATATATACAAATAATACCAATATTCATTTAAAACCATTTTATTAGAATATGAATATTTTTAAACAAAATAAAACATTATTATGATAATAATGATTTTTTTGGAAAATATTTTTGAGAAACATTGAAAAATATGATAAATATCCTATATAAATACTTATATTTAAACAATCTAATAAAATAATGAGATATTTAAGTAACCATAGCCTAACAGATTAATTTAGTTGAGTGTAAATTATACTCCTTTATTTTGTTAAAAGCATGTGGTCAAATTACAACATAACCACATACATTATTTAAGAAATCATATATGTTCCTCCTATATCATATCATTAAAAATTATTTATTATTACCATTGTTTAGTGTGTTAACTGCTTTATTTTTCTATGCATGTTTTCTCTGTGAGACTTTTTTTAATAAGATATTCATTCCTTATATATATAATGATATAAAGTTCATAAATATTATACTTACACATAATTTTTTTTATAAATTCACTTTTGAATGGATAAAATGAAAAATGAATTTCATCGCATCGTGGAGACTGTTGACCATACATTCGCATGAGAAAAAATAGCATTCCCTTAAAGGTGAAAGAGTTATGAAATATATGATATGAAAATTATAAATAATAAATTAAATTTCATATATATTTTTTATATCCATTTTGTTTGAATTATACCCATCCCAATAAACTAGTGATGAAAAATATATTATACCATATCGGGGAGAGAGAAGGAGGTATGTACGCACACTTGGTGATATTGTTTTAAATAAAATGGATAAAATGAGTAATATGGTTTACCATATTAATAATAACATATAAAAATATATATGAATGTGGATTTATTAAATTAGTATGGAGAAAACACTTTATGAGGATGTAAAATAATAAAAGAACATTAATGAATTTTTAAAACAGTTATCTCTTTTTCCATGGACTTTCCTTGCTTATCAAATTATAGACACTAGGGTAGGTCTTTTTGAAAGAAAAATGACCTCAAAAACATTACTTAGAAAGTTTGGAGTATAAAGTTTCATGTTATGGTCAAATCTAGAAGGGTCTATGTTGTTTGAGGGAGTGAGGAAGGAGATACCCTTTGATAATTGCAGTGAAGGGAACATTTGGAAATCATCAAAATGTTAAAATATAACAAGCGAATTTAAGATGAATATAAAAATAAATCTCCCTTAAATACAATTTTGGGGATATATTCTAAATATTCTATCCCTTTGTTATTATTTAACAAATTTTTATTTCTAAATAATTTAATAATAACACAATTCAATAAGATATCATTATTTTCTAATTCAATACAATTAATTTAATTTGATTTCAAATACCATAATACACATTGTGAATTCGAGTATAATTTTGTAAAATATTTATTAATTATCATTTAGATCTTAGATTTTCATTATATACCCTATCTCATCAAAATATTTGGAAATTAATAATTTTAAAGTCAATTATTTGGTTTTTCTATTAATTAAAGAAATAGATTATATTTATTGATGAAACCTTTAAGGTAAAATTATAATTTATAAAAATTCAAAATAAAATCTCATAATGTGAGTAAAATAATTATGATAAAAATAGAAAACTATTTTCATTCATATCTAGATATTTTTTATCTGTGGAGACATGAAATATATTAAAAACAAAGATAGTTATATTTTTTAACTAAATTTGATTTAAAAAATATATAATTTATTTTTAGGGAAAAGTTTCCATTAAACATATTAAGATATATAATAATGTGATATGCATTAATTTTTATCACCCAATAATTTTTTACAAGTTTTTATTATATTTTTATACCTTATTTTTTGATCCCTTTTTCCATTACTGTGATACCATAAATTTTATACATTATTGGTTAATATTAAAAATATAAAACAAAAAAAGACCAAAAAATTGATCATTTATGACATATTTACCCATATTAATGTTATTTGACGGATTTTATTATTTTTATCAATATTAAATATTTAAATAAAATTTTATTTATTTAAATGTATCATTTATATCAATGTTGATACTATTAATTTTTTTCATACTAAAAATACACTAACAAGATGATAACTTCTAAACAATACTTTTAATATATCATTAAAAAGTTAATGTTTTCTATTTAATTCTTTTAGTTCCTTAATTTTTCCCAATTATTTTATTTTAATATTTTAAAAATAATTTATATGATATTTCTATTAATTAAACTATTATTTTATCATCATTATTAAATTATGTAAATAATTAATTTCTTCACTAAAAATAAATAATAAGATATCATGATGATGATGAATTTCATATTATTAAAATGAAAATTTATTTTTGAATCTATATTCATTGTATCCCTCTATTAAAAATGTTTTATTTAATAAAAAAATGAGTATGAAATTTTTAAATCTCATTTAAATATAATATAATATATGTCATACTCTCACAAAAGTGTCCTAAAAAGGATAATAATCTCCACATAAGGTTGACTTTGTTTGAAAATAACACAGAAAATTGAATTAGTACATGTGTTAGGGTAACATTATAATATTATAAAATTATTTATACCCTTAGTTACAGTATTCACACATAACTATGGTAAATAAAATATAAATAATTTATAATATTCATACTACGAAACAAAAAAGAAACATAAATATATAATTGAAACCACGAATTTAAAATATGGAATCCATTTTTTAAATAATTGAACACATAAGATGCAGTAAATAATTTCATATTAATAATGTCGATGGAGTGATAACACATGTTATTAATCTCTAATCATGGAAAAGATTGAAGTTTTTTTATAGCTAAATTCAATTAAATTTTGATTTTAATGAACTAAATTTGATTAAATGATAATAAATAATATAATTATACTATAAAAACAAAACTAATTATTATTTAGATTAATAAATAATTTGGATGATAAATTTTATTATCTATTAAAATTCAGTATTTAACACTATTCATCTTTACCTGAAACATATCAAAATATACACAAAAAATATTTAAAACTAAAAAAAATTGATATAAATAATTTAGTTAATATTGTCCATTAATCTATATAAAAGAATAAAAATTAGTATTTATAATAGGTTCTCCATTAAAAGGTTCTACAATGTCATTTCGAAAAATAATGGGTTTTAATGTGTAAAATTGGATTGATTCTTCTATTATGCTAATAAAATAATTTGGAAAAATGTAAAAAAATTGATTATATATATCATATATAAATTTCATTATTTGGTTAATACCATTCATTCCATCTCACTAAATGACTAATGATAAAATAATAATATTTAATAGTACATATTGGTTATTTTTAGCATGGTATTGCATAAAACATAAGATATTAAATTTGGAAAGAATATTTAGCACAAAACATTTGGTATTACATTCTCTCCTACAAAAATTTACATCCTCAGAAAATTTCAATTCAGGTTCATTAAAAAAATTCCTATTAAATTTTTTTTTTTTGAAATCCCACATCTAAATTTGGATTGAGAAAATTTACACTTTTATATAAAGAAAGGGATGTGTGAAGGAAAATATAGATAAAAAATTCTAGGGATCAATGTAATAAAACATTGAAATGAAGAGAAACATAAAAATAATTTTATGATAGATAGTGATAGAGAACATGATCAATATAATGTTAACAATTTCAATGATATTAATCAATGATAATATATTGGACAATTTAATTAATTGGAAAATAATTTACTCTGATAAATTTATTGGTTTCAAGATATTTTCTATTGAGTTTCAGATTTATTTTTCCATTGAGATTATCACATATGTTTGTTATCCAAATTAACTAATCCTTTTATTATGCATTGATATATTTTCACTTCAACCCTTATAACAGTAAATAATTTTAAAAAATGAATATTTCTTACCAAAAACAGTTTGATGTATAATATTATCCATAATTAATTATGTAATCTATTAAATTTTTACCTATAAAAACTCTTTATCACATGTAACTCAATATCGTAATTCATAAATTTACATCATGAAATGATATACATTTTTCAACTTAATCCATTCAAAATTTAAGTATCCTCCAAAATTCATCATTCCAAATTCATAGTAAAAATTCATTATAAGGAAGGTCATTAAACATCAAAAATCAAATTAAAATAATATTTTCCCCATAAAATCACAATATAAATCCATTATTCATGTAGGAAAATATATGAATACTTTGATCACTATAAAACCATACTAAAACATGAATTCTTCTAAATTTGTGAAGAATAAGTACTATAGTTCAATCCTAATTCATTCAATTTTTATTATGAACAGTAAATCATTGATTAAATACTAAAATGATATAATTATTTTATCTATACATCAATCTTCTTCATTTTTGGAATGATAATAAAATTGAAATGGTCCATTAGCTTCGTCTAGTGCTTATTCCATTGACTCATATAAAAAACATTCATAGTGCCCCATATCCATAACGTTGAAGAATTGGACACTAAAAACTTATTTCATTCCCTTTCAATCATGATAATGGTAACCTTTATATCCTCACAAGAATCAAACTCATTTTACTCTAAATCAAACTCAATGGTGTCTCCATCCAAAAATATCACCTATAGAGGAGTCATTCATTCCATTCCTCCCATTATCCATAATGTTACCATTCATCCAATTATGTATTTTCTTCCTCCCAAATTCATACTACAAAGAATATTCATTATATTCTTTGTTAGCATAAGATATTTTTCCGCATACGATGATTATTATTGAGAGACTAGTTCTACTAAAAAGATTATCATATGCTCATAAATGATTTTATCATCTTTATTCATATGATCACATTCATTAGAGAAGTTTCTATTCCTTCCACTAGGTTAAATTTCTAGATAAAGACATTTACTAGATTGGGTTATGAATAATAATTCATAATTAATAACTTGTAAAATAATTCAAATAAATTGAGAAATTTATTCATATTAAATCTCATTATCACAACCATTGATTATTTGGGAATATATTTTATTTTTAATGATTAATTATGTTTTATAATAAAAAGATGAAATATATTATGAATATCACCAAAAAGTGTGAAACTAGGCTCATAGTAAGGCCAATTTTTGGGTACCAGGTTACACTCAGTTAGGCCCGATGCACCTTATTAAATTTGTTACTCCAAATTACATCTATTCCAGAACCACATCCACTTGTAGTAAACAGACATGGATGTTTTTATAGGAATTATAACATAATTTATTCCTTAAAAAATTATAAGGAATTATTTAATACTTATCCACAAGTCTCTCGTAGGTATATGTTCCATAATATTAAATTTTTAAATATATTTGCCAGGTTTTCCTTAATACGTTCATATATACCAACTATAACACATTGAAACAAAAATCCAAGAGCATGTTCATTATTTTAATACATTAGAATGATTACAAGGAATAAATTCTGGATTTTATGATTACTTTAGTAGTCTTGGATTGCCAAATTATATATAAACCTTACCTTAAAATTGAAATTATTAACAAAATATAGTCAATACGTTGAGAGTATAAATATTCTCTTAGCATATCCTTACATATCAATGATTTTACACAATTTGGAAACCAGGTAAAAATAATATATATGACTTTGGTGATCAAAGAGGCTTAGTAACAGTGAGAATACAAAAAATCAATTATTAATAAATAACAATAACCATTAAGGATGTGTGTATAACTGAAACACAATCCCTTCAAAAATAATAATGATCATAATATGAAAATAATAAATAAAACTATATTATATAAACATGTGATATTGAAATAATAATGATTTATATTCTACTAGTAAAAAAATAACATTGAATATTAATTACAAATACCATAATGAGATAATTCATAATGTGAGTCATCATAAGCATTCTATCAATGATTCAACTAAGAAACTATACATAAATGGGAAAAACATAAACTACTTTTTCTCATTAGACCAACCAATGTTTCATGGGACTATAAAGGGCCCCCCCAGTCATATTCTAAGTCCAATGCATTCCTCATATGAAAATATAATAAACATAAACATTCGTATTGAAAAAATAGTATGAGAAATGTAAATAAATTAATTATAAATCATGAATGGTATTAAAAGAGTGCATCTATTGTCCAAATGATCATAATCCCATAAAAATGATATATTATATCATAAGAGAAAAAACTAAATCCAACATTAGATTCAATGAATTATGATTACATGTATGAAAATACTCTAATAATATCATTATAAATTACTTGAGAATTATACCCATAAAATTGAAATCATTTAATTAAAATCCAAATATTTATTAAAAAAAATTCTATAAAATGAAATTTTAATTTTATAATGTAATAGTCAAATAATTATGGATTCATGAAATTAATAATATAAGGTTACTATATATAATTTGAAAAATAAAAATTTATTCTATAATTTTATCAAAAATTTATGAAAGTACATATTTTAGAAAATGAAAAAAAGATTCTTTTCATGCCATTTAATAAAAATAATAACATGTCTAAAAGAAATAAATTAATATTAGGGAAATAGTGATAATATTTTAGAAAATATATTCAATACCCCTAGAAATGGGTGATAGATATTCCCTAGTAATTACTAATAGATAAACCATCTAGGATAATATTGAGAATGTGAAATAACCCATACATTGTACTTGTGTTTTGTTGTGTTTGGGTTAACCTGCATTATAATGGATAAATAAATATTAAATTATAATAGAAAAATATCCCTTATTTATGATATCATATATGATCCTCCTATGTTTTTTTGTTACTAATATTTGATTGTTAACATTTTTTTGGGTCTTTGTTGCATCCTTTTCTTATGTATGTTTTGTCATGTGAGCCATATTTCTATTCATTGGGATTTATTTATTTATATACATAATGATATAATGTTTATTAACAATATATTTACTCATCATAAAAATTTTTAAAATTATTTCACATGGTTAACATGGAAAACGAATCACATTTCATCATGGAGATGATAATAAGATAGTATGCCAGAATGATGATATAATTCCACTAATGGTGAAAGAGGAAAAAATTGTATTGATTGTTAAATATAATGATTACATATCATGTCATATTTTTTATTCATATCCATTATTTCCATAATTACACACATATGAATAATGTATTGTGGAAAAAAATTAAACCATAGTGTTGAGATGGGAGGTTATATGTACTCACAAATGGTGTTATTGTTTTTAATAGGATTGGTACAATGTGAAATACAATTTATAAATATGCATGATAACATATACGAATACTTATTATATTTTATTTATTTCATTATAATGAGAAAGACATAGTAATATGATTTATAAGAAGATAAGAACACAAATGGGTTCGAAAAACAATTACCTATTCTTTAATGGGTTTCCTTTATATATCATCTTAGAGACATTAGAGTTTGTTTTTTTGGAATAAAAAAAACCTTCAAAATGTAAATAATAATTTGTTTGGAGAAATGGACTAGGTTTGGTCTAGAAAGAAGAATCAATGTTGTTTGATGATGTGAGAGAAGAGGTTCCCTTTTATAATTGTGGTGAGGCACAATTTTGTAAATTCTCAAAATAATAAACTATAACAACACTATTCGGGATCCAAATACATAAAAATGCATAATAACTAAAAATTATAAGATGTAATAGAACAAACCCAATATCGTTGTTATTATTTATCGTTTATTTTATTTTTAAATCATTTAATAACAAATAATCTCAACAAGATTTCATTACTGTCAAAATTAATACTATTCATTTAATTTGACTTCAAATACATTATGAAAATTTAAAAAATTTAACATTAGGATTTAAAATATTTCTAATATAACTTATAGATCTATTAAAATTATCATACACATTAGCACAACAAAATATATTAGAATTAAAATTTTTAATATAAATTATATTGTTTTTTTTATTTATTAAAAAAATATTTTCAATATCATTGAAGAGGAACTTTAGAAAATTATAAAATTTCAAAAAACTAAAAATAAATTTATTTTATTTAACTAATAAAATAATGAAAAATTAGAAATTTATGTTTGTTTATATCTTGATTTTGTCTTTATATGGACACATAAAAGCTGTAAAAAACAATGAGAGTAATATTTTATAACTATTTTGATTTTAAATAATATATAATTTTTTTTAAATTAACATTATCCATTAAAGAACTCAAATAAAAAATAATGTGACAATGGTTTAATATTATTCTTCTATTTTTTAACTGTTTTTATTAATTTTTTAATCCTTATATTTTTTAACCCTTATTTAACTCGTTTAACTATTATAGTGTTATAATATAATTTATATATTTTGGGGTAATATTATTAAATTAAAATTACAAAATAGCCCCAAATATATCATTGATGACATCTGTAACATTATTCTAGTTATTTGGAATAACGATATATTTTTATTATTTTTAAATTATTTAAAAAAATATCTTTTATTTCAATTACCATTTCTATCTATTTTGGTAAAATTTATGATTTTTATTTTAAAAAATATCTTAAAAAGTATGATAAATTCGGAAAAAAACGCTTCATAAATATCACTAATATGACATTGTTATATATAAATTTCTTGGATGTCATTAATTATATAAAATTATAATCTTTTTAATATTTTTAATATCATTTATTCTATATTTCTGTTAATTAAACAATTCATGCATCATCATTATGAAATCCTTAAGTTAATGTATTTATTCTCTAAAGACTAAAGATAAATTATCATGGTGAAAATAAGGTTATTTGATTTCTAATGAAAATTTATAGTTGAATTTATCTTCAGTATGGAAACTAAAAAAATATTAATTAGTAAAAATATGAGTGAAATTTATTTCTCTTCTTTAAATGATATATTATATATGTCATATTCTCACATAAGATGAATAAATAGGTTATATAAGCCTATGGTTGATTTTAATATAAACACACTCATCTAATGGAATTTCGAAAAATAGTTATGGTAATTTTATAAAATTATAATATATTGTTACCTTTAATTTCCAGATTCACCATTTACCATGAAAAATATAATATTAGTAAATTTTACTATTCATATGACCAAAAATTTAAGAAACATTTTGGAAAAATTTCTACCCACTAATTACAAATATGGAATCAATTATACAAAATTTTGTTGACATATATCTCAATAAATAATTTAAAATGAATCCCTTTGAAATGGTGAGAAAATAAGTAATTAAAAATTAAACAAGAAAAAAATACAAATTTTTTATAATTAGATTCAATGTATAATTAAATATAAAAAACTCAATTAGATTAAAGTATAAAATTAAAATCTAATTAAACATATATGTAATAAAAAACATATTTTAACTTAATAAATTATATTGATAAAAAATACTTTTTCAATAAATATTTAGTATTTGTTACTATTCATGAATACTAGCAAATTATATGAAATATACAAAAAAACCAAATTTAATTCTTAAATAAACATTTTTATTTTTTGAAATTATATATATAGAGGTTTCAATATGTTTATCAAAAATAGGTTCTCTAATTAATTGATGTGAAATTTTAAATAGAAAAATACAGTGTTTTAATGGATAAAATTGGATTCATTCCTAACTTATGAATATGAAATCATTTGAATGATTGTAAAATCATATTAATTAGTATATAAGATATTGATTTCATAAATATTTTGAATATATTCACTCCATCTATCTTAATAGATAGTGTTAAAATAATAACATTTAATAGAATTTCATGGTTCGTTTAAGTTCAGTATTATGTGCAACATAATCTTTTAAATTGAAAGATAAAAAGTATATTAAAATCATGATTTTTTTCATAAAACATAAATTTCTATTTCAAATATAATATATAATGTAATATTTAAAAGTATTTTTATCATAAAATACATTCACAAATTAATATATTTTTGTCTAATGATAATAAGATAATTTGATATTATTCTAATAATTGATGATTTTTATTAAAAAATAAATTTAAAGAAATTTTAAAATTATTTTCAGAAAATGGAATTTATTATTTAATTCTATACTTTGAAATATGGTTATAGAGAATTTTTAATATTTTTCTAAAATTGTTGAATATTTGTGAATAGTGATATATTGTAATTTACGATATTTTACAAATAATTGAATTATTTAGTAATAAGTGATGTATGGATGGTATAATCACATAGTATTGAACTATACTTCATTATTTAATATATTTATTTATGAAATTCAAATATAATCATACTATTGATCTCAAATATTAAACTAATGAATAAAAAAATCAAAAAACACCACTTTAATCCACTCTATATATCACATATCACCAACTCTTCTCCTCAAAACAAAATATCCATGAATATTGTAAAAATTATATCCAAACATATAATGAATAATCTCTCCCATGCCTAGTATCAATTAATAAAAAAATTAAAAAAATTCCAATTTATCTGTAGAGGTTTTCAAGGATGAGGATTCAAGAGAAAAATTATATTTCTTTTTCTTTTAATATCTTTACAATTTATTTGATTTTATTATTATATAATCATTATGACTTCTCAAAATTAAATTAAAAATCAATTATAACATGTATAAATTTATTTTATTGTGTTAATGTTATAGTCCATCATCAAGAATCTTCTCTTCACCATTTTATTATAAAAGAAAAAATATCATATTTGATGTGTCGTTTTATTGCCATCATGGATGATGCTTTTGGATTTTATTTTAAGACCTTAAAAGATGGTAATAAATCACTTATAATGGTTTAATTATATGTTAGGTAAATTTTATAAACTATTTTATGATCGGTTTGTAACACATATATATATAATATGAAAAAATAATTGAAAACTAGATCGGGAAGATCCAAAAATGGAAAAATTAATCTAAACAATTATCATTAAAATATATCTTCTAAATAATTATAATATTTTAAAAAGATAAGTCCAATTAAAATTTTTTATGTTCATTAATATCATATAATCACAATTCAAGACTATTATTCACACTATACATGATATTATACACATTTATACAGGTGATCCGATCAAGAAAACCATGGACACATACACTCAAAAATGATGAAATTGTACACTACAACTCATCATTATTTCTACAATCAAACATAATTAAAAAATAATGAAATAGAAAATTTTATAATAGGTTTTTCATTGATCAATTAATGGATCTAATTTGAATATATAATATATTAATGTGATTATAGAATTCATACATATTGTTAGGGGATTCTCAAACAAAATTTCATTCGTTGGGTTATTATCTCATCTAATATATGAATGTTTATATTATGTTCTCAAAATTTATTTTCCCCTTTCTATTATAGTTTATAAATGCTTCTAGTCTAATTTTAACACAAAAGAATGATTTTTTAAAAAAAATCATTTATTTATATTGAGATTATTTTTTCATTACACATTAATTATTATTAATATACCACATATGTTATTCTCTAGTTATTTTGGGAACACCAATGTTTATTCATTAATGTATGATTTATGATATTAAAAAAACTCCTTCCATACCATTATTTAATTTATGGAAATGATTGTTTCACGTTATCTGTGGCATGAATGTTTATGTTTTTGTTATTATGTGATGGGTGTTCCATGAATTATATAGAGCTCTATTCAATTGGTTAATGTGAAGTAAACATTGAGATAATTTTAAATATATATTAACATGATTCGATAATTTTTCGAAATGGTGACGAGGATATGATTATACACATATTTTATGAATGATCATGATGGTAGATTTGTTCAAAACTATATTTGGTTTTATATAACTAAGTCTTGATGTTTCATTTTTATTCATTTAAACATTCCATACCCTTATCTAATGATTCCTATCATGATTCTCATAATGATTAAATGGTTATGTTTTGATGATGATAATTATACTCACACATGTTATATTGATTCATGCAATTATTTATACTACTTATTGGATGTTATATCATCTATTTATTTTATTTATATCACAAACTGATTACATTTACTAGCGAGAACCCATGGTATAATAAGAATCTAAAGAATAATGAATTATGGAATGATTATGTTTTATTATATAAATGATATTTGTGGTCCTAATTTTCACAAGACATGAAATCATTGGATCCTGATTTGGTAAGTATTTTATGTTTTTGAAATTTCAAATGATTTAATTATATTTTAATCAAAGTAGGTTCACAATAATTAGAACAATACAAATAAAGTGGTGATCAACAGTAGAATAAAAAACTTCATGGTTAAGTAAGAAATACATATTCATTAATGTTGCATTTTTTATCATAGGATGGATACAAGATGCAAAATGATTTTATCATTATCTTAATAACATATCAGCATATAAGTTATACTAGAGTTTTTAATGGAAACAACACAGGAAGAGTATGTACATGAAAAAATTAAATTAAATGAATTATAGAATATGATATCATCTTCTTTGGATAAAATCCATTAGAAATCCCCATAAGGTCACTTTTTGTGGTCTTTAGAGAATACCGGAAAATATATAATGTGGATAGGGAATTTTTTAAGGGATATTAGTAGGGTATTTTCATGCTTTAAAGAAACAATTAATGTGAAAAAGTGAGGTAGGTGGTTCCATTTTATAACTTAGGAAAGGGGAACATCTGGAATTTAAAAAAATATATAAAAAAATATATTAAATTCTATATGAATCTAAATATATCCAAAATTAAATGTATTCGAATATTGAATGATATATGTTCAAAATATCATTATCCAATTTGTTTATGACATATTTTTGTATTATTTTAAAATATATAATATTGATAAAACCTTTCAGAAGCTATTTTAATTTTAACTATGGTGTCAAAATTTTCAATATTAAAAGGAATTAAATATTACTTATGTGATATAAATAAAATCATAGATGGAAAGGATGAAATTTTTTAGACATTATTATATAATTTTTTAATTTTTTATGTTTTTTTAAAATACATTAACAAAATATAATTTTGATAAAATGATAGTGGTGTCAATTTGTATAATATATTACATGGAAATTTAAAAATATCAACATAAAAATTCAATATTGTAAAAAATATTATATCTTAATGTGGTCATGTAAATCTAGAAAATTTATATCTTACATTAATTATATCAATTCATATTTTTTATTAATTTTAGTGAAAATAATTTGAGATTTACATTAATAAAATGATTACCACCTATGTGATGTATAATTACTCAATATGTATAAATATATTTATTATTAGTAATGACTATAAAAAATGTCATGACGAAGATAAATATTTTTTATTAAAGAATATTTTTTATTTTATAATATAGGATCTGTAAAAAAATTTGTTAAATGATAATGTTATTAAAAAATTGAATGTGATAACATTGACATTAAATTACATAAAATATTATAAATGACATATTATATGCATTATTGATCCAAATTCTAATTATTTATACCCAATGATGATTATGGTTAATCTAAACATAGAGAATAAGGTTTTGTCATTTTTCCCTTTTAATGGTTCTTTTATATGGATTTATCATCTTCTTATATTAGGAGTAAATTAGGGTTTCATAATAACTAAAATTATTTAATTCCTTTATAAAAATCAAAAGTATTACTTGCATCATAATATATTAATAAAACATAATATTTATTCACACATTATTTTGTAATTATGTGGACACATATGTGATGTCTATGAAAAAAGGGTATTTTTCCATCATTGACATAAAATTTAATTAATTAATTCTTAGGGACATGTTTCCATTAAACAATATAATTTTCATCCTTAACTTTTATGGGCCTAATTACCCTCATCCAATTTATTTTCACATGTTAGTGTTATTTTATAGTAATTATCATTATAAGATTATCATAAATTATTCAATTTATCCTTTACCATAGTAAAAATATTTACTATGGTTGTTATTCATAATTGAAAAAATAAAAGAGAACTATTCAATAAATTTGGATATTTTCATATCAGTTTTGCATCCAATTTTTCAGATTTAAACATAGAAGTTACCAAATATAATTTTAAAATAAACCTGGAATAACTTCATGAAAATTAATTTTTTAGAAAAGTATTCATTTAATGAAATGAATTTTATTTTAACAATTTATTCTTTAAAATAATTTTAAATATCCATAATTTAATTTTTTTCTTAAAATTTACTAAATAAAACTAATCTTAAAAATATTTTATCATTGCAATGACATTTAAAAGAAATATTTTTTTCAACACAAAACCCAATCTTCATTATTCATGAAAAAGATGAAATTATTCAAAATATAAAAAAAAACCCGAAGATAATTTTAAAATTATTATTTAAAGAATAATTATTATTATTTCAAATAATATTTATCAAATATTCATATTTTAGTGATAAAAGAGTTTCACCATTAAGATTCCATAAAACAACATTTAGAATAATATAGTTTCCTATGAATAAAATTTTATTTAGTCTTGTCTTATGTCTATTAAATATATTAGATGTACGTCAAAACTATTCATTGAATAAATATATATAACTTTCATTGTTTGGATAATACTATTCATTCTCAAAAATATAACTGATAGGTTTTAATTTTCATAATTAAATTTTTGTAATAAATTTTTGTTTCATATAAACTTATTATTGTGTACAAATAAATCTAAGTCATTGTTGTGTGTAATGAAAACATAATATAGTGTAGAGTGAAATTAAACCAATTAAAGAAAAATGTTTTAAAATAATCATCAGTTATAATAGCTATACTAGTTATATCATGCATTATTGTGCTAAATTAATAAAATTAAGAATTAAGAAAAATTCTCTGAATATATCTTACACCATATAATTAATAAGAAAAATAATATATATATTATATATGATACTTGTTCATGATAGTGATTTTGTTAAATTTTTGTTACGATTTTAAAAAACAGATTTCCCCATGTTTGTTTATAATAAAAATAAAAGGTATAAATTATGTTGATGTGAAATCGGTTATGAATCCCTTATCATGATTATCCTATAGTTAATTCTTTAATTATTGAAACATGAGACTTTGAAATCAATATATTTTCTTTGAAATAGTGGTAGAAACACATATGATTTCCATTGACAAATATACATCATTATTCAGATGAATAAAATTAAACAATTCTATAAAGACATTTGAAATAACCCATAAAAATATTATATCAATAATGTTTAGTTCTACCTAAACCTTTATTTATATACCTCATTCATGGATAAGAGTTCAAACCAACAAGATAAATTCAATTTCAATTTTAATTTCATATTTATCCCCATTCAATTAATCGATCATCATTTTAATCCTAATATGAATTCTTTATTCACTCTACTAAAAATTCATATGTGGTAAAAATAATTATATAAAATATATTCTTAGAATAAAATTAAATCCTACTATGGTATAAATTATATGATTTTAGGTAGAAATTAACCATAAATTTCTATGATATGTAAACTATATAAATTATATGTGACCATAACTCTATTAAGAGTTTTCACCGGTAACATAGTATCTAATTAATGATGTTGTAATTAGATGCCCTGTAATTATTTATTAGATATAATATGGTTGTTATATAATTGATAAAATAAGAATATAAGTTTTCTATAGTGGATAATGGGTATAAAATTCTGCAAATAATTCTCAAAACACTCTTTGACTGACATGATTACATAAAGATTCATTTTTTATTATATTTTAATATGTTCTCTATTCTAATAATCATAAATAACCATTAAATTTGTGATCATATTAGTCTAATGCCCATAATACATGATTTTAAAAAATTATTGGGTGGATAGTACATTAGTTGTAATATTTATTTCCTTAATTATAAAAACGGACCTCTATATTAAATATCAAAATTTACCTACTTTATGAACCTCAATTCAATATTTAATGAATTTAATTATACCATTCAAGAAATTCCTTCTAAAATTATTACTGAATTTTCACTTGTATACGGTTGAAATTTCTTCAATCCATGTGACTTATTAGAGTTTTCTTGAGACTATATCAATAGTTTCTTATTAACACCATGGGAATGATAGAAAAATTTTATTTCCATTTCTACCATTAAAAAAAATTGATAATTTATTCATAGATATTAATGTCCCTTATAGATAATTAGTTTTTGTTTCATGGTTTGATGCTACAAAAAAATTGATCAATGTTGTTTTTATGGAACATGTTAAAACTAGAAGCATATCATTAATGTTCTATAAAATTTTCCACATTTTTAGGGATGGATTATATTTTATAGTACATATACATAAAGAATTATTTCATCATTTTTAATATATAATATAATTGAAATACATTCTAAAAGATACCACCTCATGTCATTCAATTATATGGAGTCAATTTTATCCTCCTTCCATGAATTATTAATTAAATTCCGGCATTAATATATTATCCCTTATAACAAATAAATGTCTAGGAAAATGTTTCATGTTTAAACAACTATTGAATAGATAATTATTTTTCAATCATGTTAATCCATCACAGATCAACTAGTATATCTTGTTAACTATCAAAATAATGTGGATTGTTTCTCATGAAAGTCTCAACTATTTGTTGTTCCATTCACTAATAAATAAAATATTAGAATGATTCATGGTTTGTGAAATAATCATTAAAGTAAAAATTCTGTTATTTCTTCCAACTCTCATAGAATTTGGTTTCTTGGGATGTCAACTATCTCATAGTCCATCACATTTCTTTTTAAAATGATTCCATTTTTTCTGTTAATTAACTAAAAAAAGTTATTTGGTAGAAACAATATAAAATGTAAGAGAGAACGTAATATTTATTCGTACAAAACATTTGGATTTCATATTTTAAATTAATTCATTCCAACATATTTTCACAAATGTTCTATAAGAATAATATCTAATGATTAAATAAACAATAATTTGATTCAAACAATAAGGATTAAAGATGTTACTAAATAATTATTACAAGATATTATATCATCATTTCGAAATTAAAAAAATTATTCACTACATAATGATAATTGGTTATATTCATTGGATACTAGATATATGAAAATCTTATTCTGGAATATTTTCCAACATCTGTCATAAAAATATATATCACATTATACCATTCATTGAATATCATAATAAAAACCCTAATTCATAACATTAAGAAAAGAAAAATATTAAATTATCAGATTAGATGCTCAGTGTGGATAAATATGGGAGCTAAATATCAATTATCATATGTATGAATAATATAAACATAATGGTATAAGATCATTATAGTAACTTATAATAATCAAATCAAATAAATAAAGGATTAAAATAATGATTAATTAGAGAATAAATTATCATTCAAAAAAACCTAAAAATTATAATAGTGGTAAAACATATTAAATTAATCATGTAATATTTGATTACAGTACAACAATTCTATAAAAGTGTGGAACCATCATTGTAATTCAAACTAGTTAATATTTCAATGATAACATCCAAGACCATCAGGTAATATTGCATAAGGAATAAAAACCAATTTCTTATATAATAATTGATTAATGATCATAAAAAGTTCCATATAGTGTAATTGGAATCACCACTAATTTCCCATAGTCAAATAGACTTCCCTACACCATTTACTATATTAGATTGGGCATAATTATTGGCATCCCATGATATTCTATTGAGATATAGAATATTTCACAACACATTGGAGAGATATATAATTTTAATCCCTTCTATAATTTAATAAAAACCTTATATATGTTTTAAACAACATCAAAAACGATCAATCAAATAATTATATCAATCACAGGAATAGAAAATGAGTTTTATATTCATTTCGCAAATTCACTATTTCATAACCCATAAAAATCAATTTATTTTGAAAACATATTATCATCATATCCATAAAACCATAAAGAGAAATAATAAGGGAAATATCATTGGATCATAACCATATTAAATAATAATTTACACAGAATGAAAATGTTTTAATTAAATATTCCAATTAAATATTCCTTAAAAAATCTCCATGAAAATAAACTTTTCATTTTGAAATTAATAATATAATATTATAAAATTTCAAGCAAATTAAAATTTTTAATTTTAAATAACCATATAAATTTTTAGGTAAATATTTAATACATTGAGATTTAATAAATGCAAGAAATTCATTTCATTCCATATTTGTTAATACATTGATTCCATTTAGATATTCTACCAAAAAAAATCATTTAGAAAATGACTTGAATATGTGAAATAATTTTTTATATTGAGATATATAAATGATAAAAAAATTAAAAATACTTTTAGAATAATTAGTAATATTATCAATTAAATTTTAATGAAAACATGGATATGAATTAAAAATGTAACTGACTAAATAATTAAACATAGACAGCTTTTCTTAAAAAAATTATTTATACCTATTGAGAAAATAATAATAAAGAAATTAATGGAAATAATTTATTTCCTAGAAATAGTAGGATTATAAAAAAAATATTTTTATTAATCAAATACGGATCATCTAATTTCATAATTATAAATCCACGAATAAAAAATCCTAAACAAAATGGGATTAGTATATAAACCAATTACATTTTTCATTGTCTTTCGTTGTATGAATTCATAAAAACATTATTATAATTATTGAATTATTATACATGAATTATATAACCTTAATATTATATTTCATACCAAATATTATTTACTTGTGACAATTTAAAACCTATTTGGTTACAATTTTTTATTAAAATCACTATTCCTGGGGTTAAAACATAATTTTCATGCATATTTTGGTTTAACAGTGTAAATTTTTTTAATTAAATCATGGTTTGATAATATATACAATTCTAATCATTTAATTATTATATAATATAATATTATTACCACACATATAATTTTTTTATGAAAAATAATTATATCACTTCATTGAGACGATAGTCTATATATATACATGAGTGACGTTTCAATTTTTTAGATTGGTGGAAAGAATGAAGGATAAATCAAACAAAAATATATGATCATTATTATATCATATATATTGTTTATGTTCATTGAAATAGACTTTATTATAATCCTTGTAAACCATAAGTGATTAAAAAATTGTAGAGTTTCATAGATGGGAAAGGCCACATGTACGCAAGTTTGAAATTATTATATTCTAACATATGGGAACAAGGTGGATAATGTTTTATAAATATATAAAATAAATATATTATATATTTAATATTATTAATTCATTAGCTCTTAATGGATTACATAGATATAAATGACATATAATAAGATATAAAATTGATAATTTTATTTTAAGAGTAATAACATTTTATTTAGAAACCATATTTTTAAAATACAATATGATGTGAAGGGATACAATTTTTGAAAGATAATAAGAATTGTGATGTGATAATTAATGTAATGATGTTATTATGATTGGTATAGTCCATAAAACAATGCTCAAATAGTATTATTCTTGAAGGAGTTGATGTTCCCTTTTATATGAATGGGGAGAAGAACTAATGGATTTTAAAAATTATTAATTTAATATAAAATAAGTTCGATGAAATAATTGATCCATAGATATATATTCAAGTATATTATAATTATGAGTAAAAATATGATAATATAAGAAAATTTTAAAATGTTATGGTTCTTCTTTTACCCTTATTTCAAAGGTTTTACCATCGTCAACCCATTTAAATATTAAAACAATATCATTGTTATCTAGTTTTTTGGGATTAAACTGATACAATTAACAGAAAATTGAGTCTTGAATTTAACATGTTTTATATTTTTAGGTATATCACATTCACGTGGATAATGGAAATTTTTTTTATGAATTTTAAATAATTTTCAAATTATAATTTATTCTAAAATACCATTACTAAATTTTTTTGAACTATTCATTTAATTTTACTTTAAATAAATTACTAAAATTGAATTATAATATAAACCACCCACATATAACAAATATATTATATATATCTATACAATTGTTTAGACAATATATGTCACTAAAAAATTAACTTTAATTTTCTTTGAATTCATTTCGAATATTTTTCTAATGCTTGAACAAGAACTGTGTTTGTGCTTTATAAACATTTGAGATAATTATCTAATCACTAAAAATAAAAAAAAATCAATGGAAAAAATTTAATTCATTTTTCGAATATAGTTTTAGAATAATTTTATTAACACTGAAACAAACAAATATTTCCATTAAATGAAAGATACTGACATGTTTGACATAATCATCCACTTAAATTTTATAAATATAAAAATGAAAGTAAACTATAATTTAGGTCCTGATTTGAATTATTTTATGATCATGGAATAATATTATTCTTCCAATGAAATAAATTAATGTTTTTGAATGAATTTTAATCATTATCCTAGTTTTTTTAACTCAAATACACAACTTTTTCCATTATCATGATTATTTTTTAACTTTTTTTTAAAATTAATCTTGATTAAAAATAAACAAGTTCGTATATAATTAAATATTGATTCAAACCATGATAAATATTACTGAATTTTTTATTTCTATAAGTAGTATAAATAAATTTTAGTTGAAAACACAAAAATAAATGAAATATAGTTTTCTTTAAAATTAGTATTTACGTATAAAAATGTTCTCATACTAAAGTAATGTAATATATTTTGAGAGATTTTAAAAAATTAAAATTAAAATTACATCAATATTAGTTTTTTAATAATTATTAATTTACTTATTCTTATAGTGGGAATATATATATATATATATATTTAAACATATTTCTAATCTTTTAATAACATTCAATTCATTGGATAAGATATAATTTACATAAAAAATAATAAGATAATATCATAATAATAGAGATTGTTTAAACATTGTTTTTCATGTAATGAAATCCACCAAGACATATAATTAAATTAATTATAACAATTTTAAAATGTCCAAAGTTTCCTAGAAAATTTATCGTATGATTATTTTTTATGGTTAGAATATTTTGGTGGCTTGTGAGAGATGCTTGATGTGAGGAGGCCTCTTTATGTACGTTGTGTGAGGTATCATGAATGACAACAGGTTGGTGTGAGTTTCTAGATATAATGAGTGATAGTGTGAGTGTAATACATAAAATAATGGATATAAAATAATATAGATATGTGGAAAATCATATATTTATGAAAAGGTGGAGTTCATATATTTCATGTAGATCACATATTAAGAAGATAATCAAAAAAGGAAAAAATAGTTTAAAATTGTGGTTGCATAATTAGATTCCTTGAGTTTGAGGGTAAATATTTGTGAGTGGATAATAAGTTGTTTAAACATGATTTATAATTACCCATATATCATGATTTAAATATATAATTATAATAATATAATAAGTAATAAAAATTATATAGCTATTTTAATCATTGTTTTAGTTAAATTGTTTTACATTCATGAAATAATGGATATTGGGTGGTGGCATTACCAATAAGAAATTGATAAAAAAATTCAGGATAATTATGTGATAAATCTTTTGGCTCAAAGTATATACCAAAATTCTCATCAAGAAATGATTCTCATATATATTATGATGAAATGAATATCTTTTCCTTTGATGAATGTTTTTCATAAATAACTAACAAACACTAAGACTTTATCCATAAATAGATCAAAATTTTCATTTTTATATTTATCCATGGAATTGTCTATGAAATGATTTTTTTATTATAAATTTATCACATTATTTTTTTTGTTTTCATGAAATATAATAAGATTATTCATTTTTTTAGTACATCACAATCATCTTTATGGGTCACCATTAACAGTTTTGTGTTGTGCATCCATGGATTAATTTTCCTTATAATTAATATATAAAACTATATTATATATTTAAAATGTTTCTTAACAAATAATTTTGGAAATTTATATGACCTAAATTTGGAATGAGTCTTATAGTAAGGCTATTCTCCCATGACCAATATTTTCTCTCTCAACATGGTGTGAATCTACAACTTTGGTTTTCATAAGGTGACTTGTAATTATGTGTGAAAGGGTTATAAGTCACTAATGGTCTATACACACCGAATAAGAATATATAAATTCAATAGATTCATGATGTGTATATTATAATGAAACATGATCTTCAATATAGTTCATGTCTAAAATTATAGTATTCTATCATGATGTGGATGTTAGAGATGATTAATGGAATATTTACATTATAATTTTTAACTCCTCAAACAACTTGTATCCTTAAAGATACAATTTACCACTAGGGAATTCAATTAAACCTATGTGAGATTATTTGTATGTTAAAATTTCATACAACTTCTTAGATTATCCGAATGAACCAGCACGGCTTTGAGATGAGTATATTTGGGCCTCTTAGTGTCCCTCTTTAATTTTATTAATCATATTTTGATTTATTTATCATTTTTATCTTTATTTAAGACTTATTACTATGAACATAAAGTGAAATTATACTTAATAATACCTTTGTTTTTTCATTTTCATCATATTCTCTATTTTTATACTCACCCCTAATAAATAAATGGTCAAACACTTCTAGTTTACGTGAAATTAGCTCTTGTGTCAGTGTTGTTATTGGTGGAAAAGGAGATGGTATGAGTTTTGAAAATTTTAATATTGGTTGTCTTGTTGGTTGATACATCGTTGGAAGATCATAGTGGATCTATTTTCTTATATTAGTGGCGGGAATTTAGGTTTCCTTCCAACAAGTTGTGAGGACATCCCCATTTTAGTTGTTATGATGATTTTACTTCATGTTAATAGGAATGTATATTAATCTTCTATATATATAGATAATGACTTGTCTAATCTCTATAGATCATTGTAGTTATTACAATAATTATTTATATAATATTTATTTTTCATTATAATTCAAGAATTATTGTATCACATATAGAGATGTATGTAATATGAATGTGAATTAGACTATGGACTCTAATCATGTTTGATATGAAAACCTCTTGTTGGTCTGTAGACCCATTATAATTTGAGGAAATCATGTGGTGTAACTCTCAACATATAACCACCCTAATCAAGTCCTCAGTTGGTTGGGGGAATATCATGGTCTATCCCCCACCATCATAATAGGGGTTATCATCCCATCTTCCATTAGTAGTGGATGTAATTTCACATTTCCAGGATATTATTTTTGACTCAATGCTAGTGTTCAAATGGATAATTATTCAATAATTGATATCTCGCTTTCGGAATTCAAATTACCAATATAAAGGAGTGACACCACTTTTTTGGGTTGAATCTGTCATCATCATCCCTTTCACTTGAATTAGATATTTTTAAAACAATGATTGGTTTATACATCACTACTATATTTTCAACCACATATATTATCATCTCATTATTTGAAAATTTTATGATATAGAGGAAAATTTAGTGCATTGGTCTACACTCAATTAAATTTTAAAATATTTTATTTTCTTAATATTCAAATGAATATTTGAACACTGTCTATAGTGACTTATTATATCATTGGTGGTATATGTAAGGATATATGATATTAAACTCCCTTCTATACAATCCATATATTTGGAGGCTACTAGTAAAAACATTATTTTAATGTTTCTATTTAGTCTTTGGAACATGATCTCTGTAACATCATATTGTGTACTTGATATTTTATTATTAAATATTCTTAAACCCCTTTCTTGAATTTTTCAAGAAATTTATTATATTGGACTAATATTTTAGGAAACCATTTAATTGTGAATCAATAATTGGATTTTATAATCTATATGTTGTCAATGTAATAATTTAGTTGACTGTAGAAGGATTCTTGATCCCATTTCGTAGATACTTATCATTTCAATGAATATTTTATGACTTATATGGTCTAGTATTCCCTAAATGGATATATTGACAACATCATTTTAGGTAGCCTAGGGAGATAATCTCCAGAACATATTGCATGTGGTCATTAATATGTTGCATTAAATTATTTGAATCAGGATAATGAAATCCTATTTGTTAAATAATTGGAGTGGAATGATCTCAATGATGGATCATTGTCTCTTTAATTTTAGACGTGTAATGGTTCATGATAATCCAGTATGGATATTTCTTATATTGATATGAATTATATTTTTCATACGGATTCTGAATTTGAGACTCATTTCAATATTGTTGAGGATACTGAGATTAATTCTAATTTAGGACTTATTCTTGTTAAAGGAGATTCCTCTGCTGTTTTGGATTGATACAATCCCCCAAAATATGTGGTAGGGGAAAACAATGTCAATAATAGATTGGCATATCCCATTAGAGATGATCATGATGGAATTTTTACACAGTTAAATATGTATAGAAGATTATATTTCTCATATCGCACTATGGATTATGTCTTTTCAAGATTAAGAGTTGATTTAGATTTTATTAATGTAGATATTAAGGGAGCTCATTATCCTGGATGTGAGAATCTATAAGAGGTAGTAAGTTTTTTAGTATTTTTATATAACTTACATTTACCTAAGGATAATTTGTATGAGACACATGAATGGTTCTATGGTATTTACAAAAAAAAGAAAATTATGATGGGAATTTGGAAGAATTACCTAGTTAAAATTAAAATCACTATAGAGGTTAAATATGTCTAGGAAACAAAAAGTTACAAATTTATTTCTGATACACTTGAATTTATCCTTCGTGTGGTTGAAATCATGATTGATGTAGCTGGTCATGGTTCTTATGCATATATGGTGTTACGAGGTTCACATATTGAGGTTGGAAATGTCTCAACAAGGGATTATAATTCATGAAATAAATAAATGATTTTTACACCAATAAATAAAATTATTTTTCATTAATTCATTAAACCGGCCTATCCTAATCGTTAATGACATTTAGATATAGATCTTCTATCCAAAACCCTTTAATAATCATATTAAGGAGGACCAATTGAAGGAATCAAATAGAAAATAATGGAAATAATCTTAATTTGTTTTGATTTATAAATTATTTTGGAAATACTTTTAACTGATTATGTACATAATTGATTACCTATGGGGAAAATCAAACTTTATATTTGGTAATGAAGATCTTTTTTCTACAATTTTATTCATTTCTTGATTTTTATTAGTGATTATACTAGGCTTCCACTCTACCTATTAGTGGATTTATATTTTAAATATAAATATAAATATATATACATATCATATCAACACAAATCATAAAACTATATTAATTATCTATGGTAATCATTATATTACACTTAGTATACTATAATTGATCATCGGGATATTAGAGAAATATAAATGTTGGGACAATATTCATAAAATGGTTTAGTGTATGATTGTTTAAATAATTTCATAACAATGAAATAAATTATATGGATGTAATGAATAAAAAATTTATCTAAATAAATAATTAAATGATTATCATATAATATAGGGGTAAAATAATACTAGAAATAAATAATCACATGGATAAAATTAAATGATCCTATAATGATGAAATACATAGTTATGGACATCATTACCATCCATATATGTATAATTCTAGGATATTGTACATAAATGTGTAGAAACACACCAAATACTCAAGAAAGTTAGTTTCATTGGACCTATAAAAACATAGATTGTCTATAATTCTGGGCCACATACAAGACATAATGACTCAATTTGTCCCACATATAATAATAAATTTTTAATAATAATAGTCATAAAGGTATATAAGGATATTCTTTTAAATACATGTTTATATAATTTATAGTTATACATAATGTAATAATATATATCTGAGTCATCAAGAATTCTATAGATAATTGAAATATATTGATATCTTGATGAATATCCATTTTTCAAATTATTGACTATATGATATTTAAATGTAATAAAATATTTAATTTTCAAAATAAATATAGAAGACAAATATGGTAGTGTAGAATTATTCTATAAGGATATAAATAACTATTAATCAATGATTTAAATATTTTATATTAGTAAAATACCATTTCAATGAAAATACACATAAATATATGAGTATATAAAACACATATTTTTTTGTATTAGTTAAATGATTTTTCCTTAATAAGAATAATCTATGATGGAATTCATTAATTCTAAATAATAAATAATACCAAAATCATATGTAATCAACAATAGAGGTAATAGTGTTTTCCATTGGAAAAAAACTCTCGTCTTTCCCTATAAAATGTCCCCTTAATTAATGAATAATAAATTATAAATATGATAAATTAATGGTATGCATAGATATTTGGATAATTATGTTTAGTGATATGGATATATTTTATAATTATAATAATATATAAATATTTAAAAAATAGAGGTAAATTTAATCCGTTATTTAGAAAGCGTGGCATGTGCCACAACAATATCTAAACAATAAGAGATATATTATAATGGAGGAATATTAAAAACCACAAAAAAACCCAAAAACATCAATGAGTAGCTCGAGAATGAGTGATCCTGTAATAAAATGAAATGCACACACCCAAACCATGAGGATAATGTCCCATAATCTACCTTTTAACTATTATCAATGGACCACCTCTATTGTCAAATTGTCCACATTTAGAAACATCCTTGTTCTACTCCAATTTATAATTCCACACATTGGATTGATCATCCTCTGCAATGCTATTTTCCTCATGTATCTCAGATGAGTTATGAGTTAGAACCATAATCTCGATTAACCCTTAAAATGATGTTTAGAAATATAATAAACTCCATGCTAAGAAATTGGATCAATAACAGGTGTCCCATGAACATCAACTTCAGTAATGGAATAAGGTGTTTCAACAACTAGGTAAGATATCATCTTAGATTGTTTTTTTGTTGTTTGACCTGAATAGAAGAAATAGGCTCCTCGATAGTGGTTGAAAGCTCACATTAAGGGTTAGTGGTCCACCACTATCAACATTATTAAAAATATTAGAGGTTTGATTATTTCTCCTAACAATACAATGAAGGAAATTCCCATTTTCCTGTTGATAAAAATCACTATCATCCAAAATTAACTAAGGATCCTCATTTCTCTTTTCATTATTTTACCAATCAGAGTTTTTTAAAGAATGAGTAAAAATTGATAGTGATGTTTTCATTTCTTGAGAAGGTTTCAATATAGGATTTGATAAAATCACAAGATTGGGTGAGTTATAGGGTCCTTGTAGATAGTGGTTTTCTGCTCCCTATCAATATAACATTGGGAAACGGAACCCACTTATTATCCTTAATTTTCCTAGTTGGTTCTCGGACCAATTTCATGTTAGATGAATTGGTAATTTAATATATACAATTTATTTTCTAATTATTAACTCATTAGAAGAATTACATTTCTTAAATATGATAAACATGTTAGTCTTAGATTGAATAGGATCATCACGTTTTTTCCATTGAGATTTTTGGATGGAAGCTTTTTTTTATGCCACAAGAAATCATCAAAATTTTCCAATAGAGCTGATTCTCATTAAATTTAACTATCCATAGATATTACATCATCGTATTCAGAAATAATATCTCTAGTTAAAACATCATTATTAGAGAAATTAAAAATATCCTTGCTATCTACAAATAAAATTTCAATCCACAACCTCTTATGATAATTAATCAATTGAATATATGAGATTAGCCACATTTATATACATAAAATATATGAATAAAGAGATGAGAAATTTTTTCATTCATTTTTTCCTATATGAATAGAAGATTCATAATAATCACGAGTATTTCCTTGATAGGCCATATGCATAGAGGTGGATAGAGGATCACCACCACCTAATGGATGATCAATGGGTTTATTTGTGGTATCATGTGGATTCTAAGTCCATTCCATCATATGGAATTGTTGAAAATCATGATCATTTAATTTAAACATATAGATGTATAAATTCCTCCTACAATTGTTGTTAGATTGACCAATTATTTCATAGAATTCACAGAACATAGGAATTTTTGCAAACTAAATCCATTGGGTTATTTCAGCATGGGATGTTAAGAGAACTACCTTGTTTATCAAGGTTGAGGATAAGTCAATAATAACTAAGACCCTATCATAGTGTCCAAAATTAACCAATTTTGTAGAAAATACAACCTAATCGTCATGCCTATTTTAGAAGAAATATCATATTGAATTTCAATATTCCATAACTCCCATTGTAGACTATCAATTTTTATCTACACCGTTGTGTATAAATCATTGAACTCATTATGTTTTATGTTTAATCTCTATTAATGGATCCTAATAATTTAATGATCCAGATTTAATGAACCTGAACTCTATTATTTTCATCTCAAATCCCCATAAGGGAAGTGAAAATATCTTCAAACATAAAAATATTTAAAATCCGAAAATAGCCAAACATCATTTAATCATTTAATCATATCTATTACATTCCAGGGTTTCATCCCAAATGACAACAATACAAGAGCTTTAAAGGAGTGTTTATTTAAATCAATGCTCTCAGAAATTTCCTCATCTAAATATAATAAAGGTGTAACAGCTCCCTTCCTTGTGATTCGTTGAGAAACCCTATTATTATGAAGTAAGAAAGAACCTACCAATAAACCAACCTAGGTAGAAATCCATTTTTAAAAACTCTTACCATAATCTTCATTGATGTAGGTAGATGAGGATCACCATTAACTTGATTTGCAGCATATATGTATAAATATAAATTTATAGAATGAAATAATAATAATATTTGGATTATAAATTTAATTAAATTTAATGTTGTTACAAAATACAAATGGAAACATGATATTATAACCAATTACTAAAAAATAAATAATGTATTTGAAATTAATATGATTAAGGATAATTATGATTCATTCGTCAAATAAAAATTCAAAATAAATATACAACTAAATTATAGTGGTAAAAAATACTATATATAATAATACAAGTTATAACACTAAAATAATCCTAAATAAGATACAAATTATGACAATTATTAACATATATTATAAAATATGGTCCTCTAAAATTTGATAATGAATATACAATAATGATAAGATATTAATAGAAGGACTCCAAGAAATATATTGAGAAGATAAGATTGATCATTTATTTTAGAGTGAATATAAATGGAATAATGTTTGTTTATTTATTGAAAATTTAGGATAACTTATGTTTTATAGGATTTAGGATTTAAAATCTTGTTTAGGAAAATAAAATACAATTGGATTCCAATTGCAATAATGTGGTTGTGTATTGAATTTTTCAATAACAAAAATTGGATTATTATATTTTCATACCATAAGATGGAGTTTGAGTATAATCCAATTTTATATAGTATGGATTCAATAAAGTAATGGAAATCGAGGGAGCCACGTTGATATCACTATATATGGATGATGAGTTTTTTGGATTGGGTGGAATAAAAAATGCTAATCATGAATTAGTTGATGTCATAGTGTGTGTAAAATTATTGTTTCGTTTTCATATTCTTGTGGAATATATTATAGAATTATTAAAGTATTATATAAATTTTTGGTTGAAAATTTATGAATGACAAGCTCGAAATATAAGGAGTAAAGGTGATTGAAAATTGAAAAAGGAAATATTGATTCTTATTTTTAAAATTTGTAGTATTATAAAAAGTATAGACATGTTTATGTGTTTAGATATACATAATATATATAGTCTAAATCATATGTGATAATTTGGTGAGAATAATAATGTCTAATGTGAGTCTATATTGATTATGTATTTGTGAATTCAAAGGAAAGGACACATATTAGTGAAAATTCATTGTTATTGGCGGAGTTTAGTGGAACATGTAGTGTAATGGAATGATTTTCACATAGTGTTTATGTCCCTATATAATATTTACATAATATAATACTATTGAATGAGTAATACTTCCATTAAATATTCATAAATATATCTGTGAATATGAAGAGGAAGTGTTCTATGAACTACTAGTA
The DNA here is from genome assembly GCA_963277665.1 of Viscum album. Taxonomy (NCBI): domain Eukaryota; kingdom Viridiplantae; phylum Streptophyta; class Magnoliopsida; order Santalales; family Viscaceae; genus Viscum; species Viscum album. The sequence goes on along the minus strand of OY728152.1, from coordinate 1,711,309,211 downwards.
GAAGAATTCATATTAATCCGTAAAAGAATGTAAAGAAGAATGTTTTTCAGTTCAAAGGATATCATATATTTATTTGAATGAAGTAAAGGAATATTAATTTCTTATTGAGCGATGGTGAAATTATTATAAAATGGATAAATTATATTAATTGGGACTTTATGAAGGGATTAATTGTAAAATCATAAAAGAATTCATTCTAAAGAAATATTTATTTGAACACCAAAGAGATCAACTCCTTTAAAAACAAATATGGACATAAAGATGAACATAGAAATTAATCACGTAGTTTTATATTTGAGAACCATTAAAAAATAATACATAAAGGGATATAAAAAAATGATTTTCATGAATGTATTTTCATTATGGGAGTTAATAAAGGTGAATCATGAATGGTTTCTACAATGTGGTTAGTTCATCTAAGAGAATTTTTAATTGTGAACCACCATGGAATTTTTAGAACAATGTATTTTATAAAGGGATTTAATAATGAAGTTATATAGTGATGTGATTAGTTAAATAATAATTTTTATGAAGGATTTTCACAATGGAAGAACCATAGAGGGATTTAGAATGAGAATTTAGTGAAGGATATCTCCATTAAATGATTCTATGATAGAATAATGTTGAAGTGATATTTGAGTGTAAAAATGAGGTTTTTAAGTGTGTTCAATATAAATATAAAATATATTCCATGATTTCTATGTGAACATGATCATTGATCCATTTTTATTTTGATATTTTAATATAATATTCATAAGAATACCAATATGGAAAGAGATGATTTAATTGATATAACTAATCAGTTCAAGAAGACATGTCTTACTAGGAAAAGTGGGAGTTATATTTTTATACCTAGTTATAAAAAAATATTGCACAATTAGATAATTCTGTTATTAATTTTATTTATTTGTTGAAAAAAAATTAACATGTTATTTCCACGACCCAAAATCCATTATATAGTTTTCATAAATTCCTTTTTTATATAAATTATTTAAAATGAAATATTGTAAAAAAAAATTTTCTATCAATAATTTCAATAACATTTAATATTTATCCACATAAATTTTATGAACCTTTATGATATATATATATATATTTCATAAATAAAAATCTAAATGATCCCAAGAAAAACTAAAAAAATGATAAATTTTCAACTGTATAAGAAACTAATTAATCTATATTAAGTATTAAAATTCTTCAATAAATTTATACTACCATGATAAAATTGTATAAATAATATGTAACACTCTTTTTCATAACCTCGTGAAATTGGAAGATAGGATGGGTTAGGTCAAATGAATAGTACTAGAAAATGTATATAAAATGTTCTTAATATATAAACGTCGAATGAGTAATAAGATATGAAAAAATATTTAAACAAATAGAAAAATATAACTAATCATATAAGCTTGAATGAAATCTATATTTAAAAATATATATAAATAGATGCACTAAAATAAATGAATTCAAAGTGGAAAAATACATAATACCAGATGACTGGATCTTTTTCATAAAGGAATGTTCTAAGATATTTTTCATTAAATCTTGGGAACAAAATAGATAAAAAAACAATCATCCGGGTTGAAACTATGGAATAATTCATTTGTTTTTTAGTAATACACTATGTATCCAAACTAGTTTTATCCAGAGACCAATAGATGCATTGAGGTTTCATATAATTCACACCTCATCTTTTTGAATTCTTTATGACCAATTCAGTAACATTATGAATGATATAGATATCAATACAATACAGAATTTGGTATCATTTTGAATAAATAATCATTAACATGGATTTATAATCATATGAATCATTAATACAACATGATTCAATGAATAGGGTAATGTAATGATAAGATATATATGGAAATAATTTGGTCTATTGAATATTTTATAACCATATTTCTTGAGTAATATATAGATACATATATTGAAAAACCTAATATATCTTTTCAATATTTACCTAGTCAATAAATTGAATTAATTTTCAAGGTAGACTCCATCAAACAAAGTATTGTGAAATGGGGATACAATTATGTATTGAATTTCCTCAATAAATCGATGTATAGAATCTAGGTGAACACTATTAAATTAAATTATGAAAAATTAGTAGTCTTAAAGTTGAATGGAATTGGTTGGAAATGAATTCCTATAATAGATTATGATATGGCTAGAAAATTGGAGTGAGATATATCTAAATGTTAAATCTCTCCAATTTGTATATGTTAATTTAGAGGTAAATTCACAAAAGTAAATTAGCATGGAAAAATATATTTTAGAGAGAAAATCAAAACATGGATGTTAAAACCGTAAATTAGTATTTCAAAAATGATTATAACATTATAATATAAGAATATTTTTCACATTAAATTATAATGAAAATGTATCAAACTGAGATTTAAAAATTAGATAACAATTTTAAATAGTTTATGTGACACACCACATCAATCATTAACAACCAAAAATAATAATTTTTTATATATTAAATATATTTTAGTTGGTGTTGAACAGGATTCCCCTATCTATATTGAACCACAATATAGTGTATCATTATTACCAATATATAAATTAATGGGTCTGAATATTAATATCATAGTTATTGAAATTATGGCTATCTATTGATTTGAAATAAAATAGAAATCATTTAAATAAAAAATAAAAGATTCATTATAAAATGTTTTCTTTTCTAAAATATGGCTTAGTTAGGTGTTGTGAAAATAATTTACATTAATTATAAATCTGATATAAAATTTATATGTTAAAATAATCATCATTTACGAAATCGGTGTATCTAAATTATCCTAGGGTATATTTTATGCAGTTTTTAAAATGTTTCATTTGTTGATGGATAATGAAATATAATAAAAAAATTAAAATTGATTATTTCATTTAATATATTGATAATGATAAATTATATTTTTAATAGTTTTTAAATTACGATTTTTTAATTTTATATAAATTATTCCAATTTGGTTCATTGTAAAATTATTTATTTTATATTTTTTAAACATTGATCATTTTCACATTAAAAATTTGCTTACTCATCGCCTATACAAGATTATTTTTCTATTAAAATTTTTCAACCTATGTGATTCAAATTTAGAAAAATAAATTATATATTTTTAATAAAAAAAACTGATATTATTAAATATGGTAAAAAAATTTATATCAAAATTTAATAGTGAAAATATTACAAATTATTTTACATTTTATTGGTAAAAATTGGATTACTATGTTCTTAAAATAAGAAGATAATAGTTAAAAATATCTTATAAACTTGTAAATATGTAATTGGATTAACATATTTTCACATTTTCCTTCCCAAATTCTGATCTATGGTCATTTAGAAGATTTTTTTTCATTTTAATCACATTATCATCTTGTATTCATTTGGGAAATTTCAAGGTAATTTCTTTTGATATCCTCATTTTCCAATAACAAAAGGGCACTCTATGCAATCACATATTTATATGTTAAAATTAATTATGTTTATAGAAAACATAATAATAATTTATATCTCCAACATCCTTAGTTACATTATATAGATATTAGTCTTCCCAAAATATGATCCTAAGGGTTATTAAGAGAATATCCAAAATATTTTTCTGTTAAATTTTCTAATTATCAAAACAAATAACTTACTTTTGTGATAATATTTTTGAAAATTGAATTATATAATAATACTTAAAATTAATTAAATATTTTTTATCCAATATTATTAGATTTTATATGTGGATTTCATAATAAATTTTCATATCCACTTCTGTCAAATGGGAATCAAAATCATTGATCGTGTGTATGGTGGTTCACCGTCTCACGAACAGATGATACTCACCTATTTCATTACCAACATTAAATTTTGGATATACTAAATTATTTAACACTATAATATGATATTAATGATATTATTATTTCTATGAAATTTTAGTATCAAATAATCTATCTTATGTTCCATTCTTATTCAAATATGATATTGTTTCTTCTGGGAACGACATACTTTTGACCTGTGAAGGGATATGATTCATTTTTCACATACGGTCTAAATGGAATGTAGTAAGAATATAATAAATTAATATATATGATTTATATTATATGTTTTATATTTTATAAAATTATTAAATCACCCACTTATATTCCCTTTAACTCATTAATGGAATTATATCATCGCTTCTGCGTATGGAAGACCTACCATATCAATGTTGAAATGAATAATATTTTATAGTAAAAAAAATTTAAAATGTTTCTAGAAATATATACAATGTATAAATATGATATCTATTAAATTATTATAATTATTTACATGTTTTTATATATATTATTCTTCTGATGAAAAACCTTCATTACAAAATAGGTTTGAGAAAATAATGATATTAAAACCGAAGACAAAAAATATAATTAAATATTATTAACCTAAGGGTGATGAAAAGTTATGAAAGGAATATTTATGATAGTAAAAAAATTAATATCTTTCCAGAATATGTTAATAAAATTTTTAAAACCCCTCTAAATGTGGCTAAATCATGGTCATCAAAAAATGAAGTGTGAGGAAAGGGATTCTTTCTTAATTTACTATCATTGAGGTATATTTTTATGGTATGCATTGATTTTTTTTATATGAAGTGTAAACAACCAATTTAAAGTGTAATATTATGAATAATTAATAATTAATAGTATAATATGTGTAAATTTGAATTATTTCATCCATGTTGAATTTAATTTTAAATAACCATGTGGTAAGGGATTTCTCAACTTCATTTCCATTTAATTGGTTCAACAAATACATAATTTATTATGTCATGATTAGATAATAAATATGTACACCATTGGAACTATATTTTATAATTTCCATTTTTATTATTTTTATTTATAGTTAACACAAAAAATAAATTCAGGGATAAATTTTCACATCAAAATTGTGATCATTATATGTGTTATTTTTCAAAATCTCATGTTAATAATGATTATTTAGCAGTTATCATAAATTGATGGGAATTATTTGATAATATTCATATCAAACAATTTAATATTATTCTCCACTGATTATTCATTATATTTCATACAATACTACAATTTTCCAGTATTTGTTTCGTAAAATGATTTATAAAATGTCTTTCAGAATGTTCTGCATTATTTCTCTCATTCGTTGGAAGTCCATTTTCCATCGAAACACGTTTTTATAATAATAGATTCCAAAATAATATTTAGCTATTATATAAACATATTATTAATGTAAATTTATAAATTTTTGATTTTTTAAATATTTATTTGATATTATTATTAATGTAATTTTTTAAATAATTTAAATTAACATTTACCAAGAATGCTAATGAAAAAATTAATTTAACAAACTCGGAATTTATTTAATTTTATATAGTCATGGCCACCAAATGTTTTATAGAATCCATTATATTTTTAAAATGTTTTTAAGAATAACATTATTTTAAAATTGGGTTTCCAAAATATAGTTTAAAAAAGTTATTTTCAAATTGAAAATTATATTTTCATCGTGAATGTTTTTAAGGTTATTTAAATTGTCTCATTATTTGAATATGAATACAACACATTTTTCTTAATACTATATGTATATGTTATTTTGATTCAAAAATTCTTTTTTCTATAGATTGTTGAATATAAATTTTTCATGATATTTATTGACATTATCATTCTTGATTCATTTTTATTGTTATTAAAAATTCCATGAAATATTCATTTTCTTTTTATAAATAGGCATTTTTTACACCAAATATCAATATTATATTTCCTGGATATGATTATTGGTTAATCCATATCTCATTTGACATATGTTGTTTTACATTGAAAGTTATTTTGTTTATTGGGGAAATATTGTGATTCTATATTCATTCCACATAATGGATATTTGAGCATAACTCAAATTTTCATGAATTAAATAGATTGTTCGACATACGAGGAAAGCTTTGGACATGATTATATTGTTGGGACATAGTTATATATTGTCCCCCGATGAAACGATTAGTCTCTTGGGATGATTTAGTTGTGTATCATTAGTTAAATTAGATTTTACACACTATTTTTAGGATCCCTTGAGGATAAATCTTGATGGATGAGGTATCGTGTTTCTAAGGCATAACATTATATAATTATGAATTTAATTCATTTAGATTTTAGTCATTATTATCCATTGTGCCCTATCAATTATATTTTATCTATATTCAATTAATTCTCCCTTAATAGAATAAATGGTACATGATTGTATTTTTTTAATTTTATAATTTTATTATTCCATTTCAAGTTATTATGGGAATGTTATTCATTAAATAGAATGATTTTCGGTTATTTAACATTCAATATTGATTAATCTAGACAAAATTTAATTTAATATGTGTTCCGTTATTTACCATTCCATGTTGATTATTCTCTCTGATTCATTATACCATCCTCTATTCTAAACCCATATATGTCATTTTAGATCACCCTTAATTTTTTTCCTTTACCAAGAATACATGAATTGATTGAATGATATGAGTATGTAATGTTGTGGGAATAATCATATTCAAAAAATATTTTTGTTAACAATTTTGAAATAAAATTTAATTTTGGAATCATGTATATTTCTAGTCTAAAAATTATTCAAAAAATATTAGGTCATGTAGGATGACGTTTCTTTTATATTAATTTAATGTATGAAATAAGGTACCTACTAAGGGCTACCGGGGTCAGGGTTCGTGTAGTCAAAATCGACAAAATTTTATTATAATTAATGGGAATTGTATTAAGGAAGAAAATGATTATAGAACCTAAACCTTATATAAAATTTGAGGATAGTACATTAAAACATCCTATAATTTTGAAAAGGAATATATTTTCTAAATTTTTATAGAAATAGATTCTCTTTCTGGTATCTACATGTGGACGTGATTCTCGAATAGAGGTAAGTAGTGGTACCAACTCAAAAAATAGAATATTGTTTTTGGCCAAATAATCATCTGACGAACGATAACTGGCCTTAGTGTGCTCTTGGTTTTTCAACTCCATGATAATTCATATTTTCATTACAAAATAAAATAATGGATTTTAATTTAATAATATTTTAGAACAATTAATTTTTATGATTATTATATTAACATTTCATAAATTGTAATAAATGAAAAATGTTACAAAAATTTGTAATTATACATTATGATTTAAAATTAATAATTTAATGATATAATTTTTTACATTCCATTTTTTAGACTTCTAACCTATACATAACAGTAGTATTAGTATTCAAGGCACGTAAAGATATTGCCTTAACGATAAATACAAAACTATTGATATTGGAATTGATCAAATTATGTCTATATTAAGGAATATTATTAATGTATTGAAGAACAAACTTCATACAATGAAGAGAACAATTGAACAATGTAATTATTTGATTTTGGATATCATTATACGATTGAAGCCTAAATCATGTAGTAGTAATAATAATTCAATGACACATGGTCAATCAATTATGTCTTTAAGGAAGATATATATGGAGTTGTGTTGGGTTGAAATGGAAAAAAATATAAGTTCCGTATATTTTCTTAAATGTGATTTTGATCCAATAGTGTTGATTGATATATAATTATAATATCAAGATTAAATATAACTCATGAAATGAAATTATTTTATGGAGAAATTATTTAAAAAATATTTCCCTCAAGATAAAAAATACGTTGTAGAGAAATGTAATTTTCTTAAATAAAATGGTTTATGAATGTGTAGTTTTATATGAGGATACCTTTACAAATTTATCATTGTCTTATATCAAATAGACACACAGATTTTAGTGCATGATTTACCCTTTCAATGAATGGAATAAATAAATCCATAAAAGGAGTAGTTCACTCACAAAAATTCAGTGTATAATGACACATTTTTATGTTCTATCATGATAGACAATTGATTCTGCAAATAATATTTCCTAGAAGGGGTGAAGGGTAAGAGGTGTATAATAGAAAAAATGGATTTTTATAAAAGGTAAATATGGACTTTCCACCATGTTATAAATTTGGGAAGGAACACCATTCCACCTTCTATATATGAATGGAATTTTTATACATTTCTTATGATAAAAGACCCAAACCTCATGAATTCATTGTCAGGAATGACATTTTTTATGTTAAAATCATCTATTATAATGAAATGTTAGACTTCTCAAAGGAATTAATGATCATGAGAGGGTATATATCTCAAATGATTCTTTTGGAAAACTCATTATTAAGCTAATATAATAATTATTTTGTTCTCTATATTTTGATAATAATAACAATTATATTATTATGGGATATAAATGGTGACCAATAAATTTTTTATTGATATGTTGGTTTATGATATCATTGTTGGATTATATTATATTTTTAGAACAATAAAATATATTTGACAACCTATGATCATATTTTTTTAAAGCATGCATTTTTTTAATTATGGTATATATTACAATATATATTAACATACTTGGAAAGTGACATTAATGGACGAATTATATTTTCTATGAAAAAAATATAGATTTTTATTCCTTCATTGTAATTTTTTCACAGATATTATCAACCAACCATAAGGTCACCTATTTATGGATGGGGCTAAGTAGAACATTAGATGTCAGTGGATGATTTTTTCTATCCTATTATGATTTAGAAAATATAGGAGGAATAGTTTTTAAAGTTTTATAAATATTAAAATCCATTAATATAAAATTTTTGTGCTTTATGAATAAAAAATGATTTTTAGATATTAAATTATTAGAGTAAGAGATAATGTGGAAATTGGTCAAAGGAAATTTCAAGGGTCAAATTTTTCTTTAGAAATAGGAATGTATCAAGTATGTTTATTTCTTTATATTATTATAGAGTGAAATAATTTCTCAGCACTTGGAAAAAGATCTTAAAAATCATTATTTATTATTATGATCTTATTTTATGATATCACTGACCTTTTTCAAAACTCTTTTTCCAGTAATTAGTTTCATTTACATCTTATTGACCATGTTTTTTAAGGTACTGTTATGGTCAATGACCAAAACACAAATTTTATTATAAAAAAAACAGTTACAGAAGTCTGAAATATTGATTTTTGTTTACATCCCTAACATAAAGCAGGAGTAACTCAAGAGGAAGTTCATCCCTCCAAAGAATATCATGAGGAACACCAATATTAGAAATCCCATTAGTGATCATGTTTGCTTCATAATCCGTATGACTGATGCTGAAGTTGATATCTGAAATAGAGTTCAGACAATCTATCCAGCGCATAGTGAGCATCCAAGAAAGATGAATGATACAATTTCAGATGGCCTGGACATTCCTAGTGGAGTCACTTTCAATTCAAATATTCTTTCAGTTGTGGAGCTTGGAAAATGTTGTAATGTCCCAGTTCTGGAATCCACATAGAGACTCCATGTACCCAGTTGGTCACATGGCCTCAAGCGCATCTTCCCGAATGCCAGAGGTTGTCAACTAGCAACAAGGGCCTTGGGTGTGATAGTGGGGAAACTATGCCCTCATTGTCAGTGAAAAAAGTGGAAGTAAACAGTTAAACAATAGTGGAAGCAGTAAATAACCATCAATAGTAAATGGTTGAAGATAGAAATAATAAAACAATTGGACAACATATATAAATGATTCAAGATACATATGTCTACTAAAGCAGACAAACAAGTCCCAATGATGGAAAACAACAGTACTAAACCAAAGCAAAAAAATAAGAGATAAAAAACTCCTCAGCATCACAAGCATAAGCTTGGTCCCATGCTCTCCAGCTCTAATGCAATCAAGTAGCTGAAGTAGAAGGGTGCTTGCCCTTGTCTATACCTACAACAATATAATATCTTTGGGCCCCAAATCATGGCCCAAACAGGGTTTGAGACAAATCCCATTAGGCAACCCTCACAATATATGAACCTAATTGTTAGTGAATATATGGTAGGTATGTGTGTAGAAAGTAGTAAACAAGGTAGTCCTCAACAGTATCAATCCACAGTTTTAGATATCAAGAAACAACTAAACATAGAAGATAATCCCAATAGGTAAACCTCTAGGAATTACTCACAGCCTATCCCCTTTAGTCTTACCAAACATATCCATTCATGTAGCTAACAAACATTTAACCCTCTCGGAAGTGACCATAGACTATCCACTCGGGTCATACATATCAAGTGCAAGCAACCCCGGGGGGGAACACTCAGTCTAACCCCTCTGGTTTAGAATAAGCATAGAATCTTTGAGGAAGCACTGACAATCAATTCCCCTTATAGTCTAATGTAAAGAAAGTCTCTATGAGGAAGCTCACATAGTCCATTCCCTGTATAGTCTAGGGTAGTCAAGGACTCTCTGATAAATCACACACGGTCAATTCCTCTTATAGCCCCAATGTTTGGCACTCTCTGAGGAAGCTCACTTGGTCAATTCCCTTTATAGCCCAGGTTGTTCATAGACTCTCTGAGGAAGCACTCACCATCAATTCCCCATATATTCTAAATAGATCAGGATTAAAAACTAAGACTCTCTAAGGAAACTCACATCATCAATCCCTTTATAGTCGAAAGAAATCAACGACTCTTTAAGGAAGCTCACTCGGTCAATTCCTCTTATAGCCCCATGTGGTTTTAGGCTCTCTGAGGATGCTCACTCGGTTAATCCCCCTTATAGCCAAAAGTACTCGAATACTCTCTGAGGAAGCTCACCCGGTCAATAACCCTTATATTCTACTACACCATGTTCTCACCGCCCTGTGTAGGTCAACTAGCATAGAAGTGTAATATGGAAAAGGTAAATCTACAGAACTACTTGGATAACTATCTACAACATATCAAGCATGTTAGAATACAAAATCTCCATCCTATAGTAACAGGCATGGAAAACAGGCAAGGTATCCAAACTGGCTAAACAAGAGAAAATGGTCTCAAATAGAAAATGCAAGGGAAAACATTCATAGCATAGCAATCATCCCAATTCACATACATATCACCTCTACTCGCAGACACCAGCAGAGAAGAAAATTAACAAGGTTTAAAATGGTAAACAAAAAACACCACATTCATGGGTATTGGTTATTTTGTACATACAAATCAAAGTCATTAAACTAAAAGGCACAAACCACCTTCCTCTTAGTGTTTGGAGAAATCAACCTCTTCACCCAAATGCACTCCACCCGGGAAAATGTGTCCTCGAAACCACCTCAAAACCCCTTCCCTAACATCAAAAAGGTCAACATTTAACACCCAAGGGAAAAACAACCTTAGATCTACATGTAACCCTTGTAGATCAAGGAATATAATAGAGGAAGCGGTCTAACCCTAATAAAAACCTCAAAGAACCAAAAGAGGAACTTACCTAAGGAGAACTTCCTTTGATCCGCTAAGAAACCCCTTAAAGTTTCCACCAAAAGGATCCAAAGATCTCCCCAACCACTGAAAAACGCAACTCCCACCTGAGCCATGAGTGTGAGGAAGAATGGTGGAGGAATGGGAAATCCTGAGTGGACCAAGACATAAAAACCCTAGCATTATGTGGCCACACAGTTACATCGCATGTTTTGGAAAACCATACACCAACTGTTCGGTTTCCACTATCTCATCTAGGAACATTGCATGCCTTTCCCACACGGTTTAGAAAACCTGTGCGCCGCCCATGCACAGCCTACTGTCTCAACCAAGGATTTTACACAGCATGCCCGCATGGTCTGAAAAACCATGTGCCGCCTATGCGGAGCACACTGTCAAGGGTGTATGGTTTCCTATGATGGTCACACGGTTTTTTTAGACCATGCACCAACCTTGCACCCCTGCACATCCTCCCAAAAAAACATCTTTTTTCTCAAAAATGACTAGAAAAGGAAAAAGTACCTGAAAAGGAGGTCTGTGTTCTTACAAAAATCCCCTCCACCCTTAATGAAATTCGTCCCCAAATTTCCCATGTGCGGCGTAGAAGAAGAAACCCCAAACAACTTTGGCCACTGCGCGCGTACTTCGGCCTCCCTCCCCCAATTCTCATCCGGCACCCATCCATGCTGCCATATAACTCATACCAGAGGAACATACGAGCCACGAAGAACCTTCGTAATGCAATCCACGATCTAGATACGATGCTCCTCAAACGATGCATCCACATTGAGGTCAAACTTTTCTGGTTGAAAGACATGAGAAGTGTCTGAAAGGTAACATCAAAGCTGTGAAATGTCGAAGACGTCGTGCATGGACTGGTACCTCTGAGGTAACTACAACCGATAGGAAACCGGCCCAACTCTCTCCAAGACCTCAAACTGCCCGACATACCATGGTGAAATATTTCCATGTCTCCTAATCCTCTTGTGTCCCAACGTCGGTGCGACACGTAGGAAAACCTGATCCCCAACATCAAACTTCAGAGGTCATCTCTGTGGATTAGCATAAGACTTCTTCCAAGGATGTGCAGCAGCCATACTCTTCTAAATCAACACTATCTACTCTGTGGTCTCATGAAGAAGGCTAGGTCCCAAAAAAGCTTCCTCTCCTCCCTCCATCCAACATAACGGTGGTCGGCATAGACTATCGTACAAAGCCTCATAAGGTGCCATCTATATTGTTTTGTGACAACTTTTTTTGTAGGAAAACTCCCCAAGAGGAATATTCTTCTCCCAAGAACCTACAAAATCTAGAATGCATGCTTGGAGCATGTCCTCAAGAACCTGAATCGTATGCTCGGACTATCCATCTGTCGAGGGATGCTATGATGTACTCAAAAGTACCTATGTACCCAAAGCCTTTTGAATCCCTTTCCAGACCCAAGAAGTACAATGTGCATCCCTGTCTGAAACGATGGAGTGTGAAACAGCATGAATATTTACAATATATCACATGTACAACTGTCTCAGCTCATCAACTTTTAAGGTCTCCTTGATCGGTGAGAAGTGAGAGACCTTTGAAGGTATGTCAATGACAAACCAAACTGCATCATTCCCTCGTGGTGACCTCGGAAAACTGGTCACGAAATCCATCACAACATCATTCCACTTCCACTCATGAATGGGTAATTTTTGCAAAAGACATGTTGGTCACTGATGTTCCGCCTTCACCTGATGACTAGTGGTACACCTCATGAAAAAACTAGAAATATCCCCCTTCATACCTGGCCACCAATACTGATGGTGTAGATCAAGATACATCTTGGTGACTCCATGATGAACTGCCCAAACTCAGTAATGAAAATCATACATCAGCTCCTCGCGTTTGTCTGATGGTACCCATATGCGTCATTAGAATCACAAGATCTCATCCTCACCTATGGTCCATCGAGGAATAAGGTTCTCTCCTGAAACTCTTTCCCGCAGGACTAGGACTTCAGAGTCTGATAGTTTCCTCATTCGAACTCGATCCAGAAGAGTAGAGGGATTAGATAATGAAGAAATAAAGGTTCGGACCTAACTTTCATACACCTCCAAATGAATCTCAGAGCACATAGAAATAAGTTTCCACTCACTGTTGGCCTCTTGAACTGTCTGTATCTAAGTCCTCCTACTCAAAGCATCGGCCACTGCATTGCATTTCCCAGGCATACATGAAAGCTCATAGTCAAAGGATTGTAGGTACTCGACACACCTTAGTTGTCTCAAATTCAGGTCACGTTTAGTGAAGATGTACTTGAGGCTCTTGTTTTCAGTGAAAACCACAAACTACTCTCCCAGAAGATAATGTCTCCAATAGCGTAGGGAATCAATAATAACTTCCAACTCTAGATCATGAATCGGGTAATTTCCCTCATGTGTCGCCAACTACCGAGACCCATACGCAACGAATCCATCTCCCTACATAAGTACAACTCCCACCCTGATACCTGATGCATCATTGTAAATTGTATAGCTCATGCCCAGCTCTAGCAAGACTAGTATCAGTGCCGAAGTCAACATCCCTTTCAGCTCCTGAATGGCTGACATAGAATAATCTAACCATAAAAACTTCACACCATTCTTAGTCAGACCTGTCAGCGGTGATGCTAATTGTGAGAAGTATTGTATGAAACGCCTATAGTATCCATCCAACCCTAGAAAAATCTTCACCTCAAAGACGTTCTTTGGTGTCTCCCAAGAATCTATTTCCCTCACCTTCTCTAGGACTACTGACACTCCTGCCTCTGAGATAACATGACCCAAAAAGTGAACTAGATTCATCTAAAAGTGGCATTTTGGGATCACATCATATAATTGATGCTCACTCGATGTACTCAAAATGATCTCAAGATGGGTAGAATAGTCGTGTTGAGTGTGATAGTACACCAAGATATCACCAAATAAGACCACCACGAAAGAGTCCACGTATGGATAGAACGCTCAGTTCATCAGTGCCATGAAAACTGTAGGCGCGTTCATGAGACCGAACGACATAACCAAGTACTTGTATAGACCATATATGCTCCTTAAGGCTGTAAGAGGTATATCGGATGGTCTAATGCACAACTGATGGTAATTAGACCTCAAGCCAATCTTTGAGAACACCTGGTCTCTATAAAGATGATCAAAGAGATCATCAATCCTTGGAAATAGATATTGGTTCTTTACTGTTAACTGTTTCAACTTCTGATAGTCCACATAAATCCTGAGGGTGCCATCTTCCTTTAACTCTATCAGGAATAGTGAACCCCAAGGAGAAGTACTAGGTCGTATGAAGCCCTTTTCATGCAACTCCTCCAACTACTTATTGAGCTCTTGCAACTATGGTGTTTCCATCCTATAAGGAGGAATGGACACTGATGTTGCTTCTGGAACAAGCTTAATCAAGAAGACTACCTCGCGCTCTGGGGGAAAACATGAAAAGTCCTTGGGAAAGACATCTATTAAACAATCCACTACTAGAGTAAAGTCTAAATATAAAGTACCCTAGTATTCTAGATAAAGATTAGAAATCTGGGTTGTAACACCTCCCAACCCATGATGCTCTGGACACACTCTGCTCGACTGGACAACCCATTTTCCCCTATAAAGAAAAGATCCACCCTATGGAGACATCAAACTCACCCTGTTTCGATTACTGTTGACGACTTCATGGAATGGAACTAACCAGTCCATCCCGAGATTGACGTCATAGACTATCATTTCTAGAACATAATGATCTCAATGGAATTGAAACCCACCAACCTCAAGAGTGAACTCCTTTCACGAACATACAGTAAATGTTACAGTCCCTAATGGAGTTTCTATCATTAAGATATCAGCAGATGAAAAGATGCAGAGCCTAAGGCTCTCTTTGAATGAAACAGATATAATGAAATGGGAATCCCCATATCAAAAAGAGAAGATTCTAAAACTGAGGCTACTAATATCGTACCTCGAATGGTAGAACGTCTGGGATCCTGCTCCTACTGGGTCTGCTCCAATACAAATGTCTGGCCGGTACCGTGTCCATGTGACCCTTCCTGACCACTCTGATCTAATTCACCCTAACATCGCGTAAAATCGTGCGACTTTCTAACACGGCCATGACCACCACCTCATCCTGAACTACTGGATGAATTCAAGTTCTCAGACTGGTGAGAAACTGGTGGTGCTACTCATGAACATGAAGTCATTGAAGAACCAATATCACAAGCTGCGGGTGAAAAGATCTGATAGAAGTGATGAAGTTGACGCATATTTCCGCAAGATTGGAACTCCATTAGGTCTCTCGGGCAATGATTACTCGTATGCCCACTTCTATCACACTAGTAGCACACCACATGGCTACTAGAAGTTGCATCCCGCCTGATCTGCTCTCCTCATGTAGCCTCCCTACGACGCTTCCTGCAATCAACTAGAAGAGCACTATCTCTGGATGTCGAACCACCCTATCTCACAACTCCAGAATCTCTTAGGATGCACTTTATTATTATCTCATAGTTGACGATATAAGATATCAAAATCAACCTGAAGATTTTCACGTGCGATCGGATGTCGTGCCTTAGACAGCCTCAAACATCCGGAGAAGGAACAACTCATATACTCCTGGAATGGGCATGAAATGTTGCAGCTCTATGAAGAGAGAGAAATATTCCATAACAGAAAGAGTACCTTGCTCCAGGCTCATGAACTCTCGAGATCGATCATCCCTCAAGATCTCCAGAAAGAAATAGTCGTAGAAGTTATGAATAAACTCATCCCAATCCATATTCTGCTTGCATCCCTCCTGTGAGATCACATCCCACCACCTCTGGGAAGATTCTCAGAGCATGTAGGTAGCGAGATTCACCCTCTTCTCTAGAGGTATCTCCAGATTCTCTAAAATAATCAACGTGGCCTCTAGCCATGACTCTAGAGCCTGGGGCCCTTAATCCTTTGAGAAAATAGGAGGATGCTATTGCTGAAAGACCCACGTCAAATCTTCAATCGATGTGGTAGGAGGTGGTACTCCCTAAAAGGTCTGCATCACCCTCATAACGCCTTTTCTGAACAGTGAATCAGCACCTGGGTCTGGTATAACTGATGGTGCCAGGACCGAAACAACATGAGGATCTGCAAGAAGTTCCTTATCAACCATATCCAGTGTCTGATCACCTTCTTATGGCTGGCGTACAATCAGAATACGTCTTTGTGGCATGACTCTACAAGGTCAAATGCACACCTCAGATCAAGATTAACAGGGACTGAAACATAGGATTACATGGCGTGTACTGAGAGTACACGAAGTGTACTTAATAATGGCTATTTCTTCCCGAACAGAAGAACACATGTCATGTAGTCAAAACGACAATGCCTGAATTCTAGGCTTTTCCAGACTGTAAGCCTTAGAAACTACTCTGGAACCCATATAAACACTGAATCAATCATTTAAGGGGCCAAATTCTGATATGTGATGGCCCATACTCTCCACGAATCAATATTTGGCATCTTATACACATTATAACATGGCAACAAGGCAATGATCCACCAAATTTCAGTCCATGAGGGCCCATAACACCTCAAGAACAAATGTTTTTCATTCATTCGAGAAAATTTATACACAAACAATACCCTATCTAAAAACTGGTATTTCTATCAAGGAAACTATCACAACAACATGTATATTTTACACATCACTTATCACACCAACATGCAATCACTAATGGTTCCTAGATGGAATGTAAAAAATGCATGAAATGTGATTTCTAGAAAGTTCCAAAATGATGAATCAGATGTCATACCCTCATATCATCGGGTTGCAGCAGAAATAGATCCTCAAAAACATCATTAATAATAATACAAAACATGTTATTCACCCAAGGTGAAATCAAATAAAATGTAATAATTGAAAAACCAGAAAAATTGCAATAAACGGGGTAGATTGGCTATTCCCTTTACATGGGTGAGCTACTCTAGGGAACAACTTATTACTGAGTACCTATTATTTCATATCCATGTCCATAGGCACCATATAGTGAGTCAAGAGAAAAGAATTCCTCTGATACCACTTTGTAACATCCCGGTTCTAGAAGCCACCCAGAGACCCCCTATACCTGGTTGGTCAGATGGCCTCAAGCGCATTTCCTAGAATGCCAGAGGCTGCTGACTAGCAGTGAGGGCCATGGTGTGATAGTGGGAAAAATGTGCCCTTGTTGGAAAAGTACACAGCGGATGTAAACAGATAAACAATAGCAGAAGCTGTAAATAACCAAAAATAGTAAACAACGGATGTCTGGAATAATAAAACAACTAGAGCACATATATAAATGATGTAGGATACATATTTCTAGGGATGCGTCTGAACAAGTCACAATGATGGAATACAACAGTACTAAACCAAAGTACAAAAGTAAGAGATAAACAGCTCCACAGCATTGCAAGCATATGCTCGGTCACATTATCTCTAGATCTAATGCAATCAAGTACCAGAAGTAGAAGGTCTCTTTCCCTTGTCTATACCTACAACAATATAATCTGTTTGGACCCAAAAGCATGGCCTAAAAAGGGTGTGAGACGAATCCCAGTAGGCAACCACCACGCGATTTTTTCCTAACAGTCTGTGAATATAAGGCATGTAAGAGTGCAGAAAGTTGTAAACAAGGTAGTACTCAACAGTAACAATCCACAGTTTCTGATATCAAGAAACAACTAAACAAAGAAGATAATCACAACAGGTAACCCTCTGGGAAGTAATCACAGCCTATCCCCTCTGGTCCTACCTAACATATACAAGCAAGTAGATAACAAATAGTTAAACCTCTGATAATTTCCCATAGACTATCCCCTATGGTCCTACCTATCAAGGACAAGCAATCCTCTGGGCAGCACAGTCAGTCTGATGCCTCTAGTTCATCTTATGCATAGACTCTCTAAGATGCACTTATAGTCAATTCCCCGTATAGTCTAAGGTAAATAAAGACTCTTTGAGGAAGCTCACACAATCCATTCCCCATATAGTATAGGGTAGTCAAGGACTCTTTGAAGAAGCTCACACTGTCAATTCCCCTTATATCCCAGGTCGTTCATAGACTTTCTGAGGAAGCACTCACTGTCAATTCCCTTTATAGTCTAAACAGTTCTGGATTAAAAACAAAGACTCTCTAAGGAAGCTCACGCGATCAATCCCCTTATAATCTAAAGAAATCAAGGTCTCTCTGAGGAATCTCACTCAGTCAATTCCTCTTATAGCCCCATGTTGTTCTAGGCTCTCTGAGGATGCTCAGTCGGTTAATCCCCCATACAGCCAAATGTACTCAAAGACTCTCCGGGGAAGCTCACCCGGTCAATTCCCCTTATAGTCTACTACATCAGGTTCTCACAGCCCTGTGTAGGTCAACAAGCATAATAGTGTAATATGACCAAAGTAATCCTACAGAACTACTTGGATAACAGTCTAAAGAATATCAAGTATATAAGAATACAAACTCTCCATCCTACAACAAATAGACATGGAAAACAGGAAAGGGATCCAAACTGGCTAAACAAGACCAAACAGTAGCAAACAGAACATGCAAGGGAAAACATCCAAATAATTGTAATAATCCCTATTCATATACAAATAACCTCTACTAGCACACACCAACAAAGCATCGAATTAAAATGGTTTTAAATTGTAAACTCGCAACACTCCATTCATGGGTATTGGAAATTTTCATCTTACAAATCAAAGACATTAAACTGAATGGCACAAACCACTTACCTCTTAGGTTTAGGCGAAATCAACCTCTTTTCCCAAACTTGATCCAACCGGTTAAATGCCTCCTCGAAACCACCTCAAAAACCCTTCCATAACATCAACATGGTAAACATTTAACAAAAAAGGCAACACAGCCCTAGATCTAAATGAAACCTTTGTAGATCTGGTAAACTAATAGAAGAAGAGGGACAACATGAACCAAAACATCAAATAACCAAAAGATGAACTTACTCAAGGAGAACCGCCTTCGATCCGACAAGATACCCCTTCTATTTACCTCCAAAATGACCCAAGGAGTTCACCCAACCTCTGAAAATTGAAAAACACGTGTGAGCCACGAGTGGGAGGAAGAATGGTAGAGGAATGGAAAATACTAAGTGGATTGGGACTTAAAAACCCTAACATTAATTGGCTGCACAATTTCCCCACATTGTTTTGCAAACAGTGCGCCAACGATGAAGTTTCCACTGTCTCACCCAGGAACTCCACACAACTTTCCCGAAGATTTTGGACTAACTGTGTGCCGCTGGTACGGAGCCCACTATCTCACCCACGTACTTCTCACAGCTTTCCCGCATGGTCTGAAAAACTGTGTGCCACACGTGCGGAGCCCACTGTCAAAGGTGTACGGTTTTTTGTGATGTCCACATGGTTTGTTCAGACCGTGTACCAACCGTGCGCCCCTGTACAACTTCCTGAAAAACCACTTTTTTCTCAAAAATGTCCAGAAAAGGAAAACATACCTGAAAAGATGGTACGGGTTCTTAAAAACAAGATATCATGGATAATGCTCATCATCTCAGCTTCTAAAGAGGAATAAAAACTACAATATCCCTAGAAGTAACCGAGCCTCTGGTCAATGTGATTTTTGAAGATGGATCCACAACCTGCTGGGCTAGGGTTTCCTTTAAATGCACCATCCACATTGATTGTATTCAAGCCTGTTGGAGGGGGCTTCCAAAAAACATGAAAAGTGGATCTTGGGAGAGGGTAATTCTTATCAACACCAATATGGTGAAGAATACCAAGGTCACGCACCGAGTTGTTGCAAAGATCCTTTTGAATCGAAGCTTCCTGTCGAATCGCGATGAGAATTCTTATTATACCTGCATTAAGCATGAATGAGTTGTTACGAAAAATAAGATGATTTCTACCATAGAAGATCATATTAAGAAGCTCCACTATAGCTATGAAAAAATATTCTTGATCTGTTGGGAGTTAGGTAGGTCTATACACCAGTGTAGTTGTGAGGTAACAGAACTACAAAGCAACCATATGCACTCAAAACTGTCAAAAATATAATTCCAGAGAACTGTTTCCATATGAAAAGAAAGAAATATGTGATTAATATCTTTTCAATTTTGGTTACACATATAGAATTTAGAACATAGATTTTACCGGAATTCTTGTAATCAGGTACCCGTGGGGATTCTACCATGGGTGATACACCAAACTAGATTGAATCTCATGGGTTTTAACCAAGAATTATTTAATTTTTTAAACCAGAATAAATTGTTGTCATAATTGTTGAACAAGTGATTGTAGTAATTTTTAGAGTCAAGCACCCCATTATGATCAGTTTCCCAAATAAGAAATTCATCTGTGTTAGTGAAGGGATATCATTCAACAATGTTTTTGATATCCTTAAGTAAACACGATTTTTGTAAATGCAGGACATTCTTAATGGTGTCATTTGAGTGGAGAGGAGGCTGGTTATTGGGCATTAATGAGACCAGGGGAGCTCCAGTCTTGTTTTCCAACCAAAACATTAAATTTAAATCTTTTCAAACCATCCATCTATAATTTTTCATAACAAAAGTGAAGTTATTTTAAATGGTGGGCCAAATAGAGGAAGTGGGATAGTGAGAGTGTTTATTTCTATGTTTGTTAAGGAAATGAGCCTTAAGAAAATCCAAGGAAGGAGAGTTTTTAAGAATTAGGTTCCACATGAGCTTTCCTTGAAGAGATTAATTAAAATTAGAATGGTTTATAATTCTAATCCCCCATTTATAAAAACACATTATATTGTTTGGTTTCATCATTGGAATTTCCAAATTCCAAAACCTTGATTACATAGATCAAGTTTAAATTTTGATAAGAAAATATATAGGACCTATAGAATGTAAAAAATTGTGATTTTAAAATATATACAATTATATATTTTTTTTACCCCCAATGTAGATATTAAACAAAACATGAAATATATTTCAATGAATTTGATCTATTGGATAGCATGTTGAACCCACATAGTCGGCCGAAATGAAACAAAATGTATTCTACCATTATAACATAGGAATTAAAGTGATGTGTACGAATAATATTAGATGAATTAAGATTATTATATTTATCTATTGATATTGAATAAAATAATAATCATTTAAATGAGAATTAAATGTTTTTTGAAAAAAATGTTTTTAAAAAATAATAATTTTGTCACGGTTTTTGAACATTATGTAAAATTAATTTATTACAATTTTATAAAATTTATATGATAAATTTAAATAATTCATTTAATACACAATATCAATATTATCATAATATAATTTTTTGGGGCTTTTGGGAATTTTTTATTTTTTCGACAAATAGAGAAAAAAATTAATTTTATCTGAAAAATGAATTTTGTAAGAAAATTATAAAATTAAATTATATTTTGATTTGTCTTAAATTAATATCATTTAAATTTTATTTCATTTATCCCTTATTAGGTCATTAAAATAATTTTTATATTTAATTTTGATATAATAAAATTCTCCTCTTTTTAAAATTAAATCTTTAAACACGTGATTTCTTTTCACTTCTATGAGATTAATTTTAAATTATACATTTCCAATTCTATGAAAGTATTTTTTTAAATAGAATTAGTTTTTTTATAATATTTTATATTATCTAATAAGTTTAACATAATTGTTTTACCAAAATGTGTAGTGAAAGTTAAATATTATATACATGGTGAAAGGAAAATAGGTTTTTTATGGTGTCTGACTAAGAAGATAAGGGTTACAAATTATTTACCGACATGGAAAAATATTATTTTCTAGACATGAACCCACCTTATCCCTCTCAAGATACTTTCTAGGTTATTTTTTAATATTTTTTCAAGGAAATGACTTTATAACTTTGAATTCATTAAGAAGAAATCATTTATATGTATCAAGATCTCGAACTTTGGATATGCCATCATCTTCGGCATGCTCATAGTGAATCCCTAGATACCAATGACCTTGATCTGGGCTCCACCTCCCTATCATACGAGGGATTTTCTCTCAATATTTCTTCTCTAAAGGACATATTTTGACCCTTTTTATAATTCTAAAATATGTTATTTAATTCCACATTTACGTGGTTACAAATTTTTCCCGAATGTCCTGGATTTATATCGAGGATCACCACATATTTTACTATCACCTTCAGAGTACAAAAATGACTTGATCCTATTCAACCTGACTATTGTGCCTCATTTCAACCATAGTTATCCCTCAATGGATGATTTTGAATGCTTTGAAATTGTGTCCATGGGTGTTTATGAACGTGCAGTTATTGGACATCATGAACTAATTAATATTATTATTCAGTTTAGGATGATGGAAGATCTCATTATCACTTATTCCAAGGATACTTGATTATGCTTTGTATCCTTATTTAATATTCATTTGTGTAGAATTGATATTTTTCTATATAAAGACACTCCTACACTAGTTATCTAGGTAAAAATCCCTACACTCATGTTTCCCTTCCAAAACCTATTCATTTGGCCTATTATTGGGAAGATTGTTTCTCATTACCTGTGTTTCAACACTGAAACTGGATAGGTTTTCCATCCCATCTTCCATTCATTTGGGTGTAGGATTATGTATTCAAACTAAGGGTTAATTTTTAATAGGAAAATAATGGGAAAGAACTTTAGTATCGGTAAGATGATTGATTTTATTCATGGATAGAATTTTTGTTTCTTGTAATCAGATGGGGAACCATTCTTGGGTTTTCCATACTGCGTCTCGGAGAATTAATGAGAAGTTGATGAGGAAGGTGTAGTTTTTTGATAATTTTGGCTCACAAATTTTAAATTTGAATACTCATTCCATAGATCATACAGATGGCCTCATGAGGGGGATCACACAGTTCACACAATTCCTTGAGTTGCATAAATATTTAACAGATTGAGGACGGATTTTAGGGAGAGTTTATTTATGTACATGGTTCCCTTTACTTTTACAAATGGTATTTAAATTGAGAAGGAGTTTATCTTTTCTAAAAAAATTGTAGTTAATCCATTATGACAATGGTTTGAGTTCTTCCTACCAATTTTTATGGGGTGATGAAACCCGAGGGGAAAACAAATGACTTTTTTGGTTTACAAATTTTCATTAGTACCAATTTTCAAGAAAGATGGGGAGTAACATCAGCTGATATTTTAATCTTAGGTGATAATTTCAATACCCCATGAATCCTTTATTGGATACATTACCATATCCAAGATTACATATTTTTCTGATAGTTTAAAATGTGATTTGGGTGTTGATGTTTCATCTGAGGCTATTATGACATTGATGAATGATGTATCACCATGTATTTTTTATTATAATTTAAATAATGATTTCCCAATGTGTCATTTCGTAGAAGTCATTACATGGGTGAGGTATGATTCAAAATAGTTTATGTTTTTTGTGCATGGTATGATGAGAGTGAGGTTTTGGTCATGCACCCAATTTTAGTGTTGAATGGAGGGGTATGTGGTTAATAGGCCGAATCTGTGGTTCCTCACTATTTGTTCATAGAGGACACTAATTTACAACCATAGTTTAGGGAACATAGCATCTTGTTTCCAACAATTTAATATATTTTAGTGATGAATAAAGTTAATGGGTATCATGTCACCAAAATAAAAAAAATTAATTTTCAATATAAGATTGATAAAATTCATAGTTGTTCGCAAACTTCTGATAGATGGGGGTGTAACTAATGATGATAAAAAGACTGAAAAAAATATTTTTTAAATCATTTACTTGTTTACATTCCTCAGTTAGTGATATATTTACACATGGGGGAAAAGGATATTAATAATGATGGATTCATTTCTACTCCTCAGAAGAGAAGGTTGAAGAAGGATTATTCCAACATTCTAAGGACCATGTCTACAAGGTCTTATTATAAATCATCAAAAATGATTGACGACGATCCATTGTGGGGGTGGTTCAGTAGGAATTCCTCCAGGGATTAGAATAATTTGATGGAGCAATGTCTTATAGAGATTTATTCTATGATATTCAAGAAATAAAAAAATTCACAATCTGAATTGGAGTCATCTTATGCTGGTGCAACTATTTAATATGGCTATAGAAATTATATTGATGGATTTGATATGTAGTTCTTATTTGGGAATGGGTTTCATGAACCTATGAATTCCATGTTTCTATATACACTTTTTTTGTTAATATTTTTGGGGGATGATAACACTCATTCTTACCCATTAATTTCCATTTTTGATTCATTTGTGAAATTTCCATGTAATATCAAAGGAGGTACCCCTTTCCCTATATATAAAAGGGTACACCCTACAAATCAATTATTTAGACATCCGAAGACATTTATATAAAACAATCCCTAAAAAATTATCTCCTCAATAACATTATTTATATTTTTTATCATAGGTTTCTCCCAAAAACTCTAACATAATGTAATTAAATAGGAGATCTATAGGATGTTTCTCTTAGAGAAGGAAAATATATTAATAAATCTCACTCATTTTAGTCATTATTTTTACACATTAAATTATGTATTAAAAACTAATATAATAAAAATATTTTCTCAAATATAATGAGATTTATTGTTTTTATTTTACATGAATTTTATATCTCCACTTCCATCAAATGGATAATCAAATCAATAATCGTGAGTATGACTGACTACAACCTCACGAAATGATATTACTATCTCTTCAATTAACACCTTTGCTGGTTGGATATAATGATGGACTTACCACACATATATATTTATATATATATTATTTTTATGATATTGTTATACATATGTAATTTTCATATATCATATAACTACATTATATCCATTATATTTGAAATATGATAAGGACAGTCATGTGTGTAGAGGACTACCACATAGTAAAGTGATGTGATTCATTTTTAACATAAGATTTACTAGAAAAGTATTTATGGTTAAATTAATGAATATATATGTTATATATATGTGATGATACTTATTCATGGATGTTAATATGTTTAACACATACTTACCCTATAACTCCTTAATATAATTATATCATCTCTCATGCATACATATGACATACCATATCCAGTAATATATATGACTAAATCCCCATGTACAAATCATAATAATGATTATAATATTATATATTTTGAGTATATATAAAACTTATAATAAATTTTTTAATCTTTATATTATTAAGTAATTTTATTTGAAAAATAACATGAACATTCATTATGAAATACAAATGAGAAATACAGGCAATTAACACCAGAAACATTGAAAATGGTGAATGATCAATAATGAATGGGTGACAAGATGATATAAATAGATAATATATGATATTATAAATATTAATATGTTTATATAATAACATAATAACATGTTTAAATCCACTATAAATAATAATAAACTATATTCCACTAAAAGGAACTTTGAGGTAAGTAATTTTATTTTAATTGGGGGATATTTGTATGATACACAAAAATTTAATTAATAATATGTATAAAATAAAAATTTAAATTTTCAAAAAATGAATAATCTGTATATTATTATATTATATGATTCATTTGGAATTATTTAATCCTTGAGTATTTGGATTGAATATTACCTATTTACGAGGTATATTTTAATAGAACTTTATTATGTTGGTTAAACACCCACTTAAATGGTTAGGTCATGGAAGGATTATGCGTGTAATGAAATTTGAATTTTGTATTTTTGTACTTAATATTATGTTATATATATTTACATATGATAAAAATAATTATTCTATTTTTTAATTATGGCTTCAATGTTATTATCATTTTATGTGTTTTTGCAAAATCTCAATATATTCTCAATTTTTTATTGTTGAATTTCATTTGGTGGGAATTATTTGAAAAACATATATTAACCCCATTAATTATTTTATAACATGGTTATTAATTATTATGTAAAATAATATGACATTTTGACATTCAATTTTAAATATAAAATTTCAACGAAAAGTATTTTAAAAAAACAATATTTATTTTCTCTCCTCGGTAATAAATTATGCCCGACTGAAACCATGTTTCCTAAAAATTGTTCAAATATGTTTCAAATATTTGTAAAATTATTTATTAAATAAATTTTACACACTTTTAATTTTAACAACATTTTTAATGGAATATTTTTTTCATTTTCAAAATAATGCACATTTGGATTTTACAATAAAATTGAAAGGATTCACAGTTTTAACTACTCAATACCAAATATTATTTATTTTCGTAGTCATTACCAATATCTAGAAATATTAATATTCCTATGACTTGGAGAAATTTAATTTTCCATAAATATATGTATTAATTTTCAATAATATGATTATTTATTAAAATATACCTCTCTATTATATATATGATATTTTAATTTAAATGTTATTTTATTGAATATGTAAACATTTATAATACATATATTATTTCATATAGATTTTTTACTATAAGAAACATTTTCTAGAATTAAATACATTATTTGGTATATGAGGAATTCATTGGATATATCGAAATGTGTAGTCATGGTTATTGAAATCCCCTTATTGAATTCAAATTAATCATGGGATGAATTAGATTTATAGCTATAGATAAATGCGTTTTGACCATCAATTTTGAAATTTATTGTGGATACTTATGAACAATAGAGGTATCCTGTATGAAATACATGATATATAATAATTAAAATTACAATTCATAAAGATTTTAGTTCTTATTATCCACGAGACTATATCTATGATATTATCTATGGATGAACGACATTCTCCAGCTATTTCTTAAATGGATTGTGTTTTAAGTTATTAACACATCCATATTGATTTTGTCATTTCTAATTATGATATTTATGTTATTAATTAATTGGAATGTGTTGTTATTTATTCTCCTTTCCAATTTTATTATGAGAATAAAATTATTAAAATGGAATGTGTGTTCTTTTATTTATCAATATAGGTTCATTATTCTCATTGATTCAAGAGATATTTATTTAAACATAACCCTTTCATAGCATCTGACCCCACACATTTTTTTCATTTCTTAGAAATCAATGATGATAACTATGAATGATATGCATGAATATCCCAGAGGAGAAGATGATATCAGAATGAAAAATTACATTGGAATCTATGTTTTAAAATTTATTATGGGAATCATGTATTTATCTAGTTTTATAAGGTGAATTTACTATTTATTCCTCTAGGATTTGTTCCGTGTATCTTATTCTAATATATTGATGAAGGAATTAGCTCTCAATTTGTTGGGTTAGGGTATTAAAATGACTTTCTTAATGTCAATGTGAAACAATTGTTAAAATTTTAATATTAAAAAATCCATTCTCCAATTATATATCCTTTCAATTTATAAAAGTGACCAAAATAAATGGGTAGTAAAAGATATAACTAATTTGGTTTAATGAAAAAAATTATTTTTATTATAACATGGTATAAATTTTCTAAAAGAAACCGACATCATAAAAATATATGAAATAAAACCTTGTAAAATGGGATAATGACTAATAGAAAATAAATAAAAATTTATTCAAAATTTTGTTTTCAAATAAGAAAGAGAACATTAATGGGATATTAAAACATGCATTTGGATGGAAAAATCTCATTAATGATCTTATAATTTTTCTCAAAAAATTATATTCTTATATAGAATGAAATTATTGTAAGGTAAAGCTAATTTAATAAATTTTCTTTTTCCACGTGGTTAGAAGATAATTTACCATGATATAAACCCATAATTATGAATTAACATTTCCTCAAGAATGATATTCATGATGAATAATTTAAAATAAATTAATGTATATGATTTAAGAAAAACCATTTGGGAAATGATAACATAATAATCCAAGAACATAGGACGAATACCAAGAAATTGACAAATACTTAATCTAAAATGACAAAAATTTATTATAAATAGCAAAAATATGGTAAAGGATATTTCTTTAAAAAATATATTTTGGTGTTTAGTAACAAAAATTTCCTATATATTTGTAATTTTTAAAAGAAATATATTACCATATTTATATAAATAGGAAAACACAATCACACATTTAGTAAATCAAAAATAATTAACTTGGAAATATATTTAATAACATTATTCATATTGTTAAACATAATATAATTCATTTATAATTATTTATAATTCAAAAATTTCATTTTATACTTATTTTAGTTATTATTCATGGAATCATAGTTAGTGAGGAACTTTCTTTTGTAATTTTTAATGAATGAATAGTTTTTTATTAAACAATGTGTGCATGTTTGGAGATATAATTCTAAAAACCCTTTTTTACACATTAAACCCCAATATTATGTTCAAAGTCCATACTAGATGGTAATTATTATTATTGTTAATGTATACAGTTAAATAGTCCCATTAAGAACATGCTACTATCTTGGTGTGAGTATAGATATATAATATTTTTTTATTATCATTAAAACAATTGTAATAAAATTATGAACATTTCATTAACTTGATTATTCATATTATTGATGTGTTATATGATTATAAAAAATGAAAAAAAATTAATCTTTGTTATAAATAATTCGTTTTTTCTTTTGGTATGTTTGTTTCATTTAGTTTGTTTTAAAAAGATCATTTATTTTTATTATTACTTATAAAACACATAATTTATACTAATATAATTTACAACATGTATTAAATATAATATATATTTCCCAAAAATAATTTATAGGATTACTAATTAATGGTTGTGATAAGAAATGAAATGTGTTATTCAGGGAGGGGTAATATGAAAATACTAAGAAGAAGCATTATTTTTTGTTTTTTATATTGGATGGGAATCGATTATTGATATAAAATAATATGAAAAAAATAACTAAATTGTTTAAAATTATGAAATTATATATATTTTGATTAAATTATTTTTGATGATGGTATATTTGAAGGATAAAGTATTGTAGTTCAAGGGCATGTAATACATATATTGAGAATTTTGATATTTTCTCAATGTATCCATTCGATCTGAAAGAAATGGGATACTCTACTGGTTTTAATTGAATCTGAACACTCATATGTGATGTATAAGAAGTAAATTTGGAAGAATTAAATTGGATATTTGATAGAGATTTGGGGCATGATGAGGATAGAGTATATATCTTTTTATTGGTTAAAAATAGGGAAAATTCACTGTAAAAGAATTTTATATAAGTGGTAATAAAGGAAATGCATGTCCCATTAAGGATTTAGGTGGGAATGATTTTTTATACATGTATAAACATATTTACAACCATAAAAATATATTTTTGAATGTCTACATTTCAAATATAACTAGTGTAATTCAATCCAGATATTATTACTCATTTTAACACTTATGAATTTTGATTCAAATATAACCATCGGAATTACATCATTATTAAATTTAAAATACGAAAAATATTGAATAATATCCACTTTATACATATACTTATTGATTTAATTTATTCTGACTAATTTTCTAAATATGTAATTTTAAAAATCTAAATTAAAACATATATTTTGATGAAAAACTATTCTCACTGAAAAATTAAATTTTAATGAATTTATTTTCATAATTTTTTAATCCATTGATTAAAAAACAAAATAGGTATATATTTTTAAGTATTATAAACATCATATAATAATATTTGTTTTAAAATATTTATTTTTAATTTATTTCATAATATTTAGAGATGGATAGTTTCTTCAAGATTAAATTTTTTATCATGGTTACAAATATTAACTTTTTAACTGAAATATGTGAAGTAAAATGAAATTGATGCCATTAATAGATTTTTCTATGATGATTTAAAATATTAAATTAATATTATTCAATTCAATTCATAAATGTGGAGTTAATATTTTATTATAAAAAGTTGGAATTAGAATAGAAACTATTTCTAGAGGAAAACATCATTGATAAACATATTACTTGTTCATATAATTACTTCCTATCAATTAAAAATCAAATTGTATTAAATAAAATATTCATATAAGAAATATATTTTATTAATATTACGATTTGTTTCAAGAAAATAGTCCAATTTAAAAACAATTTTAATAATGACACATTCTAAATAATATCTCAATCAATTTTTTTATTTAACAACTCTAGTTAATTTTTAATCCATTCCTTATTATTAATATTGCATTTTATTTATATATCAAATGTTATTTCTTAATTTTTTATCATCCATTTTTAATAGAATATTCAGTATGAACATTTAAATGATTATATTCCGGTGTGTGGTTTTTTGGTTCAATGATTCAGGGGAATCATGCTATTAGACATGTTTTGTTTTAATGGGAAATAAATAAAATAAAAATTTATCGGGTTTCATTCTCCCATTTAAATAATATCATCCCATAAATTTAAATTATCTCATGCTAACAAAATCATTTAAGGGTATTTAATTGATAGTAGTAATTAATTATTAAATATCAAATGAAGTGTCTATCATAATATTATAGGTACATGTATGTACCATATCTTTTTCCAATAACCATGTTAACAAATTGAATTATTTTATCTATAAAAATAATTTCTCCATTCATCTATTTTAGTTAAATGAATCATCATCTATCTCGTTGAATATATTATCCAAGTCCCCTCTTCCAAAATTTTTGTGACATTGGATATTTAATTATATTTCCATTTTTATATATGTCACCATATTTCCCGTTACAAATATATCATTCTCTCTATTATTGTGTTTGGGAACTAACCTATACTTACATTATTAATCATAATTATGGAATTTTGTTGTGAATAAAATAAATGGGGGTATCACAACACCTCTATTATCATTAGGTTTTTCACTGGGATAATCATTTACTGGCTATAGACGCTGTCATTAAATTAATATTTTGGGATTGTTTTACGAATAATACCAAAATATGTTTATTGGTGTGATAAAAACAAAAAGAAAATTATTTTATGATAATAGAAATGAAAAAATTATCCTAATATTTTTTTATTCAACTAAAAGGAAACAATATTTTTCATTTCAACCTAATGTAATATTTTTTAATACTTTTCTTCTATTGACTGGCTCACCTAATATTCCTTAACCTTATACCTTTTGATAGTTAACGATTATAATGGATAATATGTTAAATGTTGTTATCCAAATAATTGAAGCTAATAAATTATATCCATGTGTAAAGTCTTAAGCCAACGCATCATACACTATAGTAAATATTACTTTCATACTCTAGTAGGTATTTTCAGGGTGACTACCCATATGCATATCTATGCTACATCCACATCCACATTACATTATCTTGATAATGATTAAATGTAATAGAGATCCAAACAATCTCAACATGAAAATATCATCAAGATATGACCTTAAAAATAATTATCCATTAATCATGGAATTTTATTTTCTAACAATGTCTTTTATAATAATATTTTAAATATTAAGTATAACATCATCTATCCTAAAAGGTTATATTTACAATATAAAATATGATTGAAATTAACATATTAATGCATAAATAATCCTAATTTAACATCATAGCCACTAAATATGTGAAATCCTTCTATCCATACCTTATATTATTTCCAATATTGTTAATTCAGAGCCAGTTCTCATTAATAATTTTTTTACATATCAATATTGAAACAAACTGATGTAACGCCCAACAATTAGAATAAATATCATCTTCTAAATTAAATGAAATTATCAGATAGATTTTGTAATATAAAATTCATAGTTTATTTTGAGTTACATGTAACAACATGTATATACTATATTTCATGTAACACTTATTTTCATCAATAACTCATGTTACATTAAATCTCAAGTCTTACCAAACAACAATATAGTTGTATTATCATTGTTTAACATGATAGTTATCTCTAGGAAATTAGAAATAAATGAATTAATAATATTAGATAAATTATGAATATATTGTGTACACATGTTTAAATAATTAATTCATGGTTGAAAAATTTATCATATTTCAAAATAAACACCAATATAATTTAAAGGGATCATTTTAATGAAAAATGTATTTATTCCCACAAACGTGTTTTATCGAAATAAATTATATTAATTACTATTTTTTAATGATAATAGTGAACAACATATGTTATATGTTCAATATAATGTTTATAAAATCATCTAATATATTATACAAGAATTTGATGAGTAGAAATCCAATTTAATGAATAAAAGATATAATTTTCTAAATGATTGTTTTACAACATTTTAATGGTAGAGATGTTAGGAAAAAAATCATGGGAATTTTATTAATAATAAATGAAAAAAAATCATTTGTTAATTATGAATACGAAAATTTACCTTTGGTATATTTATGGTCTTTTTCATGGATATTTCATATTTTTTGTAATAATGAAAAATACTATATTTTTATTAAAAATATATTTTTATTTTATATAATTCACAGTTTTTCCTTATTATTTTAATTATATTTGAAGTTTAATAAGATAAATTTTATTTCAATTAATAAATATATGTTCATTTGAATATATTTTTCATTGAAATTGGATGTAAATACAATTCAATATTTTAATGTTTTTTTCTTTAAAATCATGGTTTACTATCCCTTCTGTGGGTTTAATTTTAAATTAATTAATGACATAAAATTGAATGAAAATTTAATAATGGATTCTATGTTATGGACCAGAATAATTTCTAATTTCTACTTATTTAAAAATACTTTTTTCAAAAAATAAGAGTGATATAAATTAAAATTAGTTATAATTATTAATGCAAAAATGAAAATAATTAGCAGTTAGACTCTAATCATATGGGTAATATTGGCATAGAAACTC
The DNA here is from genome assembly GCA_963277665.1 of Viscum album. NCBI lineage: Eukaryota > Viridiplantae > Streptophyta > Magnoliopsida > Santalales > Viscaceae > Viscum > Viscum album. Next base: position 1,711,276,114 of record OY728152.1, on the reverse strand, counting down.
ATCCAAAACCCAATGTGATTCCATGTTAAAACAATATAGAAAATTTAATCTAATTATATTATTATAGTATTTACACAACATGTGAGGACCTATAAATTCTGTTAAAAAAATTTCATAAATACATGAAATTTTTATGAGTCCATAAAAATTTACGGTGCATTATTTTTAGGCCCGATGTGCCCGGAATCAATTTCTGAAGTTTTTTTCGGGTATGTTCAGTAAACATACAAGTGAGATTTTATAACTTTTAAACTACTGTTTGAAACTGAAATCTGAGGGCACCGTTGAACTCGCTTCACCGGTATTTTCTTAAGAAGAGTTTCACATCGACAGAAGTTGGTTAAGAATAAAAGATAGTTTTGGGATTTTTTTTAAAACAATTAACAAAATAAAGTGAGATAACACATTATTTTATTTTATCCTCCATGTGGAGGATGGGTGGTTAAATTCTCCAAGTGGAGGTTAGAGGTAGGAGCCACCACACCTTAACCACCTATGATAGGTTGTGGTGGTGGGGCCAACCTGAACACAACCTCCCTTGGGAGGTTATGGTGGTGGGGCCCACCTAAACATAACCTCTCTTGGGAGGATAATTTTTGTGGGGACCACCCGGGCTTGTAACCCCTTGTAATTACTCATTTAAGGTGGAGAAAATCCTAGGCCACCCCTCACCTTAATGAAGCCCACTCCCCTAGCAATTAATGGGTCCACCACTACCCCAATTAATTGCCTAGTCCTCCATTGTGAATTTTTTGTTCCAACTCCCGTAATTATCTGCGCCAATGCGTGTGAATTAATTATAGGGAGCCTCTTGACATCCTCCAAATTAAATGTAACACCTCTCGTGCAATTAATTTGGTAGAGCTGGGTTAATTAACTTCATCTTTTTGATTTGTTGTGCCAAAAAAATAATAGACAAACCATTCCTTTATTATTTTCATTGGGCATTTGGTGCAGCTTGGGAGGTGGATAGCTAGGGAGAAAAGAAGTTCTCCCAATGAAGAATGTGAAGAATGTCGTTGACAATTTTCTTCTTCGACTTCCTTTCTCGAATCCTACCCTCCACAACATCATCAACGAACTGATACAGCTCGAGAATTGGGGACGTATGGCAGACACGACGAATGACGGTCTTCATCGTCTTCCTTCCATGACTCCGCCAACGAGTGACGAATAAGAGGTATCGGTTTAGTTTATTTTAAGTATCATGTAGTTCATTCCATTAAAAATTAATAATGATGATGTTCATCTTTTTTGGGTTGAATTTTGGGCTTCGTTCTTGTGAACCAATTGTTACCACCCGAAAGGCGGAGGGTGCAGGCCAAACCAACATGGCCTGACTCCACCGCCGATCTTATTTTGATTGAACTTTGGCATGGTGATGAAGTAAGAGGCAACAAAGGAGGCAACGACAAAGGTCGTGCTACCCGTGGCCTCCCGACACCTTGCTCGGTGCGCACCATAGAAAAACCTGTGGCCTACCCTGAGGCGTGCCTGGCCGCACCGACGCCCTTCCCAGTGCCGCCGAGCACTTCCCACGCCCCCGCGCACTGCAAAGTGCCCTCGGAGACCTGTTGTGCCACGCCCAGTGCCCCAGCGTGCTTCCGGAACTCCCGCATGAGGCCCAGACCCCCAAGCGCTGCCCCACGCGCTTCCCGGCGCCCTACTGCACCCTGCCCGGCACCCCCGAGGCTTAGCAGCACCCTATCTGTCACCCCCCTACACCCTGTCGCGACCTGCCTGGCGCCCTCACACCCTACCCAGCCCCCTCGTGGCTTCCCGACTCCAACGTGGCCACCTGGCCGAGCTGGTGTCCCAACCCCCATCACGGTGCACTGGTTAAACCGCCCTAGCCACGCCCTCTTGGCTGAGCCATGCCGGGTCGCACCCTCACAAAGCTTCGGTCCGAACTCTCCCTGACCTTTGGTCCGAGTCACCTACCTTGTGACCTCCAGGCCGTACTTCCCCCCCCCCCCCCCCAGTCCACTCGGCTGGGCCCAGTGGACCGATCCAAACATAACGGGTTGTCCCGCCCAATGCGCGGGGTCCAACCAAGTGGGTCTGACCGGGTCAACACAGACCGAGTCGGCCCAGTCTGGGATGGTCCGAGATGGTCTGATTGGGTCGGACCGGTCCAAGGCCCATTACTGACCCTTTACTTTCTTTGGCCATATCTTTGGCTCCGGACATCCGTTTGAAGAACAGTTAGTGATGCCTGTATTCATGAAACGTAGTTGTTTCTTTGAGTATATCCCACTTGAGTTTGGAGTATAGTTGTGTTTCGGTCAGTTTGGAATGTACATGAATCCAACCGGGCCACCGGGACTAAAAGGCTAATAAATAACAGACCGTATGTCTTATTGATGCATCGTATATTGCGCTCAGACCCTTATGATGTGGCAGACATTTGAGATACTTCTTCGTGGATCTTTGTGATAGTTGGAGTATTTCCCAGTAGCTTGTAGGGAACATCCATCCAGGGACGAGCAAACAGAGTGCCTAGAACTAGTAGTTGGAAGACCTAACGAATGCTTAACAGATTTGACTCGGAGTGATTCGACTAGCCTAGTGGGGAGAGCCTACGATCATGGTGCTCCAGAGATGACTTGAGGTATGATCTGTTTCTACTCCACCTTAGCTGTAGTTCTTATAGACATTGGTTCCAGTCATTCTTTCATTTCCACATCCCACATTCAGAGCTTGGAGATTCCAAAGGATCTATTAGTTTGATCATTATGTCAAGAGACTCATAAGGGAGCTGATTATACGATTACGCACTGGTTCCGGTAGTGCGAGCTTACCCTAGGAGGTGAGAGCTTCGTCTGGGATCTCCTAGTAGCGGCATCGAGGCCTTACGACATCATCTTGGGTATGGACTGGTTATCTATAGTACATGCTCATATTGACTATATTAACTGAAAATTGTGGTGTGTCTGCATAGATGGGACCAGGTTTACCTTCACTGGTGAGAAGGTAACCTTTGCAGCACAGGACAGATTTACTCGGAAGAGTGTGCAGCCGATCACTCATCAGTTGTCTTACCTTACCCTCGGAGTAGTTGATATGGAGTGTCTGACTTATACTATAGTGGTGGACTAGTACGTGGATGTTTTCCTAGATGATGTTCTAGTACTCCCTCCTCACAGAGTGGTGGACTTCTACATTGACCTGCAACTCGGAAGGCGCACCGATATCTACTCCAACGTATCAGATGGATTTCGTTGTTCTTTGTGAGCTGTGCATACAACTAGAGGACATTTAGGGAAAAGGATTCATCCGGCCCAGTGTTTCTCCCTAGGCAGCCTTGATTCTGTTCACCAAGAAGTCAGATAAGGGCTTGAGGCATTGTGTTGACTACTGTCGCCTGAATCAGGTGACCGTGAAGAAAAAGTACCAACTCCCGAGGATTGATAACCTCTCTGATCAGCTGAAGGGTGCACGGTGGTTCTCGAAGATAGACCTCAAATCAGGGTATCACCAACTCAGAGTTCGAGAAGATGATGTGCAGAAGACAACCTTAAAATTTTGGTACGACCACTACGAGTTCTTGGTTATGCCTTTCGACATAAAAAACGCTCTAGAAGTGTTCATGGGACTAATGAACATCATCTTCTAACTATACCTCGATCTCTTTTTCATAGTTTTCATTGATGAAATTTTGATCTTCTCGACTACTGAGCATGAGCATGCCTACAATTTGCGGGTAGTACTAGACACACTCCGGGAGCACCAGATATATTGTATGCTCTCGAAGTGCCAGTTTTGGATTCTAGAGAATCACTTCTTGGGACATGTCAACTCGAAGGCTAGAGTTGTAGTGGATCCAGCGATGATTGAGGTGGTACTTTCTTGGGATCCACCAAGGAGTGTGACAGAGGTACATAATTTCTTGGGTTTGGATAGATACTGCTGGACATTCATTCCAGACTTCTCCATAGTTGTAGCACCACTATCATCCTTGAAAAATAAGGGGAAACCCTTCAAGTTGTTGGAGAGATTCCATAAAAGATTTCAGGAGCTGAGGTAGAGGATGACTAGTGCCCACATCTTGAGGCTTCTAGAGGAAATCATAGGGTACGTAGTTTACTGTGACGCATCTGGGACTAGACTTGGGTGTGTCCTGATGTAGGAGCGAGCAGCGATTTCTTATGGTTCTCGGTAGATGAGACAGAACTAGCAGAATTATGCTACCCATGACCTGGAATTAGACACAGTTGTCTTCACCTTGAAGATGTGGTGGCACTATCGTATGGGAGAACATTTTACTGTGTACTCTGATCATAAGAGTCGCAGTTATATCTTCTCTCAAAAGGGCCTGAACCTAAGATAGCGGTGGTGGATTGAGTTCCTCCAGGACAATGACTTCGAGATAGTCTATACTACTGCGAAGGGGAACGATGTTGCGGATGCACTCAGTAGGAGGACTGGTATACAGCTGCTAGGAGAGGCATCAGAGAAGATGGATGCTTTATAGATATCCACTGTAGATAGAGATGGATCATCTTTCTTAATATCTCTTACAGTCACTCCCCCACTTCATCAACGTGTCAGGGAGGAATAGCATGGAGACGCTGACTGCGAGACACGGCAAGCTCAGATATCATCATGGCAAGCACCTGATGGATTTCTTGAAGGTGGGGTACATGTCATATTATTTAGGGGATGTAACGTAGGACCTATAGAACATCTAGAGGAAGTGTTGAGGGAGTTCCACACATCCCCTCTAGCAGTACATCCATGTGTGGCAACGATGTATCAGGACCTTCAAAGACAGCATTGGTGGCCAGGTATGAAGAAGGCGGTAGGTGAGTTTCTCTCACAGTTCCTCACTTGCCAGCAAGTGAAGGAACATCACCACATACCAGCAGGGATGGTTCAGCCTTTAGTGGTACTAGAGTTGAAGTGGGATGGGATATCAATCAACTTCGTGACGGGTCTTCCACGTAAATCCAGGGGTCACGACTCGATTTGGGTGATTGTTGACCAACTCACCATGTCTTCCCACTTCATACCGATCAGAGATTAGGGTTCCGTAGAGAGCGTGGGACGCCTCTATGTGTAGGAGATTGTGAGACTATATAGAGTTCCATCCTCTATTGTATCCTACCAGGATGCACGATTTACATCCTGACCATGTAATGGGTTGCCAGAGGCTTTTGGAACATAGCTTCACTTGAACACCGCATTCCATCCTCAGACGGATGGTCAGACCGAGAGGACCATTCATACCCTCGAGGACATGCTACATGAATGTGTCCTTGACATCAGTCATATATGGGAGGATCTCTTGCCTTTTGTGGAGTTTTCTTACAACAACATCTATCATTCCACCATAGGGATGGAACCTTTTGAGGCCCTGTATGGGCGACCTTTCGAATCCCCCCTTGTGATGGATAGGCCCTGGGGAGTCTGTACTAGTGGGAATAGAGATGGTATGAGCTACCAACAAGAATGTCCAGATCATTTAGGAGTGGATGAAGACTTCACAGTGTAGGTAGAGGTCATTTTATGATAGATGTTGGAGGACTCTAGATATCGAGGATGGAATCCACGTCTTCCTATGGCTCTCACCACGACGAGATCTACCGAGATTCGGCCCAGGAGGCAAGTTATCTCTATGATTCATCGGATATTTATAGGTCCTCTTCACAGTAGTCAAGGTGGATTACCACATTGCTCTTCAACCTCAGTTTCACTAAGTGCACGAAGTCTTCCATGTATCTCAACTGAGGAGATACGTGTAGGACCCTTCACATGTCATCGACCATGGAGAGCTCGACACCGATGATGGGGTGACTTTTACAAAGGTTCCAGTGGAGACTAATGATTGATAGGAGCGGATCCTACAAGGGTGGTCGATACCTCTGTGCGTTTTCTCTGACAGTACGGGAACCTCCAAAAGAGCACATGGGAGCGGGAGTCTCAGATGCGTGCTCGTACCCCCATTTGTTCCCATAGTTCGAGTTGTAACTAATGTGGATGTAAATACCTGAGGTGGGGAGAATGTAAAGACCAATAAATTCTGTTTAATATTTTTTCATAAATACATGGGATTTTTACGAGTCCATGAAAATTGATGGCATGTGATTCCAAGCCCGGTGTGCCCGGAATAAATTTCTGATGTTTTGTTCTGGTACATTCAGTAAATGTACGAGCGGGTTTCTATAACTTTTGATCCGGTGCTTGGAAATAAAATATGAGGGCACTGTTGAACTCAAAGCGCCGGTATTCACATAAAAATACTTTCACCACGACATCAGTTGTTTGAGAAAAAATGATAGTTTTTGGCTTTTTTATAGAAAATTTAACAAAATAAAGTGAGCTAACAATTTATTTTTTTTATCCACCATGTGGAGGTTGGGTGGTTAAATTCTTCAATTGGAGGTTGTAGGTGGGGGCCACCACACATTAACCACCTATGAGAGGTTATAGTGGTGGGGCCCACCCGAACATAACCTCCCTTGGGAGGATAATTTTGTTGGGGAACACCTGGCTTGTAACCCCTTGGAACTACCCATTTAAGGTGGAGAAACTCCTTGACCACCCCCAACATAACAAAGCCCACTCCCCTAGAAATTAATGGTGCAACCACCACCCCAATTAATTTCCAAATCCTCCTATTTTAATTTTTTGTTGCCATCTTCTCTATTTAACTGTGCCAACGCCTGTGAATTAATTATAGAGAGCCTCTTGACATCCTCCAAATTAAAAGGGACACCACTCGTGCAATTAATTTGGTGGTGCCAGGTTCATTAGTTTCACCTTTTTTATTTGTTGTGCCAACAAAATAATAGACAAACCATTCCACTATTAATTTTTTTTGGAATTTGGTGATGCTTGGGAGGAGGAAAACCATGGAGAAAAGAAGTTCTCCCAATGAAGAATGTGAAGAACCCCAGTAACAATTTTATTCTTCGACGTCCTTTCTCTAATCCTGCCCTCCTCAATGTTGTCAACGAACAGACGCGGCTCGGAATTGGGGACATGCGGAAGACGCGACGAATTACAGTCTTCAACGTCTTCCTTCCACGAATCTTCCATGGAGCGACGAATAAGAGGTAATGGTTTAGTTTCATTTAATAATAATGTTCTTCCTTCCTTTAAAAATGAAGAAAGTTGATGTTCATCTTTTTGGGGTGGAATTTTGTGCTTCTTTCTTGTGAACCAATTGTTACCACCCTAAACGCAGAGGGTGTGGGAAAAACCATTATGGCCCGACTCTTCTGCCGATCTTGTTTTGATTGATCTTTGGCTTGGTGATAAAGCAAGAGGAAATTAAGGAGGCAAAGATGAAGGTCGTGCTACCTGCGGCCTCCCGATGCCATGCTTGGTGCGTGCCCCAGCCAAACCCGAGGCCTACCCTGCGGCCTGGCCGGCCCCACCGGTGCCCTACCCGATGCCCCTGCGCATGGCCCCGCGCGCTGCCCGGTGCACCCAGCGCCCTACCCGGTGGCCCCGTGTGCTGCCAGGTGCCCTGCCCGGTGCCCTACCGCACCCTTCCTGGCACCCTGCTATGGCCTGCCCTGTGCCACCGTGCCCTGGTCGGTGCCCCCGGTGCCCGTCCGCGGCCTTCCTGGCCCCCGTCGCGGCCTACCCGGTGTCTCTGCGCCCTACCCGGCTCCCCAGCGGCGTCTCAGCACCATTGCGGCCACCCGACAAAGACGATGTCCCAGCCCCCCTCGTGGTGCCCTGGCCAAACCGGCCTCGCCACTCCCTCTGGAACGAGTCATGTCGGGCCCCACCCTCGCAAACCTCCGGGTCGAACAGGCCACAGCCTTCGGGCCGAGTTGCCTACGTTGCGACCTCTGGGCAGAACTGCCCTTACAGTCTGTTGGGTCGGGCCCTGCGGACCGGGCCGAACTAAACGAGCTGACCCACCAAACGGGTTTGGTCAGACCCAGCAGGTCTGGCTGGGTCGGACTATTCTGGGTTGGGCCGAGATGGTCTGACCGGGTCGGACCAGGCCCAGGCCCGTTACATCCCCTTTACTTTCTTTGGTCATATCATTGGCACCAGACGTCCGTTTGACGAACCGCCAGTGGTTCCAGTATTAATGAAGTGTAGTCGTCCCTTTGTGTATATCCCACTAAAGATCAGGGTATAGTTGAGTTACGATCAGGTTGGATCGTACACGAATACAACCGGGCCCCCGTGACTAAAAGGCTAATAACTAACAGATCGGACATCTAATTGACATGTCGTATGTTGTGTTGAGACCCTTTTGATATTGAGGCCCTTTGAGATACTTCTTTGTGGAACTTCGTGATAGTTAGAGTATTTCCCAGTAGTTTGTGGAGCGGATCCTTCAAGTGAAGAGCAGACATATTGCAGAGACCTAGTAGCTGGAAGACATGATGACAACTTGACTGATTCAACTCAGAGTGATTCGAATAGACCAGTGGGGGAACCTGGTAGTTGGCATTAGACCCATAGTGGGGGAGCGCCTGGTAGTTGGCAGCAGACATACTATACTAGACAGGAGGAGTACCTATGCAGGATATTAGGGGGAGCGCTTGGTAGTTGTCGGTAGACACACAATGGAGGAGCGCCTGGTTGTTGGCAGCAGACCCACGATACTCGACAAGAGAAGTACCTTAGTAGTATAAGGATAGTGAGACGCACCTTGGTGTTGCAACAGGACCACTCTACTCGATAGCAGAGGAGATCTCCACTAGGCATGGTTTCAATAATTAAAATCTTGGTTTGAGCTGAGTGAATGACTTTTGTGTTTGTTTTCACGATTGATATGGGTTACTAGATAACTTTGGAATATGTATGGGAATATACCTAAGTGATGGTTATTCATTGATTTCATACGTTGTGGTTTATCCTTGTTGGATTCTCTAATACCTTGAGGGTCTCAGGGTCCCTACTGAGTATCGTTATACTCACCCATGCATGGGCTATGCCCACACCTCATTGTGTTGGTTGTAGATGATGGAAAGCACTGAAAGTGGAAGAGAGTAGCATGACTAGATGGTACCCGAAGGAGGACCACTCGGTGTGACAGTACACGAAGCATATGGACAGACATGGAGTGCTGAGGAGGCCATCTGTACCTACCCTTCAGGTAAGAACCCTAGAGGATGACCCAGTAGCTATTTTACCTTTCTTCAATTGTACATTCTTTTCAGTTGTAATTGTACATTAGAGTTGGGCTTGTATTTCCATCCCCTTTTACTTTCCATCACTTCTTTTGTATACATTTTTTCGTAGTGTTTTGATTCTAGTTGTGTACTCTATTGTGTTTGTTTACAATTATAAAAAAATACCTTCTCAGTTTTAGAGATTTACACCTTTGGTGCTAGTCGCCAGCACATGTCCATTGGATGGAGGTCTTGAGGTAGTCACGATACAGGCCCTGGGGGACAGTTTGTAAAAAATTGTTATCATAGGAGTTGGTTCTCCCACAGAACATTAAACTCTGATTTTTCTTTTCTGTGATGAAATTTTTTTAAGGGTACTATGTGTGGTTTTCAGTTCAGGGATTCCAATGTCGGTGTGGGCAGTCGACGTATCCATACACCAGGACCCTAACATCTGATTTCTGTCTCAGTGCATGAAAAAACTAATTGCGTGTGTGTTTCCAATAGTTTTCATTAAGTCATCTCAACCAGGTCATCTCACCAGGTATAATCTTTTGACCTCGTCGCATCTATTACATTCATGATACCTCCCCGTGGATGACCAGTTAGAGCCCATAGAGTTGTATGAATTGACATCCCACCAAGCGACGAGGGCTCACTGCAAGGCCCTCTTCCAGTTGTGGAACCAGTGGAGGCACCAGTGGTACCACTCCCCATTGGGCCTCTGATTCCACCAGCCCTAATAGCATACGATGCATGCCGAATGAGTGCATTGCATGAGTTTCAGTGCCAGAGGCCACCCAGGTTTAGGGGAGAGATGGACCCGCAAGAGGCTGAGGATTGGTTAGAGGCAGTGGTGAGATTATTCATACTGGTAGGGACCCTAGCCGACTTGATGGTGATCCTTGCTGCCAGCCTCCTTCAGGAAGTAGTAGGAAGATGGTGGATCCTGATGCTCCAAGTTCAAATTGGGGAAACACTACTATGGACAGACTTCGAGAGCCTATTTCGGGCGGAGTTTGTCCTAGCCACCCTTCGAGTGGAGTGGATACATGAGCTACTGCATCTATATCACGGTAGAATGAGGGTTGCGTATTACTCAGTGAGGTTCACTGACCACTTGTGATACTCCAATGATATGGTGTGGGACCCTATCTTCAAAACCCAGACCTTCTATAAGGGGCTCAAGAATGAGAACAGAGCTTCGATGATCTCACTTAGCATCCCGATGTAGACAGGGGAGCTAGAGAGAGCCCTCTTGGTGGAGAGTTTCCTTACTGAGAAGTATCCAATAGCAAGACCCACCACTAGCCGATACACAATAGAGTCTTCTATAGCAGGCAGTAGATAGATGTCACAGAGGTCCAAGATGACCAGACCTATAGGTGGATGATCGCACGACTTAGGATCGGTTGTACGGGGCACCAAGAGTGGAGACAGAGCAAGACATGCCCGGAGAGGATGATGTTACTCATGCAAAGGTCTTGGTCACATGACTCGTGACTATCTGAACCGCCATTCTGATGATTAGGAGATGGTTGAGTGACCTCCCAGGTAGAGGTAGAGGTTCAAACGAGGCAGTCTGTGGGGAGGAGGCAGACGGGGAAGAGGAGTAGGATGTGCAGCTGGTGGTGTGTGACGATACGAGGTGTTACCACCACCACCACCAGGAGGTCCACCCTGACTGCAAGGAGTGGGTAGACAGGGGAGAGCTCAACATCAGCCAGCTGAGGCCTACTATCACGATGCTCCGAATATGATTCGTGGTATGATCTGTGTCTACTTCACCTTAGTTGTAGTTCTTATAGACACAGTTTTGAGTCATTCTTTCATTACCACATCCCTCGTTTAGAGCTCAGATATTCTGAAGGATCCTTTAGATCAATCCTTAAATCTAGATACTCATACGGGATCTGATTCAATGATTAAGAACTACTACCGGTAGTGTGAGCTTACTCTAGGAGGCGATAGTTCCGGCTGGGATCTTTTTTGTAGCGGTGTCAAGGCCTTACGATGTCATCATGGGTATGGACCGGTTATCTACAGTCCATGCTCATATTGATTGTATTAGGTGAAAAGTGTGGTGTGTCTGCACGGATGGGAACAAGTTTACCGTCAATGACAAGAAGGGAACCATTGCAGCACAGGAAAATCTTACTTGGAAGATGGGGCAGCCGATCACTAATCAGTTGGCTTTCCTTTCCCTCAGAGAAATTGATGTGGAGAGTCCAACTTATCCTGTAGTGGTGGACCAGTTCTCGGATGTTTTCCCTGAAGATGTTACAGGACTACCTCCTCACAGATCGGTGGACTTCTACATTGACTTTTACCCCGGGATGACACCAATATCTACTCCATCATATCGGATGGATTTTGCTGAGCTTCGTGAACTGCACGTACAGCCAGAGGACTTGCAGGGAAAGGGATTCATCTCGCACAGTTTTTCTCCCTGGGAAGCCCTGATTCTATTCTCCAAGAAGGAGGATGGAGATTGAGGCTTTTTGTTTACTACTTTCACCTGAATCAGTTGACTTTGAAGAACAAGTACCCACTCCCGAGTATTGATGACCTCTTTGATCAGCTGAAGGGAGCACGGTGGTTCTCGAAGATAGACCTCAGATCAGGCTATCACCAGCTCTGATTTTGAGATGAGGATGTGCATAAGATGGCCTTCAAATATCGGTATGGCCACAATGAGTTCATGGTTATTCCTTTTAGTATAAACTACACTCTAGAAGTTTTCATGGTACTCATGAATAGGATCTTCCATCCATACCTCGACCACATTGTCGTAGTATTCATCGACAACATTTTGATCTACTCGACTACTGTGGAGGTGAAAACATACCCTTTGCGGGTAGTAATGGACACACTCCGAGAGAACCAACTATATGGTAAGCTCTTGAAGTGCCGGTTTTGGATTTGAGAGGCTCAATTTATGGGACACATCATCTCGGATGCTGGATTTGTAGTGGATCCAGTGATGATTGAGGTGATACTTGCTTGGGAGGCACCCAGGAGAGTGATATAGGTACGAAGTTTCCTGGGATTGGCTGGATACTTCTGTAGATTCGTTCCAGACTTCTCCAGAGTTTTAGAACAACTGTCATCCACGACTAAGAATGGGAAACCCATCGCGTGGTCGGAGAGATGCCAACAGAGATTTCAAGAGCTGAGGTAGAGGCTGACTAGTGCCCCTATCATGAGGCTTCCAGAGGAAGGTGTAGGGTACGTAGTTTACTGTGACGCATTAGGGACTAGACATGGGTGTGTCCTGATGGAGGAGTGAGCAGTGATTGCTTATGGTTCTAGTTACCTGAGACACCACTAGAAGAACTACGCTACCCATGACTGAGAATTAGCAGTAGTGGTCTTCACCTTGAAGATGTGGTGACAATATCTGATCGGCGAACGTTTTACAGTGTACTCTGATCAGAATAGTCTCAGGAGTATATTCTCTTAGATAGACCTGAACCTGAGACATCAGCGATGGCTTGAGTTCCTCCAGGACTATGACTTCGAGATAGTATATACTTCTGGGAAGGGGAACATTGTTGAGGATTCGCTCGGCAGGAGGACAGGTATACAACTTCTAGGAGAGGTGACTGAGCAACTGGATGGTTTACAGATATCCTTTGTGGATAGAGATAGAACATCATTCCTACAATCTCTTATAGTCACTCCCCCACTTCATTAGTGAGTCAAAGAAGCACAACATGGAGACGCTGACAGCGAGACACGACGTGGTCATATATCCACAGGGCAGGCACTTGATGGAGTTTCTGAAGGTGGGGAGCACATCATCCTCTTCAGAGGATGTACCTTGGTAACAGTGGAACATCAAGAGGAAGTGTTGAGGGAGTTCCACACATCCCCTCTAGTGGTACATCTTGGTGTGTAGTAGATGGATCAGGACCTTTGACGACAACACTGATGGCCAGGTATGAAGAAGGCGGTAGTAGAGTTTCTCTCACGATGCCACACTTTCTAGCAAGTGAAGGCAGAGCACCAGGAACCAGTAGGATTCGTTCAGCCTTTAGAGGTCCCCAAGTGGATGTGGGATGGGATACCCATGGACTTCATGACAGGGCTTCCACGTACATCTAGGGGTCACGACTCAATTTGGGTGATCGTTTACTAACTTACCAAGTCATCCCACTTCCAACCAATCAGAGAGAAGGGTTCCGTAGAGATTTTTGGATGCCTCTATGTGGAGGAGATTGTGCGAATACATGGAATACCTTCATCTATTATCTTAGACTATGATTCACAGTTTACTTCCAAGATATGGAAGGTGTTGCAAGAGGCTTTCGGGGTGCATATTCGCTTGAGCACCACATTTCATCCTCAGACGGATGGTCAGACCGAGGGGACCATCCAGAACCTCGAGGACATGCTACGTGTATGTGTCCTAGACATCAGTCACAGTTGGGAGGATCACTTTTCTTTGGTGGATTTTTCATACAACAACAGCTATCACTCCACCATAGCGATGGCACCTTTTGAGGCCTTGTACGGGAGACCTTGTCGATCACCCTTGTGCTGGACAGACCCTGGGGAGTCAGCACTACTGGGACCAGAGATGGTATGAGCTACAACCAAGAAGGTGCAGATCATCCAGGAGTGGATGAATACTGCACATAGTAGGTAGAAGTCGTATGCTGATTGGAGATAGAGTTTTCTTGAGTTCAAGGATGGTGACCACGTCTTTCTATGGGTCTCACCTCGATGAGGTCTAGAGATATTTGGCCGAGGAGGAATGTTATATTTGAGATTCATCCGACCTTTCCAGGTCCTCAGTAGAGTAGTAGAGGTGGCATACTGCTTAGCTCTTCCACCTCAGTTGCAGCGGGTGCACAACGTCTTCCGCATATCTCAGCTTAGGAGATATGTGTATGACCCTTCACACATCATCAATGATGGAGAGCTGGACGTCGATGATGGGGTGACTTTTACGAAGGTTCTAGTGGAGATTGAGTATCGACATGAGAGGGTCCTACATGGATAGTCGATACCTCTAGTGCGCGTTCACTAGCAGAACGAGAACCTCTAGCAGAGCACATGGGAGCGGGAGGCTCAGATGCGTGCTCAGTACCCCCATTTGTTCCCATAGTTTGAGTTGTAGCTTACGGGGACGTAAAGCCCTGAGGTGGGGAGAATGTAATGACATAGAAATTCCATGGTAATTTTTTTCATAAATACATTGGATTTTTAAGAGTCTGCAAAAATTTACGGTGCGTGATTCCAAGGCCCAGTTTTCCCGCAATCAATTTCTGAATTTTTTTCGGGTACGTTCAGTAAATGTACGAGCGGGTTTTTATAACTTTTGAACCGGTACTCGAAACTGAAATCTGAGGGTACTGTTGAACTCATAGTGCCGATATTCACTTAAGAATACTTTCACCTCGGTGGAAGTTGGTTGAGAATAAAAGTTAGTTTTTGGATTTTATAAAAAAATTATTAAAATAAAGTGAGTTAACACTTTATTTTATTTTATCCTACATGTGGAGATTGGGTGGAAAAATTATCTAAGTAGAGGATGGAGGTGGGGGCCACCACACTGTAACCTCCTATGAGAGGTTATGGTGGTGGGGCCCACCTGAAAAATACCTTCCTTGGGAGGATAATATTGGTGGGGCCCACCTGAACATAACCTCCCTTGGGAGGATAATTTGTTTGGGGACCACCCAGGCTTGTAACCCCTTGGAACTCCCCATATAAGGTGGAGAATCTCATTTACACCCCTCACCATAATGAAGCCCACTCCCCTAGTAATTAATGGTGCCACCACCACCCCAATTAATTTCCAAATACTCATTTTTGAATTTTTTGTGTCATCTCCTATAATTAACTGTGCCAACGAGTGTGAATTAATTTTATGGAGCCTCTATACATCCTCCAAATTAAATGTGAAACCTCTCGTGCAATTAATTTTGTGGAGCCAGGATATTTAATTTCACCTTATTGATTTGTTTGCCAACAAAATAATCGACAAACCATTCCTCTATTATTTTCATTGGGTATTTGGTGGAGCTTGGGAGGAGGAAAGCTAGGGAGAAAAGAAGTTCTCCCAATGAAGAATGTGAAGAAAGAAACTGACGATTTTCTTCTTCGACTTCCTTTCTCAAATCCTACCCACCGCAACGTCACCAACGAACTGATGCAGCATGGAATTGGGGACGTGTGGAAGATGTGAAGAATGACGAACTTTATCGTCTTCCTTCCTTGACACTGCCACCGAACTACGACTAAGAGGTTGGGCGTTTGTTTCTTTTAAGCATAATGTTCTTCCTTCCTTTAAAAACGAAAACGATTTTGTTCATCTTTCAAGGGTGAAATTTTGTGCATCGTTCTTGTGAACCAATTGTTACCACCCTAAATGTGGAGGGTGCGGGCCAAACCAACATGGCCCGACCACTCCGCTGATCTTGTATTGATTGACCATTGTCTTGGCGATGAAGAAAGAGGTAACGATGGTGGCAACAATGGTGGTCGCGCTACCTGTGTCCTCCCGACTACATGCCCGGCGCGCACCCCGGCAGAATTCAAGGCCTGCCCCGTGGCCTGCCCGGCCCCGCTAGCACCCTGCCTCACGCCCCCGGGCACTGGTCGTGCTCCCGTGTGCTGCCCGGTGCCCCCAACGCCCTGTTGCGCGCTGCCCGATGCCCCCGCGCGCAGCCCGCGCCCCCACGTGCTGCCCGCACCCCCGCGCGCTGCCCGCGCCCCCGCGCGCTGCCCGCGCCCCCGTGCGCTGCCGCGCCCCCGCGCGCTGCCCGCGCCCCCGCGCGCTGCCCGCGCCCCCCGCGCGTTGCCCGCGCCCCCGCGTGCTCCCCGTGCACCTGTGTGATGCCCGACGCCCTGCTACGCTTTGACTGGCACCCACAGTGCCCTATTGCAGCCTGCCCAGACCCCGCCGCAGCCTCCCCGGCACCCCCGTGCCCTGCCCGACTCCCCCGCGGCATTCTGGTTCCCCCGCTGCCTCCCGGCCAAGCTGGTGTACCGGCCCCCCCTCGTGGTACCCTGGCAGAACTAACCTAGCTGCACCCTATGGGTTGAGTCATGTTGGGACGTGCCCTCACAAAACTCTGGGCCGAACTACCCGGCCCCGCTAGCACCCTGCCTCACGCCCCCGGGCACTGGTCGTGCTCCCGTGTGCTGCCCGGTGCCCCCAACGCCCTGTTGCGCGCTGCCCGATGCCCCCGCGCGCAGCCCGCGCCCCCACGTGCTGCCCGCACCCCCGCGCGCTGCCCGCGCCCCCGCGCGCTGCCCGCGCCCCCCGCGCGCTGCCCGCGCCCCCGTGCGCTGCCGCGCCCCCGCGCGCTGCCCGCGCCCCCGCGCGCTGCCCGCGCCCCCGCGCGTTGCCCGCGCCCCCGCGTGCTCCCCGTGCACCTGTGTGATGCCCGACGCCCTGCTACGCTTTGACTGGCACCCACAGTGCCCTATTGCAGCCTGCCCAGACCCCGCCGCAGCCTCCCCGGCACCCCCGTGCCCTGCCCGACTCCCCCGCGGCATTCTGGTTCCCCCGCTGCCTCCCGGCCAAGCTGGTGTACCGGCCCCCCCTCGTGGTACCCTGGCAGAACTAACCTAGCTGCACCCTATGGGTTGAGTCATGTTGGGACGTGCCCTCACAAAACTCTGGGCCGAACTACCCCATCCATCGGGCTAAGTCGCCTAGGTGGTGACCTCCGGGCCAAACCGCCCTTGTAGTGAGCGGGTTCGGGCCCAATGGACCGGGCCAAAAATAATGAGCTGACCCGCCCAACGGGCTGTGTCAGACCCAGTGGGTCTAACCAAGTCGATGCATATCGGGTCGGCACAGTCTGGATTGGGCCGAGATAGTCCAAACGAGTCAGACCAAGCCCTTGCCCATTATTTCCCCTTTACTTTATTTTTCCATATCTTTGGCACCAGACGTCCGTTTGATGAACTGTCAGCAGTACAAGTATTCTTAAAGCGTAGCCGTACCTATGATTATATACCACTAGAGTTCAGGGTATATTTGAGATACAGTCAGTATGGATCGTACACGAATCCAATAGGGCCTCGGAACTAAAAGTCTAATAACTAACAGACTGGGCATCCGATTGACGCTCCATCTATTGCGTTGAGACCCTTATGGCGTGGTCGACCTTTACAATACTTCTTTGTGTCACTTTGATATAGTTGGAGTATTTCCCAGTACCTTGTGGGGATGATCCTTCAAGTGATGAGAAGACAGAGTGCATAGACCTTGTAGCTGGTAGACATGACGAATGCTTGACCGATTCGACTCGGAGTGATTCGACTAGCCCATTAGGGGGCGCCTGGTATTTGGCGGCAGACCCACGATAGAGGAGCACCTGTAGGTTGGTGGCAGACCTGCGGTACTTGATAGGATGAGTACTTCTATAGGCTATTATGGGGAGCACCTGGTAGTTGGCGGTAGACCCATAGTAGAGGAGCACCTGGTAGTTGGCAGCAGACCCGCGGCTCTCGACAGGTGGAGTTCCTCATCTGTCTAAGGTTAGTGAGAAGCACCTTGGTGTCACGACAGGCCCTCTATACTCGATAAAGGAGTAGTTCTCCAACAGTCGTGGTTTCGATAATGAAAATACATCTTTGAGCTGAGTCAATGACTTTTGTGTTATTCTCATGATTGATAGGAGTTACTAGATAACTTAGGTATATGTATGGGCATATACCTAAGTGAGGGTTATTCGTTGATTTCATACTTTGTGGTTTATCCTTGTTTGATTTTCTAAAACCTTGAGGGTCTCGTGGTCCCTATTGAGTATCGTTATACTCACCCCCGCACGGGATATGCTTACACCTCGTTGTGTTTGTTGCAGACGACGGACAACGCTGACTAAGGCAGAGAGTAGCATGACTAGACTCTATCCGGAGGTGGAACACTCGGCGTGATGGTACATGGAGCAGACGGATGGACGTGGAGTGCTGAGGGGGACATCTATACCTACACTTTAGGTAGGAACCCCATAGGATGACAAAGAAGTTTTTTTACTTTTCTTCAGGTGTACTTACTTTTCAGTTGTAATTGTACCTTACAGTTGGGCTTGTATTTCCGAACCCTTTTACATTCCAACAATTCTTTTTTATACAGTTTTACATAGTGTTTTGCTTCCACTTGGGTACTCTGTTGTGTTTGTTTACAATTAAAAAGGAAATTCCATCCCGGTTTTAGGGATTTACACCACTGCTGCTATTCTCCAGCCCTTGGCCTATGGAAGGAAGGCTTGGGTTAGTCATGATACGGGCCCTGGGGGATGGGTTTTGACACAACATATGTGACAAATCCTAGTAGTGTTTACCTTTTTGTATTTACAAGTATTCCACTCTACCTCCACTATAAAACTGCACTCATCCCAACAACTAATGAACTTTTAATGATCTAAAACCATACCAAATAATCATGAAAATTACATCATATATTTATGTTGTCATAAATTTTTTCATAAAAGAAACCAATAAAATATTTTGGTGCAAAGCAAATGGAGTTATCTGAATAAGATATGACATTCTTCAATGATAAATTTTATTTTATTTATTAATCCACCTATTAACTTATAATAACTAAATTATTATATAGAAAATTTGTATCATAAATATACCAGTAATATTTTATGTCATTTTTTATACCTACACATAAACACACCTCAATATAATGGGTACCGAAATCACTATTTGTGTGTACCGCGGACTACCACCTCATGAAATGATAACATTCATTTTTCAATTATAACCACTCATGGTTGGGAGGTATTAATAATATTTTTATTTTATATTATATTTATATATATATAATATTTATGATTTATTTATATTTCACTTATTGTTGCATAACTCATAGATTCAATATCACTATTTTTTAATATGATATCATCATTTATGGACATGTGCATTACCACCACATCAAGGGGATGCAATTATTTCACACATTATATGGAATGTGTTAAAGAAGATTTTAATTAACATATAAGATATAAGAAAAATATTTAACAAATAAATTAAATTATTATATTTTCTACATATGTAATATCATTTTCTTCTTTTTATTTCACACACCGAAAAATAGATAATGTTTTTTGTGGAAGAGGGAACTACCTTCTCCTCGAAACGATGCAATTATTCCTTTTTCATCAACACATAAAAATAATGATATATTGAAGTATATAAATTTAAAAAATTATTACTTATTATATAATTTTATGCATGGAATCATAATCATTACATTCATTCATTCCATAATGGTCATTGAAAAATTGGTACGCTACTCCTAGGTATGTGCGACATACCTTCTCTATGATCGGAACATTGGATCATTCTTCATAACCATCATTCCATTTTTTATTTTAAGATTTTAGATTATTAAAAAATGTGATTGTTATTTCATTTTTATTATTTTTTTTATGAATAAATAATGACCACATTGACCGTATTAAACCAATCAATGTCATTTTTTATTCGTAAGCTGAATATAGTGAAAGAATCCAGCATAAGCACAATTGATTTTGTAGTTTTATATAACATGCTTTTAGTGATATAATAGTAATAACAAATATTTAAAAGTTAATATTCTATAAATATAATTAATTTTTTTTTAAAATTTAGAAAATAGATGAAAATAATAAATTTGTACTCAATCATAGGGATTTTCATCTTACATTTTATTTTTGTATGATATAATCTATATTCACCATATATTTTTGATGGGTAGTGTGTATACGATCCCTGAAATTATTTAATGAATCATATCATCAAATGTTTAAGGTTTTACATTTCCATTTATAGATCTCTTATATGTTTTTTATGGTTTCAATGTTACAGATACAGAAAATGATATTCATCATTCTTTTTAAATCTCTGCGATAAATGTCCAATTCACCACTTAGATATATTTTTCGTTGTCTATAGTACCAATTTTGATATATTATATCATGAATTAATTTTTATTCATGTTATTTAATTGTTTCAATTTAGTTTTATTAATAATTTAGTTTTATATTAAACAAACCATGATGACATGGGGTGTTTTAACTCAATTTCATTCGTTTGGTTGAATATTTATTTCATTAATTATATAATTTCAGGAAAATTTGTGAAAATACTTATGAATTAATTATGATTTAATTAATTTTAAATTATGTTTATTTACAATTTTCACACATAATTATTTCATTTATTTATGCTCACTCAAAATATATGATCATTGTTAGGTATTTTCATCTCACTTTTTACATATGTGAGATAAATGTCGTATTCCCCGCCTAATTTTTTATCAATTATGTATATTATACATTTGATATATTATATCCGTATTTTTATTATATAAATTTTATTTTAATATTTCATATTCAAATTATTACATTTCTTGTTTCATATTTACATGATAGAACAATTTTAAGGGGATATCTAGTCTCACATATATTTCTATTAGACATAAGTCGTATTCACCACTCATAAATTTTGTGTCTGTATATTTATCTTGATTTTCATTTAATATGATAAATACATTTATCATAATATTATTTAATGTTATTTAAATGTTATTAATTTATATAAATTTTTATTCAATCATTTAAAAGTGGTATGGTACACATTGGAATGTTTTATAATTATTTTCCTTATTAATGTTTTTATGGACCTTTTATAGGAATTATCAAACATAAATGACAAAAAAAAAGTTATTACATATCCAAAACTAGGGATATTTATTTTGATACCATACCCATTATTTACTTCAGTGGATTATTATTTTTTCACGAATATTATTAAGGAAACCAATTCCTTTCCATGGGTTAATCTCATTTCAATGTGATTTTTATATGACCCATTTATTTTACAAGGGTTACTAATGTTTCATAATGATTTTTTATAAAACCCATATATTTTACATGCATTAATAATGATTGAAATTTTTTTGGAATACATTGGGTTTCCACAAGTTAATAATCATTACAAGGAATTAACATTAAACCCATTACATTTCAATATGTTTATTAATCTATTTTTGAATAATAATTATTTTTTAAAAAAATTGATAGTTGTTTTCTATTCATGTAATTCTACGTAAAAATTTTAAAAATTGGGTGTCCCTAACACAACTTATTCGAATGTTTCATCACCATTATTTCTAAAGAGTGATTATATTATAGCTTATATATTTGGTCAGTACAATTACTTCTCATGAGAAATGGGTGAGGTCGATATATCTTAAATGAAGGGAGATAACCATTATAGCTCTCCAATTAATTGCGTAATTAAAATAGTTGAATTAGTCACTATGGGTATTATGAGTTGTTTGGGTTCTTTAGGGGTTTATTAAGGGTTCTATAAGAGTTCAATGAGATTATATTTGATGATATCAATATGTTATGTCTATCATTGTTATAAGTATATAATGATTCTAATGTCATATATTGATATCACATGGATCTTGATAATTTATTCAAATAAATATATCATTTATCATGTTTTCTTATTTTATGAACCTTGTATTTAGGGGTAAGATTTCTTTTATGAATTTCAAAATCTCATAGACTATGTCATTATACCCTTGAACTCTTATTATACTCATTGATGGCATTAAATTCTTAATTGTTATGATTACCCTTAATAATAATATTATCTCACTCTATATAACATTCCAGCTCCCCTAGTTTTTAAAAATTATTTTGGATGAGTTATGTTCAGAATGGACTTAACATGGATGATGATGATGTATTAATGTGATAAAGTTAAGTTGAATTATATGCGATACATGACCATTTAATGTCATGTGAATTAGTTTTTTATTACTTTTTAAAATTCTTTAAAACTCTACACATAAAAGTACTTCCCTAATTAAAGTGATCAATTTTTTAATATTTTATATTTTATTTTTTGTTGGAAAACATTTTATAACAATTATTAGCATCAATGCTCATAATTCAATGTTATATATTTTATCCAATTATCTTAGATTTTAGTTTTGTGTCTATTAAATTTTATGTCAAATCTCATTTTATATATTTTTAGATATTTGGATTTTTTTCATATGACGTTATCATAAGAATTATGGTTACCTTCATAGTGTTATAATATTATGTTTTATATTGTGTTAAATTTCTTAAGACAAATCATTGATGTTTTCACGAAGTAAATATTTTGAGGTCTTTAGTGTTTTTTTGGAGAAATATTTTTGAGGGTTGAGGAATTTATAATCCCTAGGATAATTATGATGTTTTATTAGGGGGTGTTAACTTATCAGGAATAAATAAATATATGTGAAAACCCATATACTAGTTGACAACCTCTCATAGAAGGCTTTCGTTTGGTCATGAACACAAGACGAAATGATGATATGTGTTTCATGCCTACGACTAGCCTATTGGATGTCCTAGAAAATATTGTCAAATTTCAGGTAGAGATTAATTTTATATATAAAAAATTGATATTTTATATATGGAATAATTTTTTAATCTTCTTTAAATAATATATAATAAAATAATTTTAATCATTGTGTTATGTACATAGTTTACAAATGATCGATGAATTTTAAGCATAGTTATCCAAGGAAAATTTTATTTTCAAATTTTTTGTTATCATTTTATTTCATATAATTGTGTATCATATAAAAGTTTTTCAATTTGATAAATACCTTAACATGTGAAAAAAAATCTATTTAGTTTATAACAACAGCTGAAATAGATTTATTATCCCTATTATTGGTATGTGGTAATTCAATCATTTTTAGGGAATCATGCATAAAACAGTTCAACTAGAATACTCATAAGATAAAGAAAATGATTGGATTATATTTGAATTTTGTTAGTGGGTAATATTTTACTCATCATGTATGTATATATCGATCTTTTTCCTAGATGGGAAGAGAACTTCTTAAATAATCCATAATGAACTTGAAATAAAAATATTATCTCAGAACTTTTAATTGTTGATGAAATGATGGTACATTTCATCCTGATAGAATTTTATATTCTATTTATGTTCAATTGATAATTCCCTTGTTTTGATCAATAACCTCATTCAATGTATATAATTATTTACATTTTTCCTTAATTACAACATACATTCACTCGATGTGGAATTCTAGTTATCCATAACATCCAGTGACCTTTATGCTTCCTGCATTCCATTTCAAAGATGGTTTTTTATTAATCCTTTCTATCATTTAGTATATTATAAAATAATTCTATTAAATTTAATTCTTTTTTAATCCATGAAGAATATCGATTAAAATATTGATTTTAAGCGCTAGGATGTATCATCTTGAGATTTTAAGAAATATATATTTTCCAATGAATTTAAATTATTTAATAGAATATTCTACATGAGATGAACATTTTATCTTGGATTATATGAAAAAAAAATGTTTATTATTATGTTCATGTATCATTGTGTTTCTTAAATTACTTTAATTCCACATAATGTAGTGTCTTAACATATAATAATATATTATTAACATTATTATTTAACACAATAGTTGTCACCTATCTGTTAGAATTACAAGAATGAATATTATTATCTAAATTGTGAATATATTATTTATAAATTATATATAAGAAATTATTTAGTGAAAATTATTACATAATGAATATAAAAACCAATTGGCAGTAATGGAATTGTTTTTATAAAATGCTATTTTTATGCACATAAAGGCCTTTTATATTAATAAATTAAATTAATTATTATTATTCAATGATATTTAATATATTTTAATGTTATATTTTAAATAAAAAATTCTCAAATTCATCCAATAAATTTTATAGGCATAATATAATTACAAATACAATTTTAAACATAAAATGATCTACTTTTGGAAAAGGTAGTTTTAGAGCATTTTAATGGTATTTATTTTTTAATATAAATATTTTTATTATTATAAATACTATATGAAAAAGTAATATTCATTATATAAATTTATATATAAAAATTTACATTGTGTTATTTTTTTGATTTTTTTATGTTTAATTTTTTGATGAATAATAAAAATTAATGAATTTTAATTGAAAATAGTATTTCATCTTAATAATTTATCATGATAAAATAAAATTTTATTTTTTAAAAGTATAATTACATCAATATAATATATTTTAATCGAATTTTTTTAAATGAAATCTATTTTACATGGAAATATGATATAAAAAATTCCATATTTTTACCAATTTCATTAAAAATCAACATTCATATTCTGTTTCTTAGATTAATTTTAATTTGAGTTAAGCCACATTAGAGTTTAGAACATTAAAAAATGGATTACATATTTTTAATAATAGTAATTTATAATTTTTATTATGGTAAACATAGATTTTATAAAAAAAATAAGATAATTCTAATTAAATAAATTATAACGACTAAGATAAAAACATGTTTACTTAGTGGATGAACATTAATAAAAAGGTCCAAAATGATAGTAAAACCAATCCAATGAAAACTATATGTAGATATATAGATCATATACCTAATTTTATAAATTTTTTCCTCATTATAGGTACATTATATGAGGGATAGGTTCCAATATTATTTACATTTTCATATTTTCATGAATTCCAGTATACTTCATCTATAAAGTTTCACTCACAAATCATACATTTTCAATCCAATAATTCCATATTTATCATAAAAAGGAATCCAAAATAAGTTCCAAAATACCTCATATCATACATCAATCTCCAATTCATAATTAATTCATCCCATATAAGTCATTTGATGTAATAAAAAAGGACTTTACTAGTGAATAGGCGACATTCTTCAACAAAAAATGATGTTTTATTGATTTATAAATGAATAAAATTATTATTATTATATTATTATTATATAATAAATTAATTATAAAAAATATAGTAATATTTTTTTATGGTATGTTTTTTACTTAAACATTCAAAATCATCCATTAAAATAATAATAAAATCTCAATTTGTGTGTATGGTGGACTACTGCATCGGGAAAATATGTCATTTGTTTTTACATTACCACATATAATGGTATGGAATTATGGTTGATATAGTATATTTATATTATAAATATAGGATATTAATGATGTATTTATGTTTCTATAATTTTTATATTACTCATTCCTTAATGATTTCCATTTCAAAGAAATATAATAGCATCATTTGATGATGTGTGGAATACAACCTCTTCTATGAGAAGTGATCAATTCATGCATCATATGTGATGTATAAAGTATGGTATAAAAACAAATATATGATATAAATGTAATATTTATGATATTTATTAGATAATAAAATAACATATAATATAGACTATTGTTTTCTTTATTCTATTTCACACTAAAAAAGTGATAATATCAATCGTGGATGTGGGTACTTTTGACTACTCGAAGAGATGTGATTCTTACATTTTCAACAAGACATCAGAAGAGTGTTACATATAATTATATATAATTATATAATATTTTATTTATTATATAATTTTAATTTTTGGATGGTAATATTTATTTACCTTCATTATAATAAGATCATTTTAAAATTGGAACATTACTCATGCATACATATGGCCAACCGCTTCTAGGTTGTAAAATTGGTTTAGATTTCATATCACTATTTCATTAATGGTTTTAAAATTATATTTTATATTGAAATTTAATAATTATTTGATATTATTTATTCTACATATGTTTAAATAATCGCCTCATTGACCATAGATTATTTATAAACGTCCGTTTTGACATGTAGTCCGAATATTGTCTTAGAATCTGACTTAAACATTATTGAATATTCAATTTAATATAACATGTTCATATTTCAGATAAAATTCAAAATAAATATTGAAAAGTCTCTTAATAAGTTAAATACTTTACATATGGTTTTTATTTAGTAATATATTGCACAATCTATAAAAAGAACACACAAGTTATGGGATTTAATCTCACTTATTATTTTTGTGATATATAATCCATATTCACTGCATATTTATGATTCATATTGAATATTATTACATTGAATTTATATTTTTATTATTAAATATAAATTTTTTTGGTTTTACATATTCATTTTAAGATATCTATTTTATTAGTTTTGTGGGTTAATTTTACTAATATGATAATGGATTTTCATCACACTTTTTCACATCTAAGAGATAAATTTTACATTTACCACTTAAATTTTATTGTCTGGTATATGTACATGTAATTTTGATATATTATATGATGAGTTATTTAAAATTCATGGCATTCAAATCTTTCATTTTATGATTATTTCCTTTTGGTTTCTCATATATATGTCACAATAGTTGTATGAGGTTTCTCAACATAATTTCAATCTATTGGGATAAACGTATATTTAATAAATTATGTAATTCAAAAAATATATATTAAATTACCATATATTTAATTAGTATATATTTCACATTGTATGTATTGGATTTAAATTTTTCATACATAAATATTTTAGTGATTTTCTACAACTCCATTTATATGATCTATTTATGGTATTTTCATGTCACATATTACAATTGTGAGATAAATGTCATATTCACCACCTAATTATTTTGTGTTTTTTATATAACACCCATTTTGATATATTATATCGTTAATTATATTATATTTATGTTTTTTGAATTATTAATTTTATTATTATTATTTATTGGGTTTCTAATTTAGATGTTACATCATTTGTAAATGGATTTCTATTCTCAAATTAATTTCTCTGAGACTAGTGTCATGTTCACCTCTCATATATTTTTTTGGTGTATATATAGCCCCATTTAAATATAATGTAATTAAATAATTTATTATTATTTTTTATGTTTTTAAATTTTATTCACACATATGGATAGAGATTCTTAAAATTCATATTGGCACGATATACATTTCATTATCTTAATATTATTTTCATCATGAATATTTTCAATGATATTTAAATGTTATTTCCATTCATCAGAGTCAATAAATATTGTTGTTACATATACTGTAATGGTGATATTTTTTATTGATACCATCGTCGTTCATTATTAGGAGGGATTATTTTTGTGACATAGATTTTGTTAAGGATCTCATTTATTTTCCATATGTTAATCATAATTCAATGATATTGTTATGGAACAGATTTATTTTTCTTGGGTTACTCATTTTTCAAAGATTATATTTATTGAACCAATTTTCTTTTCAATTTGTTTATGTTGTTTCAATTAGATTACTATGAACCCATTTATTTTTAAATTTTTAATTGTGTTTTGAAGATATTAACATTAATTATGTTTATTTTACATGGGTTTATCTTGTTTTAAATTAATTATGATTGTTTATATGATTTTAACGATGGATTTGGTTTGTCCTTGATATGGCACATGAGCATGGTATGAAATGGGTGATCCCAATTCATCTTTTACGAGAGTTCGTGATCCATTATGTCTCACAAGTAATCCCTAAATAGCTGATATGATGTGTTGATCCCCATTATTTCTCATGAAGGACTATTTATAATTATATAGCACATACAGAGGGTCGGTACTATTATAGAATTCTAATGAATTGGCTAATGATATTTCTAATGCAAATCTATATTGTTATTATAATTTTTAAGAGATTTGAAATGTATTTGTAAGGACTCTATATGGGTTCAATAATTTGATATTACAAGATACTGATATTTTCTATCTATGATTGATTCGAGAATATATTGTTTTTAATGATCGATAATGTTATCACATGGCTCATGATTATTGATTCTAATTACTACTACACTTTTCGTGTTTTCATATTTGATGATCCAATTATTTATGGTTTTAGTTCTTTTATAGTTTCCTCTTGCACATTGATTATTTCATTTTACAGTTATTATATTTTTATACTCATTTATGTCATTCAATTTCTAATGCATATGATTACATTTTATGGACTTCTAATCTCACAATTCATATTTTTCCATTTTTCCTTGGGTTTTATAAATTAAATTGAATGAGTTTTCTCAATAATTGATTTAATACAGATTATTATGATGTATTAATGTAATAATGAGAATATGGTTTAAGTGGGATAACATCATCTTTATTTTCAAGGTAATTTTTAATGTAGGTTTTTTTTAATTATCTAAAAAACTAAACATATAATGTCCTTCAGAATGTATGTAATTTAATTTTTCCTTCTGATGTTGTGATTTTTGTTAGAATTATTGGGACACAATTATCATCATCACATTTGAAAATGTAAGGTAATAGATTTCAGGAAAAGGGAATGGATTTAGGGCTTTGTGCTATTATAACAGAATCAACCCAATTTTAACATTCAATAAATATAATAAAACAAAAAAACACTGTATCATATACATTTAAAAGAACTTTTTGTTTTATAGTTTTATATAGTTTGGGAAAAAATATCTAAAATATAAAATATATTTGTCATAAAATTATGAAATTTATCATCTATATGACAAAAAACATAATCTTTAATATTTATTCACTATATCTCCTCAAATTAATTAAAGAAGATACAATTTTCGACATATCACGAGTAATAATATTGTTGAAAACATTAAAAATTATAAAATAAGAATGTATGTATCAAAAAATCCATGATGAAAAACATATGTCAATAAATATCAAGTAATAAAATAGGAATTAATTATTTTATAATAAATTATTAAAAATAAAATATTGCCTTATAACTGTCACATTAACATAAAAAATCCAGGTGTAACAATATAAATAATAACATGGAAAATAGTAATTCTCAATAAAAATACCAACCTGTTAATTTTTAAAAAACCTCCAATGATACCAACTATTATACCCAACTTATTATGTTTTTAGTTCTAATTCATTTACCAGTACAATTATATGAATATAAATACATTACAAAAAAACATTCTATAGGAATCAATTAACAAGCATATCAAGAAACACACAAATATAACATCAATAGTATATTTTAAATAATTGTGGAAACACTGATATAATCTATTTCGAGAATGAATATGCATAGTTAAATAATACATAATAAACATTCCACGCTGATCATCAGGAATCTGCATCATATTAACAAATACAGTTATGTTTAATAGTTTCATAATCAATACATAGAAAATATTTATTTGTAATCATCTATAAAATTTGGAAAATATAGTAAAATGGTAATAAATTTATTTTAATAAATACCCCAATAAAACCTATCATGAAATTTATTTGATTAAAATTTAAATAAAATGTTTCATATAAATAATATTTATTGAAAACGTGAATTTTATGCAAATTTATTTCTTTATAAAAGATGATTTGGAAATTCAAAGTCAGTGATGGATATCCAAATGTTAAATATTCTAATATTGAATAGGATATATTTTAGTGTAATTCATGACATAAAATTTACAAAGAAATAAATCATACTGAGAAAATATATAAATAGTAATTTACCAATAAAATTGTTTTCATATTTTGATAAATAAATATGTTATATGTAATAGTAAAAATTACATTTGAATATATTAAAGTGAATACTTTATAATTTTATTAAGATGAAAAATTATTAAAAGAACAATGAAAATAAAAAATTATTATCAATAGAAATTTCTATTTTCAAATAATGATTTTCAATTTAAAATGATGAAAATCCTTTTCCATTATAACTTAAAATACCATTATTTCGAACAAACCACATTATTAGGAGAACGAAAATTATTCCACCTAAATAGGAATAAAGAGATATATTGAAACCAATTTAAATTATACATAATTGGGTTTTTGAATAAGATAGTCAACATTAACATGAAGGGATAATATATAAAAGGAAGTGAAACAATAATTAATGATGATTGGAATAATTCCTAAGGATTATAATCATATTGAAATAGAAATTCGATCACGATAAAATATTTATATAAAAATATAATTTTCCAATAATTAAGAAAATTAATTAATATACACGAAAAAAATTATGGTAGAATAATCCAATCGTTGTGAAATAAGTTTTTAAATAATCAATTTAACTAAATAATGTTAGATGAGTTAATATAAAGCTATTGGTAATTTAAATATTTGATTCAAAAAAATAAAAGTTATTACCAAACATATACATTAAATTATATTTAAATAAATGATTTGAATTATTATTTATGTAATTTAGGTTATTTAATATAACATATAAAATAAATAAAATTTAATTATATTAATTATTTCTAATGGGTCTGAAAGCAAGACAAATAAATTGTTACCTAGTTTCCACGCATAGTTCAATGAATTCAAAATTCCGATAAAAAGAATAATTGAAATAATATTCTAAATTAAAAATTAGTTTTTTTAATTATTTTTTTATTGATCATTAATATGTATTAGTCGTTTAATGATTTTATTTCATTATTATTTTAGTTATTTTTCCTAATGATGACATCGATGATGGTCTTGTTTTGGTAATATATAAATAATGAAAAAAAAATTAATAGTAAAATTGTTAAATTTTATATTAATAATATAGATCCAAAAAGTATTTACATATTAATATCCATTATTATATTTCTTAATCCATAATGGATAAAGATTAATTATATTAGTCATGTAGGTGTTAAAACCATCCTAAAATTAAAATGCTACAATCTATGTGTTAGAATACATATGGAAGATATTTTTTTTATAATATCATTATCAAACCTGTATAATGTAATTTTTTAATATGTAATTATTTTTAGAACCTTCTCTTCAATATTAATATGAATAAGTTATGTTAGTATTATTTTTTAAATTATAAATAAATTATTTTTCCTCGTGATAGGGTCAAATTATGAGGGTAGTTTAACAATGACTTATTTTTACTAATATGAATTATATAATAAATAATTTATAATTAAAAAATATAAATAATCGTATAAATAAAATATATATCCTATAATAATATATCAACAACAATCAATAAAAGGTGTGGATGAAAATTGTAACTTATCATTCATAGAGGAAGTAGATTATACACATGCTTGATAAATGTTTTCATGTTTTCGATTATATTATAGGGGGATACATAATTGTTTTTGAAAAAATAAAGTAATATTTCATAATATTATTTATCAATATGTTAATATGTACAAGTTGTTATAATGGGTGTGGATGAGGGTGTGTGAGAAGATTAAAGAAAAGATTTTAATGTGTATGTAATACTTACGTTGACAGTCTAGATATTCTATCAATGTGTCTTTTGTAAATGAACGAAATGGGGTATTTTTTAGTAAATTTGATAATAAATTTTCAATGGGAATATATAAAATTTAAATTTTTTATAGTTTAATTTAGTTTTTTACAAGATGTGTGGCTGTTTTTTGTTGGATGTTAACTCTATTTCTATGTGAAAAAAGAGAAAATATAATTAAAAGAATTATTTACCAGAGTGTTTAGTGGGGAAATATTTCTGAGACATAAAAATATGAATTTTTAGCCTAAAAATGTTATTATATATAGTTTATGATTAATATTTTTTCAATAAAATTTGATCCACATTTGATTACTAATTTTAAAATGTATTAATATTGAATAAATTTTCACTATACCAATTACAAAATTAGTAATTATATCGGAAGAACCATCATAAAAATTTGGACTTGTTGATTCCATATTTTGACTCCATTTAATATAATAAAATACTTATATGTGGGAAAATTTATGGCTTAATTTTATCATCTAATAAGTTGTGAAACTACTTTTTTTTCTAAAAAATATTTTTTAGTCACTAAGTTTTATTGATATTTTATCACATTAATTTATAATTAAAAGTATGTTAATTTATAATTTAATATTTTTAATCAACATATTATTCTATTTAATTTACAAATGATATGGTTAATTTAAAATCATAAAATTTTTATATTTATCATATATTGAAGAATAACATTATTTCCATGGTGAATAAACGTTGATAATTAAATATTATGCCTAAAATAAGATTATTCATATTAATTAATTTGATCATAATGATTGAAAAATAAATAAATCATATTTTCTGATTCAATTTCTAATATTGTTAAAAATTATTTTTCACACAAAGAAACATAAATATAATGAATAATAATTACATAGGATAATTAACATTTTAGAAATAAAAATAAATATATTTTCATATCAATTACCACTAATGTATTCAATAATATATAATTCACATTAATTAATTCCCCAGACATTCTTCTGGATCCAAAAAAATTATATTTTTATAGAATGTAACATAAAAATATAAATACATTTACAAATGATGATCTTTTTCGGTTTAGGATTATAAGAAAAATGTGCACTATTACATATTATTAATATTTGTTATAGTAAATAAAACTTATCGGGAATATTCAATCATACTATGTTCATCTTGATCTAAAATTCAAGAAAGAACTACAAGAACCTGAAATCAATTTAGCAAAACATAGGGTGAAAATAAATTCATATTATATTGTTTTTTGAATTCCAGTGAAATACAATTTTGAAAATAATTATATATTTTTAAAATAAATATTATAAAATATTTTGAAAAAAATCTATGAATATGAATTTAATAAAATACTTCAATAAAAATAAAATATATAATAACCTTTTTGAATATTTTTTTAAATACTAAAAATTTTGAAAACAATATTTTGAACAAACATTTCAAAATACAATACCTTATTCAAAATCCTTTGTAATCATGATTTTGAAAATTCAATTGAAAATCATTACTCGTTTGAAACAGATAATTATATTCTTTTAAAAATAATTACTCTTTAGAAAATGAAATAGATTTTTTAAAAGTACTTAATATTTTGAAAAAATAATATTTTTTTTAAAAAAAATACTTACGGTTTCAATATGATTTTAAATAATATAGTGTTTTTTAGAAAATACACAAAATGGTTTTGAAAATTAAATAATAGGGCCACATAAAAATTTAATGTTGTCTTAGGACCACTAATTTCATTATGAATGACTTTACTCAGCTTCCCCTTATTGATTGCAATGTTAGTCTGTGAGTTTTTTATAAAATAATATTTATATTATGAGACATAAATAAATTTCCCACTAGGTTTCTTTATTTAAAAACATGACAATTATTTGAATACACATTCACATTTATTGATATTTATTTTATTAAGAAAATCACTTCTATTTTTTGGAAATACCAAATCGCAAGTCCCGTTACTTTTCGTTGTTTTTCAATAAAATAATTAACGTCCATGTATCAAACATTTCCCTAAAATTAATTTTCATAAGAATGATAATCATTATAATTATAGAAACTCATTCTGAATTAATTAATTATTTCTTATGTCATTAGTTGATTTTTTGACACATTATATATTATATAAACCATTCACATAAAATAATATCCCTCAAATATGACATTCTATGAGTTATCATGAACGAATAATATTTTATAAATTAATATAATCGCATAAATGATATAAGATTAATAGTACTATTTTAAAAAAAATATTTATGTTAACAATATATCTATATACATAATTTTACTTTGATGAACAATATTATGTAAAATTAAATATATTCTTATTTTATGAAATTAAAATAATAACAATATAACACATATGTGAAAAATAATAGTAATATTTAAAAAATAAACAATTTTTAATTTCTCATATTATATTTACATTGTTTAAGGAATTAATATTTTCTATTGAAATATATAATCATTTAGAATCAAATAATTATGGAATGTAATATATATATATATATATAATTAAGGAAATAATTTATTTAAGTTTAAATAACATTCATTTATATTTAGAATATTTGTCTCAAATATTATACTTATAAAAATATGAATTCAAGTATTAGTAAATATATATATTGATGATTTTGAAAATAATAAATCTCATTCACATTTTAATTTCAATAAAATTTGTAGTAATAATGCTTATGTCACACGATGTATATTCTCAATAGTACTTCTGTATTTTTGGATGATAAAAATTCAATAACATGATTGTATATATATAAATAATTTGATTTAAATTATATAACATAAAAATGAAAGAATTGAAAATCATACATGGATATAATATATATATAAGAGTTTAAAAACCTAATATTATAAACAATATATATAAGTATACTAAAATATATAAGAAATGTAAATGTGAAATGATAACATGACACAACCTTAAATGATAATAAATTTAAAATTACAACTCTATAATAAATGTGTTATCCATTAAATGGTAAATATGGACTCATATAAAATAAAAATTTAATTCGACTCTAGTATAATCGTAGTTATATATTTATCTATAATTATTTATATATATATAAACATAAAAATTTGAAATAATATTTTTAATTTTAATATTTCTCCATGTTTTAAACTTAAGGATTAAGAATTAGGGGAAATGGGGGGGTGGGGAATGCCTCAACGATTGAATTAATGGCTTTCTCAATTGGTGTGTTTCAAACATTGGGTAAAAACAATATGAAAAAAAATCATCGATTTGGGGTGTGTTTTCCAATAAGGGAGTGACTGATCAATTTACCCTTATATATAGGCATCTTGAGATTTTATGTACAACCATAAGGACTCATAATTAAACATTACATATTCTAGTTTTTTTGAACTAGAATTCCCTTTCAAGGGTAATTTCAGTTTAGAGTTATAGTGAATTAAAAAAATATTAAAAGGAATACCCAAAAATTATATGTGGTAATTATTTCTAGGTATCCAAATTTTAATCCAAATAAAACTCTATTATAATAACACACTATTTATTTACATGAAAAACCGTTAATACTTTCACCAAAAAATCATCTATTTACTTTATAATATTAATAACATTTAAAAACATTATAAACATGTGATGAGTACAAAATCATAGTAAGGGAAATAAAGACAGTAAATCACTTGTCTAGTGACAACAAGAAAACACGTTAAAAATATTTTCATAAAAACTCATTGGAAATTATATTAAAATCACATAGGTGCCATGGGAAATCATTACTATATCACACTTACATTCATATTTAAAGATTGTATAACCATACAGTCAACATCCATTTCTAGAATACATAATTCATTGGAGTTCTATAACGGGATGCACAATTCCTATAATCAATATTGGAGTGACTCATCATTTAAAATCTATATTGGGGATGAAAACATAGTATATATATTTTCGGGCTCACCGATGAGCTGTAATGGGGCCCAAGATTTCATATAAAATATATCGAGATCAACCATTAAACGTAAGAGTAAAAACCCTTATAATATTTATATTTTCAACATGAAACTCATAAAATTTCATTTTCATTCATAAGATAACCAATCAATTTAAAAAACAATTTGAAACATTTACAAAAGATACTTTTGAGTCAAAGTGCCTATACCAATTTGAAACACTTAAAATAATATTAAAAAAATAACATTTTTATACATCAATGTCCTTATAAATAAATATAAATAAGTATTTTGAAAACATGGTTACGAATTATAAATATTTATGAGAATATATATTTTAAACACTTAAAAAAATGTTTTAGATTAAGTGTGACTTACAACAATGAAAATATAAATTATAAGCCATATGAATGTAGAAAACAATAAAAAATTTCAAATAACATGAGTATGGACAATATATGGGTATTAAATTCCAAGGGGTTGTATAAACACTTTATAAAAGATTAAAAGTTCATTTCATCATGAAATGTCTCAGGGGAAAGAGATTGAGACGAAATCCATTTCATTAAGTTCAAATCATCCCTTAAAATTAGTATCATAAAGAATAGAAAAATATGGTAATTATTTAATTTCATAATTACATTTATAAATATTAATATTCATTTCAATTTACTATTATCATTTCAATAAATTTTATTGATTATTAATGTTCAAGTAAGGTGTTTTGTTGATATTCGGGACTCGAGTCGAAAATGAACATGGTAGGATGTAAATAGTCTACGAAAAAATAAGTGAATAATATTTAGAATAATATTCAAGAAATAATAATAATTTTTTTTATATCAATTATAAATTCATATATATTCATTAAATATGGAAATGTAAAATTAAAAATCTTATAATCAAAGAGAGATTTATTTGTACGTACGCATTAGTAATGTATTAATTTTTAATTGATCATTATTGAAAGAATGTAACTACTTTTTAATATTTCCAAAATGATCATAATATGATTAATAAAATATTTATAATTTAAAAATTCTCATATAGATCATACATGTAAATTATTGAATAAAAATGAATCACAACACTTCATGGAGGTGATAGTTCACACGTACGCACGAACAATGTTATCATATTTATGTAAATATAATGTAAGAACATAATGAATATATTAATATTTATAATAAGTAATATTTCATTAATATGACATATGAACATTTATTATATCAGTATATCCATTATTTAACGATAGTGATGAAAAACAAACTGTATCGATTGGTGAGGTGGTAGTCTGACATACACTCGAATGAAAAGATCATTTCCAATTTTATGAAATTTGAAACATATTAAAGTAGTTATATTAAAAAAATGAAATCTAACTATATTGGGGATATTGGATTTATTATTTCTTCATGGTTGGAAAATATTTGAATGATGTGGAATTAGAAATAAAATAAAAATACTTAATGAAGAAGATACATCTTCTTCGGTTGATCACCTAGGGTGAAACCACAACACCTTTAGGTAGGGTTTTATGTTTAAACTATGGCCTCAATAATATGGAGAGGGAATCTATGATGGTTTTTTGGTAGTTATTGGCAGATCCCAAAGAATTTTTATGTTTGATTAATTGTGGGTAATGGGTGCTTTTTTATTTGAATGTGGAGGGGAACTTTTGAAATGTCTAAAAGTATTGAGTTAATATAAATTCGACTTCAATTTAATATGATCTAAAAATTATTTATTGCATCTATAGAATTAATTTGTGTATAATAAACAACATAAAACTATAAATATAAATATTTAAAAAAATTAATCCTTATCTTTTTGTTGTAACCATTATAATACAAATATTAATCATAGCCTAATATCATATTGTTTACACTTTATGTGTTAATGTAATTAAAACAACTTTTCAAAGAAAAATAAATATTTATTTTTGACATTTTAGGACTTATAATAACAATTTGGAATAATATTATATTTTTAGGATTTTTTTAACATAAAATAAAATAATTTATATTTTAAAATATTAATAGAGTCAATTCCAACACTATTGATTAGTTAAGTTTTAAAAAAAATATCATTACAGCAAGGTAAAATAGAACTAACTCCTCTACATCACCCCAAACATGTCAAATATTTTGAAATAAATTATCAATGGTATTTTTGATGTCAAATAATTTTTATTTCAATATTTATTATATCATTTATTTGACTCATTAATCAATTAAGAAATAATTGCATCACCTTTATTTTATAATTAAATTTAATTGATTAGATTCCAAAAAATATAAATAAATTACCATGATCATGATAATACTTTTTCTTTTTAAATTTTATTTTATAATATATAATATCCCTTATATATATTTATTTAAATAATTTACTTTTAAAGAAAAATTTTGACAAACATGATTATTAATTCAATAGAACATTATAAATGAATTAATGTCCTTCATGTTGTTCAAAGTAGTCTACAAATATACAAAATAATTATCATTGATGGAATACACTCATAAAATTAAATTAGGGCATGTTTTATTGTAGTTTTATAATCTTATAATATTATTTAACCATTTGTTTTCTGATATGCCTTTAACAATGGTAATAAAAATAATTACTAAAGTTAATATTCATAATCTCTAAAAATAAAAGGGAAACAATTACATATGTTTGACCATTTGATTCCAAATATGGAATCATTTTTCCAAATTCAATCTATGTAATTAGTAGTAATTAATTTAAAATTAATCCCATTGATGTAATTATAAAACTTGTTTTGAGGTAAAAAATAACAACATATTGAGATGTCTTTAAATTTAACATCAATATAAAATTACATACAATGACCATAATCTAGTTAAATAATGAAATGTTATATAATTATATATCATCCCCAAGAAAATATATAACAAAAAATATAAATAATTATGATAAAAAAGGAAGGTTTGAATGAAAATGCATCATTTTTTACTATTTATTAAAATGTATAATTTATTTTGTGGACTTTAGAAGTAATATACAATAATTAACTCAAATATGACTTTATCTAAAAAAACATCCTTCAACATTAAAGGTAACATTATATATCTTAAAAACAATTAAAATACATTGAACATAATACTAACCATATATTTATAATCCCATGATGATATACCAAACTCTTAAGAAATCATACTAATCTCTATATTTATCTAAAACATCCTTTGATTCCAAATACAAGGACTATTCCTTAATCATTACATATTATAGTGTTTTGTAAATATATTACATATTATAGGATCCTTTCTATAAGGACCCAGCATTAAAACATTACTTAATAATAAATTAAATGAATAATTCACATTGAGGATCTTTTCAGGTTTGGAGTTTTCGATAATTAGGACATAACTATTAAATCTCAATTATTACAATGTAGAAACATCTACTCAATTTCCATTTTGACTACAAAATAAAAACTCTTGAACAAAATAGCCATGTCTGGTTCCATGTTTTAGTCATCATGACATTCCCTTGATCCCATCCTTAACCATATTCCACTTTATGTCCTGTGAAAAACATTTCAAAAAATTGCGATGAGCATAAAAATCTCAATAAGGGATATAAAAATATGGAATAAAAACATTAGTCCATGTATACATAAGAACCAATGAAATAATACTTTACTCCTAAAACAAAAGAACATTAACATACCTCATGAAATCCAAATATTTATGAATAACTCATAGAAATCATAAGACATAAATGTAACTTGGGGCATTCATAACATTCTTACGTAGGGAGTAACCCTCGTGGTTATGTTTGGAATACGCATCACAGTATATTCCATAAATATATTCAGAGAAACATTATTTTTTAACTCTTCTATGTTACCCAATGAATTGGAGAGCTATCTTGGGCTCACCCACACTTAGTTTATCACAGAACCAACCGACTTCATAAAAAATTCCCAAGAACCATAACAAAATCGTATAACATAAAACATGCATAAAGGAAACATAAAATTTCCACATTTCAATCACAAGATATCAATACAACACCATGATATAATCAAAACATTATCAAAACCATTTTCAATAACAAAATAAAAGTAAAGTAAAACATGGTATTTATCTTTCATTTAAACTGTTATGGATTGTAGAGGAATCTGAAACTCAAATAATGGTCACGGTGGCGGAGCAGTCATTGTTGTCTCATACATAAGAAAAAAACATTCCTTTTGTCATTTAGTAAAATGATTCTTGTAAAAATATTCCTTTTGAATGAAATTAAATTTCAAAAGGGTTTTATACACTGTATAATATAAAGTCTTGTAGAAATAAAAAGATGCCTCAATGAAAGGAGATTGAGACGAAGTCCCGTACAAAGACTGTATCCTTAGATTAAGGATAAATAAATTACATAATTATGTGTGAAAAATATAAAAACAATAAATATAAGTGGATATTATGTGTAAAAAATCAGAGGTCATCCGCACATATTCATAGCATGACATAATCAAGAAGTAGGGGTTTAACCAAAAGAATTAAAACTGGGATAAGAAGTTCCCTTACATAAATTCGACAGCCTAACGGTGTCACTTTAATATTCAGAAAATTATTTGATGAGAGATAAAAAGGGTATCTCATCACTTGGACAAAAAATTTACATCAATAAGTATATATAAGAACATATACCAACAAAAGAATATATAAATTAAATGACCTAAGAAAAATAAATCTTTCAAAAAGAGGTGGGTGAATGGTTCCCTTACCGATTTGGGTAACTATCGAAATGTAAACCCCATGAAAGAGGGGGCATACAATAAAGATTTAAATACCCATTAATTTAATTATATTACACAAATAATACAATAAAGGGCAGTACATACCCCACACAAAAGGAAATGGTGGCAAATGTAGCATGAATCTCATGAGAATAAAAAGTGAGATAAAAACCCCTTACCTCATTGTAATCAATCGTGTCGTACGACCAAAAGATAATAAACACAAAATGAATCACATAATACCATGAATATAAATTGAATCATGATAATATATATATTAAATTTCAATACACAATACACCACATGCAACAAATAAGTGGCGAACAATTGAAATCTCACAAAATTAAAAGTGAGATAAAAATCCCCTTACCTCAAGTCCAACTTGTCTTGTTCATTTCATTATATTCTTGAATAATAAAATTTGGTCAATTTATAATTTCTTAAGGACATTAATTAATGTTTATTATTAAATTCATATCACATATTATCATGTTATAATTATTGTTAATTTTTTTATTTCATATCATACATTTTGTCGATGTTCGGTACACGAGTCAACAATAAACTTGTTTGAAAATAATTGCCCATGTAGTTATAAGTACATCATCTACAGAACGGTGTCAATGATTTAAATGTCATATATATCCAGTATCTATGTATTTAATAATATTTCATAATGTTTGGGGATAAGAAATGAAATGTACCGTTCATGGAGACGGTAGGCCGTACGTACGCATGAATGCTACTTTCATTTTCTTGTCATATTAATGGAATTTAAAACTAAATTAGACGTAGTTATATTATAATTATATTATAATATATATTTCATATAGGTAACATAAGTTCATAAGTTATATTCTTCATTAATTCCATGTTTTCCATGAATGAGTCACATCACTTGAGGGGACGATAGTCCACACTTCCTCATATGAAATTATCACATTTTCACAACATGCAAAGCATAAAGGTATATTTTATATATATAATACATAATAATTGAGAGTACATAAATATAATATATATCATATATAAATATAGTTACATCATAATGGTCACCATGAGAGGTGTTACATGAAGATTGAACAATCATCATTTCGCGTGGCAGTAATTCGCCACCCAGAGAAACAATATGCTCTTTTACCATTATATAGAGGTGTGTCTAAGTGTAGGTAGAATAATTATCCTAAAAACATCCTAGTATATTGAGTATAATGGTGTTATTATTGGATCTAATAATAAGAAGATATTGGTGAGTGAATATGGAAAATAAAAGAAAGAAACTTGAGAGAATACATTACCTCTAAATCGGGTAACTCTTTTTGATTTGATCCAAAGGATTCCTTGGAAAGACTTATGCCTAATGTGAGGATTCTAGGAGTAAGGTAGGGATTTTTAGAGATAATATGAGATGTTTTTTTAAGATAAAGTGGCTTGAGTGGTGTGGGTAAGGGGGTAGAAGTGGGGGACTTTTTTAAGAGGGAGGATGGTCACTTTTGGAATGTCTTGAAATGTTACTTTATTATAAAATGTTTTTCGAATTTTGAAGGTCCCACAATGATATATTTTGAGGATAATGTTATAATGGTTATAAATACACCCATACAATAGGATTTAAACAAGTTTATGTCTTATATTTTACCTTATCTTTTCATTTTATTTAAATCGTTCATTAATGAGATAATCACTGCATCATTATAGTGTCATATATAAATTTATTTATGTAATGTCTAAAAATTATAAAAAAATATGATCATATTGGAAATAATTTTATCTTTTAAATGTGTATTTATTTTAAGATATCATTTATGTAAACAAAATTAAAATAGTTTTTATTATTATATACAAACCTTTGTAACAGTTCACTTTTTTAAAAAAATAATGTTATAAATGTCACTATCACACCCATGTCACTCCATGGGCCTTCAAGTTTGGTAAAAAGCTTCTGATGGTCAGCCATGACTCACACAAGATGATTTGGTTACATGTTGGGGTCAGTTTATATTATTATGATATTATTTTATTACCCTTAACTACCTGATCACAAATTAATCACGATAATTAAAGATAATTGTCGATGTTACTATTCATAATTCCCAAAAACAAAAGAGTCTGAATTACGTAATTTTGACCTTCCGATTTAAAATATGGAATCCATTTTACCACATTACAAACATATAAATTTCATTAATTAATTTAAAAATAATTACCATTGTCACAACCAAAATCGGGTTTTTAAGAAGTAAAATTTATCAAAAGAAAGACTTGTTTTTCATCCAATTTAAAAGTGAAATTACTTCCAATTAAAAAAATTGTATTAAGTGATAAAAACATAATTAAATTAAACTTTAAATCCAATTAAAAGGAAAATATAACAATATAATTAAATGAGATGAAAAATTAGTATTGAAGTAAAATGTAGTATTTTTTACTATTCATTAAAAGTAAAAATTAGTCAGAAAAATACCAAAAATTTAACCAAATTAAATTTGATATTACAAATTCAAAAATGATTTCCATTTCACCAAATTAAATACATAGAATTTTCATTAATTAATTTTATAATTAATTTCTGTTGTTAAATCAAATAGCGTGTTTTTCAGATACAATATCTATCAAAAGATTGACACTTGTTTATGTCCAACTTCAAAGTAAAATTAATTCAAATGACCACCATTGGATTAAATGGTAAAAATATATTTCAACTAAAATTTAAAACCAATTAAAAATATAATCTAACCATAAAAATAAATTAGATTAAAAGGAGGTTTTGAACTAGAATACAGCATTTTCCCTATTAATTTAAAAATGAACTTTAGCCGAAAAAAACAAAAATTTACACAAAGTAAATATAGATGTCCCAAATTCCAAAAAAGGATATTTTTTTAAAAATATAATATATAAAAGTGAAAAAGTGTATATTTAAAAAGGTTTCACCATCAAAAGGAAATTAATCAACCTTTTAAAAACATTAGAATACTTATGCTTAAAATTCGATTCATTCGCATTTTATGTCTCTATAATTTATTGGGTAATCGTTAAAATATTTAACAAACATATATTATAATTTTGTAGTTAGTTATTTTCACTCCCGGCATTACAACGGCTAAGGGTTATCTTCCATTTAAAATAATAATATTATATTATTAGTGTGCAACATAAAATTTCAAAGAAACTCATTCTTGCGTATTCGGTACGCCATTGAACATATCATTCCCTTTAAAGTAATTTTATCATTTTGTTCAAAAAATTTAATAAATATGAAAATTTAATATTCATTATTTACCTGGGATGTTACATCCTTCCC
This sequence comes from Viscum album, assembly GCA_963277665.1. Taxonomy (NCBI): domain Eukaryota; kingdom Viridiplantae; phylum Streptophyta; class Magnoliopsida; order Santalales; family Viscaceae; genus Viscum; species Viscum album. Next base: position 1,711,232,873 of record OY728152.1, on the reverse strand, counting down.
TTCTTTTGTGAATTGCATCCTCACTATTTTAAAATTGGGCTCAGAAACATCATTGAAATCCCCAAATTAGAAAATAAGTAAATTAAACCTTCACATTAAAATAAAGAAAGAAAAATACAATGGTCACCTAATACAAAATATAATAGGATTCCATGAAAGCATGGATATGGAGGAGAAACTAAGTGTCATGCTCTGAAGGAGAGTGAATGAAAACATGATTAATAAGAAGTTAACAATAAGAAAACGAAGGAATTTTGATGGGTTAAACCGTCATTGGATTCCCAGTAGGAAAAGTAAACGTACAACATTTTTGTATTATGGTTATTTTCTTAATATTGGAGAATTTATTTATGAGATTGAAAAATAATATAAGGAAACTTACTTACTTGTCATGTAGACATTCATCTTTTACAAGATTTTGAACACAAACTCATATTTTCTCCAAACGATGAGTATTCATGATGACTTGTTCACATTAAGTGCGATATAATCAACTTCGAAAGAATCCCCTAATCCACAAAAGATCAACTATATATTTTCCATTTCTTTAGACCTTAACCAAAACCAAAATGGTTGTACAAGATAAGACAATCCCCAAAAATCATAATATTTTACAAAAAAACTACTCTTAATCTCCAAAAAATTTCAAACAATACCCAAAGTTCAACAAATACCATTCAATAAAAACGTACCGTTAATATTCTTCAAAATAATCCAAACTAAGATTAAAACCAAAATCTCCAAATAATTTAATAACATAGTCTTACAAGATAAATCTTAATATTTATCTCCAAATAACATCAGTTATTGTTAAATTCTAATACTGAAATGTAATTAACCTAATCGCATATCTTCAATGATAGGTTAATGATTTCCCTAGATAACCCAAAATAAACTTATTATTGATTCATAAGAACATATAACTAAAAATAATTAGACAAAATAACCAGGGACTTCACGTAGTCCAGTGGTAGGCAATAAATACCAGTCACACTTTGGTTGTGGGTTCGATTCCCGTAGCTTCGTCCGACATTATGGGTTGTCACATGGTTTGAGTGTTGTCCCTTTTCAAAAACTTCATAATTATATAACATTCCCAAAAAGAGATAAATTCATCAAAAATAAACATATCATATTTAAAAAAAAGGTTATCTAATAACATTCATTTTGTATCCCAAAATGTAATAACCGATAATTTTCTCAAATTAAAGGATCATATAAACCAAAAATGGTTCTTTATAACTATATCCACAAAAGAAAAGATAATTATTCCATGAAAAAAAATTCATATATCAAACATCAGGGTTACACATACTATAAAAATTATTCGAATGTAATCTAATCATCAAAAGACCCTTAGTACTTTTAAGAATTTCACCTTCCTAAAATCTACCATAAATCTTGAATCCCTTATATGATGACTTCTTACTCATTCGACATTCTTCATGATCCATTAACCATTCCTTTCCAAATTATTCTGAAATACTTCCTTCCTACAAAAAAAATCATGAATCATGTCTTATGATTTAAATAATAGGAAAAAATATGTTAAGAAATAATCCATACATTTCATTGGTCATTTTCAGTTTCTTCATCCTCAATCAGAATGGAATTAGGTATTGGTAAAAGAATATTTGTATGGTCCTGGTGATCCTATTCCCAAAACATCTTCGTAGGACATGTGTTTTCATAATGACCATACACACCACATTTAAAACATTCAACTGTCCTTCAGAAATAATTTCTTCCCCTTTCCTAAATTCAACTATTTTATTCCTTGTTCCGTGGAAGGTTCCGACTTTAAACTACTGGAAAACTAACCTTTACCAACGGTTTGGAACCGTTGGTATAGGCCTCCAAACTGTTGGTATAGTCTATACCAACGGTTTGGAGAACCGTATCCAAGTAAGCCGTTGGGATAGGTCTATGCCAACGGTTTTCCGAAAACCGTTGGTATAGACCTATACCAACGGTTTTGGGAACCGTTGGTATAGGTAATATGAAATCTATACCAACGGTAATGGAACCGTTGGTATATAAATTCCAAAAATAAAACATCCGCTGGGATTTGATCCCAGGACCCCTCGTTTATAATCGAACGACTTAACCACTAAGCTAACATCACTTTTGTAAACATAATTTCATAAATATATATATGTATTATCATAATTATATTAAATTTTGATTTATATAATGTTCTCGGTTAGTGGATCTGGAAAAAGTAAAGAACCTATCCCAACGGTTTTCAAAACCGTTGGGATAGGTTCTGGTTGGGTGTAATGTTCCAGGCCGAATGTTGATTTTTTTTGATGATTTTTCCCAACGGTTCTCCCAAACCGTTGGGAAAGGGGTGGGAAAGGGGGTCTTTCCCAACGGTTCTCCCAAACCGTTGGGAAAGGGGGGGGGTCTTTCCCAACGGTTCGGGAGAACCGTTGGGAAAGGGGTGGGAAAGGGGGGGTCTTTCCCAACGGTTTGGGAGAACCTTTGGGAAAGGGGTGTTTTGAGGCCCCTTTCCCAACGGTTCTCCCAAACCGTTGGGAAAGACCCCCCTTTCCCAACGGTTTGGGAGAACCGTTGGGAAAGGGTATATATAAGTGTTGGGAAAGATCTGATTTCCAGTAGTGTTATGACCTTCATTTCCACATCTATTGCATCTTATTCACCTTTTGAAACAATTTCTTATGTGTTTCTTTCCACATATTTAACACATTGGTTTTTTAACAAACGTACCTTTATGATTATTACATGAACTTCCTTAGGGATTTTTTTCTCACATATATAATTCCTTATAAAAATTACAAAGGTTTAGGTGGTCAATCATGACTCCAGATAGTTGGTTGAGAATAACCACAAGAGTTCTCATTGCAGCTCCCATATCTTTCAGTTGCTCATTCATAAAACCATCACATTTTTCTTCACATCCACTGTAACTTTGGGGCCTGGTAGATCCGGCCATTTACTAAAACCAAAAAGGTCTGTGTGATTATATCAGTAAAATCATCATATAATACTAAGATATAATTATTCATGTTATCTTAAACTCATTCAATTTTTCTAAAAAACTATGACTCTTTTTCTGAAATGCTAACCATTATGGTATTGTCACTTGTGCTTAAACAATACCCTAACCTCTAAAGATATCTAAACCGACATCTTATACCAACAATAAGGACCCGGCCTTAAAATAGTAAATAATCATGAATTAAATTAATAATTCACATTGAGGATCTTTTTAGGTTTATAGTTTTAGAGAATTAGGACATAACTATTACATCTCAGTGATTACAAAGTAGACACACCTACTCAGTTTCCATTTTTTTCACAAAATAAAAACTATTGAACAAAAGAGTCATGTCTTGTTCGATGTTTTCAATAGAATGACATATCCTTGATACCATCATTGACCCTATTCCACTTTATGTCCTATAGAAAACATTTCAAAAACTTGGGATGAGCATAAAAAGCTTAGTAAGGGATATAAAAATAAGGAAAGAAAACATTAGTCCAAGTATATATAAGAATCAATTAAGTCATACATTGATCATAAAACATAAGCAGATAAACATACCTCATTAAATCATAAGATTTATGAATAACTCATATAAACCATAATTCATAAAGATAACTTGAGGCATTCATAACATTCTTACGTAGAGAGTAACCCTCATGGTAACGTTTGGATTACCCATCATAGTATATTCCGTAAATATAATCAGAGAAACCTTAGAGTTTAACTCCTTTGTGTTACCCAGATCATTGGAGAGCTATCTCGGGCTCACCCGCCGTTATTTTATCACGGAACCAAATTACCTCACAAACAATTCCCATGAACCATTACAAAATTGTATCACATAAAACATGCGTAAATGAAACATAACATTTCCACATTTCAATCACAATATATCAATAAAACACATTGATATAATCAAAAAATTATCAAAACCATTTTCAATAACAAAATAAAAGAAAAGTAAAACATGGAATTTACTTTTCATTTAAAACATTATGGCTTGTAGAGGAACCTGAAACTCAAATAATGGTCACGGCGGCGGAGAAGTCGTTGTCGCCGCATACATAAGAAAAAAAACATTCCATTTGTTTTTTAGTAAATGATTCATGTAAAAATATTCCTTTTGAATGAAATTAAAATATAAATGGGTTTTATACACCGTATAAAATAAAGTCATGCAGAAATAAAAATATTCCTCAATCAAAGGAGATCAATACGAAGTCCAGTATAATGACGGTATCCTTAGATTACGGATAAATCAATTATATAATTATGTGTGAAAATATAAATACACTCAATATAAGTGGATATTAAGTGTAAGACAATCAGAGGTCATCCATACATATTCATATCATGACATAATCATGAAAAGAGGTTTAACCCAACGAATCACTACTGGAATGTGGGTTTTTCCCCACACATACATACCAACGGTTTCATAGAACCGTTGGTAAAGGATGGTTTAGGGACGTTTTACCAACGGTTCTAGTAAACCATTGGTATTGATGTGTTTAGTGTATTTTTACCAACAGTTCTCATTGAACCGTTGGTAAAAATGTGGTTGGGGGAGGTTTTTCCCAACGGTTCTAAAGAACCGTTGGTATAGGTGTGGTTGGGGGAGGTTTTCTCCAACGGTTCTTTAGAACCGTTGGTATAGGTGATCCCTGAATGTATATACCAACGGTTTTTAAAAACTGTTGGCACAACATTCCCCCAAATTGGTAGTGGCCCGTACCCTCCCCCATTCGCGATACAGAACCCTAAACGGGAGCAACAGGCGATTTTGGAGCTCCTTCTTCCGGACCAGTTTGGATATTCGAGCTCCTTCAGGTTCCTCTTCTTCCATCCCATCCAAGTTGTTGAATCTACTTCTGAATCTCATAATACCCATCATAATTAGGTATTTTATTAACCGGAACCTTATTTTTATTGAAATTTATCTAATATTTTAGTTTTTAGATTTGATTTTGATGTGTTTATGTTTTTGTTTTTGTTTTGATTTAACCTATATGTTTTTGATTGAGACCCATCCTATATTTTTTTTTTTCTGTGTTTTTGATTTTGATGTGTTTATGTTTTATTTTTATTTTGATGTGTTTAAGGTATCTTATTAACTGGTACCTTATTTTTTATTGAAATTTATCTAATTATGTTTTTTATTTAGACCCCTCCTATATGTTTTTGTTTCTATTTTGATGTGTTTATGTGATGATCTTGTATCATCATTAAGATGTGTCTAATGATTCTTTGATCATTGTTTTGTGGAGAATGAATGGTTTAGGACCAGCATTAGAAGTGGCTTCTAGTGAGACCATTTTAGTATAAGGGGAAACAAGATTATGATCTACAAGGGGGTGATTGAGTTATTAGAGACCAAACATAGTTTGTTCCTTCTGTTCAAGAACCATAAATAGTGTTCCAATTATGTGGTCATCAGTAAAGACATAGGTAAGATTTCCAGGTCCTGTTTCATGATGTTAAATATGCGGCGCTATAGTGGTTTTCGATTGTTTGAGGTACTCTTAGTGTATTGTAAACCATAATTTTTTCCATATTCATTTAAATTTATTCAATATCATTTTTTTCACACACACCATTATATACTCTCAAACTATATTTAGAGTGTATTTTTATTATGGTGTTAAATATTTTGGTAAATGTCCATACTAGCTTCATGTATGTGTTCTAGGGGTTTAGACTAATGGCAGGGTTGCATGATTATTGTGGGGGTATTATTTTCATATAAATATACCTATACTATGTCATCAAATGAATCAACCATGGACGGCCTGACCACCCCCCGTGGATAGTCCGCCCACCCCCCTGGACGGTCTACCCACCCCCCTGGACAGCCCCGCCACCCACATGGGCTGCCCGACCACCCCCTGGACACCCCGTACCCCCCATGGGCTGCCCGCCCACCCCCTGGACACCCTGTACACCCCGTACAGCCCCACCCACCCACTGGACACCCCTCTCACCTCCTTGGACAGCCCTCCCACCCCCCTGGACTCCCCCTACCCTATTGGAAAGCCTGACCACCCCCGCGGGCAGCCCGCCCACCTAGACACCACGACCCCCCAAGACACCCCCCCCCCCCCGACCCCCTGGACACCTCCTACCCCCTGGACGGCCCCACCACCCCCTAAACACCCCACACCCCCTGGACACCCCACACCCCCTTGGACACCCTGTACCGCCCTCGGACAGCCCTCTCACCTCCTTGGACAGCCCGCCCACCCCCGGATAGCCTGGTCACCTCCTTGGACAGCCCACCCCTAGACACCATGTACCCCCCCCCCCCCGGACAGCCCCACCCACCCCCTGGACACCCTGTACCCCCCCCCCCCCCGGATATCCCCAACCACCCCCTGGACACCCCGCTCACCTCCATGGATAGCCTGCCCACCCCCTTGGACACCCTGCACCCCCCTTGGACACCCTGTACCCCCCCCCCCAGATAGCCCGCTCACCTCCTGGGTCAGCCCACCCCCTGGACACCCTATACCCCCCCCCCCCCCGGACAGCCCCACCCACCCCCTAGACACCCTACTCACCTCCTTGGATAGCCCGCCCACCCCCTGGACTCCCCATACCCCATTGGACAGCCTGACCACCCCCACAGATAGCCCGCCCACCTGGACACCCCGACCCCCCTAGACACCCCCTGACCCTCTGGACACCTCTGAACCCCCGGACGGCCCCACCCCCCTAGACACCCCGCACCCCCCCCCCCACTGGACACCCTGCTCCCCCCCTTGGACAGTCCCGCCACTCCCCTGATCGTTATCATACTCCTCATCCGGATCTCCCTGATGAATTTAAAGTATAAAACTCATGTACTCCCAACAAGATCCTTAAGGATTACGTATTCCTTGATCCACTTCCAATATCTTACTGGGAAATCCTTGAATATAGGCATTAGAAATTATGTATCTTATTTTCTTATATACACTGTATTTTGTTGTATTTCTTAATATGATTCTCATATAGAGTAATGTGTCAGTTATGATTTTATATAAAGTAAACAATTGTTATTTACCTAAATATTTTTTTGATTATACTTCAATATTATTGAATTGCTTTAAAATGAATTATTGAAGTTTTTTTATCAAATGGACAGAAGTTGGATGTACGAAACTGATCGGATTTCAACCGATTTTCAAAATAATTTGATCATATTTCTAGATTTTTTATTTTACAAGGCTTCAGATAGTGGTCGCATACACTGCCCATGTTTTAATTGTGTTGGAAGACCTTGGTTGAGTCGTGACGCAGTTAGCTATCATATAACCAAATATGGTTTCCAAACAAACTATTATGTGTGGAATCACAATGGATAGAAAATGGAATCTCAAAATGTTGATGATCCAAATGATAAGACTGAATTGGAGAGTTTGATATATGATCGGTTTCCATTTATTCGGCATCATGAGAAGGAACGGATGTCCAGCCAACAATATTTTGATACAAGCACGCATGATGCGTCCAATGAAAATGATGATGTTGATAGGGTAAAAAAATTGAATGATGCTGCGATGACTCCAGTATATCGGCAATGTGGTAAAATGAAAAAGTTGGAATTTTTAATCCGATTGTTTCATGGGAAAACTATGTATGGGATTTCAAATACTGAAATTGATTACATTCTTACCTTCTTGAAGGTCTTACTTCCAGATGATGCAGATATTCCCTCAAACCACTATATGGCATGGAAGTTAGTTGATGAACTTGGATTCTCAAAAAAAATTCATTCTTTCTCGAATGATTGCAGCTTATTTTGGGAGGAAACTGCAGAAAGAAATAATTGTATCAAATTTGGAACCTCTCTATGGAAGCCAAGAGATGATGGATCACCATCTCGTTTTCCACAAAAAGTAATGTGGCACTTTCCATTGATACCCAAATTAAAGAACCTTTTCATGTCGGATGAAATATCCATAAAAATTTGATGGCATGACACCGAGAGAAAAAATAATAATGAAGAGTTGGTTCACCCTGCAGATGGATTTGCATGGCAGAGATTTGATGCTCGATATCCTGAATTTTCAGCCGATGTGCGTAACGTTAGACTGGGTCATTCGTGTGACGGTTTTAATCCATTTGGGCAGATGCTTACTTCGCACAGCACATGGCCGGTTTTCATACACATTTATAACCATCCCCCTTGGTTGTGTATGAAAAAGCCTTACACTTTCTTGAGTATACTGATATCTGGACCTTCTGATCCTGGCAATGATATAGATGTATACATGCAACCTTTAATAAAAGAGTTGAAACTTATTTGGGATGTGGTTGTGCCCACATATGATGCATGTTGAAAAGAAATATTTCAGATGCATGATGCTCTTATGTGGACGATCAATGATTTTCCTGCTTATGCAATGATGTCTGGATGGAGCAGTAAAGGAAATTTGTCATGTCCTATTTGTATCAAGAATACTCTATCGAGAATACTGAAATATCGTCGTAGTTTTAGTTTTATGGGACATCGATGATTCTTCCCAATGAACCATCCATAGAGAATCAATCGTCAAAGATTTGGCAATACCATGGAGAATGACGTTCCACCTCAGCGTATGTCTGGAACTGATGTGCTTAATGAATTGAAATATTTCAATTATTCATTTGGGAAGGGTGTAATGAAATCTAGAAAGAGGAAAAATGTTTCCAATGATACCTGTTACAATTGGTAGAAGAAAATTATATTCTTTGAGTTGCGGTATTGGTCAACCAACTTGTTACGTCATTGCTTAGACGTAATGAACATTGAAAAGAATATATGTGAAATGTTTCTTTCGATTCCTCTAAATGTCAAGGGGAAGAAAAAAGATGATTTACGATCTCGGTGTGACTTGGTAGATTGGGGGATCAGACCAGAATTGCATCCTGTCTGTATTAGTGAAAAAAATGGCAAGTTCCATGTGCTTCTTATATGATGACACCTGCTGAAAAAAATAAATTTCTAGAAGTGTAAGAGATGATTAAAGTTCCTGATGGCTATTCAAGCAATATATCAAAACTGGTCAACAGAAAATAGTTGAAGCTGAAATCCTTGAAGACTCATGATTATCACGTCCTTTTTCATGAGTTGATTCCAATAGAAATCCGTCATCCCTTATCCAATAATGTTAGAGTCTCAGTTATTCGGTTGTGCTATTTGTTTAGAGATCTTTGTGCAAATAGGCTATCCAAATCCTTCTTGCAAAAACTGTTGGCAGAGACACCATTAATTTTGTGCGAGTTATAGAAAATATTCCCTCCATAATTTTTTACATGCATGTTGCATCTGACTGTCCATCTTCTGACAGAAATACTTCTTGGAGGAATCGTTGCTTTCCTTTGGATGTATCCAAATGAAAGAAACATGTTCACATTGAAATCATATGTTTGGAACAGAAATTATCCCGAAGGTTCTATTGTGAACGGTTACTTAGCTCAAGAATGTATGGATTTCTGCGCAATGTATTTGTCTGATCTTACTACAAGAGTAAACAGACCAATGAGAAATGAAGAAGAACATTATGGGAAAATTGAACCCAGTTTTCCATCACTTCCTCGGACAGGAGGAATTCTAGGATCATATACATTGATGACATTAAGCCTTGAAGTGCGAGATATGGCACATCGCTTGTGATTAATGGATACAAATTTATTATCACTGAACAAGAAAGAAACATGAGAACATAGCATAATGGTGTTACGCTAACTACCACAACATACTATTATGCCAGTTCATCAGATACTAGACCTCGTTCTGAAAATGTTTCTTATTATGGAGTCATGGAGAAAATAATAATTTTGGTTTATTACTCACATGTTCGAGTCACGAGGATGAAATGTCAATGGTTTGATTCAATGACGAGGCAAGGCACCTTTATTGATGATTGTGGATTTCGAGTTATTGACGTGACTCACACTCTTGCCACTGATGAACCATATGTATTGGCATCAATGGTGAAACAAGTTTTTTATGTCAAAGATCATCGTCATCCTAAATTCGGTATAATTATTGAAGTAAATCCCAGACATGTTTTTGATGATGGTGATGATGAAGTTGACACTATCCCTACTGCAATTGGAAGCAATCCATTTATTACTTATGATGATGCCAACAACTCAATTGTCAGATTTGATTGTGAATCTAATGTTGTGGTGGGAAATATATAGAATCATACAGTCGTGTTCTCACCTACATGTTTCACCTACATCATTCAGAGTGTGTATCCTAGTACTTACCTTTAAACCACCAGAAATCTTCTTTTACTTTATGTTTTTTATCAGAATGGTTTTTCTATATTGTTTTTTTGGGTTACACATTAGTTATCTGTTTTTAATTACTTACATATTTGTTTTCATTGCAGGAAATGACACCCATTGAAGAGAGGCGATGGAAAAAGATGACAGATAATAATCGTCGAATGATACAGATGGGTGTTCCTCCACTCATCCATGTTGTGAGTATTTTATTTCAAATATAAATATTTCAATAACTTATAATATAATGTATTTACTTATGTGTTAAACTTTTTTCAGGATCGACCCCCTAGAAGAGAGATATTTGATGAGGAACCTGATATTGCTCCCAATAGAGTGGCTGGTGGTAGGAGGGGGGTGGTGTCAGAGATGGACGATCATCTAGTGGGCCTGGTACTGAGGCCGGTGGTATGAGAGCTCATGGGGCAAGAGTTAGATGATCCACCGCCACAGACGTATCTTTTTTCCCCCATTTTGATCCTGGTGTGTCTCCAGGGACACACGGGAAATTTAGACCCCCGATGTTTACTCTACCAGTTGGCCAGACGTCTATGCCATAATCTTTTTCTTCTGGTTCATTATCTCAGAGCAATTATATTCCACCTTCTTCGACTTCTGATGCGACACATTATGTAGCTGAGGAGTGTACACTGAGGGACACTCCACCTGTACAGGATATTCCTTCTGCTTCTGCACATCCAGTGACGCCTATTGATCCGACTACCACAGGTATAGTTATCTGACTCTATCAAATTTTTATACCAAAATTTATTTTATTATAACTTGTACTGATATTATTTTTCTTTAATAACATATTCATCTACAGATAGGAGGCGGGGGAGGGGGCGTACTCGCTTGCGTGCGGTATGGAACCACTAGACACAGTTGATGGTTGAATATAATGTTGATGGACAAATGAATGAGAAATATGGCAGGAATGTCAGAGTTTTTTGTTGACGCTAGCCAAATACTCCGATATCATTCGGGTCAGCCCTCTCCCTTGGAGAAAACTGCCAAACGAAGCCAAAGATAACGCGTCGGCACAAATATGGGTAAAATATCTATTGGATTTAATGTAGTATTTTTTTGTATTTATGTGAACTAATCTATTGGGTTTCAGCTTCGGTTTAACTTCCCTGATGGTGAAGGTGCACGACCAGCACGTTTAAAAGAGTTGGGAGAGATTTGGAGAGATTATAAGCATGACATGTATGTTGGCTGGTGAGATAGGGTGGGCACGGATTTAGAGACATTACCTATCGTGGATGACTACCCGATAGAGCAATATCTCCAAATGATTACCCATTGGGTGACTGCCAAATTTAAGGTATTAATCTCATTTGAGGTATTTAAATCAGATTTTTCATTATTTGCATTAATATAATCTTATTTATTATTAAACATTGTGTAGGAATCTTATGGAAAAAAACATTGATTCAAATCAATACCTTCACACTTTGGGGCACACAACTATGTCAGATCATGATAGGCAGCTGGTACGATATAGTTGTTTATAATTTTTGTTTAGGACTTTCCCTTTTTATTATTTCCTACATAAATTATGTGATTTATTGAATATTGAATATATGATTATACATGAGCTTTATATTGTTTCAATGTCATTACAGAAGCACAAATTGAATATTGAAGGACGTATCCCTCGAGAAAAATTGTTTTTCTCGAGTAGAAGAAAAAAAGATGGAACTGCGATAAATGAATCAACCCAAGAAAATATTGTAAGTTTTAATTTGTTTATTTCAAAGTGTAATATCTATTTTGAAATTTATTAATCTATTAATATTTTTAATAGGCTACTTTAGAGGCTCTTGATGCCCAGGAGCCTGACAATTTTGGGCTACATGATCATTATATCATGTTTTGGGAGAGGAGCACTCTGGTCGAGTACGCTGCCGACCTGGTAAGAATATAGTCCCGACGAGGTATTGGTCTTCTCCAGGTATCCATTCTAGTAAGAATGAGTTGGAACAGGTCAAGGAGAAAGAAAGACAATCTGATAAAAGGGTCATAGAGTTGGAAGTACAAGTTCAAACGAGGGACAAAGAATTTATGAAACTGATGAAAGCTTTATATTCATCACTTCCACTAGATGCTAGCGCGGCTTGTCAGACATTTATGCCATCTATGGGTGCATTATAAAATGCACCAGGCGACAGCTCTAGTGGTGATCGAGATCATGAAGTTCCTGGTGATGATGAGGATGCTGAAGAGGACGAAGGCGAGGATGAGGATGAGGACGAGGGTGAGGATGGGGCCGAGGGTGAGGAAGGGGCCGAGGGTGAGGATGGGACTGAGGACAAGGATGAGGTCGACAATAAGCATGGGGACGAGGACTAGGATGATGACGAGGATAGAGATGGCAGAGAGGATGAGGCTGATGATGATAGTGGTGATGGTGATGGTGATCAGGGGCAGATTGATCCATTTCATTTTTGAATTCTGTATAACTCTTTATTTTTGAACCTGGTTTTCCACTCCGGGGTTTTTCTCTGCTTCATAGGGATGTTGTTATCAGATCTCTTTTTTGCACTTGATTCTTATTGTATGATTAGTCTACTACCTAGACCTTTAGTACTCCTTGGTACTATGATTCCCTATATGATATCTGGTTTGATAAGTTAATATGGTCATCTTAATTTTCAAAAACAATCACACAAAATTAGGGGTGTCCATGGGCCAGGTCGGTTCGGGTCGGGTCATGGGTGTTCTAGGGCCTAAGGACATATGGTCATCCATAAGTAAGATTTAGGGCCTAAGGACATGACATGAAAAATTATGTGTTTTAGATACATGGGTAATATTGGGGGTTCATTTTAAAAATAATAAAATGAGGGTTTTTGAGGTGGAAAATGATTTATTAGGTGATGAATTCCCTTGGTTAAAAAATATAAATAAGTGTGTAACTTTTTGATTTTGATAAATGGATTTTAATGATAATGAAATATTGGTTAATTTCATTGGTTAAAAAAATTATTTTTAACATATTTATTCTCTATTTTTTATATTTTCATTGATTGGGAATATAATTTACAAACAAAAAATATAAAATTACCTATAATATTTATATGTATTAAATTGAGTACTTTTGAGAAATTTTCATATTGTATTATGTGCAAATTTTTCATATATAATATGAAAAATATGAAGAGTTTATATTTCACCCTTAATATCAATTATTGACAGCACTTTTAGTTTATGGTTGGTGGATTAGAGTGCATTAAAAAAGGATTCGGATTCTATGGGAACTTTAGGAAAACGATCCATGGGTCATTTGTGTCATTTACGAGTCAACCCCGCCTCAATCTGAGGCACGGTGTGGCTGGTACCACTCAAATTGTCTCACTTTTATTTGAAATGGACATGATTTTAAGTGAAAACAACTACCGGAATACGGAAAGCAGACCAAACGCATTCAGATTGTGTTGAAACTTTAGGAAAACGATCCATGGGTCATCTGTGATGTGTACGAGTCAACCCCGCCTCAATCTGAGGTGTGTTGTGGCCGACACCACTCAAAGTGTCTCACTTTTCTTTGAAATGGACAACAGTTTAAGTAAAAACAACAACCGACATACTGGAAACGGACCAAACACATTCGGATTCTGTTGATACATTAGGAAAAGTATCCATGGGTCATTTTTGTCATGTACGAGTCAACCCCGCCTGAATCTGAAGCACGGTGTGGCTGGTACCACTCAAACTGTCTCACTTTTATTTGAAATGGATAGGATTTTAAGTGAAAACAACTACCGGCATATGGAAAACTAACCAAACACATTTGGATTCAGTTGAAACATTAGGAAAACGATCCATGGGTCATTTTTGACATGTACGAGTCAACCCCTCCCCAATCTGAGGGCCAGTGTGGCCAGTACCACTAAAAGTGTCTTTCTTGTCTTTAAAATGGATGCGCTTTTAATTAAAATAAATGACATAAGGAAAACTGACCAAACCCATTCGGATTGTGTTGATACTTTATGAAAACGATCCATTGGTCATTTGTGGCGTATACGAGTCAACCCCGCCTCAATCCGAGGCGCGGTGTGGCCGGCACCACTCAAAGTGTCTCACTTTTCTTTGAAATGGACAACAGTTTAAGTAAAAACAACAACTGACATACGGGAAACAGACCAAACGCATGAGTATTCTGTTGATACTTTAGGAAAAGTATTCATGGGTCATTTTTTTCATGTACGATTCAACCCTGCCTCAATCTGAGGCACAGTGTGACCGGTACCACTCAAACTGTCTCACTTTTATTTTAAATGGATAGGATTTTAAGTAAAAACAAATACCGACATACGTAAAACTGACCAAACGCATTCGGATTCTATTGAAACATTAGTAAAACGATCCATGGGTCGTTTTTGACGTGTACGAGTCAACCTCGCCTCAATCCAAGGGCCGGTGTGGCCGATACCACTAAAAGTGTCTTTCTTTTGTTTAAAATGGATGCGCTTTTAATTAAAATAAACGACATATAGAAAACTGACCAAACGCATTCATATTGTGTTGATACTTTATGAAAAAGGTCCATGGGTCATTTTTGACGTGTACGAGTCAACCCCGCCTCAATCTGAGGCGCGGTGTGGTCGGCACCACTCAAAGTGTCTCACTTTTCATTGAAATGGACAACAGTTTATGTAGAAACAACAACTGACATACGGGAAATAGACCAAACGCATTAGGATTCTGTTGATACTTTAGGACAAGTATCCATGGGTCATTTTTGTCATGTAAAAGTCAACCCCGCCTCAATCTAAGGCATAGTGTGGCCAGTACCACTCAAACTTTCTCACTTTTATTTGAAATTGACAGGATTTTAAGTGAAAACAATTACCAGCATACGGAAAACCGACCAAACGCATTCAGATTCTGTGGAAACATTAGGAAAATGATCCATGGGTCATTTTTCACATGTACAAGTCAACCCTGCCTCAATATGAGGCGCGGTGTGGCCGGCACCACTCAAATTGTCTCACTTTTCGATGAAATGGAGAACAGTTTAAGTAAAAACAAAAACTGACATACGGGAAACAGAACAAACGGATTCAGATTCTGTTGAGAGTTTAGGACAAGTATCCATGGGTCATTTTTGTCGTGTAAGTGTCAACCCTGCCTCAATCTGAGGCACGGTGTGACCGGTACCACTCAAACTGTATCACTTTTATTTGAAATGGACAGGATTTTATGTGAAAACAACTACTGGCATACAGAAAACCGACCAAACGCATTCGGATTATGTTGAAACTTTAGGAAAACGATCTATGGGTCATTTCTGACGTGTACGAGTCAACCCCGCCTCAATACCAGGGCCAGTGTGTCCGGGACCTCTAAAAGTGTCTTTTATTTGTTTAAAATGGATGCGCTTTTAATTAAAATAAATGACATACAGAAAACCAACAACACCCATTCGGATTTTGTTGATACTTTATTAAAACAATCCATGGGTCATTTTTGACGTGTATGAGTCAACCCTGCCTCAATCCAAGGCGTGGTGTGGCCGGCACCACTCAATGTGTCTCACTTTTCATTGAAATGGACAACAGTTTAAGTAAAAACAACAACTGACATACTGGAAACCGACCAAATGCATTCGGATTCTATTGATACTTTAGGACAATTATGAATGTGTAATTTTTGTCGTGTACGAGTCAACCCCGCCTCAATATGAGGCACGGTGTGGTCGGTACCACTCAAACTGTCTCACATTTATTTGAAATAGACAGGCTTTTATGTGAAAACAACTACCGGCATACGGAAAACAGACCAAAGGCATTCTGATTCTGTTGAAACTTTAGGAAAATGATCTATGGGTCATTTGTGACATGTACGAGTCAACCCCGCCTTAATCTGAGGTTCGTTGTGGCCGGTACCACTAAAAGTGTCTTTCTTCTGTTTAAAATGGATGTGCTTTTAATTAAAATAAACAACATACAGAAAACCGACCAAATGCATTCGGATTTTGTTGATACTTTAGGAAAATGATCCGTGGGTAATTTTTGACGTGTATGAGTCAATCCCGCCTCAATCCGAGGTGCGGTGTGGCCGCCACCACTCAAAGTGTCTCACTTTTCTTTGAAATGCACAACAGTTTAAGTAAAAACAACAACTGACATACAGAAAACAGACCAAACGCATTCAGATTCTACTGATACTTTAGGACAAGTATCCATGGGTCATCTGTGTCGTGTATGAGTCAACCTCGCCTCAATCTGAGGCACGGTGTGGCCGGTACCACTCAGACTATCTCACTTTTATTTGAAATGGACATGATTTTAAGTGAAAACAACTACCGGCATACGGAAAACCGACCAAACGCATTAGGATTCTGTTGAAACTTTAGGAAAATGATCCATGGGTCATTTGTGACGTGTACGAGTCAACCACGCCTCAATCTGAGGGCCGGTGTGTCCCGTACCACTAAATGTGTCTTTCTAGTGTTTGAAAAGGACATCATTTTATGTGAATACAACTGAAATTTACAATTATCAACGATAGTCGCAAAATATTTTTCATGAGTTGGGTAGTTTCACTCATGGGTTCATAAGTGAAGAGACTCCTATGAAAATACCTTTTCACCATATATTATAAACAATACAAGTTCAATTCAAAATTCATCACAAATCATTACATACCCAAATCTAGGATCATAAAAAAAATGGGATATGAGCCAATTTCAAACTTTTATTCAACTCTAATAGGTATTTCTCATACTATTCTGCCTATTAGAATTTTATGGGGAGGTGGGGGCTATGTTGTTTGGGGGTTGTATAGGGGTGAGGTGAATTACTACTGGATGATTGTTGTCTTATGAAGATTGAAATAAGGAATTGTTGTACATGACATGGTTGGAAGAGTTTTATGATTTTATGTGTTTTTTTGTTCTATTTTAGGTGTTTTTTATACTGTTTCAAGTCTGTATGAAGTTTTTGTGATTTTATTTATGCAGGTGTACAGTGGAGGTGCTACTAGAGGGAGGGGGGCTGTTAGGATACAGTTCTGGAAAAACTAAATACCAACTGTTATAAACCATTGGTATAAGGGTGCTGGAATTCTAGAAAAACACTATACCAACGGTTTAAAACCGTTGGTATAGGTGTTCTGGATTGCTAGAAAAACTTATACCAACAATTTTAAACTGTTGGTATACGTGTCTGGATTTCTGGAAAACCAATACAAACGGTTTATAACGATTGGTATAGGTGTTGCTGGAAAACCAATACCATCAGTTGTAAACCGTTGGTATAAGTTTTCTTGAAAATCACTTTACCAACGGTTTAGAACCGTTGGTATAATACATCCTAAAATACATTACCAATGGTTTATAACCGTTGGTATACATTGGGTTAAATTTATATAACCAATATACCAACAGTTTGGGTCAAACCGTTGGTATAAGACTTTCCTCACGGCTTACTAGCCAACGGTTTTGAAAACCGTTGGTATAGGATATACCAATGGTTTTCCAGACTATACCAATGGTTTATAACTGTTGGTATAACCTTCTTTTCCAGTATTGAATTGAAATTGGATTAAGAAGTTCCCTTACAGAAATTTGGAAGCATAACGATGTCACATTAAAATTAAGAAAATGAGTAGAGGAGAGATAAAAAGGGTATCTAATCACTTGGAAAAAAAATTTACTTTAATAAGTATATATAAGAACATATCCTAATATAAGAATATGTAAATTAAATGACCAAACATAAATAAGTCTTTTAAAAAGGGGAGGGTGAATGTTTCTCTTACCGATTTGGGTAACTTTCGAAAAGTACACCCCATGAAAGAAGGGTCATACAATAAAGATGTAAATACCCATAAATTTAATTATATTATACAAATAATATAGTCATGGGTATTACATACACCACACAAAAGGAAATAGTGGAAAATGTAGCATGAATCTCATGGGAATAAAAAGTGAGATAAAAACCCATTACCTCATTGTAATCAATCGAGTTGTATGACTAAAAATAATAAACACCAAATGAATAACATAATACTATGAATATAAATAGAATCATGATAATATATATGAAATGTCAGTACCCAATACACTACATGCAACAAATAAGATGCGAACAATGGAAATCTCACGGAATTAAAAGCGAGATAAGAAATACCATTACCTCAAGTCCAACATGTCATGTTCGTTTCATTATATTCTTGAATAATAAACTTTGGTAAATTTATAATTTCTTAAAGAAATCCTATAAATTTTATTATTCAATTCAATTCACATAATATCATGTTATAATAATTATACAATTATGTGAGTTTATATCATATGCTTTATCAATGTTCGGTACATGAGTCAACAATGAACATGTTTGAAAAGAATTGCCCATGTAGTAATAAGTAAATCATCTCCAGAAGGGTGTTAATGATTTAAATATCATATATATACAGTATATATTTATTTAGTAATATTACAAAATGTTTGGAGTTATGAAATGAAATGTACCGTTAATGGAGACGGTAGGTCGTACGTACGCATGAACGCTACTTTCATTTTTTTGTCAGATTAATGGAATTAAAACTAAAATAGACATAGATATATTATAATTCCAGTATAATATATGTGTTATATTTCTAAAATAATTTCATTAATTACATTCTTTATAAATTCCATGTCTGACATGAATGACTCACATCACTTGAGGGGGCGGTAGTCCACACATCCTCATATGAAATTATCACATTTGCACAACATGAAAAGCATAAAGTTATATTTTAAATATAAAATACAGAAACATTGAGAGGACATAAATATAATATATATCATATATAAATATATTTCCATCATAATTTCCACCATGAGAGGTGTTACAAGAAGATTGAACAATTATCGTTTCGTGAGGCAGTAATTCACCACCCACAGAAACAGTATGTTCTTTAAACATTAGACAGAGGTGTGTGTAAGTGTAGGTAGAATAATTATAATAAAAACATCCTAGTATTTTTAGGATACTAGTGTTATTATGGGATCAAATAATAAAAAGATATTGGTGAGTGATGTAGGAAAGTAAACGAATGAAACTCAAGAGAAGACATTACCTCTTAATCAGGTAACTCTTTTTGATTTGAGCCAAAGGATTCATTGGAAGTACTTATCCGTAATGTGAGGATTCTAGGAGTAAGATAGGGATGTGGAGAGATAATATGAGAAGATTTTGGATGATCCAGGGGCTTGAGAGGTGTGGGTAAGTTTGTAGAGTTGGGGTCCATTTATAAGATGGAGGAGGGTCACTTTTGGAATGTCTTGAAATGTTACTTTATTATAAAATGTTTTTCAGGTTTTAAAAATCCCAAAATGATATATTTTGTGGATAAGTTGATAAGGTTTCTAAATCCACCCATAAAATAGGTTTTATACACGTGTATGTCTAATATGTTACCTTATCTTTTCATTTTATTTAAATTGTTCAATAATGAGGTAATCACTGCATCATCATGGTGTCATAAATAAATTTATTTATGTAATGTCTAAAAATTATAAAAAAATACCATGATGTAGGAAATATTATTAGATTTACAATTAATATTTATATTAAAAGATATCATTTATTTAAACAAAATTAAGATTGTTTTTCTTAGGATATACAAACCTTTGTTATATTTCTTTTTTAAAAAAATAATGTCATAAATGTCACTATCACACCCATGTGACTCTTTGGGCCCTCAAGTTTGGTAAAAATCTTACCATGGTCGGCCATGACTCAAATAAGATGATTTGGATACATGTTGGGGTCATTTTATATTATTATGATATTATTTTATTACCATTAACTACTTGATTACTAATTAATCATGATAATTAAAGATAATTACCGTCGTTACTATTCATAATGTCCAAAAACAAAAGATTCTGAATTACATAATTTGGACCTTATTATTCAAAATATTGAATCCATTTTACTAAATTCAAAACACAGAAATTTCAGTAATTAGTTTAAAAATAATTCTCGATGTCACAATCAAAGACGGGTTTTTAAGAAGTAAAATTTATGAGAAGATTGGCTTATTTTTACATCCAATTGAAAAGTGAAATTACTTCAAATGACCAAAATTTTATTAAATGATAAAAATGTAATTCAATTAAACTTTAAAAACATTTAAAATTACATTATAACTATATAATTAAATTCGATGAAAATGTAGTTTCGAAGTAAAATGCAGCATTTTCACTATTCATTAAAAATGTACATTTGTAACAAAAATACCATAAATTTATCCAAAGTAAATTTGATATTCCAAATTCAAAAATTATGTTCATTTTACCAAATTAAAACCATATAAGTCTCATTAATTAATTTTATAATTAATTCCTACTTTCAAAACAAATAGCATGTTTTTAAGAAACATTATCTATTAAAATATTGACAATTGTTTATGTCCAATTTCAATGTGAAATTAATTCCAATGACCACCATTGGATTAAATGAAAAAAAAAATTTCAACTAAAAATTAAACCCAATTAATAAGATAATATAACCATATAAATAAATTATATTAAAATGAGGTTTTGAATTAGAATAACACATTTTCACTATTCATTAAAAAATGAACTTTAGCGGAAAAATAACAAAAATTAACAAAAAGTAAATTTTGATGTCCCGATTCCAAAGAAGGATTTTATTTTGTAAAATATAATATATAAAAGTGCCAAAAAGTATATTTAAAAAGGGTTCTCCATCAAAAGGAATTTAATCAACCTTTTAAAGAATATTTGAATATTTATGCTTAAAATTGGATTCATTCTCATTTTAAGCCCCTATCATTTATTGGGTAATTGTTAAAATATTTAACAAACATATATAATCATTTTGTAGTTATTTATGTTCATTCCCTCTATTACAACGGTTAGGTGTTAACTACCATTTAAAATAATATTATTATATTATTAGTGTGTAACGTAAGATTTCAATGTAACTCGTTGTTGTGTATTGGCTACGCCATCGAGCATAACATTCCATTTAAAGTAATATTAAAATTTTATTAAAAAATATTAATAAAAATGAAAATGTTATATTCTTTATTTACCTGGGATGTTACACATTCAGTTTATATTTTTAGATAATTTTTTAAAAAACTATCAAGGTAGACCGATAAATTATATGTGAACATTTATAATCCGTATCTAATTGTTTTTACAAAAAAAGAAACTCTTAGAAATAAAAAATGATTTTTTACAACAAATAATCAATAATTTCATCTCTGAATATTATTCTCATTTAATAATATTATGACATATGAATTTTAAAAAAAATTGGTATTAGCAAATAATCTCAAAAAGGGACATAATGAATGTAAATCATTAGTAAGGTTTCTTGGGACATCATTAACATATGAATCCTAAATTCACCCTCTTAAATGGATTTACCAAATTGTCGACATCCATCTCCAAAAACTCTAAATTCAATAGAATTCTATTTTGGGGCTCACACTTAATATAATCTATATTAGGATCACCCGTCCTTCAAGAGAAATAACAGGGCGCAACCCTTCATATAAGTTATATGAGGCTCACTTGTGAGCTATATTGGTTCTAAACCATTTGTATAAGCTATATTGGGATCAAAAATTAAATTTTTATGTACCAAAACCTATAATATTTAAGTTTTCAACATTTCATTCATAAAATTTCATTTCCATTCATATTATAACAACTTAATTTTCAAAAAACGAATTTAAAACATTTAAAGGATATATTTTTGATTCAAAGTGTCACATACCACATTAAATATTAAAAATAGAATATTTGATAATTTAATGTTAAAACCACTATATACATATTAATATATCAATAAAATAATTTTTAAAAAATGGATATGAATAAAAATTATTAAGTAGAATAAAAATTTAAAAAACATAAATCAAATGATTTAGTTTAAGAGAACCATACCTCATTGAAAATTTAAATTATTAGCCATATGCAAGTAAAACGTTTTTTAAAACATTACATAACACTTGTATTGATATAATATGGTTAAAATAATTCAATGATGTTATATATATGCTTTATAAAAGACTAAAGGTGATTATCATCATGAAATGTATCAATGAAATGAGATTGAGATGAAATCCCTTATGTTAACTCCAACTCATCACATACTATATTTATCTTCTAGAATAACAGACTTACATTAATTATTTACATTATTTTGAAATTTTATAAATTCTATTATTAACTTTATGTGACTATTACCATGTCATTAAAATTATATTATTTTTTATGTTTATATAGATCTTTTTATCGATATTCAGTATTCGAGTTGAAAATGAACTTGTTTGGATGTCAATTGTCAATGAGATTATAATTCCATTATAACTATAATATATTTCATGAAATAATAATACAATTTTTATATCAATTATACCTTTAAATCAATTTATTACATATGGATATGAAAAATGAAAAAATTTAGAATCATGGAGATGATAAGACATATGTATGCCTGAGTAATGTCTTCTTTTTTCATTGATCATTATAGAATGTGGTTATGAACATTATTATCTTTCCATAATTATGATAACATCATTAATATAATATTTATTAATAAAATATTACTATATATATCATACAAGTTATTTAGTTAATAAAAATGAATCACATCACTTGGTGAAGGTAATAGTTCAGATATATGCACGAACAATGTTATCATATTTATGTACTTACTGTAAAAAAAATTATTATATTACTTTCAAATAATGATTAATATTTCAGTAATATCACATCTGAATAGTAATCCCATCAGTATAACTAGTCTTAATAAAATGGTGATAAAAAACATAATAAATCGGTTCTTGAGGCGGTTTTCCACCATACAACAGAATGAATAGTTCATTCCCATTTTTATGAAATTTTATATGGATTCAGGTGATTATATCAACATAATAATATATAAGTATATTTAGATTATTGTATATATTATTTATTATATTTTGGAAAATATTTGGAGGATGTCGAAAAATAAATAAAATAGAAATACTTAATGAAAAGGACACATTTTCTTTAGTTGATATCCTTTACAGAACACATGAAAACCTATATGGATGGTGTTATATCTAAAACAATGCATGAAAATGTGTGTATGGGTTCTATGAATTTTTTTTGGGTAGGTCTTGTCTGATATAAAAATATTTTTGAAGTTTGAATAATAGAAAGGAATGTGTAGCTTTTAATATAAGAGGTGTGGGGCACCCTTGGAATTATTAAATTTATTAAATTAATATAAATTCAATTTCGATTTAAAGTGGTCTCTAACTCATTTATTTCAAATATGGGAAGATTTTGGGTAGAATAATTATCATTAAATTAAAATTAAAAATAGATTTAAATTTTTAAATCCTTATCATTTTCTGTTAACCCTTATTTTATCATTGTCAATCTTACCGTGATTTCATTTCATTTCAACATAATGTGTTAATGTAATTTCCATGACAATTCAAACAATATAAAAAAATAAATTTATGATATGTTAGTAAATATCATCACCCTTTGGAAGAATATTATATTTTTAGGAAGATTATTAAATTTTATAAACTATTTACTATTTTATAATATCAATAGTGTCAATTCTAATGTTATCCATTAGTTGACAATAAAAAATTACCATAACAGCAATATAAACTCTAAAAAACTACATTAAATCATCAATAACATGTAAAATATGTCTATAAATTATTTTTACAGAATTAAATATGTCAAATAATATATATTTTATTATTCCAAATATCAATTATTTGATTTTTTTCATGAATTATGTAATTACTACATCATCTTTGTATCATAATTAATTTCAATTATCTCATTTTCTAAAATTATAAATAATTTTTTTCGATATAGGTAATATTTTTACCTTTATAATGGGTATTACTAGTAGAAGAGATACCATTTATAACTCTATATTAAAATACATTACCATTTAAAAATAAAAGTGTAACAAAATGACTATTCGTTGAATATAATATTATAATTGAATTAAAGTCGTTTATGTGGATCCATGTGATCATAAAATGTTCCCTATAATAATAATAGTATAAATAAAATAATCTAGTTAAATTAGTAAAAGTGTACGTGTAGTATTATTTTATTATAATATTATTAGTAACATTAATTTCACGATTTACAA
The DNA here is from genome assembly GCA_963277665.1 of Viscum album. Lineage (NCBI taxonomy): Eukaryota > Viridiplantae > Streptophyta > Magnoliopsida > Santalales > Viscaceae > Viscum > Viscum album. Next base: position 1,711,208,450 of record OY728152.1, on the reverse strand, counting down.
ACTATCTTGGTAAACCTAAAATTACCAAAGTTACTATTCATCTTGTCTAAAAAAGGTAAAAATTATAATATTTTGGTCAATATGATTCCAATTATTGGATTATTTTTCCTCAATTCAACACACAGAAGTAACAATAATTAATTTAAAATTAATCCCATTGACGGAATAAGAATATGAGTTTTTAAGTAAAATCAATCAAACGAATGACATGCTTTTCAATATATATAATTCATATATACATGGCTGATTTTGAAAATAATAAATTTTATTCACATCTCAATTTCAATAAAATTTGTAGGAAAAATGCTTATATCACATGAGGTATATTCTCATTAGTACTTATCTGTGTTTGGATTATAAAAAATCAAAAACATGATTATATATATAAATCATTTGATTTAAATTAAATAATATAAAAACAACGGAATTGAATATCATTCATTGATATAATATATATAAAAGTTTAAAAACAGAAAATTATAAACAATATATATAAATATACTCAAAAACATAAGAAATGTAAATGTGAAATGATAACATGAAACAACCTTAAATGATAATAAATTTCAAATTACAACTCTATAATAAATGTGTTATCCATGAAATGATAAATATGGATTCATATAAAATAAAACTTTAATTTGAGTCCAATATAATCATAATTATATATTTATATATAAATATTTATATATATAGAAACTTACAAATTTGAAAGAATAGTTTTAAATATTAAATTTACCCATGTTATAAACTGAAGGATTAAGAATTTGGGGAAATAGGGGGAGGGGCATGCATCACTGATTGAATTAATGACTTTATCAATTGGTGTGTTTCAAATAGTGGGTAAAAACAATATAAAAAAAATTCAACGAATTGGGGTGCGTTTTCCAATGAGGGAGTGACTGATCTGTTTACCCTTATATATAGGCATCAAGAGCTTCTATGTACATCCATAAGGACTCATCCTTAAAAAGTACATATTATAGTTTTTTTGAACTATAATTATCTTTTAAGGATAATTTCAGTTTAGATTTATAGAGAATTAGGAAAAAAAATATTAAAAGGTATGCCCAAAAATTTTATGTGGATATTTATTCTCAGTATCCACTTTTTAATCCAAATGAAACCCTATTATAATAAAACAATATTTATTTACATGAATCATATTCAATACATTCACCAAAAGGTCATCTTTTTTACTTTATAATATTAATAACATTAAAAATCATTATAAACATGTGATGAGTACAAAATATCAGTAAGGGAAATAAAGATAGTAAATCACTTGTCTTGTGATAACATGAAAACACATTAAAAATATTTTCATAAAATCTCATTTGAAATTATATTAAAATCACATAGGTTCCATGGGAAATAATTATCATACCACTCTTACATTCATATTTACAGATTGTATAATAACACAGTCGACATCCATTTCTAGAATACCCAATTCATTGGATTTCTATAATGTGATATAAGTTTCCTATAATCTATATTTGGGTGACACATCATTCATAAGATATATTTGGGATCAAAACATTGTATATATTTTATTGGGAAAACCCATGAGCTATAATGCGGATCAACCCTTCATATAAAATATATGGATATCTCCCATTAAACGTAGCAGTAAAAAAATTTATGATATTTATATTTTCAACATGAAACTCATTAATTTGCATTTTCATTTGTAAGATAACCAATCCATTTTATGAATAACCAATTTATAACATTTAAAATAGATACCTTTGAGTCAAAGTGCATGTACCAATTTTAAACACATAAAAAATATTAAATAATTAACATTTTAATACATTAATGTCCTTATAAATAAATCCAAATAAGTATTTTGAGAACATGAGGATGAATCATAAATATTTATGGGAATATATATTTAAAACACTTAAAACAATGTTATAGATTATGAGTAACTTACAGCCTTGAAAATATAAATTATATGCCACATGAATGTAGAAAACATTAAAAAACTTCCAATAACATGATTACGAACAATATATGGGTATTAATTTCCAAGGGGTTTTATATACACTTTATAAAATATTAAAAGTTTATATCATCATGAAATGTCATAGGGAAAATAGATTGAGATGACATCCATTACCTTAACTTCAAATAATCCCTTAAAATTAGTATCATCAAGAATAGTAAAATAAGGGAATTATTTAATTTCATAATTTGATATAGAAATATTAATATTCAATTCATTTTACTATTATTATTTCATAAAAATTTATTAATTTTTAATGGTCAAGTAAGTTGTTGTGTCGATATTCAAGACTCGAGTTGAAAATGAACACGGTATGATGTAAATAGTCCATGACGGAATAAGTGAATAATATCTAGAATAATATTCAGGAAATAATAATAAGTTTTTTATATCAATTATACCTTTATATATATTAATTAAATATAGATATGTAAAATTAACAATGTTATAATCATAGATAGAGTAATTTGTACATACGCATTAGTAACGTATTCATTATTCATTGATCATTACGGAAAAAAAGTTGACTAATTTTTAATATTCCCAAAATGATCATTATATCATTAAAAAAATATTAAAAATTTATATATACTCATATAGATCATATCACATCATGGAGGAGATAGTTAATATGTACGCATGAACACCATTACCATTTTTATGTTAATATAAATTAAGATCATAATGAATATATTAACATTTAAAATAATTAATATTTCATTAATATGACATATAAACATTTGTTATATTAGTATATCTATTCCTTAATTATAGTGATGAAAAAACGAACTATATCGATTCATGATGCGATAGTCCGACGTAGACTCGAACTAAAAGATCATTTCTGATTTTATGAAATTGAAGATATATAAAAGTTGTAATATTAAAAAAATACAATCTAACTATATTGGGGATATTGGATTTATTATTTCTTCATGGATGGAAATGATTTGAAGGATGTGGAATTGAAATAAAATAGATATAATTAAATAATAAGATACATCTTCTTCTTTTGATCACCTCGGATGAAATCCACAACACCTTTAAGTAGGGTTTTATATTAAAATTATGACCTCAATAATATGGAGAGGGAATCTATGATGTTTTTTGGGTAGGTATTGGGAGATCCCAAAGTATTTTTATGTTTTATTAATTTAGGTTAATGGGTGAGTTTTTATTGGAAAATGGAGGGGCACCGTTACAATGTTTAAATGTGTTGAATTAATATAAATTCAATTTCAATTTAATGTGATCTACAAATGATTTATTCCATCTATAGAATTATTTTGTGTATAATAAATGACATAAAACTATAATTAGAAAACTTTAAAAAAATTATTCATTATCTTTTTATGGTGACCATTATATTACACTTATTAATCATACCCTAATATCATATTGTTTACACTTTATGTGTTAATGTAATTACTATAACTTTTTAAAGGACCCAAATAATTTACTTTTCGACATTTTAGGACTTATATTAACAATTTGGAATAATATTATATTTTTAGGATTTTTATAACATTCAATATACTAATTTACATTTTGAGATACCAATAGTGTCAATTCTGACACTATTGATTAGTTGAGTTTTAAAAAATATCATTACAATAAGATAAAATAGAACCAACACATCAAAATCACCCAAAACGTGTAAAATATTTCGAAAGAAATTATTAATGGTATTATTTATGTCAAATGATTTTTATTTTAATATTTCTTTTATCATTTATTTGATTCGTTAATCAATTAAGAAATTATTGTGTCACCATTGTTTTATAATTTAATTTAATTGATTAGATTCTAAAAAATATAAATAAATAACCTTGATCATTATAATATTTTTACTTTTGAAATTTATATTTATAGTATTTAATAACCCTTATATAGTTATATATTTAAATAATTTACTTTTTAAAACAAATGTGTGACAAATATGATTATTAATTCAATAGAATATTATAAATGAATTAAAGTCATACATGTGGTTCAAAGTGGTCTAATAATCTACAAAAGAATTAACATGGACGGAATAGACTCATAAAATTAAATTAGGACATGTTTAATGGTAGTTTTAATCTATTATAATATTATTTAACCATTAATTTTTTGATATACCTTCAACCTTGGTAAAAAAAATTAATAATGTTATTATTCATCATCTCTGAAAATATAAGGGAACAAATTACAAAATTTTAACCATCTGATTCAAAATATGGAACTCATTTTTCCAAATTCAAGGGTAGTAATTAATTTAAAATTAATCCCATTAATGGAATTTGAAAACATGGTTTTATGTAAAAATCATCAAAATATTTAGATGTGTACAAATTTAACATCAATATAAAATTACATACAATGACCATAATCTAGTTAAATAATGAAATGTTATCTAATTACATATCAAGCCCAAGAAAATATATAACAAAAAATATAAATAATGAAGATAAAAAGTAAGGTTTGAATAAAGATACTTCATTTTTTACTATAAATTATAATGTATAATTTAGTATGTGGACTTAAGAAGTAATATACCATAATTAACTAAAAGGTGATTGTATCCAAAAACTTCATTCGTCAACATTAAAGGTAACAACATATATCTTAAAAACCAATTATTGTACATCAAACATAATACTAATAATATATTTATAATACCATGATGATATACCAAACTCTTAATAAATCATACTAATCTCTATATTTTTCTAAAACATCCTTTGATTCCAAATTCAAGGACTATTCTTTAGTCGTTATAAATTCTAGTGTTTATAAAATATAATACATATTTGAGTATCCTTTTATTTTGTATTTTTTGATAATTTGTTAAAACTCTAACTAGGTAGACCCATACATTAAATGTGAACATTTATAATCAGTATATACTTTATTTCACATAAAATAAACTCTTAAAAATTAAAAATTATTTCTTTATACGAAAAATATTTAATAATTTCATCTCAGAATATTATTCTCAAAATAAAATATTTTGATATATAAATTGTTTTTAAAACTTGGGAGTAGCAAAAAATCTCAACAAGGGACATAATGAATGTAAATCATTAGTAAGGTTTCTTGGGAGATCATTACCATATGACTCTTAAATTCACCCTCTTAAATGGAATAACGAAATTTTCGACATCCATCTCTAGAATTCTAAATACAATGGAATTATATTATGGGGAACACCCTTCATATAATCTATATTGGGATCACCCGTCCTTTAAGAGCTATAACAGTGCTCAACTCTTCAGGTAATTTATATCAGGATCACTTGTGAGCTATATTGGTTCTAAACTGTTTGTATATGCTATATTGGGATCACCAATTAAATTTTCAGGTACCAAAACATATAATATTTGAATTTTCAACATTCCATTCATAAAATTTCATTTTCATTCATATTATAACAACTAAATTTTCAAAAAACCTATTTAAAACATTTACAAGATAGATTTTTAATCAAAGTGTCACATACCACATTAAGAATTCTACTAGAATATTTGAAAATTAAATTTTAAAACATGTATATACATATTAAGATATCAATAAAATAATTTTGAAAATATATATATTAATGAAAATTATTAAGTAGAACAAATATTTAAAAATCATAAATCAATGATTTAGTTTAATAGTGCCTTACCTCAATGAAAATTTAAATTATTAGCCATATGCAAGTAGAATGTTTTTCAAAACATTAAATAACATTATTATTGATATAATATGGATAAAGTTATGCAATGATGCTATATATAGTCTTTATAAAAGACTAAATGTGCATATCATCATGAAATTAATCAATAAAAGGAGGTTGAGATGAAATCCCTTAAGTTATCTCCAACTCATCACATACAATATTTATCTTCCAGAATAATTGAGTTACATTAATTATTTACATTATAAAATTAAAATATTATTCATTAAATAATCAATAACATGTTAAATATACCAAAAATATTTTCTATGGAATAAATTATGTCAAATAATATAAAATTAAAATTTCAAAATATATTTTATTTAATTTTTTCATGAATTATTAAATTACTACATCATCTTTGTATCATAATTAAATTTAATTGTCTCATTTCATAAAATTATAAATAAATGTCCTTGATATAGTTAATATTTTTATCTTTACAATTGGTATTCATAGTAGAAGATATACCATGTATAAGTCCATATTAAAATATATTACAAATTTAAAATAAAAGTGTAACAAAATGACTATTCTTTGAATATAATATTATAATTGAATTAAAGTCGTCTAAGTTGATTGATGTGATAATAAAATTTACCCTATTATGATAATAGTATAAATACAATAATCCAATTAAATTAGGACAAGATTAAGTGTAGTATTATTTTATTATAATATTATTAGTTCCTTTATTTGCTCGATTTTCCAACTACCACGGTAAACATAAAATTACTAATGTTGCTATTCATAATGTCTAAAAAAGGAATAAAAATTATTATATTTTGGTTCATATGATTACTATTATGGGAATAATTTTCCTAAATTCAACACACAGAATTAACAGTAATTAATTAAAAATTAATCCCATTGACAGAATAAGAATATGAGTTTTGAAGTGAAATCAATCAAAAGAATGACATACATTTCTATCTAATTTAATTTTGAAATTATTTTTAACATCCAAATTAAAATAAATGATAGAAAATTAATCTAATTACACATTAAAACCCTTTAATATGATAATCTATGAATATAAATAAATTAGAAAAAAATAATTTTTAATCTAAAATATACCATTTTTACATATTCATTAAAAAGTGAATATTATCAGAAAAATACAAAAAATTAATCCAATGTAAAATTATAATGTACTCCATCCAAGGAAGATTTTAATATTTTCCTATATAATATAAACTATTTTCTACAACTAAATTTAAAAGGGGTTCTCCATCAAATGGGGGGAAAATAATTTTTTTTGAAAAACATTAATTTTATCTATAAAATTGTATTTGTTCTTATAGAATGTCTAGAAAAAATATAAGATAAATTTTAAAAATTAAATTAAATATATTTCATATATATCATAATATATTAAAACAATGGTGATTTTATTATTTTATAAACACAATTATTCATTGATAAATATTTTGTCATAAAACTCATGGTTTTAATTCAATTGGTTTTTATTTTAATTTATAATAACTTTGATAAACACTGAATCCTTATATAAACATGTCTTTTAATGAACCACCAATTCACATTGTCTTGATAGATAAATGAGTCATTAATTGTCCTTAAGCGATATTCTCAAGGTGCCAAAGGCAGGCAATAAATGTCGAAGGGTTTCTAAACAAATGGGGGACAATTTACCCTTTTAGAACATAAAACAGAACTAACAATCGTAACCAAACTAATCAACTAAATGACGCATCATAAAAACTAAGAAAAACCAATAATTTATTTTATCATAAACCAACCAAGATTACCACAACAGAAACTAACACTGAATCAGAGTAAACAGCGGAAAGACAAAATAAAAGACTACAAGATGACAACCCAACTACATGCTCCACCAGCTCGAGGCTCCAACATCACAAACCAACCCAAGTATCAAGAAGTGGTACTATAAACCTGTGACACTTTACTTTTTCCAATATCCCGGTATATGATATAAGGCCCTAGACATAAACCTTACTTAATCTTGAGTTATTAAAAGATTACACATTGAGGATCTTTTCTGGTTTAGAGTTTTAGAGAATTAGATCATAAAACTTTCATTACATTCCACATATAAACAAAGTGGTTACATAAAGATAATATTCTTCTTTCCCATCAATGGAAACATATTTAAAATAAAACATGGATTCTTTCTTGACACTCCCTTGACACTATCATCATATCATGTACCTTTCCCTTGACCTGTGAAAAACATTTCAAAAAAACTTAGGATGACCATAAAAAGATCAGTAAGGGATATAAAAATATATGGAAAGGAAACATGGGTACATATATACATAAGAATGAAATCATACTTTACCCATAAAACATAAGCACTTCAACATACCTCATCAAATCATGAATAAATCATAGAAATCATAAGACATAAAGGTAACTTGAGGCATTCATAACATTCTTACATAGGGAGTAACCCTCTTGGTTACGTTTGGAATACCAATCAGAGTATATTCCCTAAATCACTTCGTAGAAACCATAACATTACACTCCTTCGTGTTACCCAATGCATTGGAGAGCTATATCGGGCTCACTCACCCTTAGTTTATCACGGAACCACCTGTCTTCATAATAATGCCCAAGAACCTCAACATACTCGTATCACATAAAACATGAATAAAGGAAACATAACATTTCCACCTTTCAATCACAAGATATCAATAAAACACATTGATATAAAAACATTATGAAAACCATTTTCAATAACAAAATAAAAGAAAAGTAAAACATGGTATTTATTTTTCTTTTAAAAAAAAGTATGGCATGTAGAGGAAGCTGAAACTCAAATAATGGTCACGGCGGTGGAGAAGTCATTGTTGCCGCATACGTACGACAAAAACATTCCCTTTTTTCATTTAGTAAATTTTTCGTATAAAAAAGATTCCATTTGAATAAAAGTAAAATTCAAAGGGTTTTATACACCATATAAAAGAAGTTTGTGTATAAAACAAAATATGCCTCAATGAATGGAGATTTAGACGAAGTCCCATACCTCGGGTCCGACTTGACTCGGTCATTCTTTAATCTCCTGAATAATAAACTTGAGTTAATTTCTACTTGTTTAAGAACCTTTTTCAACTTCATTATTCCTTTTATATCACTTATTTCCATGTCATGAACACTATGTAATTATTTAAGTTAATAACGGTCGTTTAACGGTCATTGGTACTTGAGTCAAAAATAAACCCTTTTATAATTACATGTTGTTCATGTATCCATTATATCCAGAATTATAATAATTATGTATATATCATATATATCCAGTATATACATGCATTTATAATATTACATAATCATTTAGAGGTAGGAAATGAAATGCACCGTTCATGGAGACGGTAAGCCGTACGTACGCATGGACGCTACTTTCATTTCTATTTAGTATTTTATAGAATGGAATCATAATTATATAAAGGTATATTATAATTACAGTATAAAATCATATATAATATCATAGTTCCATCCTTTATATGTCCCACATATGGTATTTAACGAATCAAATCACTTTGAGGGGGCGGTAGTCCGCACTTCCTTAAATGAAGATATTGCGTTTACCCATAATGGAAACCATAAAGGTATGCCCAAAATGAAAAATACAGAACCTTAAGGAAAACATATACATATTATATATCATATATAAATATAGTGAAATCCTAATGGCCACCTTTGAAGGTCTTAAAATAATGTTGAACAATCATCGTTTCGGGAGGCATAAATTCACCATCCACGGAAACAGTATGTCCTTTAACCATTAGATGTAGGTGTGTGTAAGTGTAGCTCGAATAATTCTTATAACAACATCCTAGTATATTGAGGATACTGTATTTTTTACAAAAGAAAAGAATAAAAAGAGTTTAGGGGGTTGGAGAAGAAAAATCAAACAAAAGGACTCAAAAGAAGGCATTACCTTAAAATCGGGTAACTCTCTTAGATTTGAGCTCAAAGGCTTCCTTGGGAAGACTTCTGCCCAAAGTGAGGCTTCAAGGAGTAAGAGAGGGATGTGGAGAGGCAAAATGGGCAGGGTTTGGCCGATCCAAAGGCTTTGGGAGTGAGGGTAAGGAGGTAGAGGTGGGGGCCTTTTATAAGAGGAGAGGAGGGGCACTCTTGGAAGGTAAAGAAAAATCACTTTATTTTAAAATGGTATTCGGATTTAAGAGGTCCCACATTGATGTGTTTCGAGGATAAGGTGATAAGAGTTATAACTCCACCCATACAATAGGTTTTGGACATGTTTAGGTCTTAGATTTTACATTATCATTCCATTTTATTTAAATCGTTAAATAATGAGGTCATCGCTGCATCATCATGATGTCATAAATAATTTAATTTATTTAAAGTCTAAAAATTATAATAAAAAATAATATGATGTAGGAAATCTTTTTAGATTTCCAATTACTATTTATAATCAAAAATCCAATCTTTATAACCCCATGTAAAAATTGTTTTAGTAAAACATCTAATGTTTGTGTCATTTTTACTTTTACATTAAATAAAAAGTTATTTATGTCATTTCCCAACCAAAGTGGCTCCATGGGGTCCCCAAGTTGACCCATGGATTTTCTTGGTCGGCCATGACACATCCAATGAGGGTAGTACATGTTTCAAGCTCATCTCATTTTATTAAAGCATTATTTTTACCTTAAACTACACTAATTACCTCTAATCGCGATTAAAAACTTAATAAGATACTATTCACCAAAAAATTATTTTAACCCCATTGAACCACATTTTACTTCTTAATGACAACCATTTATTTCGGATTTTTGAAATTCAAAACACAGAGGTGGTAAAATTTCATTTAAACGAAAAATCAGTTCTTATAAGTACCACTTAGTGGTTTCACTATTCATCAAAAAATTGAAGTTTTTCAGAAAAATACCAAAAATTCACCCTAATCTATATTTGATATTCCAAATTCAAAAATGAAGTCTATTTTACAAAATTCAAAACATATAAGTCACGTTAATTAATTTAATAATTAATTCTCGTTTTCATGACAAATAGAGTGTTTTTGTGAAACAATATGTATCAAAAGATTGACACCAGTTTAAGTCCAATTTCAAAGTGAAATTGATTCCAATGACCACCATTGGATTAAATGGTAAAAATATATTCTAATGTAACTTCATAACCAATTCAAAAGATAATCTAATCATATAAATAAATTATATTGAAAAGCAGTTTTGATGTAAAATGCAATATTTTTCACTATTCATTAAAAAATGAACATTGTTTGAAAAATACCAAAAATTCACACAAAGTAAATTTTGATGTCCCAATCACAAAGAATAAGTTTATTTTGAAAAAAATAGCTTATAAAATTGTCAAAAGATATATTTAAAAATGGTTTTCCATCAAAAGGAAGTAAAACAATATTTTAAAAATATTAGTGTATTCCATGCTTAAGATTGGATTTATTTTCATTTGAAGCCTCTAAAACACTATCTAATTAATTAATAGACATAGATAAAAATATCTATTACTCATTACTTACTTGGGATGTTATATCCTTCCCCCCTTTTGAAAATTTTTTCCCCGCAATTTATTTACTTATCGAATAAATGGGGGTACTTATCCCTCATTGCATTTTCAGATTCCCATGTTGCCTCTTCCATCATGTGGTTTTTCCATAAAACCTTTACCTGATTAATCACCTTATTCCGTAACACTTGCTCCCTGTGGTCATGAATCTGGACCGGTTGTTCCTCATAAGATAGGTTCTCTTCCAGCTGAACTACCCCTAGACTGAAAACATGAGATGGATCTGGCATATACTTTCTCAACATAGAAACGTGAAAAACATTGTGTACCTGAGATAAACTCAGAGGTAAAGCTACCCAGTATGCAACTGATCCAACTCTCTTCAGAATTTCGTATGGTCCAATAAACCTTGGACTCAGCTTTCCTTTCTTACCAAATCTCATCACACTTTTCCAACGCGAAACCTTGAGAAAATCATGATCACCTACCTCGAAAGATAGATCCTTCCTCCGGTTATCCTCATAACTCTTCTGCCTGCTCTGATCTGTTCTCATGTGCTTCTGAATTAGATGAACTTTTTATGCCATCTCTTCTACCAATTCTGGTCCCATCAACTTCCTTTCACCCACTTAATCCCAGAAGGCTGGAGTTCGACACCGCTTCCCATATAATTCCTGAAATGGTGCCATCTATATACTGGAATGAAAACTGTTATTATATTAAAATTCACCAAAGAAAGATGTTGGTCCCAACTTCCCTGATAATCCATAGAGCAAGAACGTAGTATATCCTCCAATGTCTGAATTTTTCGTTCTGACTGCCCATCTGATTGAGGATGAAAAGCTGTACTAAAAATTAATTCAGTACCCAACGACTTCTGAATTCCTTTCCAAATGTTAGAAGTGAACCGGGGATCACGATCAGATACAATGGAGAGGGGAACTCCATGTAACCTGAATATCTCTTTAAGATACAAACGGGAAAGTTGATCTAGGGAAAAAGTATCTCATATAGCAAGGAAATGAGCAGATTTAGTCAAGCGATCAACAATAACCCAGATTGAATTATTACCTCGAGATATCTTCGGTAATCCCACAACAAATTCCATGGATATATTCTCCCATTTCCACTCTGGCACTGGTAAAGGATGAAGCATCCCTTTCAGTAACTGCCACTCTGCTTTAACCTATTGACATGTCAATCACTTCACAGTAAAATCAGAAATATCTCTTTTCATTCCATCTCACCAGTAATACTCCCTCAGATCTTTGTACATCATAGTACTGCCAGGATGAACTGAAAACAGAGAACTATGAGCTTCACATAACAACTCTCTCTTCAACTGTGAATCACAAGGCACACACAATCTCTTCCCAAATCTAAAAACACAATCATTATCAATGTTGAATTCAGGAAACTTACCTTTCTGAACCAGCTCTACCTTTTTCTGCAACTCACTGTCTTGCTTCTGTGCTTGCTTGATTCTATCTGATAGAGATGATCTCACTGATACCTAAAACAAAACATAAGAACTTCCTGCACCAACAACTTCTGTGCTAAAGTTCATCAAATCCTTAACCAAAGGATCACATTCCAAACACAACATTGCTAATGAAGAATTACTTTTTCGACTCAAAGCATCAGCCACTTTATTTTCTTTTCCCGGATGGTAATTAATTGTACAATCATAATCCTTGATTAATTCCAGCCATCTCCTCTGTCTCATGTTTAACTCTTTCTGAGTGAATATATACTTTAAACATTTGTGATCAGTATATATTTCACACTTTAAACCATACAAATGATGCCTCCAAATTTTTAAAGCGAAAACAACAGCAGCTAATTCCAAATCGTGTGTAGGGTAATTTTCCTCATGAGTTTTCAACTGTCGTGAAGCCTAAGCAATTACCTGATCATTTTTCATTAGGACACAACCAAGTCCTTTCAATGAAGCATCACTGTATATAACAAACTCACCATTCCTGGATGGTAGTGCCAAAACTGGAGCATTCACCAATATTCTTTTCAATTCCTGAAAACGATCATCACATTCTTTTGTCCAGATAAACATAACACCCTTCAGAGTTAGCTTAGTCATTGGACTAGATAACTGTGAAAAATTTCTAACAAACCTTCAGTAATATCCTGCCAAACCAAGGAAGATACGAATCTCAGTTACATTTATGGGTCTTTCCTATTCTTCAACATCCTTTGTTTTTGTAGGATCAAAAGTTATTCCATCTTTAGAAACAATATGACCAAGGAAAGAAATTTTTTGCAACTAAAACTCACACATGCTGAATTTTCCATACAATTTCTTTTCTTTTAAGGTTTGCAATATAACCCTTAAATTTCTTTCATGCTCCTCTTTAATTTTAGAAAACACAAAAATATCATCAATGAAAACCACCACAAACTTATCCAAGAACTCATCGAAAATTCTATTCATTAAGTCCATGAATACAGCAGGTGCATTGGTTAGCCCAAAAGAAATTACTACAAATTCATAATGGCCATATCTTGTACGGAACACGGTCTTCAGAACATCTTCTTCCTTTACCTTCAGCTATTGGTACCCCAATCTCAAGACAATCTTTGAAAAATACTGAGCTCCCTGGAGCTGATCAAACAAATCATCAATATGAGGCAAAGGATATTTGTTATTAACAGTGATGTTATTCAAGGATCTATAATCAATGCAAAGTCTCATTGAACCATCTTTCTTTTAAAAAAATAAAACAGGAGCACCCCACGGTGATGTGCTAGGTCGAATGAAACCTTTCTCTAATAAATCTTGCAATTTCTCCTTCAACTCTAAAAGTTCAATTTGATCCATTCGATAAGGGGGTTTTGAAATTGGCTTAGCATCAGGAACTAAGTCAACAGTAAACTCAACTTCCCGATCTGGTATTATTCCAGGCAACTCATCAGGAAAAACATCAGGATACTCATTTACCACTGGCACATAATTAATCTGAACAGTTCCTTTATTTTCAATGATGTGTGAAAGGTAGCATTCATTTCCATCTTTTACAAGTTTCTTGGCCTCTTGATAAGTTATCAACAGTAAGGGTTCATTCTTGTACACAAACTGAAAGTCTTTCTGAAAAGAAACTTCTTTAGCTCTACAGTCAATCTTAGCATGGTAAATAGAGATCCAATCCATACCCAGGATAACATCAAACTCTACTAGAGGTAGAACAATAAGGTTTGCAAGTAGGTTCTTTCCATAGATAAGGATAGGAAGATTCTTATAAATTCTTTTTTCCTCAACATTTCCCCCAGGTGTTTTTACCAAATGTTCAAGAGTAATTTCTTGAGATGGTTTTCCCATTTTACTAGAAATGGTTTCAGAGATAAAAGAATGTGTAGACCCCAAATCAAACAACACACTGGCATAATCTGAAAAAACAAACAAAGTACCTGATACAACTTCATTTGATGGCCCGACATCTACTGAAGTAGTTGCAAAGGATTTCACCACCCCTTTCTGCTTGTAGTCTAACTGCTTCCCATCACCCAAGATCTTTTTCCGACACTCATTTGCATAGTGACCTATCTCATTCCACTTATAACATTTCACTAACTGTAAATCAAATTTGGTCTTACCATCACCCTGATCTTTTCCAGTGCAATCACGAGCCTTATTTCCCATCTTACCACATCAGTAGCACTTTCCAGAATTTAGAAGACATTCCCCAGCATGCCTTTTTTCACATTTATCACAAACTGGAAACTTAGTTTTCTTACCGTCAGACTTTTTTGAATAATTCTTACCTTTCTCCTGCCACCTCGGTCTCTTCTTCTGTTGGTTGTTATAGGACACTTGATCATCGGAAAAATCCATTTCCACCTTCTCATCACATCGAACATGCTTTTAATAACTTTTAAACTCACGAGAAGCTAATGCCCTTAGATATTTTGGCTTTAATCCTGAGTAAAAATGATTTATTTTACTATCAAGGTCTCGGATAAAATTTGGAGCATACCTTTCCAATCGAGTGAACCTTTCTTCATATGAAGCCACTGAGTCTTTCTCTTGCCTCAATTCCAAGAATTGATTTTCCATCCTAAGTCGAACAGCCTTAGGAAAATACTTCTCAAGAAACATACCTTTGAATTCATCCCAGTAGAGAGCATCAATCTCATCAGCGTCCCTGATATTTTTAACCATCGACCACCACAAAACTGCTTCACCCTCCAAACAACAAATAGCAAGACTAACCTTTTGATTGTCTGAACACCCCATGACATCAAAAATCTTCTCCAGTTCTTTAATCCACCCTTCAGCTAGCATAGGGTCAGATGATCCTCTAAATGGTGGGGGATGTTGCCTCATGAAATGTTCCACCACTGACATGTTCCTCTACGGTTGATCTGGTTGATCTCGTGTATGGATACCACCGCTATTTATCGCTTGAGTAAACTGCGCCATTACTACAACAAACTGTCCAGTTCCAATTCTGACCATCTCAGGATGCTGATTTGGAAGGTTATTTCCTTCTGCATGCCTTCCTAGCAATGCTTCCCTGTTTCCTCTGCGGAAAACCATTCTGAACAAACATTTCTTAGATGAAGCAATATGGTAATCTTTAAATACTATATCACTTCAATTTGACCATAAGAAAATATTTTTGGATAATCATTTAATAGAATTATAACTCCTAAAGTTATCTAAACAGACCTTTGATGCCAACTCTAAGGCCCCAGCCTTAAACCTTACTTAATCTTGAGTTATTAAAAGATTACAAATTGAAGATCTTTTCGGGTTTAGAGTTTTAGAGAATTAGATCATCAAACTTTCATTACATTCCACATATAAACAAAGTGGTTACATAAAGATAATATTATTTTTTCCCATCAATGGAAACATATTTAAAATAAAACATGGATTCTTTCGTGACACTCCCTTGACACTATCATCATATCATGTACCTTTCCCTTGACCTGTGAAAAACATTTCAAAAAAACTTGGGATGAGAATAAAAAGCTCAGTAAGGGATATAAAAATATATGGAAAGGAAACATGGGTACATATATACATAAGAATGAAATAATACTTTACCCATAAAACATAATAACTTCAACATACCTCATCAAATCATGAATAAATCATAGAAATCATAAGACATAAAGGTAACTTGAGTCATTCATAACATTCTTACGTAGGGAGTAACCCTCTTGGTTACGTTTGGAATAACCATCATAGTATATTTTCTAAATCTCTTCGGAGAAACCTTAATGTTACACTCCTTCACGTTACCCAATGCATTGGAGAGCTATATCGGGCTCACCCACCCTTAGTTTATCACGGAACCACCTGTCTTCATAATAATTCCAAAGAACCTCAACATAATCGTATCACATAAAACATGCATAAAGGAAACATAACATTTCCACATTTCAATCACAAGATATCAATACAACACATTGATATAAAAATATTATGTAAACCATTTTCAATACCAAAATAAAAGAAAAGTAAAACATGGTATTTATTTTTCTTTTAAAAAATGTATGGCTTGTAGAGGAAGCCGAAACTCAAATAATGGTCACGGCGACGGAGAAGTAGTTGTCACCGCATACGTACAACAAAATCATTCCCTTTTTTAGTTTAGTAAATGATTCGTATAAAAAATATTCCTTTTGAATAAACATAAAAGTAAAATGGGTTTATACACCATATAAAAGAAGGTTGTGTATAAAACAAAATATGCCTCAATGAAAGGAGATTGAGACGAAGTCCCATACCTCAGGTCTGACTTGACTCGTTCGTTCTTTAATCTCCTGAATAATAAACATGAGTTAATTTCTACTTGTTTAAGAACCTTTTTTAAGTTCATTATTCCTTTTATATCACTTATTTCCATGTCATGAACACTATGAAATTATTTAAGTTAATAACAGTCGTTTTAATGATCATTGGTACTTGAGTCAAAAATAAACCCTTTATAATTACATGTTTTTGATGTATCAATTATATCCAGAATTATAATAATTATTTATATATCATATATATCCAGTATATACATGAATTTATAATATTACATAATCATTTAGAGCTAAGAAATGAAATGCACCGTTCATCGATACGGTAAGTCGTACGTACGCATGAACGCTACTTTCATTTCTATTTCATATTTTATAGAATGGAATCATAATGATATAAAGGTATATAATAATTCCAGTATAATATCATATATAATATCATAGTTCCATCCTTTATACGTCCCACATATGGTATTTAACGAATCAAATCACTTTGAGGGGGCGGTAGTCCGCACTTCCTTAATTGAAGATATCGCGTTTACCCATAATGGAAACCATAAAGGTTTGCCCAAAATGAAAAATAAAAAAGGATAAGGAAAACATAAACATATTATATATAATATATAAATATAGTGACATCCTAATGGCCACCTTTGAAGGTGTTAAAATAATGTTGAACAATCATCATTTCAGTAGGCATAAATTCACCATCCACGGAAACAGTATGTCCTTTAACCATTAGATGTAGGTGTGTGTAAGTGTTTCTAGAATCCTTCTTATAACAACATCCCATTATATTGAGGATAATGGATTTGTTACAAAAGAAAATAATAAAAAGAGTTTAGGGTGTTGGATAAGTGAAATCAAACAAAAGGACTCAAAAGAAGACATTACCTTAAAATCGGGTAACTCTCTTACATTTGAGCTCAAAGGCTTCCTTGGGAAGACTTCTGCCCAAAGTGAGGCTTCAAGGAGTAATATAGGGATTTGGAGAGCCAAAATGGGCAGGGGTTGGCCGAGCCAAAGTCTTTGGGAGTGTGGGTAAGGAGGTAGAGGTGGGGGCCTTTTATAAGAAGATAGGTAGGGCACTCTTGGAAGGTAAAGAAAAGTCACTTTATTTTAAAATGGTATTCGGATTTAAGAGGTCCCAAATTGATGTGTTTCTAGGATAAGGTGATAAGGTTTCGAAATCCACCCATCCAATAGGTTTTGGCCATGTGTAGGTCTTAGATTTTACATTATCATTCCATTTTATTTTAAATCGTTAAATAATGAGGTCATCGCTGCATCATCATGATGTCATAAATAATTTAATTTATTTAAATTCTAAAAATTATAAAAAAACTACTATGATGTAGGAAATATTTTTAGATTTCCAATGACTGTTTATAATCAAAAATATGATCTTTATAACCCCATGTAAAAATTGTTTTAGTAAAACATCTCATGTTTGTGTCATTTTTACTTTTACATTAAATAACAAGTTATTTATGTCATTTCCCAACCAAAGTGGCTCCATGGGGTCCCCAAGTTGACCCATGGATTTTCTTGGTCGGCCATGACACATCCAATGAGGGTAGGACATGTTTCAAGCTCATCTCATTTTATTAAAGCATTATTTTTACCTTAAACTACACTAATTACCTCTAATCGTGATTAAAAACTTAATAAGTTACTATTCATCAAATAATTATTTTAATCCCATTGAACCACATTTTACTTCTTAATGACAACCATTTATGTCGGATTTTTGAAATTCAAAACACAGAGGTGGTAAAATTTCATTTAAACAAAAAATCAGTTTTTATAAGTACCACTTAGTGGTTTCACTATTCATCAAAAATTGAAGTTTTTCAGAAAAATACCAAAAATTCACCCTAAGCTATATTTGATATTCCTAATTCAAAAATGAAGTCTATTTTACAAAATTAAAAACATATAAGTCACATTAATTAATTTATTAATTAATTCCCACTGTCATGACAAATAGCGTGTTTTTATGAAACAATATGTATCAAAAGATCGACACCAGTTTAAGTCCAATTTCAAAGTGAAATTGATTCCAATGACCACCATTGGATTAAATGGTAAAAATATATTCTAATTTCCCTTCAAAACCAATTCAAAAGATAATATAATAATATAAATAAATTAGATAAAAAAGTAGTTTTGATGTAAAATGCATTATTTTTCACTATTCATTAAAAAATGAACATTGTCTGAAAAATACCAAAAATTCACACAAAGTAAATTTTGATGTCCCAATCATAAAGAATAAATTTATTTTGACAAAAATATCTTATAAAATTGTCAAAAGATATATTTAAAAATGGTTTTCCATCAAAAGGCAGTAAAACAATCTTTTAAAAATATTAGTGTATTCAATGCTTAAGATTGGATTTATTTTCATTTTAAGCCTCTAAAACACTATCTAATTCATTAATAGACATAGATAAAAATATCTATTACTCATTACTTACTTGGGATGTTACATATGACATCTGCAAAAGCACCAACGTGCTAATGCATGGGGTGAGTAATGAAACACAGTAGGTTTTCCCCGATGACTTCTTAACCCATGCCTCTAGGATAAAACATGTTATCACATTTATATAAAACAATTTATATAAAACAATTCAAAAATAGTTCAGAATATAAAAAGTTCCATGTAAAAACAATTTTCCAACAAAACCTATCTTTCTCAAGAAACGAAACCAAGCAAATTTTCCAATATATTTCACATTTCCATTTTTGAAAATTCATTCAATTTCACATATCCACACCATTACCCATGCATGCATCGTTATGAAAGTTCCTTACTCATGAGCTATCTCTAATAGATCTACCAATTAGTTACAAGGTAATTATTACCCATGTGCCAATACAATTTTGGCACCGAGCACAAGGTCATATTTCAACCAAGCCTCGTAAATGAAATATGAACACACACACCAAGTATTCCCAAAAACAACACCATTTCAACCATGCCAAAACCATTTCATTAAAACAACCCTTTTATTGAAACCCTCTATTTCCCCAAACCATTTTCAAAATCCAGAAAATACATATTTTAAAATCACTATTTTAAAATCGAGGAACCAAAACACTTTACACAAACCATTCTTTCAATTTCTACAATTTCATCAAAACCCATAAATCATCACTAAAGAAGATTTATAACATGATTTGAACCAAAATTTCACAATAAAAACCAAAAAATTAAATAAATTTGAACTAATAATTCATGTTCTAAGAAACAGAAATTTATAGTGAATCCACCTACCTCAACAAATTGGGCGAAACCAACCAACGGACGAAGAACCACAACAATACCGAGCCGATTCTCAAAAAAACCATCCTTAGATCTCTTATCCTAACACAACCAAGACCAAATATTGTCATATTTGGAATCCACACCCTTATGTCTACCCAAAACAGGTGTATATCTATGAAAATGAGATAAAAGGAGAAGTAGATCTAAGTAGATCTAAGAAACCAATCAAGAATGATCACACACCTTAAGAATCCGGCTTCAATTCGCCAAGAGAAGCCTTCGGATCGCCTCCGGAATGCTTGGGAGAAGTCTTCAAACCTTCAAGGGAGAGTAATCCTGAGTTAGGGCCACTAAGGTGCTTTTATGAGGTAGTTAGTGGAAAAACGAATTAGATCCACAATTTTAGGATCTACTTTTAAGTGACAGCACGGTTAGTCCGCACGGTTTGAAAAAACTGTGCGCTAACCGTGTGTTAGCTTCTGCCTCGGACATCCTTCACGCATGGCCTCATCGCATGGTTTCCCTTAACCATGAACCAACCGTGTATAAGCCAATACCTCCCGAGCCAGCGATTCATGGTTTGGCCACACGGTTTAGACTAACCGTGCGCCACTCGTGTGCCTTCCCCTTTGCTTCAAACTTCAATCTAGGATCTCCCGACTCTCCCAAACGTCACCCTTAACATTTAAAACCAAAAAAAGCATCAAGTAAGGGTTACATACCAGAAACCGGGGGTAATAAAGTTTCCCCACCATTGGCCTTTACGTCCCCAAAAAGTATAAAACCATTTCTTGACTGAAAGGGTTATGGCCACTGCTCCTTCATTTCTTTCTCACGTTCCCAAGTCTCTTCCTGAATCTGACCATTTTTCCACAAAACCTGCACTAGGGTGATTCTTTTTTCACACAATACGTTATCCTGCCTATCCACAATCTGCACCGAGATATATACCAACGATGCATCCAATTCTAGGTCAACGTGATCCCATATGATCACATGGTCAGGATCGGTCTGATACTTCTTCAACTGAGATACATGGAACACATTGTGCACTGCACTGAACTGTGGTGGTAATGCCAACTGATACGCCACCTCGCCACCCAATTCCAGTATCTCAAAAGGTCCTATATATCAAGGAGATAATTTTACCTTCTTCCCTGAAACGACGATGTCCAAGCCTTGGAGATATTCTCAAACCGACATGATCACCTACAACCAACGACAACTGTCTTCGACGGTGATCTACATAAGATTTATAACGACTCTGAGCCGTCTCCATATTCCTTCTTATCAATTGAATCTTATCTATTGTATCCAAGACAAGGCTCGGCCCAAATAGTGATGTCTCACCTATTTCCACCCAGCATAGTGGAGAATGACAAGGACGCCCATACAGTGCTTCAAATGGGGCCATGTGTATCGAGGCCTGATAACTGTTATTGTATGAGAACTCCGGTAAGGGTATATGCTCCTCCCATGAGCCACCAAAATCCATTACACAAGCCCAAAACATGTCCTCCAATGTTTGTATCCCCTGCTCATATTTCCCATCTGTTTGAAGATGAAACGCCATGCTCATAGTCAACTGGGTTCCAAGGCCCTGCTGTAAGGATTTCCATAAATGAGATATGAACCTCGGATCTCTATCTGAGATGATAGACACTAGTACACCATGTCTCCCAAACGTCACCCTTAACTTATAAAACTATGAAAAGCATCATGTAAGGGTTACATACTAGAAACATGGGGGTACTACATGTGTAAACCCTATTTTCATAACTAAATTAATAGTATTGAATCCATCCATTCTAAAAAATATTTAAAATTGAATAATTTAAATAATAATATTTAATAGTTCATTTAAAAATGATGAGGTGTATCATGTACTCTATAGATCTTAGTATTTATTTTTAATTTACAAAACACTAGATGTTATAAGAGTCTTAAGGAAATAATTTCCATGGGTCATTATATCATAAATATATTGGTTCAGACTAACTATAGGAGAGACAATGGTATTTTTATTTTTTGTCAGCTTGGGAATGGCTTGCAGATGTCGCTGATATAAAATGGTAGAATTATACAACGGTAGTGGATTTAATCAATCTGAGGTGGTCTAATGGATGACTTATGGTCATATTTGTTTCCTATAGATTGCTTTAAAGCATGAGTAATTGGGTGTGTAGTTGGATTGCAGGGGAATAATAATATGTAAGTATCAAAAACATTTTTGTTTTTCTATTTACGTTTAATTAGTTTATCATTTACATTTTATAATGCTATATATATTTTTATATGGATAAAAATTCAATATATATTGGATGTATAGAAATCTAAAATTAATATATATTTTAAATATTAATATATTACATAATTATAATAAAATATATTATTCATTCAATTAATTATTTGTTATAAATACATATATATATAATCCAAATTTTTATTTTTATTAAATATAATTTTAAGAAACAATATTTTTATTTTTTTAATTATTCATTAAAAAATATAATTTATATTTATATGATCAAACTGTATTATTATTATTAATATTACTTTCAACATTATCACGAAACATTCATTTTAATTAATTCATCTCATTTTAAAATTGATTAATTTTTAGATCAAAACATCAAAGAACAATAAATATTTTACTAATATCATTATTAATATTATCATGCATTTTTCATTAAAACATAATAAGTTTATTTTGATAACGACAATAAAAATTTGAATCTGAATATATTGTGCAATACTGTGATTAATTATAATATATTTTCCATTTTTCTTCAACTTATTAATGAAACGAATATTAAAATAAAATATTCAGGTATATGTACAACATTATTTCAAAAACAATATCCTTATTTCATCATTACATATTTTAAAAAACCTCAAATGTGGTGAACCAACAGCTCCAATCATTTTATTCCAAAAAAAATTCACATAGAAGGAAACAAATTATTTAGACTCTACACATATCAGTATTCTTCTCGTGATTATGATAATTCTTTTCTCAAATTTTTTTATTTTATAGTCATCATCGTTGTCTTTAGAATAATCATACTATTGATTGTTCTAGATGATGAATGATACAATATTTCAACTTTAATGTTTGATTTACATTGTCTGCTTGTATTCCTAATGATTGTTGTATATTTTAAATTTATGAGAAGTTAATTTAAAGAGGTTTTCAACAACTATTTTTGATATATCATTTTTATTTTAGCCAGATATAATTATTGGGATGTCTAATTTATCATGTATTATAAAATAAAATATCATAAATTATCTTATACATAAAACTAATGTTTATTAATGGGAATAATTCAATTCCATAATGATTAAAAAATTCATTATAATATTCAAATGATGAAAAATATAGAAGAATAAATATAATTACCAATGAAATAAATATTTTTTACAATTTTATAATTAAAATAATTAAATAAAAATTCATAAAAAGAAAACAATGCTTTGAATTTGTGGGGCATTATATTGTACCCCACTTAAACAATGTTTCATCGCCAAATTATTTTCCCAAATTTGAAAAATTATGAAATTTTATAATTCATAATTTATATGACATTAATAATAAGAACTATCTATTCTTAAAGGTTTCTTAAGGACTTATCACAATTGGAAATTCACCCTTTACACATGGTTTGAAACTATGCATATATCCCACAAAAATGTGTGTATAGGCTATGCCCATAGTTTCAATGAACCATTAACAACTGAGGCATCCGTATAGCCTTGAGTTATACCAATGTTTTGATACATCTATACCCATGGTTTATAAACCATATGTATAGGTTTATTTAAAAATTTAATTAAACATATTCCCATGGTTTTCAAATGGTGGGTATAACTTTTAAAAAATAAGAGTCTATGAGATTAAATCCCTAGATCACATGTTTATGGATTCAGAATCTAACCACTACCCCATTATAAATTGTTAGTATATAAATATATATTTCGTCAGAATTATTTATCTAAATCATATTTATATGGAAAACATTGTGTATATGAGTTCCCAATAATTTTATTTTTGTATCGTGGTTTTTTTTGTTTTTTTTAGGAATGCAATAACCATGGTTTTGGAAAACCATGGGAATAAGTTATCAAGAAAACCACATACCCAAGAATTCTCTAATACCATGGTTATAGGTCTAAAAAACCCTATATATATGATTTTGAAGAAACATTGGGTATTGGATATAAAAAAACCAATACCCACAATTCTTCGACAAACCATGGGTATATAACCATTGTTCAGTAGATTTTGAGTTTAAATGTTGGATAAAAACTATTTTATTTGTCTCAATATAAAAGGACATATAATAGAGATCTTAATAAAAAAATACTAATAAATATCTACTTATTTTTAACCAATTGTATTATTATTTAATGTTATCTACACCATCTCAATAATACAAGTTATAAATCCATAGACTCATGCTTCCAGATCTAGTATATATTATCATGTTTTTTATAGAATGTAACTGAAATATATAGAGACATAAACCACTAAATTTCTTTTAAGTTTTAGTTTCTAGAGAAAAAGAACCACATTAACATTTAATAAATTTTTAAATACAAAAAATGGAATATATGAAATTTTTCTAACACACAAATATTATTATTCTTAACTTCATAAATTCTCAACATGAACCTATAAACATTTAATTTGAAATAGTGTGATAAAATTTCCCATTAATGGTTTTTTAATGTCAATTAATAACATTTTTATAATATACTAAAACCTTTTGGATTTTATTTGTAAATTTGATATAAAAATACTTAAATATTTTTTTCCATTTTCTATAAAAATGAATATTCATATTAAATTTGTTATATTAATTTTAAATTGTGTCATTCCACATTATAGATTATAACATTAGAAAATATATTCCATAATTTTTAATAATAGTAATTTATATTTTTTATTATTGAAATAATTGTTTTCATAAAAAAATGATAGAATTCAAATTAAATTATTTATGACAGTTAAGATAAAAATGATTTTACTTTGTGGCTAAACATTAATCAAAAGGTACAAAATCATAGTGAAACCAATCCAAAAAAATATGTAGATATTTAGATCATATAACAAATTTTGTAGATTTTTTTCTTCATTATAGGTAAATTATGAGAGGAATAACCCCCAATACAATTTATAGTTTCATATTTTCATGAATTCCACTCCACATCAACTATAAAGGGGAACTCACAAATCACACTTTATCACACCAAAAATTACCTATTTATCATAAAAAGACAACACAATTAAGTTCCAAGAATACCTCATATCATACATCAATCTCTAATTCATATATAAATCATCTCAAATAAGTCATTTGATGTATATCAAAAGGATTTTACTAATGAAGAGGAAACATTATTCAACAAAAAGTGATGTTTTATTGATTTATAAATTCATAAAATTATTATTATTATTGTCATTATTATTGTTATTATTATTATTTTATGATTCTATAATACATTAACTATAAAAAATAAACTAATATTTTTTATGATAAGGTTTTTACTTAAACCTTCGCAATCATCAATTAAAAGTGTAATAAAATCTCTATTTGTGTGTATAGTGGACTAACACTTCAGGAAAAGATGTCATTTGTTTTTCCATTACAACATATAATAATAGGGAATTATGATTGAGATAATATTTTTATAAGATAACTATAGGATATTAATGACGTAGTTAGGTTTCTATAATTTTTATGTTACTCATTCCTTCATTATTTCCATTTCTATTAAATATGATAGCATCAATTGATGATGTGTGTAATAAAACCTCCTCTATAAGATGTTATTCATTCATTCATCATAAGTAATTTATAAAGTATGGTTTAAAACAAAATATATGATATAAATTTAATAATTATGATGTTAATTAAATAATAATATATAATATAATATAATATATAATTTTCTATATTCTATTTCACACAATGAAAAAGTGATAATCTCAATCGTGGATGTGGGGACTTCCGACTACTTGAACAGATGTGATTCTTACATTTTCAACAAGACATCAGTAGAATGATATATATACTTATATATAATTATATAATAGTTTATTTAATACATAATAGTAATTTTTGGATAGTAATATTTATTTACCTTCATTCTAATAAGATCATTTTAAAATTGGAACACTACTAGTGCATACATATGGCCAATCACTTCTAGGATCGTAAAATTGGTTTAGTTATAATAACATTATTTAATTAATAATTTTAAAATTATATTTTATATTAAAACTTAATAATTATTTTAAATTAATTATTCTATGTATGTTTAAATAATGGCCCCATTGACCATAATTTAATTATCCAAGTCAGTTTTGACATGTAGGCCGAATACTGTCTTAGCATATGACTAAAACATTATTGAATATTCAATTTATTATAACATGTTTATAAGTGAGATGAAGTTTACATTGAAAGATGTAAATTCTATTAATAAATTAAATAATTAACATATGTTTATTATTCAGTAATATATTGTACAATCCTATGAAATCACACACAGGGTAGGGGATTTTCATCTCACTTATTTTTTTGTGAGATATAATCCATATTCACCACATATTTATAATTTGTGTTGTATATTATTACTATGAAATTATATTTTTATTATTTAAAAGAATGTTTTTGGGTTTTACATATTAATTTTAAGATATCTATTTTTTGAATTTTTGGGTTTAATTTTACCTATCTGATAATGGATTTTCATCACACTTTTTTCACATCAAAGAGATAAATTTCATATTCAGCACTTGATTTTTATTTTGTGGTATATGTACATGAAATTTGGATATATTATATGATGATTTGTTTTAAATTCATGGTATTTTATTGTTTCATTTTATGATTATTACTTTTGGTTTTCTCATTTATATGTCACAATAGTTGTATGAGGATTATTAACATATTTTCAATTTATTGGGTTAAAATGATAATTCATAAATTATGTAAGTACAAGAATATGGATTAAATTACCTTATATATTATTATTATTATATATTTCAAATTTTATGTTTTGGATTTAAATTTTTCACACATAAATATTTTAGGGATTTTCTACAACTCCATTTTATGATCTATTTATGGTATTTTCATTTCACATATTACAACTGTGAGATAAATGTCATATTCACCATCTAATTTTTGTGTATTTGGTATATACCACCCATTTTGATATATTATATAAATAATTATATTATATTTATGTTTTTTTAATTATTCATTTTATTATTAGTATTTATTGTGTTTTAAATATAGATGTTACAACATTTGTATGATGATTTCTAGTCTTACATTAATTTCTACGAGACTTGTATCATATTCACCTCTCATTTATTTTTTTGGTGAATATATAGCCTCTTTTAAATATAATTTAATTAATTAATTTATTAAATTTTTATTTAATTTTTTTAAATGTTATTTACTCGTAAGGATAAAGATTCATAAAATATAAATTGGCACGAGATACATTTCATTATCTTAATATTATTTTCATCGTGAATGTTTTTAATGATGATTAAATGTTATTTCCATTCATCAAAATAAATAAATAAAAAATTGTTACATATCCTCTAATGATGATATTTTTTATTAATACCATTATCATTCATTATTAGATGGGATTATTTTTGTGTCATTGATTTTGTTAAAGATCTCACTTCTTTTCTATATGTTAATCATGTTTCAATGATATTGTTATGTAGCTGATTTAATGTCCTTTGGTTAGTCATGATTTGAAGAATATTTTTATTGAACCCATTTTTTTCAATTGGTTGATCATGTTTCAATTAAATTATTATTAACCCAGTTATTTATTATTTTTTAATTTTTATTCAAAGATATTTACATTAATTCCATTTTTTTACAGTGGATTTTCATGTTTTAAATGAATTATGATAGTTTATATGATTTTACTGATGTTTTTGGTTTGTCCTTAATATGTTACATGAGAATGGTATGAAATGGGTGAGCTAAATTCAACTTTTACGACAGTTTGTGATCCATTATATCTCAAAAGTGATCCATATGTTTCTGATATGATGGGTTGATCCCCATCATAGCTCATGAAGGACTAATTATTATATATCACATACAGAGGTTGGGTACTATTATATTGTTGTGATAAATTGCTTAATGATATTTATAAATGGAATATATATTTATATTATAATTTATAAATGATTTGAGAGTTATATGTAGGGATTCTATATGGGTTCAACGATATGATGTTACAAGATACTGATATTTTCTACCTTCGATTGATATGAGAATATATTGTTTTTATTGATCAATATTGTTATCACGTGGCTCATGATTATTGATTCTAATGACTACTACACTTTTCATGTTTTCATATTTGATGATCCAATTATTTATGGGTTGAGTTATTTTATTGTTTCATCTTACACATTTATTATTTCATTATACCCTTATTATATTCTTATACTCATTGATGAAATTCAATTTCTAATGCATATGCTTAAATTTTATGGTCATCTAATCTCACCCTTTATATGTTTCCATTTTTCCTTGGGATTTTATGATGTAAATTTAATGAGTTATGTCAAAAGGTGATTTAATACAGATTATTATGGTGTAATAATTTGATAATGAGAAGATGGTTTAAGGGGGGTAATTTCCCCTTTAATGTTAAGGTAATTTTTTATGTAAGTGATTTTCTTAATTATCTAAAAAACTAAACATATAATGTCCTTCAGAATGTATGTAATTTAATTTTTCCTTCCAATGTTGTGAATTTTGTTGGAATAATTGGGAGACAATTATCATCATCACATCTGAAAATTTAATGTAATTTATTTCAGGACAAGAGAATAGATTTAGGGTTTTGGGCAATTATAACAGAATCCACCTAAATTTTAACATTCAATAAATACAATAAAACTAAAAAACATTGAATCACGTACATTCAAAAGAATGTTTTAGTTTATTGTTTTATATAGTTTGGGAATATATATATATATAATATTAAATGTATTTTTTATAAAATTATGAAATTTATCTTCTATATAAAAAAATTCCATAATATTTATTCAATATATCTCCTACAATTATCTAAAAACGATAACATTTATGGCATATCCCGAGTAATAATATTGATCAAAACATTAAAATTTAAAAAATAATACGGTATAGATCGAATAATCCATGATGGAAAACATATGTCAATAAATATCAAGTTATAAAATAGTAATTAATAATTTTATATGAAATAATTGAAAATAAAATATTTCCACAAAACTGATAACATTAACATAACAATATATGGGTAATAATATAAAAAAACATGGAAAATATTAATTTTCAATAAAAATACCAACCTATTACATTTTTAAAAACCTCATATGATACCAACTATGATAGCCAAATTATTAATTTTATAGTTCTAATTCATTAAACAATACCATTATATGAATATAAATACATTACATAATAACATTCTATATGAATCAATGAACAATCATATTGATATACACCCAAATATAACATCAATAATATATTTTAAATAATTGATGAAATACTAATATAATCCATTTCGAGAATGAATGTGGATATTTAAATAATACATAATAAACATTCCATGGTCATCATCTTGAATATGCATCATATTAACAACTACAATTGTTTTTATTATTTCTCTAGTCAATAAATAGAAAATACTTATGTGTAATCATCCATAAAATTTTCCTAATATATTCATTGGGGAATAAAATTATTTTAATAAATTCCCCAGTAAACCCTATAATAAAATTTATAAGATCAAAATTAAATTAAATTTTGTATATAAATAGTAATTATTAAAAACATAAATTTGAAGAAAATTCAATTCTATATAGTAAATAATTTGGAAATGCAAAGTCAGTGATGGATCTCCCAAAGTTAAATATTCCAAAATTCAATAGGATATATTTGAGTGTAAGTCATGGAATAAAATTTACAATGAAATAAATCTTACTGAGATAATATATAAACATTAATTTACCAATAATATTCTCTTCTTATTTTGATAAATTAATATGATATATGTTATAGTAAAAATTCCACTTTAAAATATTTAAGTGAATACATTAGAATTTTTTTACAATGATAAATCATAAAAAGAACAATGAAACTAATAAATGTTTACCAATAAATATTTCTATTTTCAAATAATCATTTTAAATTTATAATGATTCAAATCCTTTTCCATTTTATCTTCAAATACCATTATTTAAAATGACCCAAATTGTTAAGAGAATGAAAATTATTCCAAAAAATAGGTATAAAGAGATATATTGAAACAATTTTAAATTATACATAATTGGGTTTTTGAATAAGATGGTCAACTTTGACATGATGGGATAATATAGAAAAGGATATGAAGCCATAATTAATGATGATTGGAATAATTCCTAAGGATTACATATTTTTTGAAATACTACTTTTCTCCAGATAAAATATATGAATAAAAATATAATTTTCCACTAATTAAGAACTGTAATTATTATACTCTAAAACAGTATGGTAGAATAATCCAATCATTGTGAAATATGTTCACGAAGAATCATTTTAACTAAATAAATGTCGATGAGTTAATAAAAAACTATTTCTAATTTGAACATTTTATTCAAAAAAATTAAGAGGTATTCCCAAACATAGACATTAAAATATATATAAATAATATATTTCAATTATTTTTTATGAAATTTAGGTTATTTAATAGAGCATATAAAATAAATAAATTTTTATTTTATCAATGATTTCTAATTGGTCTGAATTATAGACAATGAAATGGTTACCTTGTTTCCCCACATAGTTCAATGAATTCAAAATTCATATAAAAATGAATAATTGAAATAATATTCTAAATTAAAACCTAATTTTTAAATGATATTTTTAATGATCATTTATATTTATCAGCAGTGTAATGATTTTATTTCATTTTTATTTTATTAATTGTTCCTAATAATGACAACGATGATGGTCTTGTTTGGGTAATATATAACTATTGAACTATGTTTAATAGTAAAATTGTTAAATGTTAATATTAATAATATAGATCCAAAAAAATTATTTACATATTAATATCAATTATTATGTTTCCCAATCCATCATGGATATAAATTAACTCTATTATTCATGTAGGTGTTAAAACCATCTAATAATTAAAATGCTCCAATCTTTGTGTTAGTATGCACATGGAAGAGATTATTATTTTTTAAAATATCATTATCAAACATGTATAATGTAATTTTTTAATATGTAATTACGTTTAGAATCTTCTATTCAATATTTATATGAATAATTTAATTCAGTTATATTTTTCAATTATAAATAAATTATTTTTCCTCGTGATATGGTCAAATTACAAAGTTAGTTTAAAAATGATTTATTTTTACGAATATGAATATTATAATAAATAATTTATATTTAAAAAATATAAATAATCATATAAATAAAATAACTATCCTATAAAGCTATATCACGAACAACACATTAATGGTGGGGATGAAATTTATAACTTATAATTCATAGAGGAAGTAGATTGTGCACATGCTTGATAAATGTTTTCATGTTTTCCATTATATTATAGGGGAATACAAAATTATTTTTGAAAAAAAATAGTAATATTTCATAATATTATTTATAAATATGTTAATATATACAAGTTTTTAGAATGGGTGTGGAAGAGGGTGTGTGAGAAGATTAATGAAAAGTTTTTAATGTGTATATAATACTTACGTTGAAAGTCAAGATATTCTATCATTATGTCCTTTGTAAATAAAGGAAATGTGGTATTTTTTAGTATATGGGATAATAAATTTTCAATGTGCGTATATAAAAATAAAATATTGTATTGTTTCATTTAAGTTTTCACTAGATGTGTGGATTATTGTTGTTGGATGTTAACTCCATTTATATGTGAAAAAAGAGAAAATTTAATTTAAATAACAATTTACATGAGTGTTTCGTGGGGAAATATTTTTGTGACATAGAGATGTGAATTTTTAACATAAAAATGTTATTATATATGGTTTATGATTCATATTTATTTAATAAAATTTGATCCACATTTGATTACTAATTTTATAAAGTATTAAAATTGAATAAACTTTCACTATAGTAATTACAATATTAGTAATTATATAAGAAGAACCTTCATAAAAATTTGGACCTGTTGAATCCAAATTTTGACTCCATTTAACATAATAAAATACATATATATAAGAAACTTTATTGATTATTTTCATCATCTGATATGTTGTGAAACTATTTTTTTTATAAAAATTACTTTTTAATCACTATGTGTTTTTGATATTTTTTCACATTAATTAATAATTATAGGTTTTTTAATTTATTATTAATTATTTTTAATCAACATATTTTTCTATTCAATTTACAAAAGATATAGTTAATTTAAAATCATAAAATTTTGAGATTTATCCTATATTGAAAAATAACATTTTTTCTATGGTGAATAATACTTGATAATTATATATTATACTTAAATTATATTATTCCTATTAATTAATTTGATCATAATGATTGAAAAATATATAAATCATATTATCCGATTCAATTTCTAATAATTTTAAAAATTATTTTTCACACATAGAAACATAAATATAATGAATAAAAATCACATAGGATAATGACTATTTTATAAATAATAATAAATATATTTTCATATCAATTACAACTATAGTATTAACTTATATATTATTCACTTAAATAAATTCCCCAGACATGCTTCAGGATCAAAAAAACATTTGATATTTTTATTGAATGTAACATAAAAATATAAATACATTTACAACTGAGGATCTTTTTCGATTTAGGCTTACGAGGAAAAGTTGCACTATTAGATATTATTAAAGTTAATTATAGTAAATAAAACTTGTCGAGGAATAATTGATCATCCTATGTTCTTCTTGAGCTAATATCCAAGAAATACCTACAAGAACATTAAATCATTTTACCAAAACATATGGTGAAAATATATTCATATTAAGGGGTTTTTTTGAATGCTAATGAAATACAATTTTGAAAATACTTATATATTTTTCTGATATATATTATAAAATATTTCTAAAATATCTATTAATATAAATTTTAAAAATACTATAATATAATAAATATTGAATAACCATTATAAATATTTTTTAAAATACTTATAGTTTTGAAAACCATATTTTGAAAAAAAACATTTCAAAATACAATACCTTATTCAAAATCGTTTGAAAACATGATTTTGAATATTCCATTGAAAATAATTACACCTTTGTAAATAGATAATTATATTATTTTAAAATTAATTACTCTTTATAAAATAAAATTTTGTTTCTAAAACTACATAAGATTTGGAAAACATTTTATTTCTTTTGAAAATACTTACGGTTTCAATATGATTTTAAATAATATAGTGTTATTTATAAAATACATAGAATGGTTTTGAAAACAAAATAATACGGCCACAAAAACATTTAAGGTTGTCTTAGGACCACTAACTTCCTTAGGAATTACTGTACTCATCATCCCCTTTTTGATTGCAATGTTAGTCTGCCGGTTTTTTATAAAATAATTTTTATATAATGAGACATAAATACATTTACCATTGGGTTTCTTGATTTAAAAACATGACAATTATTTGAATACACATTTACATTTATAGATATTTATTTTTTTAGGAAAATAAATTCTGTGATTTGGAAATACGAAATCTCATGTCCCGTTACATTTCATTTTCTTCAATAATATAAATAACATCCATGTACCAAACATTTCCCTTAAATTTATTTTCATAAAAATGATAAAAATTATTATTTTTGAAACTCATTCTAAATTTAATATTTATTTCTTATGTCATAATTTGATGTTTTGACACACTAAATATTATATAAACCATTCACATAAGATAATAGCCATCAAATATTGCATTCTATGATATATCATAAACACATAAATTATTATAAATGTATATAATGGCATACATGATATAATTGTAAAAGTACTATTTTAACAAAATATTTCTATTAACAATATATCTATATATATAATTTTACTTTCATGAAAAATTATAAGTAAAATTAAATATAATCATATTTTATCATTTTAAAATAATAACTATATAACACATATATGGAATATAATAGTAATATTTTTAAATAAACAAATTTTTGTTATTCAATTTAAATTTACATTGTTTAATGAATTAATGTTTTATATTGAAATACATAGTAATTTTAAATCACATAATTATTGAAAATAATATATATATAGATATATAATTAAAGAAATAATTCATTTAAATTTAAATAACATTCATTCCTATTTAGAATATTTGACTCATATGTAATACTTATAAAAAATTAATTTTAGAATTAGTATTTATATATATATATAATTCATATAAATATGGATGATTTTGAAAATAATAAATCCCATTGACATCTCAATTTCAATAAATTTTGTAGGAATAAAACATATATCACATGAGATATATTCTCATTAGTACATATGTATGTTTGGTTGATAAAAATTCAATTACATGAATTTATATATATAACTCATTTGATTTAAATTAAGTAACATAAAAATTAAGGAATTGAAAATCATACATGTATATAATATATATATAAGTTTGAAAAACTGAAATTATAAACAATACATATAAATATACTAAAAACCTAAGAAATGTAAATGTGGAATGATAACATGACACAACATTAAATGATAATAAATTTAAAATTACAACTAAAAAATAAATGTGTTGTCCTTGAAATGATAAATATAGATTCATATAAAATAAAATTTTAATTTGTGTCCAACATAATAATAATTATATAATTATATATAATTAATTATATATATAGATACATACAAATTTAAAATAATAGTTTTAAATTAAAAATTTCCCTATGTTATAACTTAAGGATTAAGAATAAGGGGAAATGGGGGGTGGGGGTGCATCACCGATTGAATTAATGGCTTTCACAGTGGGTGTCTTTCAAATGGTAGTTAAAAATAATATGGATACAAATATTCATCGAATTGGGGTTTTTTTCCAATGAGGGAGTGACTGATCAGTTTACCCATATATATAGGCATCTTGAGCTTCTATGTACATCGATAAGGACTCATCCTTTATAATTACATATTCTTGTTTTTTTGACCTAGAATTGACTTTCAAGGATAATTTCAGTTTAGAGTTTTAGAGAATTAGGAATAAATATTAAATGGTATACCCAAAAAATATATGTGGATATTTATTCTCGGTATCCACTTTTTATTCCAAATGAATCCCTATTATAATAAGACATTATTTATTTACATGACACATCTTGAATTCTTTCACCAAAAAATATTCTTTTTTACATTATAATATTAATAACATTGAAAAAAATTATAAGCATTAGATGAGTAAGAAATATCAATAAGTGAAATAAAGATAGAAAATCACTCATCTAGTGACAACATGAAAACACATTAAAAATACTTTCATAAAACTAATTTGAAATAAAATTAAAATCACATATGTTCCATGAGAAATCATTACCATATCAGTCTTACATTAACCTTTACAGATTGTATAACCATACAGTCGACAACAATTTCTAGAATACCAAATTCATAGGAGTTCTATAATGGGATACATATTTCATATAATATATATTGGGTTGACCCATCATTCATAAGCCATATTGGGGATCAAAACATTGTATATATATTATATGGCTCACCCATGAGCTATAATGTGGCTCAATCCTTCATATAAAATATATCGAGATCACCCGTTAAACGTACTTGTAAAAACACTTAAAAATTTAAATTTTCAACATGACACTCAAAATTTTTCATTTTCATTATTAATATAACCAATCCATTTAAAACCCCATTTTAATACATTTAAAAAACATACTTTTGATTCAAATTTCCACATACCAATTTGAAACACATAAAAAATATTAATCAATTAACATTTTAATACAATAATTCCCTTATAAATAAATTATAATAAGTATTTTGAAAACATGGAGATGAATAATGAGAATATATGATTAAAATACTTAAAACATTTTTATTTATTAAGAGTAACATACCACATTGAAAATTTAAATTATAAGCCACATGATAGTATAAAAAATTAAAATACATCAAATAACAAGAGTATGGACAATATATAGATATAAAATTCTATGGGGTTGTATATACACTGTATAACAGATTAAAGTGACATATCTTCATAAAATGTCTCAAGGAAAAGGGATTGAGATGAAATCCATTACCTTAAGTTCAAATCATCCCTTAAAATCAGTATCATCAAGAATATTAACAAATGGTAATTATTTAATTTCATAATTAAATTTATAAAGATTAATATTAATTTTATTTCACTAATAACATTTCAGAAATATTTATTAGTTATTTATGTTCAAGTCAGGTGTGTTGTCAATATTCGAGACTCGAGTCTAAAATGAACATGGTATGGTGTATAATGTATACAACATAATAAGTGAATAATATCCAGAATAATATTCAGGAAATATTAAAAACAATTATATCAATTATACCTATGTATGGATTTATTAATTATGGATATGTAAACTTTACAATTTTATAATCATAGAGATAGTTATTCGTACATACGCATTAGAATTGTATTCATTTTTCATTGATCATTGTGAAAATAAGGTAACTAATTTTTAATATTTCCAAAATTATCATAATATCATTAATAAAATATTAATAAATTAAATATACTCATATAGATCATACAAGTAAATTATTTAATAAAAACGAATCACATCACTTTATGGAGGATATAGTTCACATGTACGTACAATCACTGTTATCATTTTTGTGTTAATATAAAGTAAGATCATAATGGATATATTAATATATATAATTATAAATATTTTATTAATTTGACATATGAACATTTATCCAATCATTATATCCAATATTTAAGGATAGTGGTGAAAACATACTATATCGATTTGTGAGGCGGCAATTTGTCGTACACTCGAACGAACAGATCGTTTCCAATTTAATAAAATTGAAGAAAAAAGTTGTAATCTTAAAAAAAATCAAACTAACTATATTGGGGATATTGGATTTATTATTTCTTCATTGTTGGAAATGATTTTATGGACAAGGAATTAGAAATTAAAAAGAAATACTTAAAGAAGATGATACATATTCTTCGGTCGATCACCAAGGATGAAAACCACAACACATTTAAGTATGGATTTATGTTTAAACTTCGGCCTCAATAATATTTAGAGGTAATCTATGAAGGTATTTGGGTAGGTATTGGCAGATCCCAAAGTTTTTTTATGTTCGATTAATTGAGGGGAATGGGTGATTTTTTATTGGAGAGTGGAGGGGAACCACTGAAATTTTTAAAAGTATAGAATTAATATAAATTCAATTTCATTTTAATATGATCTAAAAATTATTTATTCCATCTATATAATGATTTTGTTTATAATAAACTACATAAAACTATAACTATACAACTTTAAGGAAATTAATCATTATATTTTTATTGTGACCCTAATATTACACTTTTTAGTCATACCCTAATATCATCTTGTTTACAATTTATGTGTTAATATAATTACTATAACTCTTAAAAGGACATTTTTTTTAATTTTTTACATTTTAGGACCTATAAAAACCATTTGAAATAATATTATTTTTTTAGTATTTTTATGTCATTCAATATACTAATTTATATTTTAAAATACCAATAGTGTCAATTCAAACTGTATTGATTAGTTGAGTTTTAAAAAATATCATTACATCAAGATAAAATCAAACCAAATCCTCTACATCGCCCAAAAGATGTCAAATATTTCGAAAAAATTTATCAATGGTATTATTTATCTCAAATAATTTATATTTTAATATTTATTATATCATTTATTTGATTCATTAATCAATTATGAAATTACTACATCACCTTTGTTTTATAATTTAATTTAATTGTTTAGTTTCTAAAAAATATAAATAAATTTCCATGATCATGATAATATTTTTAATTTTGAAAATTAATTTTATATTACATAAAATCCCTTATATATCTATTTATTTAAATAATTTAATTTTTAATGAAAAAGTGTGACAAATATGATTATTAATTCAATCTAATATTATAAATGAATTAAAGTCATACATGTGGTTCAAAGTGGTCCACAAATCTACAAAAGAATGATCATTGTTGTAATTCACTAATAAAATTATATTAGGACATGTTTAATGGTAGTTTTATACTATTATAATATTTTTTAACCATTAATTAACTGATATACCTTCAACTGTGGTAATAAAAATAATTACTAAAGTTACTATTCATAATCTCCAAAAATAAAAGGGAAAAAATTATATAATTTTTACTATCTGATTCCAAAAATGGAATTAATTATTCCAAATTCAATATACCTAATTAATCATAATTAATTTATAATTAATCAAATTTATGGAATTAGAAAACAAATTTTTATGTAAAAAACATCAAAATATTGAGATGTGTTTATATCTATCATCAATATAAAATTACATTCAATGACCATAAACTAGTTAAATAATGAAACTTAATCTAATTATATATCAAGTCCAAGAAAATATATAACAAAAAATATAAATAATGAAGATAAAAAAGGACGGTTTGAATTAAAATGCATCATTTTTTACTTGGCATTAAATTCTATAATTTTGTTTGTGTAATTAAGATGTAATATACAAAAATTACCTCAAAGCTGACTGCCTCCAAAATCAGCTATAAGGACCCAGCCTTAAACATTACATAATATTCAATTAAATGAATAATTCACATTGAGTATCTTTTCAGGTTTAGAGTTTTAGAAAACTAGATCATAACTATTACATCTCAAAATATTACACAGTAGACACTTCTACAAAGTTTCCTTTTTTTTACAAAACATGAACTCTTAAAAATGGAGTCATGTCTAGTTCCTTGTTTAAGATAGCATGACTTTTCCTTGATCCCATCCTTGACCCTATTCCACATTATGTCCTGTGAAAAATATTTCCAAAAACATGGGGTGAGCATAAAAATGTCATTAAGGGATTCACAAAGAAGGAAACCTGTTAGTATTTCAAAACATAAAGTAAACCATGAATACTTTATCAAAGTAACACTTTTCACCTTTAATAAGTATTAAATACTCTTTACTGAATAAAAGATCATTACTTACCCTTTTGTAACCAAAATATTACCATAAAACCCATATAAAGAACACATAACATATAAAGGTATCTTGGAACATGAACATACTTAAATGGAATAACCATACGGTCGACTTCCGCACATATAACTAAATGAAATAGCCATATGGCTGACTTCCATACCCAATTCATTGGAGTTTATAATGTAACCACTCATCCTAGTATTCACGGCACCACCCGTCATATGGTTTATCACGTAACCACCCGTCAAATATCCAAGTACCATTATAAAATCATAAGACATAAAACAAATATAATGGAAAGGAAACTTTTCCACATTTCGATAAAAATAAATCACTTAAATATATTGACATAAAAAATCCATTATGAAAACCATTTTCAATACCAAAATACATAAAAGATTATTTGGTATTTATTTCATTTTAAAAACATTATGTCTTGTTGAGGAAGACAAAGACCAAATAATACTCACGGCAGCGGAAAAGGTTGCTCTCACCACGTATGTTAAAATAAATATTCCTTTTTGTCGTTTAGTAAAATTATTTGTAGAAAAAGATTCCATTTGAATGAAATGAAATGTCAAAGGTGTTTTATACAGCGTATAAAATAAAGTCTTGTATTAAAACATAATATGCCTCAATGAAAGGAAATTGAGACGAAGTCCCTTACCACGTGTCAGACTTGACTCGATCGCTCTTTAATCTCCTAAATAATAATCTAGTGTTAATTTCTACTTTCATACGAACCCTTTTTCAAGCATATTGTTCCTTTTATATCACTTATTTCCATGTAATAAACATTATGTAATCATTTAAGTTAATAAAATTCGTTTTGTCGATATTTGGAACTTAAGTCAAAAATGGACTTCTGACAATTACATGTTTTTCATGTGGTCAAAGGTTCATTATATCCATAATGATATTCATGATTTGGATATCATATATATCATATATATCCAGAATATAAATGTATTTATAATAGTATATAACTTTTAGAGGTAAGAAATAAAATGCATTGTTCATGGAGACGGTAAGCCATACGTATGCAAGAACGCTACTTTCATTTATATTTCATATTTAATGGAGTGAAATCATAATTATA
Organism: Viscum album; assembly: GCA_963277665.1. Taxonomy (NCBI): domain Eukaryota; kingdom Viridiplantae; phylum Streptophyta; class Magnoliopsida; order Santalales; family Viscaceae; genus Viscum; species Viscum album. The sequence goes on along the minus strand of OY728152.1, from coordinate 1,711,167,840 downwards.
TAAAGGTATATTATAATTCCAGTATAATATCATATAAAATATCATGAACTCCATCCTTTATATGTCCGAAAAATGGCATTAACGAATCAAGTCACTTTGAGGGGGTGGTAGTCCACACTTCCTAAAATGAAATTATCGTGTTTACCAATAATGGAAACCATAATGGTATTCCATAAATGAAAAATAAAGAATCATAAGGAAAACATAAACATAATATATATCATATATAAATATAGTGACATCTTAATGTCCACCATGAATGGTGTTAACAGGAATATTGAACAATCATCATTTCATGAGGCAGAAATTCATCAACCACAGAAACAGTATGTTCTTTAACCATTAGACGGAGGTTTGTGTAGGTGTAAATAAAATAACTCTCATAAAAAAATTCTATTATATTTACGATACTATTTTTGTAACAAAATAAAGGAATAAAAAGAGTTTAGGGGGTTGGAGGATAAAAATAAAACAAAAGAACACAAGTGAAGACATTACCTTTAAATCGGGTAACTCCATTTGGTTTGAACCAAAAGGGTTCTTTGAAGAGATTTTTGCCTAAGGTAAGGCTTCTAGAATGAGCCGAGGGATATGGAGAGATAACAGTATCATATCTTTTCTGAGCCAATGGCTTGAGAGTTGAGGGTGAAGTGGTAGACGTAGGGGCCTTTTATAAGAGGGAGGAGGGGCACTCTAGGAATGTTATGAAATGTTACTTTATTATATAATGAGTTTTGGATTTTAAAGGCCCCACAATGATATATTTTAGGATATGGTGATAAGGGTTCTAAATCCACCCATAAAATAGGTTTTGGACAACTTTATGTCTTATATTTAACCTTATCTTTTCATTTTATTTAAATCATTCATTAATGAGGTAATCGCTGCATCATCATGGTGTCGTAAATAAATTTATTAATTTAATGTCTAAAAATTAGAAAAAAAATATCATGATTTAGGAAATCGTTTTATCTTTATAATGAATATTTATAGTCAAAAATATGACTTATATAACCCCATGTGAAAAAAATTTAGTAGAACAACACATGTTTGTGACATTTTTATTATAACTTTAAATAAAAAGTTATTAATGTCATTTTCTTACCCAAGTGGCTCCATGAGGTCCCTAATTTGACCCATGGGTTTTCTGGGTCGGCCATGACTCATCCAATAAGGTTAGGACAGGTGTCAAAGTAATTTTATATTATTAAAACATTATTTTTACCTTAAATTACACTAATTACCACTAATCGCGATTAATAAAACTTAAAAGTTACTATTCACCAAAAAGTTATTTTAATCCCATTGAACCACATTTTACATATTAATGAAAACCATTTCTGTTTTATTTTTTAAATTCAATTCACAAAAGTGGTAAAGTTTCATTTAAATGAGAAATCAGTTTTTCTTACCACCACTTAGTGGTTTCACTAATCATCAAAAATTGATGATTTTCAGAAAAATACCAAAAAATCACCCTAAGATCTATTTGATATTCCAAATTCAAAAATGATTTCTACTTTAAAAAATTTAGAACATATAAGTTTCATTAATCAGTTTAATAATTAATTACAGTTGTCAAAATAAATAGTGTGTTTTTATGAAACAATATATATCGAAAGATTGACACTAGTTTATGTCCAATTTCAAAGTGAAATTTATTCCAATGACCACTATTGGATTAAATGGTAAAAATATATTCTAATTGAACTTTAAAACCAATTCAAAATATAATCTAATAATATAAATAAATTATATTAAAAAGAGGTTTTGAATTGAAATACAACATTTTTCACTATTCATTAAAAAAAAGAACATTATCGGAAAAATACCAAAAATTTACACAAAGTAAATTTTGATGTCCTGATTCTAAAGAATTATTTCATGTGGTCCAATATAATGTATAAGAGTGACAAAAACTATTTTTAATGATGGTTCATCAAAAGGTGATAAATCGGCCTTTTGGTGAATATTAGAGTATTTATGCTTAAAATTGAATTATTTTCTTATTTTATAATTTTATCTTTTATTGGATAAATGTAAAATCATTTAACAAACATATGTATTCATATTTTAAAAATTTCTATTCATTCTCGCCAATACAACGACTACGTGTTAACTACCATTTAAAATAATACTTTTATATTACTATTGTGCAACGTAAGATTTCAATGAAACTCTTTGTTGCATATTAGGTACGCTAGCCAACATAGAAACCCCTTTAAAGTAAAATTAATATTTAATTTGGAAATATTAATAAATATGAAAATGTATTATTCTTTATTTACTGGGGATGTTACATCCTTCCCCCCTTTTGGGAATTGCGTCCTCACAATTTTATTCACTTGTCAAAATAAGTGGTGGTATTTATCCCTCATAGAATTTTCAGATTCCCAAGTTGCCTCTTCAACCATATGGTTTATCCACAAAATAATTACCTGGTGAATTACGTTATTTCGCAACACTATCTATAAATAGTCAATAATCTAGACTGGATGTTCTTTATAAGAGAGATTCTCTTCCAACTGAACTACTTCTGGGCTCAAAACATGAGATGGATCTGCCATATACTTTCTCAACATAGAAACATGAAAAACATTGTGTACCTGACATAAACTCATAGGTAAAACAACTCGGTAAGAAACTGGTCCAACTCTCTCTATAATTTCATATGGCCCAATGAACTGTGGACTCATCTTTCCTTTCTTACCAAATCGCACCACACTTTTCCATGGTGAAACTTCGAGAAAAACATGATCACCTACTTCGAAAGATAGATCTATCCTCTAGTTATCCGGATAACTTTTCTGTCTTCTCTGAGATGTTCTCATGTATTTATGAATCAAGTGAACTTTTTCTTTCATCTCTTCTACCAATTCTGGTCCCATCAGCTTACTTTCCCCTACTTCATCCCAAAAATTTGGAGTTCGACACCGTTTACCATATAATGTTTCAAACGGAGCCATTTGTATACTGGAATGAAAACTGTCATTATTTGAAAATTCAACCACTGAAATATGTTGGTCCTAACTTCCCTGATAATCCATCGAGAAAGCACATAGCATATCCCCTAAGGTCTGAATTGTTTGTTCTGACTTCCCATCTGATTTCGGATGAAAAGATGTACTAAAATTTAATTCAGTACCCAATTACTTCTGAAGGCCTTTACAAAAGTTATAAGTAAACCTGGGATCGTGATCAGATTCAATGGTGAGGGGAACTTCATGCAACCAGATTATCTCTTTAACATTAAACCGAGCAAGTTGATCTAGAGACAATGTATCTCGAATAGGAAAGAAATGAGTAGATGTAGTCAGTCGATCAACAATAACCCAAATTGAATTATTACCTCGAGATGTCTTTGGTAATCCCACTACAAAGTCCATGGATATATTTTCCCACTTCCACTCTGGCACTGGTAATGACTGCAGAATCCCTTTCGGTAACTTCCACTCTGCTTTAACCTGCTGACAAGTCAAACACTTCAGAGTAAACTCAGAAAAATCTCTTTTCATTACATCCCACCAGTAATACTCCCGCAGATCTATGTACATCTTAGTACTGACAGGATGAACTAAAAACGGGGAACTATGAGCCTCACATAAAAAGTCATTCGTCAACTATGAATCACAAGGCACCCATAATCTCTTCCCAAACCTCAAAAAACATTCATTATCAATGTTAAATTCAGGAAACTTACCCTTCTGAACAAGCTCTACCTTTTTCTACAACCCACTGTCTTTCTTCTGCGCTTGATTAATTCTGTCTGATAGAGATGATATCACTGACACCTGAAACAAAATAGAAGAACATCCTGCGCCAGCAATTTCTATGCCAAAGTTCATCAATTCAAAAACCAAAGGATCTCATTCCAAACGTATCATGGTTAATGAATCATTACTTTTTCGACTCAAAGCACCGGCCACTTTATTTTCTTTTCCCGGATGGTAATGAATTGTATAATCATAATCCTTGATTAATTCTAGCTATCTCCTCTGTCTCATGTTCAATTATTTCTGAGTGAATATATACTTTAAACTTTTGTGATCAGTATATATTTCACACTTTACACCATACAAATGATGCCTCCTAATTTTTTGAGAAAAAACAACAGTAGCTAATTCCAAATCATGTGTATGGTAATTTACCTCATGAGTTTTCAACTGATGTTTATCATAAGCAATTACCTGATCATTCTAGATGAGGACACAACCAAGTCCTGTCAAAGAAGCATCACTATAGATAAAAAAACTCACCATTTCTGGAAGGTAGTGCCAAAACTGCAGCATTCACCAATATTCTTTTCAATTACTAAAAACAATCATCACATTCTTTGGTCTAGATAATCTAAACACCTTTCTGAGTTAGTATAGACGTTGGACTAGATAACCATGAAAACGTTTCAAGAAACCTTTGGTAGTAACCTGAAAAACCAAGAAAACTAGGAATCTATGTAACATTTGTGGGTCTTGGACATTCTTTAACAACTTTTTTTAGCAGGATCAACAGTTATTCCATTTTTTTAAACAATGTGACCAAGGAAAGAAATTTGTTGTAACCAAAACTAAAACTTACTGAATTTTCCATACAGTTTCTTTTGTTTTATGGTCTGCAAGATAACCCCTAAATAACTTTCATGCTCCTCTTTACTTTTAGAAAACACCAAGATATCATCAATGAAAACAACCACAAACTTATCCAAGAACTTATGGAAAATTCTATTCATAAGTTCCATGAATACAGCAGGTGCATTGGTTAACCCAAAAGACATAACTACAAATTCATAATGGCCATATCTAGTATGAAACACAGTCTTCGGAACGTCAACTTCTTTTACTTTCAACTGATGGTACCCTGACCTCAAGTCAATCTTCGAAAAATACTATGCTCCATGGAGATGATCAAACAAATCATCGATATGAGGAAAAGGATACTTATTCTTAAAAGTGATGTTATTCAAGGCTATATAATCAATGCAAAGTCTCATTGAACCATATTTCTTTTTAACAAGCAATATAGGAGCACCTCATGGTGATGTGCAAGGTCGAATGAAACATTTATCTAATAACTCTTGCAATTTCTTCTTTAACTCTAAAAGTTTAACATGAGCCATTCGATAAGGGGGTTTTGAAATTGGCTTAGAATCAGGAACTAAGTCAACAGTAAATTCAACTTCCCAATCTTGAATAATACCAGAAAACTCATCAGGAAAAACATCAAGATACTCATTTACCACTGGCACGTCATTAATCTGAATAGTTCATTTATTTTCAACAATATGTGCAAGGTAACATTCATTTCTATCTTTTACTAGTTTATCAACTTCCTCATATGTTACCAAAATAAAGGGTTCATTCTTGTACACAAACTGAAAATCATTCTGAAAAGCAACCTCTTTATCTCTGCAATCAATCATAGCATGATAAAACGAAAGACAATCCAGGCCCAAAATAACATAAAACTCTAATAAAGGCAAAATAATACGGTTTTCTGGTAGATTATTTCCGCACACAAGGATAACAATGTTCTTATAATTTATTTTTGTCTCAACGTTCCCTCTGGGTGTTTTTACCATAATTTCAGGATTCATATCTTGAGATGGAATTCCCAATTTACTAGAAAACTTCTCAAAAATGAATGAATTTGTAGACCCTGAATCAAACAACACATTGGAATAATCTGAACAAACAAACAGTGTACCTGATACTACTTCATTCGATGGCCCAACATCTAATGAAGTAGTTGCAAAGGATTTCACCGTCCCTTTCTACTTTTAGTCTGGATGCTTTCCCCCAGTTTAGTTATTCGTTAGACACTCATTTGCATAATAACCCATTTTATTACACTTAAAACATCTTACCACTAGCTTTTCATTTCCTGGTTGATCATCTTCCTTACAGTTACGAGCAATATGACTAGACTTGCCACATTGAAAGCACTTTCCAGACTTGGATAAACATTCTCTAGGATAAAATTTACCACACTTCTCACAGGATGGATATTTGGTTTTCTTTCCTCCTGGCTTCTTTGATTAATTATTTCCCTTTTCCTGCCAACTGGACCTCTAATAATGTTGTTTTTCAAAGAACACCTAATCATTGGAAAACTCCATTTCCACCTTCTCTGCACATCGAACAAGTTTTTCATAGTTTTTGAACTCACGAGAAGCTAAGGCCCTTCGATCCTTTGGCTTTAACCATGAGTAAAAACAGTTGATTTTACTATCAATATCTCATATGAAATTTAAAGCATACCTTTCCAATCGAGTGAACATTGCTTCATAAGCAGCCACTGAGTTATACTCCTGCCTCAATTCTAGGAATAGTTTTTTTATCCTAAGATGAACCACCTTAGGAAAATATTTCTCAAGAAACATACCTTTGAATTTGTCCCATTTATGATCATCAATCTCATCACTATCCCTGATATTTTTCATCATCGACCACCAGTGATCTGCTTCACCTTCAAAATGGTAAACAGCAAGACTAACCTCTTGATGTTCTGAATACCCCATGACATCAAATATCTTCTCCATTTCTTTAATCCACCCTTCTACTAGCACAGGGTCATTTGATCCTCTGAATGATGGGGGATGTTGCCTCATGAAATGTTCCACCGCTGACATGTTCCTCTGCGGTTGATCTGGCTGATGTCGTCCATGGATACCACCACCATTTATAACCTAAGTCAACTATTCCATCACTGCAACAGACAGTTCAGTTCTGATTCTGAACATCTCATGTTGCTGATTTGGAAGGTTGTCATCCTCCTAATGTTGTCCCAACATAGTTTTCCTGTTTACTATGTGGAAAACCATTCGTAACACAGAAATATCTGAGGCGAAGCAACATGGTAATCTTTAAATGCTATATCATTTCAATCATACAATAAATTAATTAATAATTTAACAATTTTTAACTCCTAAAGTTGTCTAAACCGACTTTTGATACCAACTATAAGGCCCCGGCTATAAACACTACTTAATATTGAATTAAATGAATAATTCAAATTGAGGATCTTTTTAGGTTCAGAATATTAGAGAATTAGATCAAAACTATTACATCTCAAAATATTACACCATGGACACTTCTACAAAGTTTCCTTTTTTTACAAAATAAGAACTCTTAAAAAAATGATTCATTGCTACATCCATGTTTAAGACAGCATGACTTATCCCTGATCCCATCCTTGACCCTATTCCACATTATTTCTTGTGAAAAACATTTCAAAAAACTTGGGGTGACCCCAAAAAACTCAGTAAGGGATACACAAAGAAGGAAAACTGTTAGTTTTTCAAAACATAATGAAAACCATGAATACTTATCAAAGTAACACTTTTCACCTTTAAGAAGTATTAAATACTCTTTACTGAAAAAAAGATCATTACATACACTTTGGTAACCAAAAGATTACCATAAAACCCATATAAATAACACATAACATATAAAGGTAACTTAGGACATAAACATACATAAATTGAATAACCATACGGTCGACTTACACACATATCACTAAATGGAATAGCCTTCGGCCGACTTCCATACCCAATGCATTGGAGGTTATAACGTAACCACCTATCCTAGAATTCACGGCACCCCCCATCATATGATTTATCACGTAACCACCCATCAACTGTCCAAGTGTCGTTATAAAATCATAAGACATAAAAAATAATAATGGAAAGAAAACATTTCCACATTTCGATCACAATATATCACTTAAATATATTGACATAACAAATCCATTATAAAAACCATTTTCAATACTAAAATACATAAAATATTATATGCTATTGATTTCATTTTAAAAACATTATGGTTTTTTGAGGAAGCCAGATAACAAATAATACTTGTGGTGGTGGAAAAGGTCGTTGTCACCGCGAACGTTAAAATAAACATTTCTTTTTTCCATTTAGTAAAACTCTTCGTAGAAAAAGATTCCCTTTGAAAGAAATGAAAGGTAAAATGTGTTTTATATAGTTTATAAAATAATTTCTTGTATTAGAACATAATATTCCTCAATGAATGGAGATTGAGACGAAGTCCCTTACCTGGTGTCCAACTTGACTCGATCACTCTTTAATCTCCTGAATAATAAACTAGTGGTAATTTAAACTTTCTTAAGAACCCATTTTTAATCTTATTATTCCTTTTATATCACTTATTTCCATGTTATAAACATTATTTAATCATTTAAGTTAATAATGTTCATTTTTTAGATTTTTAGAACATAAGTCAAAAATGGACTTCTTACAATTACATGTTGTTCATGTGGTCAAAGGATCATTATATCCAGAATGATTTTCATGATTTGGATATCATATATATCATATATATCTAGGATAAACATGTATTAATAATAGTATATAACATTTAGAGATAAGAAATGAAATGCACCGTTCATGGAGACGGTGAGCAGTACGTACGCATGAACGCTACTTTCATTTCTATTTCGTATTTAATGGAGTGAAATAATAATGATATAAAGGTATATTATAATTCCAGTATAATATCATATATAATACCATTAACTCCATCCTTTATAAGTCCCACATATGGCATTAATGAATCAAATCACTTTGAGGGGGCGGTTGTCCGCACTTCCTAAAATGAAATTATCGCGTTTACCCGTAAGGGAAACCATAAAGGAATGCCATAAATGAAAAATAAAGAAGAATAAAGAAAACTTAAACATAATATATATCATATATAAATAGTGTGACATCTTGATGTCCACTATTAAAGATTTTAAAAAGAAGGTTGAACAATCATCGTTTCGTGAGGCAGAAATTCACCAACCATAGAAACAGTATGTGATTTAACCATTAGACGGGGGTGTCTGTAGGTGTAAATCAAATACCTCTCATAAAAACATCCTATTATATTTAAGATACTGGTTTAGTTACAAAATAAAGTAATAAAAAGAGTTTAGGAGGTTGGAGAAGCAAAATAAAACAAAAGAACACAAGTGAAGACATTACCTTTAAATCGGGTAACTCCCTTTGGTTCGAACCAAAATAGTTAATTGAAATGATTTTTGCCTAAGGTAAGGCTTAAAGGATGAGTAGATGTATTTGGAGAGATAAAAGGAGTAGATCCTGGCCGAGCCAATGTCTCCAGAGGTGTGGGTAAAGTGGTAGAGTTGGTGGCCTTTTATAAGAGGGAGGAGGGGCAATCTTGGAATGTTATAAAATGATACTTTATTATATAATGATTTTCGGATTTTAAAGGTCCCACAATGATATATTTATAGTATATGGTGATAAGGGTTCGAAAACCACCCATCCAATAGGTTTTTGACAAGTTTAAGTCTTATACTTTACCTTATCTTTTCATTTTATTTAAATCATTCATTAATGAGGTAATCGATGCATCATCACGGTGTCATAAATAAATTTATTTATTTAACTTCTAAAAATTATAAAAAAAATATCATGATGGTGGAAATATTTTTATCTTTATAATGAATATTTATAGTCAGAAATATGACTTATATAACCCCATGTAAAAATTGTTTTAGTAAAACAATACAAGTTTGTGACATTTTTATTTTAACTTTAAATAAAAAGTTATTAATGCCATTTTCATACCCAAGTGGCTCCATGGGGTCCCCAAGTTGAACCATGGATTTTAATGGTCGGTCATGACTCATACAATAAGGGTAGAACATGTGTAAAGGTAATTTCATTTTATTAAAACATTATTTTTACCTTAAATTACACTAATTAACTCTAATCGCGATTAATAAAACTTAAAAGTTACTATTCACCAAAAAATAATTTTAATCCCATTGAACCACATTTTACATCCTAATGAAAACCATATATGTCAGATTTTTGAAATTCAATCCACAAAAGTGGTAAAGTTTCATTTAAACAAAAAATCAATTTTTTCAACTACCACTTAGTGGTTTCACTGTTCATCAAAAATTGAAGTTTTTTCAGAAAAATACCAAAAATTCACCCTAAGATATATTTGATATTCTGAATTAAAAAATGATGTATAATTTACAAAATTCAAAACATATAAGTTTCATTAATTAGTTTAATAATTAATTCCCATTGTCAAAACATATACCATGTTTTTATGAAACAATATATATCAAAAGATTGACACTTGTTTTAGTCCAATTTCAAAGTGAAATTATTTCCAATGGCCACTATTGGATTAAATGGTAAAAATATATTCTAATTGAACTTTAAAACCAATTAAAAATATAATCTAATCATATAAATAAATTAGATTAAAAAGGGGTTTTGAATTAAAATACAACATTTTTCAATATTCATTCAAAAATCAACTTTATCAGAAAAATACCAAAAATTTACACAAAGTAAATTTTGATGTCCCGATTCTAAAGAATGATTTAATTTGCCCCAATAGAATTTATAAGAGTGATAAAAAACTATTTTTAAAGAGGGTTCCCCATAAAAAGGCGATAAATCGACATTTTAGTGAATATTAGAGTATTTATGCTTAAAATTTAATTCTTTTCTTATTTTAAGCCTTTATCTTTTATTGGTTAAATGTAAAACAATTTAACGTCATATATATTCATATTTTAGTAATTTATATTCATTCCCTCCAATAAAAAGTCTACGTGTTAACTACCATTTAAAATAATATTATTATATTACTAGTGTGCAACATAAGATTTAAAAGAAACTCTTTGTTGCGTATCAGGTATGCTATCGAACATAGCATCCACTTTAAAGTAAAATTAATAATTAATTCAAAAATATTAATAAATATGAAAATTTATTATTCTTTATTTACCTGGGATGTTACATCAACATTCGTCAACATTAAAGCTAATAACATATATCCAAAAATACGATTCTAATACATTGAACGTAATATTAACCGCAAATTTATAATCCCATGATGATATACCAAACTCTTATGAAATCATACTAATCTCAATATTTATCTAAAACATCCTTTTATTTCAAATATAAGGACCATTTTTTAATCATTACGTATTCTTATGTTTTTGAAATATAATAAATATTAGAGGATCCTTAAAGTTTTTATTTTTAGATTATTTGTTAAAGCTATAACAAGGTAGACCCATACATTATATGTGAACATTTTTAATCAGTATCTACTTTTTTCACACACAAAATCTCTTAGAAATAAAAAATTATTTCTTTTTATGACAAATGTTCAATAATTTTATCTTAGAATATTATTCTCATTTAATAATCTTATGACGTATGAATTTTTTTTTAAAAATGGGACTAGAAATAGATCTCACTATGGGACATAATTAATTAAAATCATTATTAAGGTTCCTTGGGACCTCGTTACCATATGACTCTTAAATTCACCATCTTAAATGGAATAAATATATTGTCGACATCCATATTCATAATTATAAATCCAATTGAAACCTATAGTGGGTCTCACCCTTCATATAATCTATATTTGGATCATAGGTCTTTCAAGATCTATAACGCGGCTCAACCCTTCATAAAATTTATATCGGGCCCAACGGTGATCTATATTGGTTCTAAACCCTTTGTATAAGCAATATTGGGTTCACCAGTTAAATTTTCATGAACCAAAACCTATAATATTAAAATTTTCAACATTTTATTCATAAAATATAATTTTTATTCATATTATAACAACTCAATTTTCAAAAAAAAAATTTAAAACATTTACATGATAGATTTTTGAATCAAAGTGTCACGTACCACATTAAATATTCAAATAGAATATTTGATAATTTAATTTTAAAACCTCTATATAAATATTAATATATCGAAAAAATAATTTTGAAATCATGGATATTACTGAACAATATTAAGTAGAATAAATATATTAAAACCTAAAACAATGATTTAGTTTAAGAGTTCCATAACTCATTGAAAATTTAAATTATAAGCCATATGCATGTAGAATGTTTTTGAAAAAGTTATATAACATGAGTTTTGTTATAATATGGATACAATAATTCAATGATGCTATATATAATCTTTATAAAAGACTAAAGGTTCATATCATCATGAGATGTATCAATGAATGGAGATTGAGATGAAATCCATTACGTTAACTCCAAATCATCACATAAAATATTTATCTTCTTGAATAATAATCATACATTAATTATTTACATTATTTTGAAATTTTATAATTTCTTTTATTCATTTTATGTGTCTATTACCTTGTGATTATAATTACATAATATTTATGTTTATGTCGATCTTTTTATCGATATTCGGTACTTGAGTTGAAAATGGACATGTTACGATGTCAATTGTTAATGAGATAATAATTCCATCATAACTAGAATAAATTTCATGAAAAAATAATAAAAATTGTATATCAAGTATACCTTTAAATTAATTTACTACATATGGATATGAAAAATGAAAAATTTTACAATCATGGAGATGATAAGTCATATGTATGCCGAGTAATGTCTTCATTTTTCATTGATCATTATAAAAAGTGGATAAAAACATTATTATCTTTCCATAATTTTGATAACATAATTTATATCATATTTATAAATTAAATATCACTTTAAATATCATACAAGATATTTAGGTAATAAAAATGAATCACATCACTTGGTGGGGGTAATAGTTCAGATATATTAACGAACAATGTTATCATTTTTATGTACTTACTTGTAAAAAATAAATTTTTTATTATTATCATATAATGACTAATATTTTAGTAATATCACATATGAACTTTAACACCATTAGTATGACTGTTCTTAATAAAATGGTGATAAAAAATGAACTATATCGGTTCGCGAGGTCGTTGTCCGCTGTACACAAGGATGAATATTCAATTCAAAATTTTATGAAATATTATATGGATTCAAGTGATTATATCAACATAATAATATATAAGTATTTTATATTCCTGTATATATTATTTCCTCTGTCTTGGAAGATATTTGGATGATGTGTAAAAATAAATAAAATTGAAATACTTAAAGAAAACGATACCTTTTCTTCAGTTGATGTCCTTTGAAGAACAAATGAACACCTCTATGGATGGTGTTATATATAATATAATGGCTAAAAATGTGTTTAGGGATTAAAAGAATATTTTTTTGTAGGTCATTTCCAAAATATATATTTTTTTATGTTTGAGTAATAGATAGGAATGTGTTTCTTTTTTTATAAGAGGGGTGGGGCACCCTTTGAATTATTAAAATATTAAATTAAAATAAATTCAATTTCTATTTAGAATGGTCCCTAACTGATTTATTTTGATTATGGGATGATTTTTGGTAGAGTAATTTTTATTAAATTAAAATTAGAAATGGTTTTAATTTTTTTAATCCTTACCATTTTCTATTAACCCTTATTTTAGCCTTGTCAATCTTACCGTGATTTCATGTTATTTATAATTTGTATGTTAATGTAATTTATATAACATGTTTGATGATATAAAAAATACAATTAAAGACATATTAGTACATATCGTAACTATTTGGATGAATATTATATTTTTATGAATTTTATTAAATTTTATAAAATATTTAATATTTTATAATATCAATAGTGTCAATTCTGATGCTCTCCATTAGTTGACAATAAAAAAATATCATCACAACAATATTAATTCTAAAAAACTACATTAAATCATCAATAGAATGTAAAATATATCCATACAATTTTTCTATGTAATAAATAATGTCAAATAATATATATTTTAATATTCAAAATATCATTTTTTTATTTTTTCATGAATTATGAAATTATTACATCATCTTTGTATCATAATTAAATTTAATTATCTTATTTTTTAAAATTATATTAAATTTCCATGATATAGATAATATTTTTATCTTTCCCAAGGGTATTACTAGTAGAAGAGATACCCTATATAGCTCCATATTAAAATACATTACCATTTAAAAATGAAAGTGTAACAAAATGACTATTCGTTGAATATAATATTATAAATGCATTAAAGTCGTCTAAGTGGATCCATGTAATCATAAAATGTACTCTATTATGATAATAGTATAAATGAAATAATATAATTAAATTAGGACAAGGTTATGTGTAGTATTGTTTGATTATATTATTATTAGTACCTTTAATTTCCTGATTTACCTACAACTATGACAAACATAAAATTAATAAAGTTATTATTCATCATGTCTAGTAAAGTGAAATTTTATTATATTTTGGTTCATATTATTCCAATTATGGAATTAATTTTTTGAAATTCAACAGACATATGTAACAGTAATTAATTTAAAATTAATCTCATTGACGGAATAAGAAAATGAGTTTTTAAGTAAAAAAACATCAAAAGAATGACACGCTTTTCTATCTAATTTCATTGTGAAATTAATTTAAACATTCAAATTTGATTAAATGGTAAATAATTAATATAATTAAACATTAAAACCCATTATTATTATAATCTAACAATATATATAAATTAGACCAAAAAGAAGTTTTGATTTAAAATACACCATTTATACATATTCTGTAAAAAGTGAATATTATCTGAAAAATACAAAAAATTAATCCAATGTAAAAATTTAATGTACTGCATCCAAGGAAATTTTTTATTTTTTCACATATAACTTATAATGTTTTCCAAAACTAAATTTAATATGGGTTCTTCATCAAATGGGGGTAAAATTTAATTTTTTGAAAAAAAATCATTTTATCAATAAAATTGTATTTGGTCTTATAAAATGTCCAGAAAAAATATAAGATAAATTTTCAAAATTAAATTAAATATATTTCATATATATATTGTAATATATTTAAAAAATAGTGATTTTATTATTTTTTAAAACACATTTATTCCTAGATAACTGGTTTTTCATAAAACAGATTGTTTATATTTAATTGGTTTTTATTTTAATTTCTGATAAATCGGATAACCACTGAATCATTATACAAACATGTGTAAACCATATTTTGAAAACTTAATTTATATTATTTATTCCATAAATTCTAAAAAATATTTAGAATGGAATATTTTAAATAATAATATTTAATTTTTCATTTATACATGATGTGGCGTATCATGTACTCTATAGAGCATAGTATTTATTTTTTTCTAAAACACTAAATGTTATAAGTGCCTTGAAGAAATAATTTCAATTGGTCCTTGTATCATAACTATCTTGGTTCAGAGTAAGTTTAGGGAAGACAACGGTAATTTTTTTCGACTAGGGCATGGCTTCCATATGTGGCTGATATAAAATGGTAGAATTAGACAACTATGGTGGTTTCAGTCAATGTACGGTGGTCTACTGGAAGACTAGTGGTTATTTTTGTTCATCATAGAGTGTTTTTTAGTGAGAGTAATTGGTTGTGTGGTTGGATTGCAGGGGAATAATCCTATGTAAGTATCAAAAACATTTCCCTTTTTCTATTTTAGTTTTATCAGTTTATCATTTACAATTTTTAATGCTATATATATTTATATATGGATAAAAATTAAATATATAATGGATGTATAGAAATATAAAATAAATATATATTTTAAATATAAATATATGACATAATAATAATAAAATTTACTATTCATTCAGTTAATTATTTGTTAAAAATATATATAAACAATCCCAATTATTATTTATATTAAATATAATTTTATGAAAATATATTTTTATTTTTCAATTATTTATTATATAATCTAATCTATATTTATATGATCAAACTGTATTATAATTATTATTATTATTTTCAACATTATCATTAAACATTAACTTTAATTATATAATATCATTTTAAAATTGATTAATTTTTAGATCAAACCCTCAATGAACAATAAATATTTTACAAATATTTTTATTAATATAATCATGCATTTGACATCAAAATATAATATTTTTATTTTGATAACGACAATAAAAATGTGAATCAGAATATGTTGTCCAATATATTTATTAATTCTAATATATTATCCATTTTTATTTAATTTAATAATCAAACATACATTCAAATGAAATATTCAGGTATATGTACAACATTGTTTCAACAACAATATACTCATCTCATAATTACGTACATTAAAAGAACCTCAAATGTTGTGAACCAATAGTTCCAAAAAAAAATTCCCTAAAAACATTTCACCTAGAAGGAATCAAAGTATATCGACTCTACACATATTAGTATTTTTCTTATGATTTTGATAATTGTTTTCCAAATTATTTGTATTTTATAATCATTATCATTAGAGGAATCCTAATAATGATTATTCAAGATGATGCATGATTCAATATTTCAATATTCATGTTTAATTTACATGTCTTCTTGAATTCATAATGATTGTTGTATATTTATTATTCACGAGTCGTTAGTTTAAAGAGGTTTTCGACAACTATTTTGTAATATATCATTTTATTTTAGCCATATATAATTATTGGGATGTCTAATTAATCATTTATTATAATATACAATATCCTGAATTATTATATACATAAAACTAATTTTTATTAATGGAAATAATTCAATTCCATAACGATTAAAATATTTATTAAAATTTTTATATGATAAAAAATATAGAATAATAAATATAATTACCCACAAAAGAAATATTTTTTAATTTTTTTTAATTAAAATCATTCAATAAAAATTCATAATAATAAAATTATGCTTATAATTTGTGGGGCATTACATTCTACCCCCCTTAAACAGTGTTTCAATGCCAAATTATTTTCCCAAATAAAAAAATTATGACATTTTTTAATTCATAATTTATAGATCTATAATTACAAGAACTATATATTCATAAAATATTCTTATGATCTTATCACAATTGGAAATTAACCCTTTACCCATGGTTTTAATCTATGCATATATCCCACAAAACTATGTTTATAGGCCATGAACACTATTTCATGGAACCATTGACAATTGAGGAATCTGTAGAGCCTTGAACTATACCACTGTTTTGATACACCTATACCCATGGTTTATACACCATATGTATAGGTTTATTTAACAATATAATTAAACATATTCCCATGGTTTTCAAATGGTGGGTATAGCTTCTAAAAAATAAGACTCTATGAGATTAAATCCCTAGATCCCATGTTTATGGTTTCAAATCCCAACCACTACCCCATTATCGAAAATTAGTATTTAAATATATATATTCTCATACCTATTTATCTAAATCATGTCTATATGTGGAAAACATTGTGTATATGAGTTCCCAAGAATTTTCTTTTTTTCTCGTGGAGTTTTTTATTCAATATTTTCGGAAATCAATAGGCATGGTTTTGGAAAACCTTGGGTATAAGTTATCATGAAAACCATATTTCCATCAATTTTCTAAAATTGTGGGTATAGGTCTCAAAAAAACCCTATATATATGATTTTGGATAATCATTTGGTATTGGACATGAAAAAACCAATAACTTCGATTTTGGGACAAATTGTGGGTATATGCCCATTTTTTAGTAGGATTTGAGTTCAAATGTAGGTTTATAACTATTATATTTGTATCAATATAAAAGGACATAAAATTGATAACTAACCAAAAAAATATTAATAAATATAAACTTCTTTTTAACCAATAGTATTAACATATAATGTTATCTACACCATTCGATTGATACAAGGTATATATCTCTAGTCTCATGCTTTCCGATCTAGCATAAATTATTATGTTTTTTATAGAATGTAAGTAAAATATATAGAGACATAAACCACTGATATTCTTTTTAGTTTTAGTTTTTAGAGAAAAATCACCACTTTTACATATTATCAATGCTTAAATATAAAAATGGAATATATGAAATTTTTCTCACACTATAATATTATCATTATTAAATCTATGAATTCTCAAAAAGATCCTAAAAACATTTTATATAAAATACTTTGACAAAAAATTTCCCATTAATGGGTTTTTAATGCTAATGAATAATATTTTCTAATATAATAAAACATTTTGGATTTTTTTGGAAATACATTTTAAATTAGATATGAAGATACCATTAATAAATTCATTTATAAAAACATATCTTTGGTAAAAAAATTATAATTACTAGTGAAAAAATTTATAATTTTCAAAAAATGATTTTAAAAAAAAATTCATAATATAATAAAATTTTGAAATCAATTTTGAAAACCCTTTTCAAACATGATTTTTGAAAAGAAATTGGAAATACATATATCTTTAAATACAAATTAATATTCAAATTTGAAAATAATCACACTTTTTTTATTTTATAGAGCCCCTGAAAATACATATCCTTTTGAAAACATTATATTTCTTTTTGAAAATACTTACTCTTTCACATTTTTTTGAAATATTCTTAAGGATTTCATAAAATACAATGAAAGTAATTTAAAACATAAAAATAAGGCATCCTAAATAATTATTCCTATCTTGAGCCCAACCACTTCATTATGAAATAGTTCACTTCTAGTCACCTTATTGTGTACACTGTTTATGTACCAATTTTTTTGAAAAATTATTAGATTTCATTAAATATATATATTTTCTACTTGGTTTCTGATTAAAAAACAAAAAATTATTTGAATAAAAATTCACATTTATAAGTATTTATTTTCTAAAGAAGAATAATTCTATTATTTGGAACCACCAAATGTCATTTCAATTTAATTTTTCAAGTTCTTTTAAAAAAATAATTATCATTTATGTAATTAAATTTTTTGATAAATTACTTTTCATTATAACATTAAATTTTAATTCTTAAAAACACATGCTGAATTCAACACTCAATTAAAAATTTATTCATATATATAATTTCACTCTCATAAAAAATTATAAGTACAATTAAATAATCCCATAACTTTTAACTATAAAATAAAAACAATATAAAATATATAAGAAATATAAAAGTAATATTTGAAAAATAATTAATTTATAATTTCTTAATTTAAAAATACTATGTTCTATGACATCATGATGGGAAATGAATTACATATTAATTTCTAATCATGCAATGTTGTAAAGAAATATATATATATATATACATAATATATATGTGTGTATAAAATGAAAAAAAACATTACATAAATTTAGATTACAATAATTCTTAATTAAAATAATTAAATAAGATATATTTCATATCAAAAATTTATTCTAGAATTATTATATATTTATATATACATATATAAAATTAATATAGACATTAATGATTTTAAAAATAATGTATCCCATAAACATCTCAATTGCCTAAACATTCTCATGAAAAATACTTAGATCTCATGAGGTATAATCTCATAAGTACCTATGTATGTGTTGTTGTTGAAAATGAAATAAAATTCAAGTATATATATATATATATATATCATTTTTTTAAATTATAGAAGACAAATTTGATGAAATTGAAAATCATACATGGAAATGATATATATACATGTTTAAAAACATGAAATTATAGACAAAATAGTTTCATTGACATCTATACCTAAAAGTTTAAATTTGAAATGATATTATGACACATGATTACATGATAAAAATTATGAAACAAGAACACTAAATTTAATGTGTTATAAATGAATTGATAAATATTGATGAGTATAAAATAAACAAGTAATTTGTATCCAATTTAAGAATATATATTAACATAAATAAATAATTTTGAAATAATAGTGTTATAATAAAAATTTCCCCTTAACTGCATTAAATTGAAGGTATAAAATTTAAGGAGAAAATGGATTCCTTATTCCCCAAGCGAAGGGATGGATTTTTCAACATGTGTGCTCAAACCATTGGGTAGAAAGATGATTTAATGATAAAGACATCAAATTGGGTTCATTTGATCAATGAGCGAGTAAACTATTAGTTAAGTATATATATAAGATGACTCAGATTCTAAGTGGATATGAGATGAAAAAATGGACACAGGTCCTTGTAATGTTGCAACCATGGTTCAGAGGAACATTATAGAAGATGACGGGATTTGAATTTGTTGCCTTCTATTGCATGGGTTGCTGTCGAGGCTGGTATAGAGTGGTGGAATTAGATGACTATAGAGGTTGTAGTTGATTTTTTTGGTCTACTGGGAGTCTAGAGGTTGTAAATTTTTGCTAGAGATTTCGTGGAATCGATTGTCATTGGGTGTTTGGTTGGATTACAGGAGAACAGTCTCGGGGACGACACATGAGTTCGTTTTATTATTTTCATTTTATTAGTTTTTCAGTACCTTTTTAATGTTATATATATATTTAAAGATATAAATATTCCATATATATTAAATTTATAGAAATATATGATAATTATATATTTTTAATAATATAAAATTATTAATTTAACATAAAAATGTTTATAAATTTAATTAATTCATTATTTTAAATTTTTATACAAAAAAATGAATTATTATGATTATAAACTAATATATTTACAAAAATAAATTGATAATATTATATTATTTAATATATAATATAATCATTATTTATATAGGATAAATCATTATGATTATTATAACTATTATTATTAACATTATCTTGAAAATTTCACTTTAAATAGATCATCTCATTTCCTAATTGATTATAATATAGATCAAACCATCAAAAACGTTTAAATATTTTTTAAATATTATTATTACCTTAGTATTTCATTTTCCATGAGATTTTTTGAAAACCAACATCAAAGTGAATCTAATGAGATTGTAAAATATATTAATTAATTATCATATAATTTCTATATTTATCAAATTTAATAACGAAAAATCTTTTGAAAATAAATATTAATGTTTATTTACTATTGTGTTTCAATGGATACATCCTAATTTCAACATTTATTACATAAAAAACTAAATCATTATGACCAATGGTCACAAAATGTTTTTCCATAATAAATAGATTTCTAAAAAGGAATTTTAATTTTGGGAATCTACACATATCAAAAATCTGCTAGTGAGTATGATGCATTTTTTCTACTTATTTTTATTTATATTATCATCAACATTGGATGGATACCAATGATGATGGATTCAGATGATGAAAGCTACAATATCATAGTTTCCATGTTTGTTTTACTTTTTTACTTATCTATTATTAATTTTTATTGTAAATTCAAAATTTATGAGTCTTTTGTCCAAAGAGATGTTATGTTACTACATTATAATGTTTCATCGTTACTTTAAAAATATATAATTATTGGGAGGTCTTATTTGTTTATTCTAATAAAATACTCTATCGTAAATTTTCTTATAATTAAAATTAGTATTTATTAAATTAAATAATTTAACTCCATGATGATTAAATCATTTTTTAGTAGAATTAAATTATAATAAATATATATGTATAAATATACATACCCATAAAGGTAATTTTTTATTTATATTTATAATATACAATTAAATAAAAATTTCATAAATTATAAATATGCTTATGATTTCTTAGGGTGTTACATATTAGAAATATACTTTTTCCCAAATTTATTTCAATTATCCAAATAAAACACATAATAACACAATTTTTGGATTGGAAACATTTTAAAACATAAATAAATGTTTTTATGTATTTATCTACACTCATTAAATATTTATAAATTACATAATATTAATATTTTCATATTTATTTAATTTTAAAAAAATGGTAAACACAATTTGTATCCAACTATTTTGTGGTTATTTTTTAATGTTTATATATTGTTCCATCATTTTTTTGGTTCAGTGTTTCTTTTGGAACCATTTATCAAACTAATTTTGTTTCAATGAAATTTATATAATTTAAAATCTTATTGTGATACATTACTACCGTGACCTTGTGGAATACAATTGCTTTTTACTTAATTCATGGAGTTGACATCATCCATAATTACAGGAATGTAGAATTGAATGTAGAGTATAATTGGGAATAATTATATGGATGAGGATTCATGGTGTACCAAATTTTATGGTTATTTGGGTGATAAGAAAATACCTAAAAACTATTAATGAGTCTTTCATGTTTGTATATTCATTATCATTATCTCAAATATAGTGACTGGAGGGAGGGAGAGGGATTGACCTTAGGATGAATAATATTCCATTACTAAACATTTTTAAAAAACTAAAATGAGTTGTAATAACCTATGGAACATCAAGAAACTACTATCGTATACCACATGGATTTTTCCTTCAAGGAAATCCACATAAAATTCATATGATTTTATAGTCAACCAAACATTTCAAACATTAATATTAAATAATTTCATAGGAATATTCATTACCATTAACTATAATACATGCCAGATACCATAGTGGAATAAGCTCTTTTGATACCCCGATATAAAAAAAATATACAAGAAACATTTACATCAATTCTAATATTTTTCTTCATAACTACATATTTTCTTAGATATATTATAATTAAAATATTTCATAATTACCTGGGGAAGGTAAACATATTGAAGGGTGATATTTTATTCAATGTATGGATATTCATAAGAAATATTGATTAATGATTATAATTGATAATAATATAAATGAATGGATATCAGAATATGAATAATACTTATAGTAATAATACCAAATCAGTTGAATATAATTAATCATGAATCATGGTGTATGTATTTAAAAAAATGACATAATACATAAGAGTATAGAATCATACATAATCAATCATAAGCCATGAAATCATATCATCATATTAAAACAAAATTTCCTTGCATGAATATATGAATAATAAATATTTCATTGGAAAAGGATGACTACTAATCCACTCATTTTGGATTGTGTTCACTCTCAATCAATTATTTCCATAGTCAATTCAACTCCCAAGAAAATTTCTTAAATAATGTCCCTTATTAAATTTCGATCACTCATCATTACCATAAGCAATGTCTCTTGTTGTATCTATAACATCCTGGCCCAATTTCAATACATAGGTGCATTGAACAGGTGGGTCACATGCTCTCAAGCGCACATCCCATAATGTCGAATGCTTCCAAATAGTATTAAAGGTCTAATTTCAGTCATGGAGATACTATTACCTATTTTTCAGATTAATAACTAGAATTAAATAAATAAAACATAAAAATATATATAACCATAACCATAAAGATACAAATATAACATGATGTGTAAATCTGATGATATAAAAAGAAACTAATGAATAGATATGTCATGTTATTATATGTTATAATTGAAAAAATGAATCTCAAAAATAAATACAATTAAGACTCCAAAGCAGGTCCCGACCATGTCTGTTTCCATAATACATGCTATATCCCAACTTATCCATCTAGAAGATAAAATTTTCAATTGCATTTTCCTTCACAGATGAAGCCTATTTAGGTACCAATCAGGTAGCCCGTCCAGGGTGTGATTTCAAATCAGTAGTACACCACCAAAAATGACTTGAACAATATCTAGTAAAAAAATAGTTTATGTTATTGTAAAAAAATACCATTGGATAAATAAACAGTTATCAGATTAACACATATTATTTATTTAACCACAAAAACTCTTTGAGTTCCCTTGGACACCCATATCTCAATAATTACTTCGGCCCATACTGAAGCATAAACTATCCCCAAGGGATATCGTATCTGAGAATTCAATTAATAACATTCATTATATTATTATTTGAATTTCTCATGTTACCATTCATAGTTTATATAATTGAATGACCAGGTTACAATTAATTATTTAATACTTCAATTCCCATGTTACCATTCATACATTATACAATTACATAACAATTTCACCATTCATAACACACTATTTAATGACCATGTTACCCTTCTTTACACACTATTTAATATAAATGTTATACTTTATAACACGCAATTTAATAACCAAATTACCAGTAATAAGTACAAAATTAATTCAAAAATTAACAATTCACCAAAATAACATCACTAATTAAATAATTAGTTTACCATATAATGAGAATTAATTAATTCATCAATTAAATAATCACCTCAATATCATTACTTTGATAATAATTATTCATCTCATAATCCCACTTAATTAATTCTTAGTTAATTATGAGCATAAATCAATTTATTTATCTCAGAAAATAATTAATCACTAACAAATAATTAATTTATACATTAATTTTATTAATTAACAACATCCACATAATATTATTAATTTACCAATTAGTTATCAAAACTCAAATATCTAAAAATATGATAATTAATTCAACAATTAATCTTTTAATTCCGAAATCATGATATATCAAAATTATTTAAACAGTTAATTATCTCAAATAGAAACTAAATTTTATAATAATAAACTCAACAATTAATAATCAAGAAAATATCAATCCTTATTCCATCAAAATTAATTCAACAATTTATCATTCATGATCTAAATCACCAATATCATAATTTCACTTTTAACATAATTCATAAACTCACTAATATTAATTAATAAATTCATGAAATCAATTTCAAAACACCAAATAGAATGTGTATAATTACATTCACATATTTGAAATCATGAATATTGGATTTGAATTATATACCACATAACTCAATTTATTGTTGAGGTATCACCGAATAAGAATCCCAGATATCTTATAAGTAACAACATATAACAATATCATGATTTCAAAACTAAATCAAGATCCAACAAGTCTAAACCTCTTAAATATAGTTCTAGATCTATTATACTAGATAAAAATCTTCAAAAATAGGTCTATATGTAATAAAAACGGCATGAGAAAACCCAATTACAGAATAAAAGAAGTAATGAAGAGGATTGGGGATCCATGACTGGTGAGATCCTTTTACTAGAGGAGGTATGGATCTATGATTCATGATTATAATCACCAAAAATATAGTTCAAGATAGTTTTCAATCCATAAGAGAGTATATAAAATCTTCAAATAACATTACTTGTCAAATGGGGATCAATTCTGCAGAGTTATGGGGGTTTGGGTAATTTGAAAACTAATTTTCAGTTGATTAAAAATTTTGGCATTCTTTTCTATACATGGGAGAATGGTTTTCCCTACCAGTGTGCCTAAACCATTTTCCTCGGTAATCGGGGTTCACGGTTACACCTATGAGGGTGAAATATATTATATAATTGGCACTGTCCGTGAAATTCCCCTCTATCCAGAGTTTCTCAGTTTATTGTTCTAGGGTGTATGGCTAGGGATAGTTATGAACCATACTTGTAGAACACCATTTCATCGCCTTTACTAAAATTATTACTAATACACACCCCATGTTAGTATTCATGTGAAAATTAATAAATAATATGAAAAAGGTACTAATAAACGATCCCAAGTCAAGTACAGAAAAGAAAATGATCTTACAATCTCTCCACCATATAATAGAATATCTTCAAGATTCACTCCAAAGCATCTCAAAGATTCCGGGTCAAAATTATTGGTCCACATAGCCAGCATTTCAGTATTTATTTTCCATTATCCACATAAACACTTCCATGATTCCATAGAACACAAACTATCAGATTGTTCATTCCCTGTATCACTTTTTAAATGTGATCCAATACACATAACTGATTCTACTAAAAGGAAACATTAGTCTCAGTCTCAAAATCATCCACATAGATCAAATGTGAAGTGTCATGGTGGTATCTTCATAGTTGTGATACATGGAAAACATTGTTCATAGCACTATACCATTGTGGAAGATCTCATCAGCATGACACTCACCTGATTCCCACAAAAAACTGAAATGTTTCAATGATCCAAGGTGTCAGGATACCTTGTATTTATATCTTGTAGTGATAAAACCAAGGAAATACCAGAAAGAACAAATAACCACCCTATGAAAACTCTATGATTCATTGAAAACTATAAATATATGAATTCATGATGCGATTAGATGTTGTCATAGAATTCCATATCTGTTGTACCATCTTTTTTGTCTACAACACATGACATTATCCCAATATGTTTTACACACCTACCTACATCGATCATAGATGTGATTTTCTTACCATACCATAAAGGGTAGTTTATGATTCTATATGGATTGATATCAAATAATTGTTCATATAAGAGAACTCCTCTAGTGCCATGTTCATCCAGAAAGTCCCAATGAATTCATAGAGGCACACTTGTAGAATATCTTTATTAATTTTTATATTACTATCTGACATCTCATATATTTATTGGTGGAATGTCGTACTAAACAAAACTTATGTAACAAGAAGTATCTTTATGCCCTTCAATAATTGGAACGTAAAACATGACTTATAGTCTTAAAAATAGTTTGCAGAACAACATATAGAAATACTATTTCATTAACAAAACAAATCTCTTATTTTATATACTATGAAATTATCATCTATAGAAAAAAATATGTTATTTTCATTAACTAATCAAGAATAACGTATATAAGGTTATTCTTCTGAGACTTCCATGAGAGACCCACAAAAAAATACATGTTCACATCATACCACATCCATTCTGTAATAGGAAAAATATTTAATAAACCACCATGTAATTGATTGAATGGTGCTTTCATGAGAACCCTCAAATGATTAGTAATGTTTTTGTGTAATTAGTGAAACAGTGTGGATTACCAACGTATTTTCATAAAAGAGGAAGTAAATTTGACAACATATTAAAGGTATTTTAAAAATAACATTAAAGGGAATAATAACACTACTTGAAAGGATGTGGCGGGTTTTTACCATTCATAAAGACATGAATAATTTTTTTGGATGATGTTTGTATAATATTTTTGTTTTTATTTTTGAATTGAAGTTCAATTAAAAATACCTAACAAGAATATGTTTTCAGATATTATTTAAAAGACACAATCGATATATATCTACCTCTTAGTTTAATTATCAATCATTATCATTTAAATTAATATCCACTTAATTATGATCCCCTAACAGTTTTACCCCCACACTCTATGATAATTAACTCTACCAAAAATATAAAGAGAATTAAATCCTAGGCTATCTTCGGAACTTGCAATCACAACAACCTACATTGATTGACATTCGAATGATAGCTTATGGTTAGTGGAAAATTAAGGAAGATGTCAATTCACTAAATTGGGGATGAATTGATCTTAGGGATTATATTTGAACTCTGCAAATTTATCTTGTGTGGTCTTGTTTTCCAATTAAATAAATTCTCTCACAATTTAAGCAATACTCAACCTTGTGTGTTTTTTGTTAATTATTCAATTTACATCATAGTTTATTCTAATTTAAATACATAATTAATGGATCATAATAATTTAATTTCAACATCATTTTTATTCAAATTAATAAAATGTAGTGGGTAGAAAATAGATCGATCACCAAGAGAACTACTCTTTCATGGGTGGTATGGTCATTGTGGAGACATTTTTCATGAGCAATGGATTGAAAGAGTAGAATCCAATATCTTCTCCAATCATGATTCCAACCAAAATAGGACGATAAAATAAGAATATGTTTGAACAAAAAAGATGAAAATATAATAAATTAAATATTAACAATGATTTTTATTACCCAAATGAAAACATTACAACATGAAGAAGAGAAGAGATCTTCGATGAGGGGATCCTTGCTTCAAGAGATACCCCTCTTACAATGGTTGGATAATTTGAGTGAATCCCATTATCCTCTACCTCAAATACCCTAATTCACCTCCCAAACATTGAAATTTTGAAAAATACTTATTTATATAGTGGAAGGGAGGCTATGTTAAAAGTGGTTTCATGTGTGAGTGAGAAGAGTCATCCAAATATTTTAATGTCATTTGAATAGACATTCTGATCTCTAATACACGTGAATTATCTATTCTTCCAGTAGGATAATTTCTCAAAAAATGTTTTTTGGATCCCCTATCAATGTTTCGGCTCAATCCATTGATAGTTGTGTATGATATGGCCTAATCACTAAAGTGATGTCCGATCCTGCGGGTCCAACCCACCATTGAATTAATAGCCAATTTACTCCATCCAAATGCCCTCATTATCTCTAGTGTCATGAATATAATTTGTATAAAATTAAGTAAGGAACATTTTTATGAAAATTTAAGTTCAAATAAATCATATTAACATATTTATGTGTGACATACTTCTAATCATTTTAAAAGGGTAAAACTAAAATTTTCCTCAAATTTTTAAATGAATGATCTAATCCCATATATTAAATAAATGTACATATTTATTACAATGTGAGAAATTCTGTTATTTATTATCAATAAAAAATTCAATAAAATAGTGTTTTATTAACTCTCCCGCACTTAGCCTTTTTCACTATTGGGAAAAATCTCATATCAAGTAAACATCAATATCAATTCCATACAAATTTTAAAACACATATCCTAGATATCTAACAAATCCAATCCCATAAAAAATAGATTTCAGGCCACATAAAAAACTATTACATAAAGTTCTCCACTTATAGAATTTAATAAATTTCCACTTCATTAATCCTCTCACGAACAAAACAATTACCATACTGTATTTTTCACTTATCACACAAATGTAAACTTTTTAGCAATGTATTTCTCATCCAAACACATATAAGGGTCACCATTGGATTGATAAATTCCTAAAAATCCCCCCAATGTGAATCAAAGACATATTTTTATCCTGAAATCCTTCCATGGTTGTTCTATGGCTTTTGGATGGTATCATTTATATGTGAATAATTCTAAGGCTGAATGATTGGGGCTTGACTCTTTTAGAAGAAAAATTGGATTAATTTATTTTTCACTTAAATATGGTCTCCTCTTTATTCCCTATAGCATCAATTAATCTTCATCATCATTATAAATAAATTAATGTTTTCAATTATTTCATGAATGTTCCAGAAAGACCCAAAATTCACCTTTTATTAGAAGATCTGTAATGGCACAACATCACTTATCAAGAATTCTCCATAAAAAGAAAAAAACATTAAAACATAATGATTTATTTTTTAGTAGAAAACATATCTCTTAGGAATTTAATTTTACTCTTGATGTATTGAATAATTTGGTATCACAGCACAAGACATCTCCCCCACACACTTATGTTCCATAGGATTAAGAAATTTCACTTCAATAGTTGGTTGGATAGCAAAAATTGGATTCTAATGTGGCTAACCTAACAGGTTGTTTATGTATTCATAGGGATAGAATATTAAATGTTCTATGTATGCCATTACAAAAAATATTTGTTTAAATATGGGATTTAATATCAAACAAATAAATCAATCATTTAATCATAAGTACCTCAAAACCTCATGTTTTGACATGAATAAATCAAATTATAGTTAAATAAATCAAGGATTGGTTCTCTCAAGAAGTGAGATAAATGATATGAATATGAAATGAATGGTTCATAAGCCTCACAAGAAAGTGATTTCCAATATAATTGAAGTTATATGTGGAATGTGATTCCAAATTCTAAGTACATTTCATTAAATTGCTATATAATATAACATGAAATGAAGTTATTTTGAGCATTCATTTATGCTTGATTTCGAGGGATAAATTTTTTCACTTATTTATATGAATTTAAAAATGTTTATGTTAATCATATCAGCTCAAAAGATACTAAAAAACACAAAAAATTAAAAAATAAACACAAAAATTTTAAAAAAATCTATTTTTTTAAAATCATAGAAAAAATAGAAAAACATTTGAAATAACTAATCTAAAAGGTTCCCTCCCCCACTCATAAAATATTTAATTGTACTAAATATAATACCATGAGATGATATATGCACATGATATGTATAAATTCATATAGGTCAAATGATAAAATAGGGAAAGGGTTAGGAACATCCTGGTATGCTCAATTGATGATGAGGTCATGTATTGTTATGAAATCCACTACATTTGTAATAATTCCTCAAATATATTTATTTAAATGTTTCCCATTGACTATAAGGATCCATTTTCAGTCCTCTTATGTGATCTCCACTGAACCATAGAGAAAAACATTAGTCTCTTCATAGGGACCTAACCACCTGGAACACAACATACCAGGAAAAAGCATCAGTCAAGATCTATAGAGCATAACATTCTCTCCAACATGAATTTTTTTTTCTATAAACATTTTTTATGAGATAATTTTGATCATTCCTTTTAGATCCTTGAGTTCACATGTGATTACAATCTAATCTCCTCACACTCTTGAATTTACAGCTTCCTTTGGATTCCGGCTTGTGCCAAATCCATGTTGCATTTGTTGATAGCCCAGTATGCATTTCGTTTAACTTTCACGGGGAGATAAAACGATTTCCAAAAAACAATCCGAAATTTAGAAATACCAATGTGTGCATTTTATGCTGTCATATAAGCCCAAAGTGCATCATCCAAGTCCTTGTTCCAATAATTCAAATTCATATTGCAAAAGTGTGTCCCTTGGACACGGATGATGGTCTTAGGTACTCCTAATCTTCAATAAAATTCTTTCCTTTGACAAATTACACAACAATATGAGAATAATCATTCCTTGTGGCCTTATCAACCACCTATTTTCTCAAATAATCAAAAACAACCAAAATATATAAATTCCCAAATGAACTAGAAAAATCACCCATAAAATGGATTCCCAATACAAAAAAATACTCACAGAATAATATTGATTGTTAGGGCATCTCATGTATCCTAGAAATGTTTCCAATGTGCTAGAAATGAGAGCATGACATAAAAAACCCATGGGCATCATGGAATAAGCTATGAAGATATAATCCAGAGTCTAAAAAATTCCTAGCTATCGGTTTGGTTCTGAAGTGTCAACACAAGCAAGTGTAGGACAAAAATGTAAAACAGACTCCAACTAATGATCAGGAACACAACTACCCATAACATTGTCACTACACAAGCACCACTGATTTGGATCATCCCAAACCTAAAATCATGACACACTCTTTAACTTTTGGACATGATGTTTCGTTAAATATGCAAGTATTTCAGAGATAAAAAGGTAGTTAACTAAATTAGCATACCATATATGCTTACCTGAGATTGAATAAAGATGATCATCAGGAATAGTGTCTCGATGTGGTACCTGGTCTAAGTTGTCATCCTCTAGTGAATGAGTAATCCTACACATGTGTCCTGCCACCCAGTTTTTTGAACCATTCTTACCCTTTATATAAATATCAAATTCCTAAAGAAATAGAATCCATCAGATATGTCTTTGCTTTGAAATTATCTACTTCAAGAGGTACATTAGTGCTGCAAGGTACGAAAAAATGACAATGTTAGATCCAAATAAATATGGACGGAGTTTATCTAAAGATAATATTACATCATGAAACTACTTTTCCATGGTTTTTTAGTTTTATTGTGCTAAACCTAGTTTCCTCGATGCATAGGAAATCACATGTGAACTTCTTTACACCCTATTAGATAAGACTACTCCAATTGTGATGTTGGAGGCATCACACCTATTCTCAAAAGGAATCTCCCAAAATGGGGGATGTATGATCGGTGGAGTGGCCAAAAACATATTTATCTCATCAAACGATGTCCTTCAATAATCATCAAACATAAAATAATAATCCATTTGATGTAATCGTGACAAAGGATGAGCAATCATACTAAAATATTTGATGAGGCGCCAATAAAATCCAGCATGCTCAAGGAATTATCTAATATCACACACACATGAAGGATATGGAAAGGATGAAATAATGTATATCTTAGATCTATCAACCTCTATACCAGGTTTGGACACTACATGCACTTAGGAAATTCCATGCTCTACCATAAAATGAAACGTTTCAAAAATCAGGACCTGATTCTTCTCAATACAAGGATTCAACACCTTTCCCAATCTATATAGACATTCATCAAATGAGGATAAATACACTATAAAATCATACAAAAAAACCTTAATGAATGTCTCAATAAAATAATAAAAAATGCTCACCTTGAAACCCATGATTGTACTTGTGGTGTTGCAATGTCCAAATGGCATCCTACAGTAGGAAAACATACCGAATGGACAAGTGAATGTTGCCTTCTCCTAATCCTATAGAGAAATAGTAATATGAAAATATATTGAAAATGGATCCATGCAACAGTAGTGTGTTTTCCAAGATATTCTCTTCACCATCTCATCAATAAATCGGAGGGGGAATGGTCCTTGTGAGTATATTGATTTAGTTTCTTATAATCAATACACCCACATCAACTGTTATTTCCCATCATTGGAACTAACCCATATTTTTCATTTTTAACAACATTAACATCACTTTTCATAGGCACAACCTGAATAGGACTCACCCATTTTAAATTTGAAATGGGATAGATTATACATGCCTCAAAAAATTTATCATGCACTTTTATAACAACCTCCTGATGGGTTGGGTTGAGTCTCATTTATGGTTTCATCACCGGTTTAGCCCCATCCTCCCAAATAATCTTATGCATGCAAATGGAGGGGCTAATACCTGATATGTCACCCAAGGCCCCCCGTTTTCCTAGATTTTCTCCCTCAAAAGGTTCAAAAGTTTTTTTTCATGTTCAAAAGGGATATTGTTAGCAATTAAAATTGGTAATTTCTCTCAAATAAAAAGTATTAATATATTAGATTTGTTGATAATGGCTTGAGTTCCAATGTTGGGGGTGATGTATGGATGGAGAAATTGAAGGAACTGAAATATGTTCACAACGAACATCATTATCAGAATATAGATCATCAAAAGTAGAGAATAATTCATCCAATCCATCAATATACTCACAAGACATGTCGTAATCATATTTCACATGATCAAAATCATAATATGATTCCTTTTGAAAATAAAATATAAGAGAGTCTTGTGCATTATAAATAGGTGTGAATGTACTCTTAGATATCAATCTTGAACCAATACTAATAGTCTCCCTATGAATAGGACAATCAAAATCAATGTGGTTTTTACATGGTGTTTCAAAATGAAAGATAAAAAAACCAGAATAGACTTATGAGGGGTACTTCATGGATTCTATGATATTAAATACCACAACTTCATCTCCAAACATCATGGAAAGTGTAACTCCTTGAATTTTATGATAGTTTTCATAGTTTTGAGAATAGGATTACCTATGATAATGGTAGCATGGGAAATTACCTGATCATACTCCACGTTAATAATGTAGAAATCTATTGGAATGATCTTGACTCTTACCTGAGAAAAAGTTCTTCCTCATAGACTCCTGGTGGATATGTCGTAGCTCTATTCTCGAACTACACCACTACTCTCATCAGCTTCTAATCACCAACCTATAAAGAGAATACATAGAGAGTCATCACATTTATTGAAGCTCCTAAATCCCAAAGATCATCATAAATGTGTGACTCCCCTATGGTGCCAGGAATTGTGAATGTCCCTGGATCCTTGAACATGGACGACATGGCTATATTTGGTGTAATGAGTGCTGACGAATTCCTTCCATGATTGATCCTATCATTTCCCTTGATCCCTCTTCGATTGGAACAATGTTCATTTAATAATTTTTCATACCTTGGTATATGATTAAAGGCTTCATGTAAATGGATGTTGATCTCCACATGCTTGAATGTGTCCAAATCCTTTTTTGCATCACTTTTTCAACCATCTTCTTAATTTTTACAACCCTATTTGGTAAGGGAAGGGGTTTAAGAGGAAAATAATCAATAGTTTTCAGACATTTTTCCTTCTCTATGGGTTTCTCTATAGATGGTTCAGAATGAGGATTTTCTTGATTTGAGGTGAATCCCGTTGGAACGATAGGTGTAGATATATTTGTTGTTCTCTTCCTACTTCTAAATGAGACTGCACTAACATTCCCGTTGGTATTTGTAGTAGGATGGGATAGAAGATTTACATAATTATTACTTACCAATTCATGTAGGGAAGTGTCAATCTAGCTCATTTGAGTCTTCAAATCCCTCAGCATTGAACCATGACTCCTCATATCATTCGTTTGATTAAGAACAATTTTTTTCAAAATATCATCAGTATTTGATTGTACCTTTTTCTTGAAAATTTTTTTGTTGATTAATTGTTAATTATTGAGCTTCAGTTCTCCTTTGGAATTGTCGGAAACCCTATGGGTTAGGTGGATGTAGCTAATGATTTGTTGAAAGATGGACCTTTTTTGTCCAGCTGTATACCTCATGTATAACTGATCTTTCCACCCGTGTTTGTATGCTGGTGAAAAGGAATCAATCTTCATTTGGGGATGTGGTTGTTTCTACTGCTGATATGGTCTACTAGAAACACTTTTGCACAATCTTCTGTTTCATGAAGTTGGGGGAAATAGTTAGTTGGGTGGCTTGTCTCGGTGAATATTCTACAAGGCCTTGAAGGAGGGGGTTGATATGTCTTTTTTTCAATGGAATATGAATCACCATAGTGGTCAATTATTCATACATAGTATCAATAAAATGATTTTCAATAGAGGAAGGACTTACCTAATGTACTTCCCTGACATTTGGTGTTCCTCAATCGGCCAAATTTTGGGAGTTTCGTTCTATATTGTTGATAAACGAACATGAAACAACTAGTGTCCTTTCTGAAATTTCACATCTAGCTGTAGCACCCACCATGCATCTCCCCATAGGTTTGAGTCTGTTGTAAAAGTATTGGATGAGGAGTTTCTCACTAATTTTAAGATATTGGCAGCTTGCACGCAACTTCTTGAATCACTCACAGTACTTCTACATTGACACACCTTGGGTTTTCTTGATTTTCGAGATCTCGTTTTGAATAGATGTGGTCATTAATATAGGAAAAAATATCTACATGAAATGAAATTTCAAATTGTTCCAAGAAGTTACATATTCGTGTTGTAAATAATACATCCAATCGTTCTCTATCTATCAAGTGAAAATGGGAATGCTCTTTGTTTAATTTCATCATCCGATACATTTCTTGGTTTTAAGGATGAGAAAACAACATTAAATTCATTTGAATGTTTTTTTAGATCCTTTCCTGGTAGAACTTCTATTCTTTGAAAAATAGTTTCATGGGTCGGGAGCCAGAGGGACAGAAAAGACCGCACATTCATTTATTCTCCTTGCTGGGTGTTGGGACATATGGAATGCCAAGAATAAGCTTAGGCACGAGGGGATACGGTCTATGGGTAAGTCTCTCATCAGTAGGTCGAAAAATATACTCATTGATATGGATCGGCTTCTCTCTAACTGGAGGGATGCACCATCCTTCAGCTTGGTTTTTTCTAGTCTTCATGTTGTCCAGCATAGAGCTAGTTTTGACAGAGGTCTCTGGGTTAGATGGATTTCTCCTATCAGGGGTCTTAAACTCTTTACTGATGGGTACTACTCTATGGGAGTTCTTCATGGTGGTGGGGTTATCCAGGATTCGTGGGGATAGGTCCTCATTTCCTTCTCCTACCATTTAGGAAATGGATCCACTCTTCAGGCAGAATCCAAGGCCATTCTCACAGATATTAGCCTTTTTCACCAGAAGGGATTAACATTAGCTGAAGTTTAAACAGATTCAAAAATTATTCATGATGCTTTGAAGGATATATGCTCTACTCCAGGGTTTATTATCTATATTATCAGAAAGTGAAAAGTTATACTCTCCAATGATACCAAAGTCATCCAGACCTAGAATGAGGTTAAAAATGTGGCAGATCATCTTGATTATATGAATGTCGTTGTTCATGATCCGGTTTGTTTGCATGAAATTTCCACTTTGAATCTTGAAGGGGTAAACATGATTAAGAGGATTCCCTTGGATTTCATCATTTTAGACCTCCTTGGGTTGCTCTGTTTATTTTATTTGTTGTATGGTTTCTCCTTCATAATAAAAAAGTGTATTTGATGATGATTAAAAAAAGAATAAATTTAATGAAGAAGAAAAAATTCAGATTTGGTATAAAATGATGAAAAAATAGAGGAAGAGAATAAAATGTAAAATAAAATAAATACCTCTATTTTTTTGGAATAATTACATTCCTCCTCAAAAATGGTGCCAATTTGAATGGAACTACCATGGGAACTCTCAACTGATTAGTGATTGTTTTGGGTACTTAGGTGTTTTAGAGTGGCTTACAAAGGTCGTCTCTTAAAGGGTGAATTAAATCTGAAAACTTATTAAAGGTATATTATAACTAACATAAAATTGAAAAAAAACTACTTGAAAGGATGAGGGTGGGGGTTTTTTATTCATAAAAACTAGAATAAATTTAATAGAAAAGGACAGTATAATATTTTTGATATTATTTTTGAATTAATGTTCGATGAAAAATACATAACTAGAAGATGTTTATAAATAATTTTTAAAAGTCGTAGTTGTTCTAACTCTACATCTTAATTTACTTATTAATCATTATAATTTAAATTAATATTCACTTAATTATGATCCCCTAATTTTTAAACCCCCAATCCCTATGAAAATTAACTTTACCACAAATATGAAGATAATTAAATCCTTGGATATCTTCGAAACATGCAATCACATCACCCAACATTGATTGACGTTCTAAGGATAGCGTATAGTTGTTGGAAATTTATGGAACATGTCTATTCATATAAATAAATATTAAATGATCTACAGATTATATTTTAACACTATAAATTTATCTTGTGTGGTCCTCTTTTATTGATTAAGTTTTCACTCTCACAATTTACATAATACTCGACCTCGCGTGTTTTTGTGTTAATAGTTCAATAGATTTCTTAGTTTCTTATAATATAAAAACTCAATTCATGTATCATATTATGTGAATTAAATAATCTCAATTATTCAAAATAATTAAATGATTAATCTATAAAATTGATCGATCACTCTAAGAACTACTCTTCCATGGGAGGTGTGGTCATCGTGGATATGTTTTGCATGAGAAATGAATTGAATGTGTAGAACCCTATATCGTACCCACTATTTATTGCAACCCAAATAATATGAGTAAATAAGAATATAATTGAACATAAAATAATAAAATAGAATAAATTAAAGTATAATAATGATGTTTATTACACAAATGAAAACATTACAACTTGAAGAAGAGAATAAGGCATCGATAACGGGATCCTCGCTTCAAGAGCTACAACTATTACAAAGGTTGCATAATTTGGGTGAAACCAAATATAATCTTCCATAAATATATTAATTCACATCACAGTCCTTAAAAATGAGAAAAATTAATATTTATTTAGTGGAGGGGAGGCTAGGTTAAATGTTGTTTCCAGTGTGAATGATAATATTTTGCCATATATTTTACTCCCAATTTCACCACCTTTTTGACCACCAAATCCCATTAATTAGCTATTATTCCAGTAGGATAATATCTGAGAAATTTCTTTTTCAATACCCTCTCAATATATGGTCTTAATCCATGGAAAGATGTAAATTATATGGAAAAAACACTAAAGTGATGTCCAATCTCGTGTGTCCATCCCACCATTGACTTAATGGACCATTTATTCCTTCCAAATTCACTCTTTATCTCATGTTTACTGAATAAAAGTTGTAGAAAATTATGTGAGGAACACTGTTTAAAAAATTTAGGTTCAATTAATTCATATTATAATATTTATGTGTGACATAATACAGTGCATTTTAAAACTATAAAATAGGAATTTTCGTGAATTTTTCAAATGAATAATCTAATCCCAAATATTTCATAAATAAACTAATTTAGCACAATGTGTGTAAATTTTTTCATTTATTATCAAAATAATATTCATCAAAATAGTGTTTTATCATTGATGTTCAGCTTTCACCCACTCACATATGTAGTATCATGTCATGAACCCTGCTATCTCCAATTACAAGTACCACCACCACTACATTTTGTTATAGGTCGTAGTACAGTTTTGGTCACACAAGGATTTAACAACAACTTCACAGCACCATAATCACGCATCAGATCATCCAATATATTCATAGAGAAGAAAATTTATTCCTGACATAGATGATCTCTTCCTCATATATTATCTAATTACAATGTGTCTTCCCACCTTCAAGGATTTCCCTCTTTGTCAACCACTCTAGATCATCATATTGTATGTCCCTGATCCATGTCAAAACTGTAGACTCCACTAAAACTGATACAAGATTCATCAGCTTCAGAATCTTTTGAAACAAAAAAATCATCATATCTAGATGATACATCATCTTCTACTCAAAACTAGACTCCCAACCTTCTTATGTGTATGTTTTTCTACACAAAGTGTCTATAACGCTTTAGTCCTTCTTGGTCATATATTCCTACGATAAATAAAATGTAATCAAATAATCAACCAACATCTGTTGTAGTATATTCAAATCTCTCTATGGAAATATATACATTTTTCTATTTTTATTATTATACACATTAATTTTTTCAATGAAAAAATTACTTCTCCAATAATTTAAAGCATGAAAAACTACATTGAAATCAAGGTATCATATACGGGAATTCCATTCATGTGGTCTCAACTATAGGGACCCATACACCACAACTCATTCTTTATGCATCAACACTAATCCATGTCTAATCCTAGATACATCATAATACATATTATACTCATCGCTTATCTCGGGTAAGATCATGGTCGATGTTGATTACAAATGAGTATTTATGTCCTAGAACGCATCATAAGGGTAAACAAACTTGTCAAACATTATCCCATTACTTTCATAGCATGAAAGAGGCAGTATGAAAGGTAAAAAGTCATAGATGAATATTTAATAATATGTTTACAACCCTATAATGATACATATGTCAAAAAATTCTTATTATACTCAAAATAAACTACATTATATATTTTTTTGGGTCCCTTGTTAAACATTCCTCTTAGATTATGTCACTGAAGAACACTCTGTGATCAGTCAAAAATAGAAATACTGATAATTTTCTTATAGCTAATGATATCTCGGTGTACTCAAGTTTATTTCATGAGGATGGTCATGATCATCCCAATTCATGTAAAACACACAGATATTAAGGAAAAACACTACCTCAAACTAATCCACATACTTATGAAATACTTTTTCGTCACTACTATAATGACTATAGGTGGATTCATTAATCCAAACAACATTATGATAAATACAAATGGAAATTACTGTTTCTGATGCTTTCACTGGGGCGCGCGTGTTCGTCTCTCTTGGAAATTAAGGGTGTAGTTTTTGTTGCCCCACATTACCTCTTTCCAAAGGCGGGAAACATCCGATCCTTATTTAGGGACGTCTGCTCCTTGATCTAAACAGGATGATGGGATGTTGATTTTTCCTCCCATGGATTCTTCCTCGGAACTCTTCCCCTAGTTCAGGTCTCCCTCATAGACTTAAGATGTTGTTCGTCAAACTCTTCATGGCTCCATATATTCATGGAAACCAATTAATTACACTGCTTCTGTCAAGACATTCCAAGGGGTTTGGTCTGGGAAACAACCTTTGGTTAGGGGAGTAGCCACATTGGGCATCACTACCATGTTTGGACAATGGGGGATTGGTGTGTCTATCTTCAGTACCTTATTATAGGGATTTTCGAAGGAGCGGAATCCCGATGCATCCCACATCGAATGTGGGGAATCATATGCCATGGTAATGAATCTATGGTTTTATATCATCCCGCCTTTTTATAACATAACTTCTCATTACATTTTTCAAAATCGAGGATCTTTAAGGTTTAGTGTCTTGGAAACCAGGAACTTAATACATGAAACAAAAAAAACATTCTACTTAAACACTTTAAAGGATTATCTTTATGTTCATCCTAGGTTCATTACTTCATCTCATAACCTGGGTACAAACATCAAAATAAAGGGTGAGTAGAAGGCCCAGTAAGAGAAATAAGGGAAACATTTTACATGTGAACTTGAGATACTTCAATAAGGTCATGAAAAGAACTTTAAGGCATGAGAATGAAATCATGAGATATATCATAATAAAAATAACATTTTCAATAACTTGAAGATGTGGATACAACATTTAATATTGACAATCATTTCTTTTCACCAAGGTCTATCCCCAGGGTGTCATTAAAAATTACCAAGGTTATTCACCAAGGTATCAGTCTAAAAGGTCATCTCTAGAGATTAAGTCTTTATCCAATGCATTAGAGCGCTATCTGGGAGCACCCATGACATGTCTTTATTATCATGTGATCCACATATATCATCATAAATCATTTCATAATCAACCCATATAGCATAAAAGAAATGGGTTTCATTTCATAATCATAACGTTTAAAAAACTGCTTTAAAGACATGATCTGTATGTCACTTTAAACCCACGGAAAGGGAAAGCGGGTTTCATGTATGTAAATCCCATAATTTAAAATATAAAATTTTGATATATATGTGAATACCCCTGTATAAATGAGGGCTTTGATTATTCACTTAATAACATAAAATAATTTTTAGAAAAGAGAGAGGCATTTTGAGACGAAAATTATGCAGCATAACGGCTACGTTTCGTGGTTTTAGAAAACATTGAAAAGAGAGGGGAAATGGGTCAAACATTCATAAATGACCCATAAAATAGTAGAGGGACAGAATATGAAGGATATATGAACATGTTAATTAAATTTGAAGGATTTACCATATGAAATGAAATTATGAAAGGAAGAAAAAAAATAAGATTTCTCTTATGAAAATTTGGCAGCCTAACGGCGTCACTTAAACTTCAAAAAATGAATTGACGAGATCAAATAGGGTCTCTCATAATATGAACATAAATGACCAGTATGATAGATATAGAGATCATACTACAACATAATAAAAAGGAACTTGAAAGACTTGATATGAATGTAGAACTTTGAAAAATGAGAAAGGTGAATGAATCCCTTAAAAATTCAGCAGCCTAACGGCGCCACTTAAAACATAAAAATACTGAATTGAAGAGATAAAATGGGGTCTCTCATCATATGAACGTAATATTTTAGTATGATAG
Source organism: Viscum album (assembly GCA_963277665.1). Classification (NCBI taxonomy): domain Eukaryota; kingdom Viridiplantae; phylum Streptophyta; class Magnoliopsida; order Santalales; family Viscaceae; genus Viscum; species Viscum album. Next base: position 1,711,127,184 of record OY728152.1, on the reverse strand, counting down.
ATATATATATCATACCCCAACATAATAAAAAGGAACTTGAAAGACTTGACAAGAATATAGAACTTGAAAATGAGAAGGGTGAAAGAATCCGTTACAAAAATTTCGGCAGCCTAACGACGCCACTTAAACTTCAAAAAATGAATTGACGAGATAAAATAGGGTATCTCATAATATGAACATAATATTTCAGTATGATAGATATAGACATAATACCCCAAAATAATAAAAAGGAACTTGAAAGACTTGACAAGAAAATTGAACTTGAAAATGAGAAGGGTGAAAGAATCCGTTATAAAAATTTCGGCAGCCTAACGACACCACTTAAACTTTCATAAAATGAAATGATGAGAGTAAGAGGGGGTATATCGTAATGTGAAAATAAAAAGGACAGTATAATGAATATAAAAGAACATCCTCCAACAAATTAACATGGAGCATAAAATAAATGACATAAAAGAGATCACTTGAAAAGAAAGAGTGGGGGTCAGATCCCTTACCTTAAAACGTAACTCTTAAACCACAAAGTTTGGGACCTTGAGGTCTTGGGGGCACCTTGGGAGGAATCCTTGGGAGGTAATGAGACCATAGCTTCATTGGGGGAGAGTTGGGAGTTGAATGGATGAGAGGATAGCTTGGTATTTATAGGGAAAGTTAGGGGAAAAGGCATTAATGGCCAAGGGACACCTCATTGGTGGTTTTGGAAAAACCATGGGCTTGCCCATGGTATTTTCCCATGGAATTGGCTACTTGGGACACCTCATACCTTATCTTACTATTCATAAGTCGATCATATAGATTACATACTTAATGCATCATTTAATGTTGTCATTAAACACCCGTAACTTAAAAACTATATTTTCACTATTCATGGAAAATTCAACTTTCTCAGAGAAAACCCAAAATTTCACTTTAACCAAATATCGATGTTCTGATTTCAAAAATGAACTCCATTTTATAAAAATAATTTTCTAAATATTTTTAATTTAATTTTTAAATAAATACACTATTCACCGAAAATTCATTTTTTTCATAAAAATACCCAAAAATTACATTAACATAATATCGATGCTCTGAGTTCAAAAATGAAATCCATTTTATAAATATATTTTTATAAATATTTTTAATTAAATTTTTAATTAAAAAACACTATTCACCCGAAAAAACTAATACTTGACTAATAATTTATGAAACGGTTATTTAACCATTTTATTGAATCACATTACTTAATCAAGGTGCCTAGATTATATTAATGCTTTATTTAAGTGAGATTACTAAACCATTTGGTCACATTACTAATCCTAGGCATAAAATCACTATTCATAATTTACTATTCATCAAAAATTAAGTTGATCTTATTAGACTCTAAATTTCGTACTGAATATAATTGTAGAGGACCATTTTTGGAAAATCATTACACATTTTTAATTATTTAAGGTTTACATAAACATTTTTTTTAAATATACTTTCTCTAAAATTCACCAAAAATATGCATACTATATTTATCCGGACATCTGAAAATTCATAAACTTCATCATAAGAAGAAAATAAAATTTTTATTTAAAAGAAAGGATTACACAAGGTAGTTACGGTCTCCTTACATAGCCCCTTATCACACCAGCATAGGACCTAAGTGTAAGGTGTGCTAAGGTGAGAGAATCTGAGGGAGGCTCGACCAACATCGCACGAGTAGTAATTTCTATCAGTTTGAACTTCTCATGAAGGCGATTCCGTTCTAGCTTCACACGATAAAGTTCGGATTTGGTTTGGTCCAGAGCGAAGCCCAGTGGTGCTACCTCCTTCCCAAGTTCTGTTAGATGGGCTTCAATCGGTCCAACACTACTGGGTGAGGCCATCGAATCTTCTTTCTATATTAATTAAACAAGATCACTTGTATTTAGAGACATAAGTCGCAACATTCAGTTTTCAACGGTCATAAAATAGTCAAAACCCAACAGTCTCATTTTAATTATACTCATGTTAAATGAAACAGTTTTGTTGAGTATGAAAAATAAAATAACTCAAAAAAATAGAAAACAAGATTTATTCAAAATTTCGGGTCGTTACAGGTTTTCCTCAGCTTTCCATTTTTCACATAGGTTATGCCGCATGTTTAACATTCAGTGGAGATGGATCAGGCTGATCAGAACACTGAATTGAGTGGATCAGATGGAGGAACCCCTGGAGGGAACACCAATATTGGGGCCAACATGTGGGTGGCCTCATGAAAGCTGTTATTTGGAACGGGGAATGGGGTGGCATGATCCCACATTGGATGTGGCAGCCCGGGTATAAATCAGGATGGATGATAGAAGTTTTCATGAGGGGGGAGGTGAATGTGATGGAACTGTTATGAGGATGACAATGGTTTTGGGCTTGATCCTCGAAGAGACTTCATACGTATCCATGTGGCAGTGAATCAAAGTCTATGCAGTTTGTCTGATGATGGATTGTCGTTGATTGGTGTTCCAAAGCATGACACTGGAGGGGGTCGCAATGGATTATGGCAGGATGAGGTCACAATGGAATACATCTAGATGGAGTCACAACGGTTTACCGCTTCCTGAGACCCATAGTTTAACATCATGGAGGACGGGGGTGAACTTACATGAAGGGGGTTGGAACAACCAATGGGTGATGGACTTGAACCTCAGGGAGGCTTTCTACGTCCCTCACCTTAGAAAACATCAAAGACCTCATTGTTCAGGTGGTTGGTTGTGGTTCTTACACTCTAGGATGCTCAGGGTGTTGGTGAATCGACGTGGAGATGGTCGGAACAACCGGGTGTTGGGATTTAACCTCAGGGAGGCTTCCTATGTATCTTGCTTTAGCAATGATCAAAGACAATGTAGTTCAGGTGGGTGGGACCTGATGTGATGGTGGACCTCGGGTCCAATGGTTTTTGGGCCTGATTCTCATGGAGGCTTCCTATGTAACTTTACTTAGCAAGGATCAAAGACCACGTCGTTCAGGTGGGTGGCATTTGGGGTTGATGCTCTTCGGTGGCCCAAGGTGTTGGTAAACCAACGTGAAGGGATCAGAGTGACCAATGGGTGTTGGGATTGATCCTCATGGAGGAATCCAACGTACCCCTTCTTTCCAAGGATCAATGACCTCGTATTTTAGGTTTTTGGTGGACCAACGTGAATGGGGTCAGAACGACCGAGTGTTGGTGGGATTGAACCTTAGGCAGGATTCGTACGTACCTTGCCTTGGTGAGGATCAATGTCCATGTAATTCAGGTGGAAGGGTGTGGGGATTACACTCTAGGGTACCCATGGTGTTGACGTCGGGTTCGATTCTTACTCTAAGCCCACTTGACTCATGCTCGGTGTGAGAAACAGGAGGCAGCAGAGACCTGACAATCACGTAGCGAACGGTGCATCTGTGGGATGTAGAGTGGTGATTACAAGTGATCGCAGCCCAAAGAGTAAACATGGGCTTCTACGTGGTTAGTAGCCCGAATAGGTTGGAAAATACTCCAGGAGGGAGGCCTTACTGTGAAAAAGTGCAAAAGTAGTGGGATTTGGGACCGAAGAAAAAAGGAGGAGCAGGGATGTTGCCTCCTACAAGAGGGCTAGGGGCTTACACCGAGATGGTTTCCCTTTCCCTGCGGACAAGCGCCGCCACCATAAAGAGGATATCATCACCTATGGAGACCGGTGGGAGTGGAGAATGTACAAAGTGGGTGTACCCCGTGTACGGGGCACGGGGTGAGGTCACAGTTTAACGTCATGTGGTGAGAATGAAATTTCATGGAAGATTAACGTCCTGCAGCTCGGATGATGTGGGTTTTCTCCACACCCCTTTGACTTACATAACAGGCACCCGTAACTCCTTGGTACCGAGAGGGGACAGGAAAATTCATGAAGAGAGGGTATTGGAGAAAACCATCGATGGGCCCACGTTAGCGTGGCTATGTGATGAATCAATATCAATTTTCATTCCTATGTGAAGAAGAATGAGTTGAAGCAACGCAACGGGCGGTATCATCCAGGGGACATTGAAGTCACATCATGAAAACTTGGACAGTCACACATGAAAAGTTATTACAAAGCAAAAGGGTTCACAGGCAGGGGCCTTGTGAAGCTCTATTGCTCTACATGGTAGAGGGCACCTACGAAGGGGTGTGCTTTGATAAGTGTGGTGCCTCAGCCTAAGAATAGGATAAATGTGCAATGGGAGGTTCTTTGCAAAGTGGAAAGTCATTCTCGGAGCATAGCCTCATGCAGAAAAGGTGCCTCGCGAAGCAAGGTTTTATGAAGCAATGTGCTTCACAAATTACAGTAACCCTGCTTTGGCATGTAGATCATGTGTACATGAAGGGTGTTTCGAGAAGCATAAACGCTCTGTGAGGACCCGGGTCACGTTGGGGATCCCCTTCCTTCACGGAGTCCCTTAGGCTCCACGAAAGGCATACGTCTTGGAATAGGGGATCAAAACGAGACAAAGGGGTGGCACTTCACAGAGCAGAAGTACCTCGCACAGCTCATGGTTCAAGGAGTAGAAGGGTGCATCACTATTTGAGAGCTATGTAGTCGAATGGTCATATTTTCTATCCACTAAACATGGGGGGGAGCTGGTATTTATAGTGGAGTGGAACCACAAAGTAGCACTCACTCGACGCGAAGAGGAAATCGTTTTCTCCTTGGCGGGTGGCGAACGTAAAGGGTGGTCACATAGTGTTATTGCCTCCTTACTTTGTGGCGGGTCGTGAACGTCAAGGGTGGTCACAGAGCATTACTTCCTCCTTGCTTCATGGTGGGTCGTGAATGTCAAGGGTGGTCACGGAGTGTTACCCCCTCCTTACTTCGCGGCGTGTCATGAACATGAAGGCTGGTCGCGAAGAGTTACCGCCTCCTTGCTTGGCGGCGGGTCACGAAGGTCAAGGGTTGTCGCGGAGCGTTTTCCGCCTACTTGCATTGTGGCAGGTTGAGAATGTCAAGGGAAGTCATGGAGCATTACCGCTTCTTTACTTCGCGGCCAATCGCGAACGTCAAGGGCGGTCATGGAGCGTTACCACCTCCTTTCTTCGTAGTGGGTCGCGAACGTCAAGGGTGGTCTCAGAGCATTAACTCCTTCTTTCTTTTCGGAAGGTTGAGAATTTCAAGGGAGGTCCCGGAGTTTTACCACCTAATTTCTTCGTGGAGGGTCGTGAACATTAGGGGCGGTGGCGGAGATTTACTGCCTCTTTTCTTTGTAGCGGGTCGCGAATGTCAATGGCAGTAACAGAGAATTACTGTCTCCTTGCTTTGTGGTGGCGCGGTGCATCCGGTTCTCTATGAATGGGCTTTTCAAGGCATCCATCGATTCAATGTCTTCTTCTCCTCCCCACATTTTGGTGTCAACAAATTCCCCCCTCAGACTTGGAGCCACGAAGAAGTCAAGGGTCGAAGTCTGAGGGTCAATTGCCAAAATCGTCGGTCGTTCTTGATTCTACCTCACGAAGAGGGCTTGCCAAGTGAGAGATCGAATCTCTTTCCGGACGCGCCACAATGATGGCTTTGGTCGGGACGTGCCGCGAAGATCCAAGGGTCCATCGCCATTAAATATGGTACCTGAACACCCATTTTTCTCTATTCGTCATCGCATTTTTGGACATTATCTCTCCCAACTCACGAAGCTCCGCATACTCTGTGACTTCTCTCCATGAATCGAGACTTCTCTTCATGGATCACAGTGATTTTATGACTCCACTATAGCGCTTATCAATCTCGTGCTTTAAGGTGTGTGTAGGACTCTACGAATGGTCTTCACGAACTCTCTCCATGAACCGTCTTTACGAACACTCTTAACGAACATGCTTGGAGAACCAACCAAAAAAATTTCCATGTTCTAAAACCGAATGGATCACCATGAAGCTGCTGAGGGTGTTCTTGCGGATGTCGCCCGATGGGATGAGATGGAAAAAAGTCTGGGTCTGGGGGAGTTGGTACGGAGCCACTCAAACTATAGTTCATTGGTAGAGCTCCTATTAGAGAGCCAGAAGAATTATGTGCTATGTAAGAGGTTTCCTATGTATGGCTTCGGGATGAGGTACGACGTATTCTTCCCAGAACGAAGTCGGGACGAACCAACATACTAGTTAAGGAGCAAGACTGGGAGGATTTCACACCCATCACTATGGATTGCTTATACAACCACTTAAATAATGTCTATTGGAAGGCATTGCATCCAGAGACATCTCCTACTTTGTACAAGATGATACTGAAGGAATCTTTGAGGAACCTAAGGAAGGGGTGGTCTGAGGAATGGGACCCATGCCCGGGCGGAAATGTCGCGGATAATTGGTCCTGGGCCTACTATGAAGACTCCTCGTGTGAGGATTTTGGGGTAGAGCTATGGAGAGTGGGTTTTTATGAGGTGGCATGGGCCTCTCAATTCCACATATGTCAACCAAAACAGCTCATGCCAGAGCTGTTGAGCATATGGTCGTCGATGACCAATACCTTCCACATACACTATAGGGAGGTTGGTATCAGCTTGTGGGATGTCCACCAGATCTCCGGGGTCTTGAAACTGGGGGCGATGTATGACGAATTCCTATCCATCATGAGTTTTTGGGAGGATCCCGAGAAAATACTATGGATGGAAATGGAGCGGATAGATCTAGTACCCAGGGAGGACAAGGAGGCAGTAAGGGATGTCCACTTCAGGCAGTGGTTCAAACAATTCATGAACTTTTAGGAAAAGAGGAAGTTTCCGGTGAGGCCTCGTACTTGTCCAAATGGGGCTCAACGGGGCATGTAATGCTCATACTGGCGGATTTTGGAGGACATCTAGTCGAAGAAGTGGGGATTCAGCATCAGTACTAAGAAACAACCAATAGTTAGGCTGGTAGTGTTCATCGCAGCTCTGATCTGTGGTTAGATCCTTCCAGTGAGGGATACCAACATGAGAGTATGCCCAAGTACATTCATCATGGCGTCCACATTGGCAACAGGAGGGTGGGTCAACCTTGGAACCTCAATGCCCGCCAAGCTGTGTAAGGTGTTTTGGCATATCACCTAGGGAAAAAGGCCAAAGAGGGTATGTGGGCCATTCCACCTCCTGTATGGGTGGATAGTAGCACATATTAGGGGGTTTATGAATACCTGAACCATATCTCTCCTCTGGGCTCGAACTTCCACACATCAATCCTGAATGCTACCAGGAGATTTCTAGCCAAGCTTACTGCACCATCGTTTCTGGACATGGTGTGGAGGTTGGAGGAATTCAATGTCCACCCTTTTCTGTTATCACCATGGGTATTTTCTGAAGACGGACGGGGGATGGAAGAGCAATGAGCCTATCTCATGGCCTTTGGAGGTGGAGTACTAGTGGTGAGAGTGGAATGAGAGCCCCTCTTCAAGTCATACACCCCACATTGGTTTGCAAGGAAATTCCAGGTTATGCAGAAGCTGACCCCATAGGTCTATCTAGAGGTGCGCTATGAAGAACACACGTGCGTGATGAAGCAGATGTGGCTCATGTTAATGTAGGATGATGCGAAAATGTGAAACGTGTTGCCTCCGGTGACAGTCATCCTCAAGCTGGTAATGGAATATGCCCAGAGATGGGAGGTGGCCTACCAGGGGGAGATGATGAAGCATCCAACCATTTGTATCGGTGATAGTGATCATAGTGACCTCACGGCCAATGACGGAAGGCAGAAAGGGCATCTCGCTGTGGAAGGGATTTCGTGGCAGCGGGGCCCACATCGGTTGAGGGTGAGGATGCAGCCATAGATCTTGCAGCGGTAGAGGACCTAGTGGTTCTAGTTGAACATAGCCATTCAGAGGGGAGGTCATTGAGAGGATTTTGTAGGATACTTACCCAGGCACTGGGGAAGCAGTTATGCCATATCGACATGTCGGAGGATGCTGTCTTCCAGGAGGCTTGGAACATATGGGAAGTCAACAGGAAATTTCATGGCCTCGCTGTGTTGTGGAAACATCTGAACTGTCTCAGGATGGATTTACCGGTGTTAGGCCCTATCCAGGCCGACTTTGCGGTTCCCCAGGTGGAGGTAGATCGGTACCTGATAGAGCTGGAGGACTTTTTACATTCTCGTGGTTCCCCTCGTCCAATGACAAATCAAGTAAATGTGTTTCTCGATCACACTACTCCCCCATAGTTGTCTTCTAGTGATTTGATGGAACGCTTCCCTCTTCTGGAGGAATCAGAAGAGTCCTCCTAGGGAGACGAGGCTAGGAGAAGGAGCCCATTGGGAGAGGGAAAAGATAGAGGCTAAGACTTGGATCGTGAAGAGTTTTCATAGGCTCTTGAGGAAAAAAATAAAAAAATCCCTTTCTCCGAGACTTTCATTGAAGTAATTCTAAACTCTTTTTTAACTTATGAACTATGCAGGAGGGTCTTATATACAGAACTCGTTTTTGTCCCTCCGTGGTTGCAGATGTGGGACATTCGGGATCCACGCCAGTCGCTGCATCAATTGCTACATCCAGTGGGGCTAGGACACCTGAGGTGACCCCTTCATAGTTTTCAGACCTTATGACCATATAAGTGGGTCTACGCTTTGAGGTCCTGACGATATCAATCCAAGAGGGAGACTCGGAATTCGATATCTGTAAGTATCCTCTACGAATTTCATAACTATCATCCCCTAACCATGTTTACTGACATTCATGGCCCATTTTTGGGGCATACAGTTCTTCAAATAGCATGGGTCACCATAGCGAGGTTGGTCGGGGCTTCTGGTGGCATCCTTCCCTGGGGAATGCCGATGGTTGTGGAGGTGGAGGTCTAAACCGATATAGCGGTGGTGCTCCCGATCATTGGTGTGATCGTCACCAGGGTTGTACCCGAGATCATCGAGGTAGGATCTGAGGATGAGGACCGATCAGATAATCTAGATCATACCATTCCTGATCAAACACAATATGTGTACCTAGATGAAGAGTTCATGGGGGTATTCCCCATGTATGATCCCGCCAATCGTGTCGACTGGGAGGAGTTGGCCTCTGACCAAGAGGATAGAAAGATAGTATGTTGCTGATCATGGAAGTTGATCATGTGCTTCATCAATGACACCCCCAAGCACTATGGTTGGACGAGATGGACAGAATTCTCTCACGACTGCGTGAACTATGTGGTGGGGGAGTGGATGACCATCATCCTAACATGCTCTTCCAAGATCTTATGGTGGAAAAGATTCAGGAGTATGACTGTGGCCTCGGTGTAGGCTGGCAGCGGAGGAAGGCGGTAAACATCATGAGGCTCTAGGAGGCTGAAGATGAGGACCAGCGGCTACGGAATCAGGTGGACGAGCACTCGACCTCCCTCAACGCACAATCTGTTCTAATATTGCGGCTGAAGTCCTATAAGGAAGAGGAATTAGAGGGGATGAAGTGGGATTTTGATTAGATGACTGATATATGTACCGATGTGGAGCAGGCCAAGATTGCGTCCAACGAAATGTGCCTTCTGGCTACCGAGGTGGGGCTGGAGTTGAATTGGCAGCAGCAACTCCTATATTCCACTAGCTAGAGGGTGGCAGAGCTGCTACGCTCTATTGACGTGGTCAACCTATCCATGGTGGGAGTTGACCCTCAAGTACTGTAATGATTTCAAACCATCAAACGTACATTCAAGCATTCATTGTTTGAAGCCATAGCATGCATGTGTTCTATTGTTTACATTGGTTTGTTGCATCCTTTTTATGATCACGGAGCATATATCGATCATTACCTAAGCTCATGTGAGTCGGGCCTGATGTGATAAACAACGGACGACCACCTTTTCACCCCATCCAAACGTAGGGGTGCAAACCAAGAATTGGGTATCTGGTGCTTGAACAACTGGTCTAGATTTTCGAGAGGAAATGGGAGCAACCTAACTGGAGAATGAATCTCTCAGAATAGAAGAATTACCATTTCCCAGTGCGCTCTTGTGCACAAACGGGGAAACACGAGGGGCGCGGGATTCAATCTGAACAGATGGGAATGGGAGGTGTGAATCAAGATACCCAGGATTCAGAACATTGTGGGGGTGGTGTGAAAATGAAGGATAACTATTGATCCCATTCGAAACACAGTATCCATATTGTATTATCCTGAAGTGGGGATAGAAAATGAGGGTCGACTGCATACCATGTTTGAAACATGGGGCCTGACTCAAAATTTTATCTGTTAGTCCTCTAGAACATTGGCCCTGGATAGTAGTCAGGCCATAGGCCGACCATCCACACTATTAGGGGGTTCTCTTAGACATGAAATAGGACAAGGGTCCGAATAAGATGTACGCAAAGAGCAGAATGTGGAGTGATGGTTTGTTCGAACAGAATCCAACACTTGAAATTATGCCACTATGGTGGGAGCACATTAGATGGTCACATCGGTTTGATCAAGGATCATTTATTCTTTGGGATAGGACCTCTCAGGAGAGGGAGTTTTTGCTTCCCAATGACATCGTGGGGCATCCCGAACCTGTTCAGGGAAAATCTTCAGTTACATGGTTCCCCACAAGGGGTCAGGATAGGGGCTGAAAATGAGGAAGAACAGGATTTATGATTCCTGGGGATGGACCCAAGGTGAAATGCCTGAGATTCTCTATGTATCCCATGAGTATGGGAATCAAGACATACGTAGTTAGGGTAGAGAACCTAGTTTATGGTCTTAGAGCTCGGACCATGGATATTAAGAAACATGGGAGACACATGGTGGGGCAATTATAAAACATGATGTTAATGGGAACTGGGGATTCTGACCACAATGTGTTTCGTGGGAAGGTTTTAGGTCAAGGGACCAGAAAGGAGAGTTAAGCTGGGCCCGTGGGGGAAGCGATCTGGCGTTCATACGTATATCATGAGAATTAGAATCAAGTTGTACGTAGTTCTAAGAGGTGGCATGGTAAGGTACCAATGTTAGGGATAAAAGGGGTCTGCGAGTGTGGCCCTCACACCAAAAGAAACAGTTTTTGATGTATCTTATTTGTCCTTGAAGGTGAATTTTTTTCCGACAAACCTAGGATATAAAGTCCCGGTGTCGCCACAGGAATCAAGCTGCATGCAGGAATTGAAAAATGGTATGGTGTGTGACTGATAAAAAACACGATGTCCCTTGAGTGAGGACATCGCAATGTGGTGCCGTTTTCCATCGTGCGGCCAGGGCGATAATGTCATAGTTTAGGGTCATGTGATAGAACTAGGCGCACATTTTAATTTCAGCCGGCACAGACGTAGTAGAGGTGAGGCTATAGGGGAAACGTTCATGGTGTAATAAAACATACCCGATGAGAACGAGGGCAAAATCCCATACCACACCGTGCGCGATTCTGGGAAAGAAACCTCAGGACTAGGGGGCCAAAAATAGAGGTATGAGGGCATGGGGTAGAAGAAACTACCTCTCAATTGAGCTGAACCTAAAGAAGATATGTCCAGGTGTTCTTACATAATCCATGAGGATGGAAATCAATCCATACGTAGTTCTAAAATGGATCATAGTTTATGGTCTTAGAGCTCGGACCCTGGAGAAGAGAAATCCTTTCAAGTATGTCCAGACCTCAACACGATCTCTAGGCCCACATTAGTCAAACTCGGTGTGGCAAACAAGGGAGGAGGAGGTTTTTTGCAATACCTAGGATGCACGTCAAAGTGAAGTCAGTGTGGAGCCCCGAATAAAGCCTTTACCATGGCTTTGTCCTCCTAATGTGAAAATGTGCACTGAGGGACAATGTGAGGAGTGCTAAAATTCCACTTGGGCATGATGGGGTGGACAATGATGTGAATCATGTAACCAACATTCAATTATAAAATCGGCTAGCATGATGATGGAGGGTAACAGTTGACCGTGTTTTAAACACAACATCCATATCACATTAGCCTAAAATGGGGACAAATAAATGAGCATCAGTCGTTGACTAGATTCTCAACGTGTGACGTGTATCAATTTGTTGTCTGAATCCCTCGAGAACGTTAGCCTGTAATGGTAGGAGAGCCCTTAGGCCTAGAATCCAGGCCATTTGGGGGTCCCCTCTGGTGTGGATGATTATGGAAGCCCAAATGAAGGGGAACATGAATCCTGAAAAATGGGTGAAAGCATGTCCACATAAATTCCGACACTCCACACACTGAACCAGTGTACTCTTAAACAGATTGGCCCATTGCTGACAAGGGTCAAGGAGGGTGCTCAACTTGAGAGTTACTAATTTGAAGGGATGGGTATAGAATAAGGGGATAGAGAACTATTAGGAGGGAGAGGTACGTGGAGTGGTCTTTACAAACCCGACATGAATGAGGACATAGTTACATACCACACCATATACTCCCCTCTCTGGGAAAGGGTAGACCAAGGGGCGAAGGTGAAAGGGAGATTTCATAGAGATGGGGCTAGACCCGAAGACTGGATGTTCGGGGGGTCCTATGTATCCCATGAGGAGGGGAATCAAGCCGCACGTAGTTCCATGAAGGGAAAATGACTAAAATATAATGGTTTATGGTCATAGAACTCGGACCATCGTGAGGGGAATATCCCAAGTATAGGTGAACCTTGACCTGATCCCTAAGCCTACGTGATTAAAAATCCTTGTAGGAAACAAGGGTGGATAATTTATTTTCAATACGCGAAATATATGAAAAAGGGGGAATCGGTGGATCCCCGAATGATTGCCTCATCACGGCTTTCCCCTCCTATCGTGTGCATCCATACTGGGGAAAAATACCAAGAATTTCAAAGTTCTACTTCGTCATGATGAGGTGGAGGAGGATGTGAATCCTATAACCAACATTTAGGGCTTAATGGGGTAGGCGTGATGATCGAGGATGACTAATGACCATGTTTGAAACACAAAATCCATAACATGTTAGCCTGAAATGAGGAAAAACAAATGAGTGTTAGCCACTGACCATATTCGCAATGTGGGACTTGTATTGATTTTTTTTCTGAGACCCTCGAGGATGTTGGCCCATAATGTTAGGAGAGCCCTTAGGCCTAGCATCCTGGCCATTTGGGGGTCCCTTCGGGTGTGAATGGTGATGGAATCCATAATAAGGGAGAACACGAAGACTGAAAAATGGATGAAAGCATGTCTAGGTAGAGTCTGATGTTACAGGTACTAAACCAAAGTACCTTATGCACATTGGTGAATTGACAAAAGAGGGCCAAGGGGCCAGGATAACAGGGATATCCTTACGATATGGGGCTAGACCCAAATACGAGATCCTCTAGCAGTCCTACGTATCCCATGTGGATGGGAATCAAGCCACATGTAGTTCTGGAATCGCACATAGGGGTAACATACCCTACTTAGGGGGGTGTACATCATGGCGTGTAACCCGACGTGAATGAGGAGGTAATCCCATACCACACCGTAAAACCCTAAATAGGAAATTTGGTCGGGGGCCCAAAAAGGACAGGGGCCAAAGGGTGGTCCTAGTTCGGAAAGGCTCGACCAGTTTGCAGCTTAACATCTTGCAGTGATGATGAAGAGTGGAGTAGGTTATCTCTTCTAGGGATGTGTACGGCACGACGAGTAACCCAACGTGAATGAAGACATAATCCCACACCACACCATACACTCAGGGTAAGAACTTGGGATGGGGAATGGGAAGGCCAAGGGGCCTGAGGCTGGGCCTCGGTCGAAAAGCCCTGACCAGTTTACAGTTTAACATCATGCAGTGAGGATGAAGAGAGGATAAGGTATCTCATCCAGGGATGTGTATTTCATGAAGAGTAACCCGACGTGAATAAGGACATAATCCCACACCACACCGTACACTCTGGGTAAGTACATGGGATGGGGCCCAAGAAGGCCAAGGGGTATGAGGCTGGGCCTTAGTCAGAAATGCCCGACCAGTTTTTAGTTTAACATTCTATAGTGAGGACGAAGAGAGGATAAGGTATCTCATCCTGGGATGTGTATGACACTTCGAGTAACCCGACATGAATGAGGAAATTATCCCATAGCGCACTGTACAATCCTGAATAGGAACTTGGGCCGAGCACTTGAATGGACAAGGGGATTGAGGCTGGGCCTCGGATGAGAAGCCATACGTCCTCTTGTGTTGTTACAACCTCATCATAACTCCTACGCCCATGGTATTAGTGGTCGTTGTTAAAAAAAGGAGTAATTCTCGGCTCTCCCCATCATATTTGGTCTAATAGACGACATTTCCCAAAGTGAGTTCATCGCTTGGATACATATCAGGGAAGAATGAACCACTACACTCAATGTTTGGGACATCTTGGGGTGGTTCTAGTGACGCAGTATAGCTGTTGACCATGTTTGAAACACAGCGTCCCGATAGTGACCTGAAATTAGAACCACAAATGAGCATAGACCGCTGACCATATTCACAACGCAGGACTTGTATCGGCTTGTTTCTCAACATCCATGAGGGTGTTGGCCCGACGTGGTAAGATATCCCTTATTCCTGGCATCCATACCATTCAGGGGCCCATCTGAATGGGGACGATGATGGAGTCCCAATCAACGAAGTGGGTGAAGCATAGTTGTACCTAGCTCTGAAATAGGAGAATGTCTCTAGGGTGCGGGACGTAATGACGGATTGAGAATAGATCTATATGAATTGGGGAAAAAGTCTGCACCCCACCTTATGTCTTGATTTGAGGGAAAGATTCTGGTGTTTGGGCTGGGCCAACAGGCGAAATGTCCAGGCTTTCCAAGGTATCCTATAAGGATGGGAATCAAGCCATATGTAGTTCTTGAAGGCCATGTAGATTAATATCATGCAGTGAGGATGTGGGAGGAAAGAAGAATTGGGAGTGGTCACCTGGTGTGACTATTATAATCCTAGCATGGGTGGGTCTGTGGAAGCCTACACCATATCAGGCAAGGACCCTCCGAGAGAACAATAACCCAGGGGGATAGTCAAAGGGAATAGTTTGAAGGCTGGGCTCAAGACGAGGCGCCTGAGCGTTCCTACATATCCCATGAGGATGGGAATCAAGCCATATGTTGTTTTCAAGATGCAATTTAGCGTCATGCAGGATGATGCACAGTTTAAAGTCGTGTAGGACTGGACATTTTAAGGTCATGATGGACCAGCATGCAGTTAATGGTCATGTGGGACCATCCGGTTTAAGGTCATGCAGGATCAAACAGTTTAGTGTCATGTCAGCCAGCATGCAGTTTAGAGTTATCCAAGACCATCCAGTTAAAGGTCATGTCGGACTAGTAGGATCAAGAAATGTAATTCTTGAGGACCTCAGCATTGGTGGGAGGAGTTATATGCTCACCATCCATGGTTGCCAGGGAGTATTCTCCATTCGGTTAAACCCTGTGGATTATGTAAGGTCTTTCCCATTTGGGCTCCAACCTAGGTGGTTTCTTCCCAGGGATCATTGGCATTCAGAGGGCCAATACCAAGTCGCATTGAAAGAAAGAGTGAAGGCAGACCTTCTTATTGAAGGCTCTAGCTATGTTATTCTGATGCCTTTACAGATTTTGTAGGGAACGAAGTCTATTCTCGTCAATTGCTCCAAATTCTGCAAGACGAATTTTGGCTACCTTATCTGGAACATGCTAGTCGTAGATCACTGTACATAATGAAGTTAGCTAGATCTCTATGGGTAGGACGGCCTCAGCTTTGTACACCATGGAATATGGGGTCACCTGGGAGGAATTACGAGTCTTCGTCTGACATTCTGAGAATGCGTGGGGGGGCTTTTTTGGCCAAATCATCATGTTCTGACCAAGCATTTTCTGTAGAATGTTATAAAGGGGTTTATTGAATGCCTCGATATTCCCATTTTCCTGCACATGATAGCAGGAGGTATGGTTCGAACATGTCTTGTACTTGGCGTACAATTTCATCATCTCAGATGCTCGAAAGTTGGTGTTGTTATCAGTGAGGATAGCATGAGGAACTCCAAAGCGGTGGATGACATTAGAGCTCATGGTGTCAATAATGTAATGGGCCCTGACCTCCTTGAGCAGAACTACTTCTACCTAATTTGAAATGAAATATGTGGCGGTCAAGATGAACCTACACTAGCCAGCTGTCACCGGTGGGTATGGTCCCACGACATCGAGTCCCCACACCGCAAATAGACAAGAGTACTTGGTTGAGTATAGAGGTTCTGGTGGCCGATGCATGAAGTTAGCATGAATTTGGCATGTGTGACAAATTTTGGAAAACTCGATGCAATCATGGATAATGGAGGGACAGAAGTACCCCAGTCTTCAGATCTGATGGGATAGCTTTGGCCCATCCTGGTGAGCTCTATAAGAACCAGCGTAAACCTCATGCATGATTTGAGAAATCTCGACGCCTTGTATGCAACGAAGGAGGACACCATCAAACCCACACTTGTATAGGATCTACTCAAGACTAGAACATCTCTAGAGGGTAAACTGCAGCACGCGACATCGAATTCGCTCACACTCGACCCGATCATCTAGGAGGCAACCATTTTGTAGATACTCGAAAAATGGGGCTCTCCAGTTGGGAGTTGCTTCAACCACTTCATATGAAGTACTTGGGGGTCTTGATATAGAGGATCTGGCTGTAAGA
Source organism: Viscum album (assembly GCA_963277665.1). Classification (NCBI taxonomy): domain Eukaryota; kingdom Viridiplantae; phylum Streptophyta; class Magnoliopsida; order Santalales; family Viscaceae; genus Viscum; species Viscum album. Next base: position 1,711,110,713 of record OY728152.1, on the reverse strand, counting down.
TAGCTTACTCACAGGCAGTCGTCATCATCTGAGGTGATGGGGGTAATGACTCTCTGATGTGCCACGTGTATAATCATATCATCCTGTTTTGATTCTACAAGTGATGTAGCCAAGTTGTCCAAGGCATTAGCTTGACCGTTCTGAGATCAAGGGACATGGGAAACATCTGACTCAGATGGAAACTGGGCCATTAGTTGGAGGGTGCGCTCCAACAATGGTATGAGCTCTAGATTTCTGACGACATAGTCACTGCTGAATTTCTTGATGACTAGTTCGGAATCCCCTTTCACATGTATATGGGGTACATCAATCTCAAGGGTCAGCTCGAGGCCAGAGATAAGATCGTGATACTATGCCTCGTTGTTGGTGCAGCCTTCTGACAATAGGAATGAATATGGTAGAATGGATTTCACCAATATAATAAAGACAATACCTAGGCCTACTCTATTGAGTTTGGGATCATTGAGTTTCTTGCTGGTGGGGATCCAAGAAGAACAATCAAAGTGAATCTGCCAACATGGGATGGCATGATCTACTTAGAGGATTGCCTTGTCAGGAAAATCCAGGTCCATGGACTGGTCCGCAGGGGTTGGATGGGTTGCTAGAAAATCTTCCAATGCTTGTCCTTTGATATCCTTATAAGGGATTAACCTGATGTCAAACTGCTGGAGGATTACCATCCACCATGCTAGATGACCTGTAAACATGGGGAGGTTGAGGATGTACTTCAGCGGGTCAACCCGAGACACCAGCTATATGTCGTGGTGCTGTAGGTAATGTCGCAACTTCTTGGACTGCGAATACCAGTGCACGTTAGCTTCTTTCGATGATAGAGTATCTGGTCTCTATATCGAGGAGTAGGCAGCTGAGGTAGTAGAGGCTATTTTCTGTCTCCTCATTGTTCTTCTGGGTGAGAAGGGCGCTGAGAGATCATTCCAAGACAGTCACGTATAGGATTAGTGGATTTCTAGAGATGGGTGTTATCATGATCGGAGGCCAGAGCATATACTTCTTAATTCCCTTGAACGAGGTCTGGAACTATTTGTCCCACTCATAGGCAGAGCCTTTCTTCATGAGCCGAGAAAAGGTCTTACACTTTCCTTCTAGATTCACAATGAATCGGTGTATGTAGGCTAAGTAGCCATGAATACCTCGAAGCTCCCGACTATTTCTTGGGGTAGGAATATGAATGATGGAATTGATATTCTTTGGGTAAATCTCGATGCCTCAGTATATAACAAAAAATCCAAGAAACTTTCCATAGGTAACCACGAAGGCACATTTCTGCATGTTCATCTTCATGTGACAGGAACAGAGGAAGACAAAAAAATTCTCATGGTCCTGGAGATGGTCCTGGTGCTGGAGGGATTTGACCACCAGATCTTCCACATATCATTCAACTAATTTCCCAAAAATTGGCTTGAATATGTGGTGCATTTCCCATTTATAGGTGGAACCTACATTCATCATGCCGAAGGGCATAACCTGGTAACATAAAGTACATTGGGGCACCTTGAAAGCAGTGGATTCTTCATCCTCAGGGGCCATCCAGATCTGATTATTTCTAGAGTAACCCTCCATGAAAGAGATGTCTTGTAAACCAACAGTATCATCGATCATCAATTTTGTCACTGGAAGGGGAAAATCATCCTTCGGAAAGTGACGGCTGAGTTCCCGGAAGTCGATGCAGACTCTAATATGTCTGTTCTTCATCAGGACTGGAACAATGTTGTCTAGCCACATGGAGTGTTTGACCTCGTTGACGAAGTTGTCTTTGATGAGATTGTCAACTTCAGCCTCAATAATGGCACCGTGAGAAGGGTGCATCTTTCTAGGAGGTTGCTTGAACCTGTGATGATTTGTTGGGAGATCGAGGCGGTGGACGTCTACTTGAGGATCTAGTCCCAGAATCTCGTCGTAACTCCAGGTTAATACATCACGATGCTACTTTAGGAAATCTATGTACCAATGATGCTCCTTGAGGGACATGGCGGATCTAATCAATGTATGTCTCGGATCTGTCTTGCTACCAAGGTTCACCTGTACTAGTTCATCGACCGTGGGGGAGAAGCCTTCTTCAAATGCAGGGGGAGAAATCTCTAATTCCTCTTCATCAATTATGGAGGGATCCCTTGTAGGAGGAGATTCTTCTGGGTCAAAAGATCCTAACGGAAGGCTGGTACCTGCCAAGATAGCAGTGGATAGCATATAAGGGGATTCACGTCTTGCTGAGACCATAGCAATGATGGAAGTTGATATGATCTCGTCCAGTCTTCGACCCAAGGGGCTACGCATGATGATATCGAAGCAATAGTGGTGTTTCAGCTTGAACAAATTAATCCCAACTCAGCGAAATAGACACATATGACGTACTGTCGTTTCCATGGGGAGGACATCCCCATATCATACGGAGGTAAGAGATTCTGGGATCACCTGAGACTTGTTTTTGCAGAAGTGTGAGGTGGTTTTCCGCCATCACATGGACTTGGGAATACAGTTTCCTATTGTACTAGAGACAACAAAACATTGACCCCTATTGGGGGCTGTGGCCTCCAATCAATGGATCAGGGTGGCGTATGTGTCATCCAGACCCGTCCAGTGGTTAGTTGCGAGCGTCACAGGTTCAACCTCAGTTTCTTGAATCTTTTTATCCTTGCTCTTGTAATAGTCAGCTTCCAGGTAGTGGGCTTCACAAGAGGTGAAAGGAGATGTGTCACCTTGGATTATGCTAAATCTACCATTAAGGGATTACATGAGAATTTGGTGATATGAGGACGGGAGCTCCACATACAGGAGGATCCATGGTCTTCCCATCAATGCATTGTACGCGGTGTCATGGGAGACAACCATGAACTCAGTGCTGGGACCTAGGCCACCGATCTGGGTCTTCAAACGGATCATTCCAACTGGTGTCTTCTTTGTCCTATCGTATCCCATGAATATTAAATCTGTGGGAGTAATGTTATCTTCGGATAACCCTTGCTTTCTCCGCATCCGCGTCGGGTTAAGGTTGATCCCGGAGCTAGTGACAAAGAGACAGTAGTCAAAATCCAAAATTTTATATTGTCTAGTGATTTACAGTTGGTAGATGTTCTCATGTATGGGAGATCCTTCATCCTCTATAGAGAAAGAAATAATGGCCTGGCATTCGGAATTTTCATCTGCATCGGCATGAAAGGCTTCTGCAGCCACTACCTATGTCTCAAACTGTAGGGGGCTTCTTAAAACCTCAGCTAGGGCCTCGCACATATCTGACGGCACACGAAGGGATTCCAGAATGGAAATCCTCGCTGGGATGCCGACTAGGTTCTTGATGACATCATACTTCCATGAAAGGCGTGAACTTCTACTTGCATGAAGTTGTTCTGTGATAGGAGGCATGGAAGGCCCTGCCGGCTAGACCAGCGGCTGGCTGGTGCTGAGGATGTCCCATTGTTCACTAGTTGAAGCCTGGAGAGTAGTTTCCGAATGAGAACTAGACGACTGAGATCAGCCTGCAGCTGGGCGAGGTTGGTCGCGGCATGGATGAGGTAGCTCTCCCAGAACCAATAGCACAAATGGTTGTGGAGGTGGGCCTAATGACACTAGATGAATAGGCTTCATGTGCTGAGCTTTGCGCTGGGACTTCTTTCTAGTCTTAGTGGCATGCACAACCTGGCTGGAGGTGGAAAACGATGTGCCCCGATGATCCATGTGGTCGCGGCTCTGCCGATGTTGGCGTCTACTGGGAATGTTGGGGAGGTTTTCCTGTAACACCCTATTGTCAGGAGTTATATAGGGATTTACCAACTCCACGATATTAATCTAAGTGTACCCTTTACTATCACTTGAAGAGTCATCCATCACTGGGCTAATTCTGGGAGGGATCCCCATCTCTGGGGGAATAAAGTGGCCAAGAGTGCGGGACGATGATGGAATTGGTGGGGAGTGTTGTTTTTTCTTGTTACGACGATACTTGCTCTCCTGGGAAGAGGTCAGCCGAGATGATGATGCAGAAGTGGTGGCAGTGGATTCTGAAATCTCTGGCTGATTCATGCGTGCCCGAATTATGTCTTGGGAACATTTAACTGTTTTTCAAGCCATCCAGTCATCACACTTCATGGACTCACGGTTTCAAACCTTCTTCCACTCACCATCATTGTTGATACTACAGTCTGACCTTACAAAGGCACACACAACATGTGCCAGGGTCGGGCCCAGCCTTATTATGTTGTTATCGACATGGTCTTGGAGCCATTCTTTAAACACAAATCATTACTTAAGGGTTTTCCCCAAAATATAATGATAGGGGTAGTAGTTGGGGCGATCAGTGAGATTCACCCCTTCCGACCTTCTGCACTTAGTGAAGCGTACAATCCCCTACTTAAAGGAACTACAGAAGAAACTAGGGACCTGATTCTCATTGAATGAGTACGTCCGATTTCTCCAGTTCGGGAAGGGGGGCCTTAGAGCCTGACCCTGATGAGGAGTTGGAGGGTCCTGTCAAGGATTCATACCCTGATTGTCCTACATGTGCGGTGGTGGTGCATTCCGCGGTGGAAATACGAATTTTGAGGTGGATGCAGCTGATTCAGAGGCTGCACCAGAGGTGGAGGGCCTCTGCGAGGCTGTGGGGCTGGTTCCAATGGTAACAATTCTAATTTCCTGGGGGATTCTATTTGGGCCACCATGGTGGGTCCAGCATGGGCAGCCCTCCTCACTGGGATTACAAGGGGCAACCGACTTGTTTGGATGGCCTGTTTCAGGGATTCCTCTAGGCGCTTGGCATTATTAGAGAAGTCTTGGAATCCTCCATTGTAGTTCTGGGTGATCAGGGGGAACCAGTTCCGTCTTGAATTTCCTTATGTAGATCATCAGTAATTTCTCTTGAGTTAGTTGCATGTTAAGATAGTATGTGTACCCCTTCCACCGGGAGATGAAGTCCGTGACTCTCTCATCAGGACTTTGTTTGCATTTTAAGAGGACTGTGATGCTCATTTTCTAAATGGTGGAATTTAACTAGTAGTGGAATTGCCTGTCTTGATGGGGATCCCTAACCTCAAGCACGTTTTTTGGTTCATCAACATGGTAAATAGGCCCAGCGGCTCATGGAGCGGCTGTTGGAGTGACCCCTGGGGTGGCAGAGGTAGACCGAGCAAGATTCCATGGATTTACACGTCGTTCAGGAGGGTTTTGTGAGACATACCGAGCCCTCCTGCCATGAGATCTATCTTCAACCTTGTCCACAAGAGCAGCATGATCAGGGTTGCCTAGGGGTAGCTCACATAGGTGAAGTTGTTCTTGCCTCTGCTACCCTGTCCTAGGATCGTCGTAGTTGGGTCATCGATCTGCAGCATGTTAATCCAGGAGTTCATTGACCAACTTCTTCTTATTAGCAATTTTTTGGTGCAATGTAGCCTTCTTGGGGTCCTCATCCTTCTTCTACACTAAAACGTACAGGTCGAAGTACTTGACAGCTCCAACGTGCCCTTTTCCCTTACCAAAATTCCTACTGAGTACCAACGCCTCAGTGGGCGCAGGGAGACCTAAGAGGTTCCTTTTCTAGAGAGTAATCCTCCTCGATGGGTCCAACAGTGGTCGCACACCCTCTTTGGGTAAGTCCCCATCGAGAAACTCTAGCTCGTCCTTCTTATCCACTATGTCGGCCATGTTGACTGTGACCCTTCTAGTGAGCATGTCCTCAATGTCACATAGAGAATCGGGTTGCCGCCGAATAGGACTGAAGATGAGGGCATAATACTTCCCCAAGCCCCAGATTTTCACATGGGGGTAGCCTCCCTGATAGTTTTTCAGAGTACCTTGATACATTGAATGCATTGTTGCTGGAGGGCCTCACGACGACCTGGTGATTCGAGGCGCTAGGCCACAAGGAGTGCGTCCAGATTGACTAGACGACACTGCTCGCTGATGTCTTCAACATGTGCTAGGATCCTTGGATAAACCACTCGATGATGATGATGATTGAAATTTGTTTCCCAGAGGGTGTTGTAGAAACAGTCAACTTCTTCTAGAGTGAGGGATTCATGTATGAAAAAATTCCGCGCTGCCATGGGCCATAACTTCTCAGGGAAGTGGTCTACTACGAGGATGTTCTAGAATCTCTTCGGCTTAGATTCATGTTCTGGCACTTTATTTCCCCACTCGTCAACTTGGGGTGGATGAATAACTGGCAACGGTACTGAGGCAGACTACTCGGACAACAGGCTAGCCGGTGGTGAGTATGGTGAGTCGGCCGACTGACCGCCGATTCTCGGGCTGTCCTCCGAAGAGTGTGGTGACCTGACTACTACGTCGTGATAAGAGGGGATGGTGGCCTCCATTCCTGGATTAGGGGCTAGGACTTCTGGTTATAGGACGCGATGCTGCTCGCATTCCATTGTCCCCAGAATAACTCTATGTGATCTCTTGTGGAGGTAGAGATCGCTTCTGGTGACAACGGTGGTGATTGCACGACCGCAGCCTGTGGGGTCGCCAAATTTTTTTACTCTTGGATATACGTGAGGAGGGAGGCGGGAGTTGTTTGGACATCGCATTCTAGGAGTACTAGGCTCATGTGCCTCATCCCTACACTGGCCCTTGACTCAGATGAGCGAGGGGAGGTTCCCGAGCTGATTCATACTCCGCTTTAGAGTCTCAGAAGTGGACTAGTTTGTTATCTGTCTGGACCTTCTCAGAATTTTTCTTATGGTGGCAGTGGCCCACCTTCCTGCTTCTGGGTGGCTCTTTGGGACAGGGCAGATTTCTGACACAGGTTCCATTGGTTGCACGGGTGCTGGGGCGGAGAGGGTTTCCACCCAAGAAAGCTGAGGTGCAAGGGCCACTGGGAAAAATGTCGAAGGTTACATGGGGAGGACCTCCATGGACTGCACTGGAGCAGGCAAGATGTCCACTGGGACCGACAAGAGCATGGGGAGGACCTCCATGATTGGTGTGGGTGGAGTGAGGACGGCCTTCACCTCTATGGTTTCCATGGCGAGGAAGACCCTCATCGGTTGTCAAGAGGACATGGGGAGGATACTCATGTTGGAAAGAGACTAGATGTGCAATGTCCCTTCCCTGGCAGTCGAGAGCAGGAGTAATAAATCCATTTCAAGTGTAATGGGCACATGAGAGGCTTTCGCGCCATGTATCACTTCCGTGTGGCATACCTTCATTCGGATTGGGGGTGGCATGGGGCGGAACACCTTGTCGAGCCTCGATCTGAGGAAGTCCCATGCTCTCTATGGTAGTGGTATGGGGAGGACCTCCGTACAGGGTGGCATCGCTGCGGGTTGGTTCGCGACTACCACAGCTCATGCCTACGTCTAGGAGAGTCGACCCATCCTACCCGAGGGGCGGTTGGGGCCTCGATCCGGGTTGGGCGTATAAGTTCCACTAGTCAGTGTATGTAAGGAGCTAATGGTATGTTTTGACGGTGGATCAGGCCATATTAGTGGTCAACATTGAATCCCCATGGCGGGCGTCATCCCCAGCATGCACCCGATGTTGGTGACGGGTCAGACGAATTGGGTTCAGTGGCGCAAGTACGTAACTTACCTGCTCCTCCTCCAGTTAGATCGGGTGGCGGCGCTGGGAGCTCCTGAAATTGGACTCTAACCAAGCTGGGCCAGATATCACCTACCTCATCATCATAAGGCAGGGAGTCATCAAATCGCTCTGGGGATGGTCTCTCCAAGCGGTTTTATGTCAGGGTGGGGAGTAATGGCTCCCTAGGTGGCCCTTAGGGGAAGCATTGATGGTGAGGCGCAAATGCCTCCAAATTCAGTAAATACATATCCTGGGTTGGGATTATTCCCTCCTCCTCGGAACGACGCATGAGGTCGTTAATTACCCTTTGTTGGATAACTTTTGATGGGGATATTGGGCATGGGTGCCCCTCATTCGTGGACGCAGAGGTCGTAACGGAAGAGGTGAATCCACGCAGAGCGGCTGTGCTGGCGCAGCCCCTGTCCCTACGTAGACGGTCAGGTGGTGATCGCATCGCTGAGGCAGAAACATGATTTCTAAAAAGCAGGGAGATGAACTCGTCAGTGCTGAGAAGAAAAGTAATCGAAGACCAATTCCCTAGTGCCATCCCATCTTCCATGATCAGTAAGATGGGTCAATGCTGACAATGTCACAGAAAGGGATGTCTAACATTCTACTGCCCCAACTTCTTGTGAGTTTCACGCTAAGCACACTATTTTCTTGGCGGGACCTAGTGCCAGATAATTGGATACAGTGACACGTCAATCCATTGATGCCTCGAGCACTAGTAATCTCCATATTGAGGATAATAACTTCATTTCGGGTTCACCATTTCTGTTTCTGACACTTTTTCTGGGGCACGCACGTCCGTCTCGCAGGTGGACAAGGTGCACAGTTTTTGTTGCCCCGCATTACCGCTTTCCAAAGGATGGTAGCATCCTCTTCTTATTCAGGGATGTCATCTCCTTGATCAAAATGGGATGATGGGATGTCGGTTTTTTCTTCTATAGATTCTTCCTTGGAACTCGTCGCATAGTCCGAGTCTCCCTCATACACATAAGACACTGTTTGTGAAACTCATCATGGCGACATATATTTTTGGACACCAGTTAATTACCTGGCTTATATCAGGACATTCCAAGTGGTCCAGTCAGGGAAGAAACCTTCAGTTAGAGGAGTAGTCATGTCGGGAATCACTGGCGTGTATGGACACTGGGGGATTGGTGTGTCTGTCTTCTGTCCCTTATTATAGGGCTTCTCGAGGGCGCATAATCCTGAGGAATCCCACATAGAACGTGGGGAATCATATTCCATGAATATGTATTTGAAGATTTCCTCATCTTCCCATGTTTAAAACATGGTATGCCGCAAGTTTAACATCCATCGGAGATATATTGGGCTGAGCAGATTACTGACTATAGTGGATCAGATGGAGGAAACCCCTAGAGGGAACACTGATATTGGGGCTAACATGTGGGTGGCCTCCCAAAAACTGTTAGTTGGAATGGGGAATGGGGTGGCATGATCCCACAAGGATGGGGTAGCCCAGGTAAGAATCATGATGGATGATGGAAGGTTTCATGAGGGGTTGGTGAATGGGATGGAACCATCATGAGGATGACTATATTTTTGGGCTTGAGCCTCAAAAAGGCTTCCTACGTATCCCCGTGGCCGGGAATCAAAGTACATGTAGTTCTTATGATGAAGTCTTTCCACCAATTGTTGTTAAACGGCTTATCACTAGATGGGTTCACAATGGATTAAAACTGGACAAGGACACAATGGGTTACTTCTGGATGGGGTTACAATGACTTACTATTGACTGAGGCCCATAGTTTAACGTAATGCAGGACAAGGGTGAACCGACATGAATGAGGTCGGAACAACCAATGGGCGATGGTCATTTAACCTCAGTGAGGATTCCAACGTACCTTTCCATTGAAAAGTTCAAAGACCACATAGTTATTGTGGATGGGTGTGGGGATTAAAATCTTGGATGCCTAGGGTGTTGGTGAACTAACGTGAAGATGGTCCGAAGGACTGGGTGTTCGGCATGAACCTCATGGAGTGTTCCTACATACAATGTCTTAGCAAGGATCAAATACCACATAGTTCAGGTGGGTGGGAACTGACGTGATGGAGGACCTGGTGTACAATTGTTGTTCAGCTTGATCCTCATGGAGGCTTCTGACGTACCTTGACTTAGCATTGATCAAAGACCACGTAGTTCAGGTGGGTGGCATTTTGGCCTTACGCACTGAGGTGGTCCAATGTGTTGGTGAACCAAAGTGAAGGTATCAAAACAACCAATGGGTGTTGGGCATTAACCTCATGGAGGATTCCTATGTACCGTGCCATGGAAAGGATCAACGACCTTGTATATCAGGGTTTTGGAGGACAGAAGTGAATTTGGTCAGAACGACTGGGTGTTGGTGGGATTGAACCTCAAGGAGGTTTCCTACGTACCTTCTCTTGGAAAGGATCAAATACCATGTAGTTCAGGTGTCATAGATTGGGGAATACACTCTCTGCCTCCCAAGGTGTTGATTTCGGGGTCGGTGCTTACTCTAAGCCCACGTGAGTCATGCTCAGTGTGAGAATCAAGAGCTTGCAAAGACATGATGTTCACGTCATGAAAGGTGTGTCCGTGAGAAGTGCAGTGGAGCTTACGCGTGATCGAATCCCAAATTGGAAACATGGGCTTATGCCTGGTTAGCAGTCTGAAGAGGTTGGGACTTACTCTAGGAGGGAGGCCCGATGGTGACAAAGCGCATCCGTAGAGGGATGTGGGACCAAAGAAAAAATGAGGTGCAGGGATTCTGCATCCTATAAAAGAATTAGGGGCTTACACCGAGATGGGTTCTTGATCCCTGTGGACAAGCTCCATCACCATAAGGAGGGTATCATCCCTTGTGGAGTCTAGTGGGCATGGAGAATGTCCATAGTGGGGGTACCCCGCAAACGAGGAATGGGGTGAGGTCATAGTTTAATGTCATGTGCTGAGGACGAAGGGGATTCACAATTTAACCTCATATAGCTTGGATGAGGTGGGTTTTCTCTACACCCCTAGGACTTACATAACCGGAACCCCCTAATCCTTAGTACAGAGATGGGACATGCAATGTCGTGGTGAGGAGGGTCGTGGAGAAAACCATTGAGGGGCCCACGCTAGTAAGGCTATGAGAAAAAGAAATATCCATTAGCGTGCCTATGTGAAGAAGTATGAGATGAAGAAACACAATGGGAGGTATCGTCTATGAGAATTTGAAGTCACATCGTGCAAACCTGGAAGGTCGCATGGGAAAAGGAATTGCAAAGCAGAGGGGTTCATAGATAGGGGCCTTGTGAAGCTTTGTTTCTCCACATGGAGGAGGGAAATTGAGAAAGGGTGTGCTTCACGATGTGGGGTACCTCAGCCAAATTATAGAACATATCTTCATATGGGAGGTGTTTCGTGAAGTGGAAAGGAATTCGCGGAGCACTTCCACAGAGAGAAATGGTTCCTCGCGAAGAAAGGTGTCGTGAAGCAATGTGCTTTGAGAAATATAGTGACCCTTCCTTGGAATGTGGATCATGTGTACATGAAGGGTGTTTCGCAAGGTATAAAAACTCCATGATGACTTGGGTCCCCTTGGGGATCCCCTTCCTTCACGGAGGCCCTTAGGCTCCACGAAAGGAATCCCTCTCGGAAGTGGGGATCAAAACAAGACAAAGGGGAGACACTTCGCAGAGCATAAGTACCTTGCACTGCTCATGGTTCGTGGAGCAGAAGGGTGGTTTGAGATTCAGGAGCAAGGAATTCGAAAGGTAACATTTTTTGTCCAATGAACTTGGGGGTATTTATAGAGAAGTGGTTCCACAAAGCAGCGCTCGCTCGGCCTGAAGAGGAAGTCATTTTCTCCGTGGTGGGTTGCGAACGTCATGGGAGGCCACGGAGCATTACTGCCTCCTTGCCTCGCGGTGGGTCACGAACATCAAGGGTGGTCATGGAGAATCACTAGATCCTTGCATGGCGGTGATTCACGAATGTCCAGGGCTGTTTCAAAGTGTTACCACCTTCTTTCTTTGTGGCGGGTCACAAACGTCAAGGGCTGTCTCATAGCGTTACCGCCCTCTTGCTTCGCGACGGGTCGCGAACGTCAAGGATGGTCGCAGAGTGTTACCACCTAATTTCATCGTAGTAGGTCGCGAACGTCAAGGTTGGTCACTGAGAGTTACTACCTCATTGCTTCGCAGTGGCGCGGTGCGACCGGTTCACCACGAATGGCTTCGCGAGGCATCCATCAGTTCGATGTCTTCTTCTCCTCCCCACATTTTGGCGTCAAAAATTACATTTTCTTAAATGTAGTCCTATGTAGATCTGATATCTGAACTCATGGATGATGAAACCCTCATCGCAAATAGATATTTTTGAATTCAAAATATCCTCTCATCTTGTCAAATATATGATCATTATAAGGATGATGATATTAATTTATCACAATCATTTAGTTCAAAATTTAGTAATCCACACACAAAAGTATTTTAATATCATCCTTCTTTGGAAACAAAACTATTGAACCTTATAGTGACACACTCATGCTGATAAAACCATTATCCTACAACTCCTCCAACTGAGTCTTATGATATTGACAGTTTATTTGTGCCATTCTGTTTTATGTATTAGAAGTTGGATAATCCCCATGAATTAACTTAACGGTATGTTCAACACCTCACTCAGATAGAAGCCCTATTAAATATTCAGGAAAGACATCATGAAAAATATCCAATACTTTTGTAATGACATCATATTTGACACCCCATCGTCAAAAAATATATAAAAACCTGGGATATTGGCTACCCTAGTTGATGGTTTTCAATCCCTTCACCACATGCATTGATATTCCACTCTCTTCGGTAAATATCCCTATGACACATATAAGTCATAAAAGTCAATCTCTTTTGGTAAGAATCAATGTGGGATCAGTATTATCTTAAAAATATCATCACCATAATTTTTTCAAAGCCTAACGTGTCATTAATATTGAGACCCCATAGAAAATCTTACTATTTAATAACGTGACAAAACCCTTTTCACCAGAAAATGACTCACGAATTTCTATCTTAGAGGTGTGTCTATCATCCACTCTCTGCTAATGTACTCCGAAACAATGCTCAGAACATTGAAATTATTTCTTTAAGTAATGTAATGGTAGACACCAATATCAAATAAGGCACTAGATAATGTATAAGTTCCAAAAATATATAACCTCTCACTATAGATTGTTCTGCATCTCAACACCAATGTGCTGGTTTTATAACATGAAACTCTCCATTCCACATTCCATGTGATTATACCTTAGAACCATGAACTGAACAACTCTTCTAATATGGGTAATCATTAATCAAAGATCCACTTCCATTTCCTCTACCATGATGACCATTAGAACTCCATACTGAAGACTAATGTGGTGCATAATATCCCTTTCCAACAACCAGATTCGGCTCATCTCCTGCATTACTACGCATCACACAATGTGTCCAAAGGGATTTTTTTTATGTACCATATTTCCACAATCTCTGTAGTCAACCCATGGTCGAGGGATTTATCTATTGAAGTCTAAAAACCTTCTACACTAGTGAAATATCACTCGAGTAAGATCCTAAGATATATATCCATCTATTTGGGTTTTCCTCTTCTCATAGAACTAACTAACACAGTTGTAGTGATGCTTCCTACTCTCAGTGATAGTACCTCATGATATTCTAGATGAAACAATTTGTCTTGAACTGAAATACTCCTTTAGGTTTCCATCATCTATGATAAAATGGTCTCCTACGTCATAAAACTTCTTTAAGTGGAAAAGGATAACCTGATACTTAATCACACATTTATCCCCACTTTGGAAACATAGCGACATCGTCGTCTCATGAACTACCAAGTTTGGAGAAAATAATTCAAAATAAATGAATATTACAACATTGATAATTACATAAATACTTCCATGAGTCATCATAATGAACATATATGTCTTATCCAACATCAACGTCTTTGGATAGAAGTTCTCTTGAAACATCTCTAAGAATTTCATTGATGAAATTCCATCAGTGTAACCAGTCTGCACATAAAATATTCAAAAAGGGGATTAGTTTTCCTCATATCATTAAGTATCCAACATGACCATCCATTCAATAGGACTGTAAAAATTTTCAACTATCATCTTGATAGACTCAACCGAGAACACAACTCCTTTCGGTCTACCCTAATTAGTAAAAGTTAGAAGGTTTTTCATCTAAAACTTACTTTTCATATTATACATAGTCTCAACAACCCTCCCTAGATCACTTTCCATGAATATCACGAAGTAAAAAAATTTACCTCATTACTACTCTTCTACTTCCTCACCCAACGGTGTGGCTACCACAAGTTCTACCACTGGATACGTTTCTCTAGAAATATCCTCATAGTGACCTCTCAATAACCATCATCATGGATTCATATCTATAAAATGTAAAACAAACCTCTCCGGGCACAAAACACCACCTTTTCAATTTTATGTAAGACAAAGACAGAATAAGGCACAACAACTCTTTCTCCCAAAACACCTTTATAAGGTCAATACTAAGGTTATATCACTACCCTTAACCATCCAAAAACTAGGTCCTAGTTAAAAGGCTAAATGCATTCTCTGTAATCATGTTTCTAATTCAAACACCCAAATATTCATATTTTCCATCATTTCCACCACATATAATTTCATATAAGGCACCACATTCAACAATATTTTACAACAATGGATACAAGTTCAAGTTCAACAACTTAACCAAAACATGTTTGTTCGTGTGGGCCTAAATTTATGCATGTTACCAAGCAAAACTATGTGCCTAGAATTACTATTTCTTAATCATATTTCATTCGTTACTAGTCCAAGAGTTAAATATCAACAAATATTATAAATAATAATCACATGACATCAATAGTGTGTCTCCCAATGTAAAATTATATTCCAATGTAACACTAATAAATAATAACAAAAAACCTACATTTGGTACTTGGGTTTTCCCCCATACATGGGATTGTTACTCCCATGCACATGCACATGTTCAAGGCCAAAAAATACCTAGTATAATTTCTACCTTTTGAAACAAATATTAAAAGATAATTGAAAATAAATATATTCTATGATACCACTTTTTAGCATCCCTTCATTATTACTACAAACAGGTTCCCCGAATAGGTCGGTCACATTAACTCAATCATGCCTCCACATACCCCATAGGCTACCAAAAAGTTGTAAGGTTATAATAACAGTCATGGTGATACTATACAAATTTCTAGAGTAAAATAGTAGTGGAATGTTAATATAAAATAGAAAAATATATATCAACAATTATACATAAACTAATATGAAATGATGAAAAAATACCGCGATAGAATACAAAATTAAACAAAATTTATTTCATGATAATGTACATTCCAAGATCCATAATGAATCTAAAAAAATGACACTGATGGCTCCCATGTGGCTCTCAAACAATGTCTGGTTCCCTCAACCATGCTCCATCCCAACCAATCCATCTAACATAGGGCCTTTTCCCTATCCATTATTGCAAACATAAAACCTATTTAGGCACCAATTAGAAAGCCCAAGTGGGGTGTGAGTACAACAATATTGGCCACCAGCAATTGATTTTAAAAAAATCCTATCAAATTACAATATATGAAATTTACAATGAATAAATAAAATTCATAAATGAATAGTTTTTAACATATAAACTATGTTTATTTAACCACATAAAACACCACAGATCCCATGGGCACCAGTTTCTCAATACCTACTTCAGCCCATGGTAGAGTTTGTACTATCATTAAAGGTTATCTTATTTAAAAATTACATTGTTAAAATTAATTTTAACCATACATGAATTTCCATGTTAACATTCATAAATTATTCAATTGAATAAAAATTTTAAAAATATTTTATTCACACTTGAATTCCAATGTTACCGTTCATACGTTATACAATTGAATGACCATGTTACAATTCTACAAACACAATTTAATTACATTATTACCATAATTTACACCATACTGAAGGAAAATTCTAGCATTCATAAGAAAATTGAATGACCATGCTACAATTCATCAATACCTAATTATGTCATAAGTTAATCGTCCGCACAAATTTCATCACTATTTCAAAAATAAGTTATTCATTCAAAATCCATTAATTCATCAATCAATTAATTAATCATCTCAATCTGATTAATAATTCAAAAACAAGTCATCACATAATTCCCCATAATTTATTTCCCAATCAATTAGGCACATCAATCCCTTTAATTAAATCACCAATAAATTAATCACTATCCTATTATAAATTTAGAAACTAAATATCTCAATTTACAACCTCAATATCACATAATTAAGTCATCGAATAAATATCTAATATCAAATATCTTAATATATCATAATTAATTCAATAGTTAATTATATAAAATAAAAAATAAACATTCAAAAAATTAACAAAAAAATTAATGATAAATAAATCAAAAACCTATTTCATTTAGAATAATTGAACAATTACTTATTCTTGATCTACAATCACAATATACCAATTTCACTTTTCCATTAATTAATTAATTCGAAAAAATCAATTCATGCAATCATGAACTCAATTTGTAATAATCCATTAACAGTTCTACAATTACATAAAAAGGTTGAAATTTGGACTATTGGATTTGAATTACAGACCACCTACATATATTTTTCAACAAGTGACCACCCAATAGAAATTCCCAACAATAGTAGCATTTCAATGCAGAATGATATTCCAATAAAAAACCTAATACATGAATGAATAAGTCAAGATCACTCAAATCTAGAAAATGATTTATAATCCTAGTTCTATATTCAAAAAAGTAAATCATTAACTTATCAAAATATAAATAAAAATTATTGATAGAATGAATTAAGAATGTAATTAGAAGAGGAAACCATGTAAGATGAGACCCTCCTATGGGAATGGGTGATGATATTTGATTTTTGATTTGAATAACCAAAAATAGATGTAAAGGGTGTTAGAACCCATCCAGGAGGCTATAAAAGCATGAAATAATCTTATGCATTAAATGGTTTTCTATTGGACGAGTTTCCAGGGTTCATGTAATTTAATAAAAAAATTCAAGGTGATTTAAAAAGTTGTCCATGTTTTTCTTAGATGGGGGGAACAATTTTAAATAAACATGTGACTTAACAATGATACTAATATATAGGGGTTTACTGTTTGAAAAACTGTGCACCAAAAATATAATTCCTCTCTGTCATCGGATGTCTAGTTAGTAGGGCAGGGAACCATGGTTAGGGAAAACCATGCACCTACCATACACCACTCAATTTATTCTGTTTTTTTCTAAACTTAATACCCTAATACACCACTAGTTAAAAACAAAAGGAAAAAATAATTCAATAATAATAATAATAATACCTATAAACTATCCTGATACGTATAAATAAAAGGTATGGATATATAATATTCTTTTTTACCTAATGAATTGATAGGATATATAATTATGGGCCCAGACATCAAATAATTAAAACCATAAAACTATTTGAAAGAGGATCGCAATGCATCAATAATGTAATAATTTCATAACTCATGGAAATGATATGGTTTTGATAAAAATATCATCTGAAGACCAGTACCCCAGGCCCCCAGTCATGACTAACCCAATCGTTCCTCCCATTATCTTGGGTCAAGCATCTAGATCCAACTAGGCATGTACAAAAAATGGGATGAATTTCCTATGAACATGTATAGACACAGACAAATACAAGCCAAAATCTATTGGAAAGTAAGAACACTAAGTAATAAAAAGCATGCATACCATTACAAACCAAAAACAGAGTACTACAGAAGTAATTAAATAATGTACAAGTTTTACAGAATAGAATCCCACCAAGAAGAAAGAGTCTATAACACAAGTACTGAATCATGTCTGTAGAAAACCCCATCTGATCCAATTGTAAGGTACAACACTTGACTAATTTTGGTAAGAAAACTAAACCCACATCAGTCTATATGATCAAACTAGGCCCCACTTGTTTCTAGCCTACATGGAACACCGTCAAAGTGTCTACTATCTTTACATGACACGATAGGAGTAGGAAAAACTTGTGCATAGGTGAGTAAAACAACACTCACTAAGGAACCCCAAAACTCAAAGTAAAATATCTCAAAGGTAACACCACTAAGAAGATAAATACATCTCAACATAATTATATGTCAATAATACATATTTCAAGGACATAAATTTATACTACTAAAATATTCCAAGATAGAAGGTCTCATACACCACCAGCTGTATGGTTCCGCTAGTAGATTGATCGATTTTGGGAGACCTCACTCCCCGAGTTATCTTATAATAGGCATGTAGAAAATGTATTCCAAATGTATTTGAGTGAACATTCAGTCTAATTAAATCATGATGTTTTCATGAGATGTATGGTCTCACTTGGAAAAGGAGTCTCGATATGGAGACCAATCCTTGGTCACATTATTCATCTTAAGGCATGCTCATTCCAGGTGAAGTCACTCCTCGAGCATTGAATTCGTCAGAGACACTTGAAAATAATTCCCACTAATTTGGGGCCCTCCCAAAGAGAACATAGGTTTAAATAACTAAAGTACGGTGGTTTGTTCAGTCAAGGAAGAATGAATCTGAACTCGATACATTGATAGGGGTCATGCACACAATGATCACTAGGGGTCATCCTGTCCCTACAAAAAACATCATACAAATATGGGATAGGCGCCCATGTAAATATTGGTCACACCTACTAAAAAAACCCATCTAAGGTACCTCGAAGTGAATTGAGTATTGAATGAGACTCTCAGTGAGATTCATGCTCCAGCCCACTGAGTAGCTATCAAAGAAAGGCTGATACATCCCACATCAGAACAGGGGTCATTTTCAATGATAGTAATGAGATCCTACATTGAACCATCATATGAATTACAATGGGTAAAACTCAATCTTTATGGTAACACTCTATGATGGGATCATGATCCTGGATCAACACATAATTGGAAAGACAAAGAAAATGATACCAACCAATACTGTTATTACTAAAAAATGCTAAGGCCAACTCAATGTTCTTCTTTGTCATGAGGGTCCCAACACAAAAAATGACTCGCCAGATGGACATACAGTTTGAATATTACATGAAATTTAGTGAAAAGGTGGTAGTGGGGTACGAGTCTCTTCTGACCTTGTAGTGCTGACCCAAACCGACCTAGCACGGGGTTCATCAACCAAACTTGTTGGTTCGGACCCGACCCACATACTGAACCTAACATACTATGCATGGCCTGCTTCGGATAGTCTTGATACATTTATCCTACCCGTCCCACTGAAGTGGGTCAGTTTTGTCCACCCAGACAAGGTGGATGTCGTGTCCTACATCACCCATGTGGTATGATAACGAGATGATAGTTCCTCCCACATATTTTTTATGGGACAACATGCCATCAAGATGATGTGGTTCCCTGCAGCGATGCTAGTCCACACAGGTGCAATCCTCCTATTCCACAGCTCTCATCGTCGTCCGCAGCCACGGCGCGTGGGGCACCTCCACTACTGATTGCTTTTACGTGGCTGCATGCCCCCACTGAGGAATCCCCTTATATGAGTTTCCACCTTCACCCTACTGCAGTTTTTTTGATACATAGCCTTTGTTGATCTCCTTATCTTGAAACCTTCACTACCATGTGCTCGAATCCATGCCATGATCCATCTCAGTGCAGAGTCATTTTCACGATGATATCTTCCCCCCAAACTCGATCCACACACCACAATAATCCTCACACCTCATTCATTTTACATCTATCCCAGATCTACAATATCAGATGCTTCACTATTAATCATGAGACCATTGATCGATTGACCACGAATTGCAAAGTTGTAGTCCAAATTATGAATGCCAGTGACCAACGAAGAATGGAGGGAGAAAATCATAAACCAAAAAATTGGAATAGACCACAATAGATGTTTGGGTCGATCGGGGTTCATTACCCTTAGAATAGTTAATTAAAACCCATCTGAAGGGATAATTAAAATTAGATAAATAATCCCCAAAAAACCAGACATGGTAAAACCCAACCCACAATATGCATGACCTGTTGATTAATAAATTAGGCGATTAATCTACAATTTTCATAGGAATGAAGTACAGGGGATAAAAACATAATAAAACACACACCCTAACACAAGATTGGATCATTCAATTTCTATGATAGATCAACATTGGAGATCTGCAGAAAGTCATCATGATCCACAATCTCGTCGATCCTAATTTGCTATATCGTTGTCATCTGTCATTCTCCAATGAGATGAATTCACCAAGGTTATACTAAAGCATTCATTAGGGATGATCATTAATATATTCCTATATCTCTAGAAACTGTATAATAATAAAGATTTATTTCAGTATGAAATTAATTTTAGGATTACATGTGTTTCATAGTAACTGTTGAATAATTGCAGGGTTGTTGTGCCGCTATGATATTTTATTTGTGAAAGATAATGGGTTCCCCTGTCACTTCATTTATACATCTCCACAATGTAAAACTTTAAAAAATAATTAAAATAAAATTCTTTATGTATATTTTATTTTTTGATAAAATTTCCAAAAAATATCATTCATAGTCGACCCACACCAATCGATGTTAGGGCCTACCTAAATAAAATGCCACATTACATACTCAAAAGTAGTCCTCTATTTACAATTTGAATCACCATTAATGAGTTGTGAATTATTTAAAATAAGATAATTGCATTTATATGTTTTATTTAATGTTATCCCTTTTTCGGGTTTTCTCATTGGAGACACGCTTCGAATAAATTTATGTCACGTCTTTAGTAAACCCGCCATGCTTAGTGCAACAGTGCTCTCCAGTTTCTGACTTGGGTTCCTATTTATGATTATTGCCTATTTTTCAGGAAAACCAATCATTCATGCTATTAAAAATTTTATGTTTTTTATCAAACCATTTTGGTCATAGTGGACCATGGAATTGCATGTCATCTCAACAAATTGTCTCTAAATTATACCATAAATTTTCTAAAAATAAAACAGTGAGAATCTGAGTCATTATATCCTCCCCATCATAAGTCATTAAGTCCTCGAAATCCAAAACATGTTATACTCAGAAAAATTATGGTATGAGCACAATACTGAGCCCTCCAATCCCATGTCCTCTTCCATAGATTCTCATGGATCTATCGGGAACGCACTAAATGGATCAACTATAAATAAGGGTCCTCAACTGCCAGTCCAAAATATTCATGAACATGATTCAAAGCAAGAAAAACCAATCTGAAATCAGTCTTCTATGTTATTCCATGGAGTTGATCAATCTCTGAAATATAGAGGCATACCAAGATCTCTGATTAACTCTACTCTAGAAAATATATGAAGCATCCAACTTGGTGAGTCAGACAATGATCACCTAGATGGTATCAGGTCCCCAAGACTTATCTGGTAATCACTTCACAATGTTCATCGATATGCTTTATCAATCTCTTATTGAATCCCCTGATAATAAAATAGAAACCCCTTCCAAGAACATGGCATCTACACAATGTGTTGACAAACCATGAAACTAATTAAAACAAATGATCCACTTTAATATCAACATGTAAGACCAACTACAATATTTTCCATCATCATTGGTGTCCACCAAGACATCCATATACATATATTGATTCATACCTCCAATATAGGGATCCAATATTATTTATTTTCATCGTATAAATGGAATATTTTGATCCCCACCTTTTGAATATTCCTAAAGGGAATTACACATGGACAACATGGCAAGATAAGTCTCACTATCAGTATCATAGATTCATACCTCCCTGAATAAATATTAGAGTGGAAGAATAATAATCACTGACTGAAGTTAAGATTCATCATCTCTATCGACATAGGTTATCCGTAATGAGGCCAACTGCTCGGTTTCCTCATTCAACAACAGTATACTCGATCATTAGTTGACATCATCTATCACAATGTTCCCCTTCTAATGTCTATAATAAATCTCTAATTAATAATCTCAGAGGATTTTAATCCAATACCGTAGTCTCAGGTTCAGATCCTTATATGATAATATATACATGGTACTCTTATGGTATATGTAGATGTTAAACCACCCTCCCATCATGTAGTGTCTCTTGATCATCAAAGCGAAGACTAGAATTTAAAAATCCGGATTTTGTGACACATAGTTCTGCTCATGTGGTCTCAACTGATGTGAAACATAATCAATCACTACACGAATCTACATGGGGACACAACCAAGCAAGGTACCTGATGCAAAATAGTACACAATGTACTCGACTCTTTCCTCTAGAATACTTGTGATCAGGGTGATCATCAAAAATTATCATAACTATTCAAAAGATATAGGTCCCCATTCTATAAATGAAAAAGGATTCCCATTTAATGTGATAAAATTTTTCATTGTCACTTTGTAGTGGATAGTCATTCTCCAAGGAAAAAACATTAAATTGGTGGTAATCCACACATAAACATGAACATTGGGTCTTACTAATCCATTTCTATGCAATTCTTCAGTCTACAACAACATCTCGTGAAACCCTATGAAATCCATCTGAATAACTAGTGTTGATATCAGTTCCATCTAGGGGTATAGAACAATTCATAATTCTATCTCCATAATAGGAGGTAAACTTTGATCATCTTCTGGAAAGGTGTCCATATACTCTACCACTACTCCTGAGAATTGAAACTCATAACATCCACTACACCAAGGACAAGGCTATCTGAATCAAGGGTAATTGGATGCACCCTCTTATGCATGAGTTTATCCTATGCTCCATGAGATTCCTTTTACATTGAAAATTTAAAACCTTGTTCCATCATTTTGAACATACCACACCCATTTTTCAAAAACATTCACTCCGATAATAGACTATCGATAACCAATTTGTATCATTAATTACACCTTAAAGAATATACACTCCGACGATGAGATTCCTGCTGAAAATATCACCACTAGGATCAAGTGACAGTGTGGGAACTAATGTGACTATTGAGTCTCCTTCTATTGGTATCTCCAGAAATAAGTGTAAATTCAATAGATTAAATAGAAACTATAGAACTCAACAAGATCTATTAAAAGGTAGAACGATTATCACCTTGGTCTATTGATACAACTATTAAGAGTGGATACCGATTGGACCACGAATCATCTTTGGAGCCCTTGTTTCATATTCCTTGACCAGATGTAGTTTCCCCTTTCCCTAACATCCATCTCTTGAAGCCTAGTGTGGATCATATGGGGGTGGTGGTTGTAACATGTTGAAATGTATACCACCTCTAGCTACTCTCACAACTTATTTACAACATAATACACCCTACATGTCCATATATTCTTAAAAATGTGTCTATTATAGTGTCCCATCAACCATTTCCATGTTTTTTCTAGATGTGTCGGTAAATCCCTATCATGATTTCTCCTATTGTATCATAGAAAGTATTTAATCTCTCTAGGATGACTGGACTCACACATTGAGTCCAACGCTATTGATTCCCTTTACTAGGAAATCATATCAAAACGTCTCATTTTCCCACAACACTGAGACAATGTTGGATTCCTTCTCTTGAGTTCACTGCTCCTGCTTTCCTATTGCTGACATCCACTTGTTGTACCCACTAATCCAATAGACATTCAACGACAATGGTTTTCACTAGTACCCAAGAATATGTAGGAATTCTCGGGGGAATACCGCTTGATTGGATGACACTAAGAACACCTTTCACATGGTTCTGATCCAGGACGAAGTGGTCATGTATCATATCCATAGAGTACCAGGTATGGATGGTATTCCTTGATTAGCACTCAGATACCAACATGTCGTCCTTATAGAATCATAGTATCCCTTGGGAATGCATATCCATTAGAATTTATGGTGAGAGCCCCTTCTTTGAGAATGATTATCAAACTCTATGCATAGATTAGTCACCTAATTGTTTGATTAGGTTATCTAAACCCCTCTATCTACCTAATGACCCCTGAAGAATGCTCACCACTAGGTCCACCATATTATCGAATGGAGTCCTTAGAGGATAGAAAACTCAGTCACCACCTCAAGATAGAACTCAGCCACCTAAAATTTGGTCTATCCATGGAACATGAGGGGTATCTATTACTCAAACTTGTGATGTGCACTCAACTTTTCAATGTCATCCATTGGTACTATGAGTACCATGTTCTACAATATAGGTGATGGTATTGTTGGTACACTATTCTGAGGTACTATATCTATTTCAAATATCGGTACTAGTATCTTTTTACCCTGCTGACCATCTTTTTGTTCATGTGGTGGAATCTTGGATGATTGTCTACATGGGAGCATGTGGAAGAAAAATAAGATGTACCATGATTAAAGGGTGTATTCTTGGTGATTTGACTAATGAATGACATGGATAATACAACCCATTCCTATAGGATTAATGTGCAATCATTTTTCACCTGTAACTAGGGTACTCACCTACCGAGTTGAAAAGATGAATTTAAGGTCAGGGAGTATGGATATGTTAGTTTCCATACTAAAAATGGATTCTCTAGGCTAGAATCCAAATTCATAACACATAACCCCACTTCCCCATACCAAACTCATAGAATATGAGTTCTTAAGGTTGAACTGAAGTCCTTTGATTCCACTCTGTCACAACCCGTTGCACGAGGCCCATGTATTGACTACCCCAAGCCTTCCTCTAATATGTCAGGGGCAAGACACTAGCACTAAGGATGCATATCACGCATATAGAAGAGATTTTCCTAATAACCTATAGAGAGATACACAAATATAATACAAAAGATGCTGGAAAGAAAAAAACTATGTAATGAAAAAGAATGCATAGCACTAAAACCAAATAATGGAGTAAAAAATAAGTTATGTAGTAAAGTAGAAATGGGCTAGAATAATAGACCACCCAAAAGAACAAGTTTGTAACAAAATTAATGAATCACGTCCATAGAGAACATCATTTGATCCAATTGAATGTTATAGTACTATACTGATGTCTATAAGCTACAAGAACAAACCTCAGTCTGTCTAATAACATTAGGCCCACCTAGTCCTGGTCTACTAGGATAATCTTAAAATAGTTGAACTTTTTCATAAGACGTGAAATGTCATGACACGCCTTTACCATGATGAGTGAAGGGATAGTGGATTTTCAGACCCTTCCTTCATCATGTTTAAATAGAGATAATGACCCCTGAAACTCACCTTCAATAGGTCCCTGAGTGGAGACTATCACCAGGGGTATAGAATTATGCCTAGAAAGGAAGGCATTTCCCAATTTATTTAGTAGTATCTGGAGATAAGATAGTAAATCCAATAAAACACCAAAACTGGGGGTAGAGGTAAAGCCAAAACAAAACATTCCTATATTCATGTCCAAAAGTAAATGCTACAAAAGTATAAGAAACCCCAAATAGAAATTACCAAAGAAAAGAAAAGCAAAAAAAGAAACTATCCAAACATCTGAAATGGGATGGTCCTACAGGATCCCTAAAGTCCTCCTGGAAACCAGAATGAATTTTTATATATGTAGGGTGAGTATATATGTATACTCAGTAGGGAAGACCGAAATACCTCGTGCACAAGTGGGGAGACATTCTAATGCACATGAGAAAAGGAGATAACAAGATCACTAAGTAGTGAAACTATCCACCCTATCCTCACTAAGAAACACATCCCAAATAACGCAAGTCAAGTAATGTAATAGTATTATAACATTGATATATGGCTACCACACACCGTTTTCCCACTGGTTTTTGAAGACATCCTACGCAGCTGACCTCTCCCACCATTCTCACTGCAGTCCCACTGCCACCCCTCACCCATAGACACATGTGATATCACAACCACACATCCCACACACAAACACCTGGGCTATCACTACCACACATCCCTCCCATAGATACCTGGGCCACAAAAACAAAACGTAACAACGCCAGCACCCACCAAGGTCCGAACAACTACTGACATGCCTGAGGACACCTGGGCCTCATCTCGAAGGCACTTGGGAAACCACCTACCCACAAACACCTACTAAATCCACCACAACGTACCATGACCAAAGAATCTAGGGCTATAATGGACATCAATCCATCACAGCCTTCCCGAAGAGTCTTGGGCTTCTCGGGAAAGGGAGCAGAAAATGAGCTAATAACCATCCACACATAAGAGTGATGGGAAAAAACCCCTCCCCCAAGAAATGGGGGTGTTTAGCTTGAAGTTCTCAACTGGTTTGGGGCACGAATATAAAAAATAATAACTAAATTATACATATAGTTAAACAATCAGTCATCCCAACCTAGAGGTTCCAAAACTAGCCTAACCACAAACACCCTCATTACTATTCATTTATAAGAAGTAACCCAACTATGTCTCAACTCATTCTCAGGAAAAATTCCCCATTGAACCCATTCTCATTTTCATTTTCATGTGATTCTATTTAAATTAATTCTTCACTTCTGGGAAATTAACAGGAATAACCCCAAGCCAAGGAAGGAGAAATAGGCATGTAGCAATTTAAGCATTCACACCCAGTTCTCTTATAAAGTCACAACAAAAAAAGGTATCTGTGAGATCCCTTAAAGTACTGTAACCAGTCTATGACCCAACACATGGGCACAAGATCATGAGAGAACAACTAAACAACAACAGTGGATCCCATCCCCAACCAAGTCACTTCACAAACATTAACTGTAAACATCACCAGAACAGAGAAAATGAGTTTTTAAATTAGAATATGCCATTCATTGAGTTCTGTCTTACTCTATGGTTAATCTGGATGATCACATTATGAATATCATTCATTGGGAATCCATTTAATCAACCGAGTTTACATATGTTACTAGTTTCAATGTTACATCAATTTATTCTTATAATTTACTAGAAAACATAGGATCATTAGTGTGCAAGAAAATAACACCAACGACTACTATTTTCAGTGTACATAAGCCTATACAAACACAACATATAAATAGAAGGAACATAGTACACATGAAACATCAAACACACCCCTTAATCCCTTAAAAGTTGGTTTTTTATCTTCATTGAGTTCTAGTTTCATCCATCCCTGTCGAAAACATTTTCATACCCACACCGCATGATATATAGTGTAGAGAGACTAAGGAAAACCCTACAAGTACGATCAATGATCGATCTTTTTATCCTTGCACAAAAAACTGGGGATGATTGACTTGTAGGGGAAGAACTCAAAGGACTCCAATAATGAGTAGAAAAGGCTTCAGCATGCACACCTCTAGCCTCGAGAAACAGGACTCCAATCACACCATGGAACGAAATAAACCATCCATGAAAAAGAAGGAAATAATTATTGTGTGATGAAAAGGGAGAGATATTGGAGTTACGAGATATGAAAATCTTGAACGACATTAAATAATGATTGTGGTTTCACCTTGTTGTTAGAAGGTTTCACATGATGGGATTAATTATTATTTAAATAATTCTAATCAGAGGGGTCGCCAAAAGAGTATTTTTGTTAAAAGATTTCATTTAAAGAGACGAAAATGGGTCCATTGAGGGTCTCCCCACTCCTAGGGGATTTAAAACATTGTTTATTGCGATCAAAATTGATTTGAACCACGTTAATAAGGTTAAAATACTTAAAATTGGCATTAAAGGAAAAATGGGGAAGAAAAAGTAGACAAGCCCCCCCCCCCAATGGCACCGAACGGTGACCCAGCGATTAATGACACGCCGATCGAACTCACCAATGGTTGACACTGTGATGACATCCTTCCACCAAGACGTCGCCCTAAGGATCCGGACAAGATGGGTCCAGGGCGTGCGAAACACCAGAAATTTGGAAAAGAGATAGACCTGGAGGGTATGAGACATTATATTAGAGACCTCTTGAACTATTCTTGTCCTTGAGAATTAACGATATACCCAGAGATTAGAGAAGGGTCTGAACAACCACCTTCAAAGATACCTCTCGGGGACAAACTACCCCAAAAGCCATACCATCCCCAAGGATCACATTTTCCCGACCCACAGATCATGGAGTTCTTTCCTCCATATCAGGATACTATCCTCTTGGGGTGCCATAGACTCACTTGGATGGGTGTAATCACATCCACTTTAATGCGTCTTAATTAGGGATCATGTCCTCCCTTCCCCACATATCAGTTATTTTCATAAACATTTACCAGGTAAGGAAACAAAACATCCCATAATCCAATAAGGTCTCTATTACATCACCATTAAGAACAAAATCAAATTGAACAAAACTCATAACATCTCAGGATACTGGGCCAACATCGATGCCTCCCATTCCCAAGTACTCTCTTTGATGCCACCGTGCCTCCACAACACACGAACGAAAGGGATGGTTTGTCCATGATTCCCTTTCTCCATTCAATCCTCAATCCTCACTGGTCACTACTTGATCATAGCATTGTCCCCTATATCCAACTCTCTTCAATCAGTAACATGGGAGTCATAGTGTAGATATCGACGATGATGGGAGACATTAAAAATGTCAGGGATCCATTCAAACTAAGGTAAAAATGTCAATTGATATGCCACCTATCTGACTCGCCCCAACACTTAGAAAGGCCCGATGATCCTAGGAGAGAGATTTCTCCCCTTTTCAAACATTATCTTCCCATATCTAGGGAAACCATCAAGAACACATGGTCTCAAACCTCGAACAACAAGGGCATCCTCCTGTGATCGGAAGATGATTCTACCGGTCCTAGGATTCCTTAAACCTCTCACGCACAAGATTATCCATCTCCATTTTCCTCTACACTACCTTTAGGCTTGGAACACTTGCCTCTCCAACCTTGGCCCAGCTCAACGGTGAAAAACACGGCCTTCCGTACAAGGCTTCAAACGGTTCTATTCCAATATTAGAGTGATAACTATTATTGTATGCAATCAATACTAAAGTAAAATGTCATTCCCATGATCCCATGAAGTCCAAAACACATTCCCGTATAATATAGTCCATGTTATATATGGTTTTCTATGTCTTCCCATCTTTCTAGGGGTGGATAACTATGCTAAGGAATAACTGGGTGCCAAAAGCATGATGAAGTCCCCTCCAGAATCGGGAGGTAATCTATGCATCCCTATCTAAGACTACGAACCTAAGAACTCCATGAAATTGTGCCACCTCATCAAATTATTTATGTGCTAAGGCATCCATTGCACTCATCTCCTTGATCGCCAGGAAGTGAGTTGATTTCGTCAACATGTCTAACACTACCCAGATAGCATCATAGACCCCTTGAACCATATGTAGTCCTGTGACGAAATCCATAAAGAAGTCATCCCACTTCTACTCGAGTACATATAAAGCCTACAACAAACCTCATGGGACACGATTCTCATCCTTCCCTAGTTAACACACAAGGCACGTTTCCACGAACTCGGCTACTGCCCATTTCACCCCAGGCCACCAAAATTGTTCCCTTAGGCTACATTACAACATGGAAACTCTAGGGTGTACTGCTACAAGAGAGTTATAGAACTCACGGAGAACTCCCTCTTGCATAATCTCTAGGACAAACAACTTCCCCTAAAAAAGCCTCTGATTCTAATTATCCTTCGACCATCATTCCAGAGCATTTCCATAGTTAACCTGATCACGCATCACTTCACTCTCTATGTCTCCCCAATGAGACTCCTCCACCTGTTGCAATATAGAGTTCTACATTTTCATATAAAAAAACAACCTCTACCACCATCTACACATTCATCATGGTGTAGGGAAGGAAACTCCTCCATTGAATTCGAAGAATCCACAGATTCTTAAACCTCTTCCCTCCGTGACTTCTTACTCAACGCATCAGCCATAATGTTCCCCTTAACTTCAGTGTTAGAGATCTCGATGTTGTAGCCCTAATGAAACTCCACCCACCTTCACGGTCACATGTTCAGTTCCTGGTGTGTAAAAATATGCCTTAAACACTTTTGATCTATGAATACCACAATGTGTTCCATAATGTGGTAAAGTCGCCCCAACTTCAATGCGAACACTACCTTTGCAAGCGACAGGTCATGGGCGGTATAGTTATGCTCGTGTGGACATAACTACCTAGACCAATAAGATATCAATTTCCATTGCTGCATCAGTACACACCCCAGGCCATGTCCATAAGAATCACAAAATACCTCAAACAACAGCCCTTCTTTTGGTAGCCTCAGCAGTGGGGCACTATCAAACTTCCCCTTTAGATTACTGAAGGATTCCAGGCATTTCCCACTCCATACGAAGGCCTGGACCATTTTTTTCATAGTTGTAAAGGGAGATGAAACTTGAGAGAAGTCAGGTAAAAACCTCCAATAATAGCTTGCTCGACCTAGAAAGCAACGAACCTCTATCACATTCATGGGTGCTTCCCCTGAAAAAACAACTGCTTCAACCATTGACGTGTCTACCACTACCCCTTGCTGAAACACCGCATGTCCAAGGAAATTCACTTCTTGTGTCATGAACATATACTAGGACATTTTCTCATAGATGTAATGGTGTCTAAGGATTTCCAAGACTATACTTTGGTTATTAGTACGCTCTTCTGCTGATCTTGAGTAGATCAAAATTTCATTGATGAAAAAAAATGAAAAACTGGTCCAGAAACTCATGGAAAACAGAGGTCATGAGCCCCATGAACACAGTAGGTGTGTTCATAACACCGAAAGACATGAATATGAACTCAAAGTTCCCATACCTTCACATAAATGCAGTCTTCAGAATATCACTTTCCTTCACCCTTAAATGGTGATACCGAAACCACAGATGGATCATATAGAGCTAACATTCTCCCCTCAGTTGGTCAAATAGATCAGCTATCATCCGGAAAGGGTAGTGGTTCTTGACCATTACATGACTCATTATCCAGTATTCTATGAACAGCCTAAGAAAACCATATTCCTTCTTCGCGAACAATACCGAAGCACCCCATGGTGGCACACTAGGTTAGACAAAACCCCTCTTCATCAATTCGTCAAACAAAATCTGCAACCCCCGCAACTCAGAACGCGACGTCTGATAAGGAGCTATCAAAATCGGATGGGATCTTGGTTTCAAGTATCTACCAAACTCAACATCTCGTAGAGGGGGTAGAGTCACCACTTATTCAAGAAAAACATCCATTATCAGAATTAAGGTCCACGAGACTTTCATCATAGCTGTATCTGCAGACTCCACTAATAACTCACCTAACAAGGAAAGGAGTGGCTCCACTTGTCGGCTGCCTTCCTGGAAACCCTGTTCACTAGCTAAAGTCATGCACTAGCCATCATCATCAGAGAACATGACAATTCATTAGAAATAGTTGATAATAGTGTTTAAAGAAAACAATAAGTCAATGCCTAGGATGACTTCATATGGATGTATCTACAATAGTAGAAGATTCCTCCTAGACTGATGTTGTCTTATCATCAGTCTACACCCTTTTCCAACATATAACAAGTCTGTCTGACCTCTGATTGGTGTTCAATAATGTAGGGGTTCCAGAAGTATATCAGCATATAAAGAAAGAGCATGGGACGGACTGGGTGAAATAAGGGAGTGCGAAGATCCTGCATCAAACAACGCATAGGCAAGAGTACTAAACAAGATGATCATACCTCAAACGACTCCAAGCCCTACCGAAACTGCAGACTCTATGTTTTATAATTGTGCAAACCCAACTCCTCTACCCCTCAGCTGACGACCTCTTCCCCGACAACACCCTGGGCATGGTCCCTAAATAGAACCCTAAGGTTGTCCTCCCCATGTAACGTCTTCTATCGGAGGATCGATATCTCGCGGTCCTTGCTGCTACTACTGCTGATATGGCCTGGCTGGAAGCTATTGCTACTGAGGTGCGCGATGAACCTACCCACCCCCACTATTCTGCGCTTAGTCTGGGCTCTGATATCAAAGGTTCCCATGGCTGCCACATATGAAGAACCTCTATCCTGGGCTCACAAGAAAAGGGTGAGGAATGGGAGATCGAAACAGGAAGTGCTCGGGCTTTCTCCCTACTGGTCAAAAAATAGAAGCCCCTGATGCTGGAGGGCTACTGCTAGCATCCTTCCCCTTTGATGATCACAACTAGCTTCCCTCTCACAGAATACCTCCTAGAATGTGCATCATCTCTATTACTTAAACCTTCATTTGGACCCCCAGTATGTTGTTAGGTTGAAAGGATTGAGAGCATATTGAAGAGATGGTCAGAGTGCCTCCTCTAAATGTCTTGCCCATGACTCCTCATCCGGAAAAAGGATCAGATAAAAATAAAAACAACATTTGAACATGATCTCCATCTCCCTCACTAACATTCTCCCCTACTGGAGGGAGAGCATCTTCTTCCTCTTCTCAGCCTTCATTGTGGAAGAGTGGAATTCTTCACAGAACTACTTCTCGAAATAAGTCCACGCAACCTCAGCCTCCCTCTTCTCTCCAAGGTAGAGAGTCCACCATTGACGTGTCGCTCCCCACATATGGTTTACTACAATAGGAAGCCAGTACTCCTTCATATCTCAGATCAAGCTAAAATCTATCACCAGCTCCTCAAGCTAGCTCTCTGTTTCCATGTCAGAGACGCTGCCCTCGTACTTCCCGAGGGTCTACTACTGAAACGAACAAAGAATCCTCATCCCCTGGTCATCCTCCTCCTCTCTAACATCCCTATATTGGTTAGCCAAAACAGCCTCCTGGACCTCGATCGCCCACACTACTCATGATCATCATCTGGGTTCCATAGCTACAAGGTAAACAAGAAATGCCTATGCCAGAGTAGTGTAGAATATTGCTTTTAAATTTTCATAGAATTCTTATTCATTTTAAATACCCAAAATACCTATGAAACATAAAATAAATAATTCAATATAATGCATGTACCTTTCATAGGGTCTCTATCCTGCAATCATTGTAGCCTCACTTGGTCGTTTGGTGGGCCTAGATTCCTTGCATTAGATCACTGGGGTCACTAAAATCATGTGTCCTTTCCGGTCATCCCTGTACTATTTTAGGAACCATGATTTCCTAACATTGTTTCCCTACCATCCCATCCAATCCTCAAAGTGACTAACTCTAGACTCCATCATATCTCTCAACCTGCCTCTGATACCATTCTATCCCGACCCTCCTTCACCATGAAGAGGGAAGGGATAGATGTTTTCCAAACCCTTCCTTCCCCATGTTGAAGGAGAGATATTGACCCCCCCTAACCACCTTCATTAGGTCCTGGAGTGGTGACTAGCACAAACGGTAAATAATCACACACAAAATGGAAAACATTACCCTTTTTTTAATAGGATCTGGAGAAAAGATAGTAAACCCTAAAAAACTGAGGGTAGAGGTAAATCCAAATCAAACCATTCCCATATGCGTGTCCAAAAGTAAATTCTACAAATGTATAAAGAAACTACAAATAAAAGTACCAAATAAAGGGAAATCAGCAACAACAATTGTCCCAATGTCATAAGTAGTACGGTATTGCATTATCACCGAAGTCCTCAGAGAAAAATGAAAGAAGTTTTATATTCCAAGGGTAAGTATACATGTATATTCAGTAGGGAAAACCAAAATCCCTCATGCACAAGTTGTGAGTCATTCTAATTCCCATGAGAAAAGGAGATAACAGCAGTACCTAACAAGGAAACTATCCAACCCATCCTCATGAATGAAACACTCCCCAAATAAAGCAAGTCATTTAATGTAATATTATTAGAACATTGATATTTGGGTACCCCACACCATTTAACCATTAGTTATGGAAGACATCCTACGAATCAAACCTCTCCTTCCATTCTCACTATAGTCCCACTACCAAGCCCCGCCCGCACACACCTAGGCTATCCCAAACGAACATCCCGCATGAAATCACATGGGCTATCCTACCACACATCCTTCCCATAGACTCCATATCCACAAAAACCATACATAACCATGCCCGCACACACCTGGGTCCGAACAACTAATGCCATGCCCAAAGACACCTAGGCATCATCTCGAAGGCACTTGGGAAACCACCTGCCTGCACACACATGGGCCAACCACCACCACGTACGCAGCCCGAAGCATCTAGGGATATAATGGATCTCTATCCATCACAGCCTGCCCGAAGAGTCTTGGGATACTTGGGAAAGGGAGCAGAAAAGGAGATAATAACCAGCTACTCATAGGAATGTTGGGGAAAACAACCTCCCCCATGAAATGGGAGTGTTCGACACAAAGTGCTCAATATGGGTGGGTCATGAATATAAAACATAAGAACTAATTTATACATATATGTAATCAAGCACTCATCCCAACCTAGGGGTTTCAAAACCACCCCAACCACAAACACCCTCTTTACTATTCATTCATAAGAAGCAACACAGCCATGTCACAACTCATTCCCAGAAAACAATTCAACACTGAACCCATTCATGTTTTCATATTCAAGTGATTGTATTTAAAATAATTCTTCACTACATGGAAATTAACAAGCATAACCACATCCTAAGGAAGGAATAATAGCCAAGAAACAATTTAGGAATTCACACCCGGTGCTCTTGTTGAGTCACAACAACAAAAGGGGTCTGTGGGATACCTAGAAGTACAGGAACAAAAAAACCCCAACTTATGGGCACAAGATAAGAAGCCAACAACTAAACCATAGTAGGAGATCCCATACCCATCCATGTCACTTCACAAGCATCAACCATATACATCACCAGAATAGAGTAAGGGAGTTTTCAAATTATAATATTCTATTCATTTATATATGTATTTCTGTTTGGTTAACCTTAGTGATCACAAAAGGATTATTATTCATTTGGAATCCATTTTATCAACTGAGTTTACGTGATTTACCATTTTCCATGTTACAACAATTCAATCATATAATTATCCAAAAAAACATAGGATCATTGGTGCGCAAGAAAAGACCACCAATGACCACGTTTTTTAGTGGACATAAGACCATACAATCTACAACATATAAAGAGGGGTAAAGAGTAAATTTGAAACATCAAACACACCCCTTCATCCCATAAAAGTCTGTTTATTATCTTTATTATGGTCTGGTTTCATCCATCCCCATAGGAAACCTTTTCATTCCCACCCCGCATGATAGAAAATAATGAGAGACTAAGGAAAAACCTACATGGATGATCAACGATAAATGTTTTTATCCTTGTAGAAACAACAGGGGATGCATGACTAGCAGGGGAGGAATTCAGAGGTCTCCAAGAATGACTAGCAAAGGCCTCGGCCCAGGCGCACCACTATCCTCAGGAAAGGGGACTCCAATCGCACTATGGAAAGAAATAAACTGGCAATGAAGAATAAAAAAGAATTATAGTGAGATAAAAAGGGCGAGATCTTGGAGGAATGGGATATGAAAATCTTAAATGGCTTTATAGATGGATTGTGGTTTCACCTTGTGGTTAGATATTTACATGTGATGGAATTAATTATTAATTAAATAATTCTCATTGTATTGGAGGCCAAAATAGTTGTGTGCTAAAGGAATTAATTTAAAGTGGGGGAATCAGGTCCATTGAGGGTCTCCCCACTACTATGGTATTTAAAATGTTCTTTATGGTGCTAGAAATGGATTTGAACGACATTAAAAGGGATAAAAAGACATAAAAGATATGTTACGGGAAAAATGGGGGAAAA
Organism: Viscum album; assembly: GCA_963277665.1. Lineage (NCBI taxonomy): Eukaryota > Viridiplantae > Streptophyta > Magnoliopsida > Santalales > Viscaceae > Viscum > Viscum album. The sequence continues at coordinate 1,711,075,531 of OY728152.1, read as the reverse complement.
CCCGATAAGCCCTCCATGGCACCGATCGGTGACACACCGATCGATGAAAAACCGACCGGTGTCACTAATGGTTGACACTAAATAACATCCTTCCACCGAGACACCTCACTTAGGATCTGGGCCTACTGGGTCCAGGGAAATCCCAACACTAGAAATTTGGCAAAGGGATGGACCAGGAGGGTTTGGGCCATTACATGACACATGAGGGAAAAGCCTGTGTAGGGGTGAGTAAAACAAAACACTGTAGGGAACCCCAAAACACACTGTAAAAGTCCACAATGGGAACACCACTATGAAGATATAATCATATTAACATTGGAATATGTAAAAAATTCATATAACATGAACATCATGGTATACTAATAAATGATTCCAAAACTCAATGTCTCATTTACTTCCATCCATATGGTTCCACTCTTAGCATACATGATTTCAGGAGATCTCACTCACCGAAAAATCTGATAGAAAGAATGTAGAACAAGTCTACCAAACGTTTCTATGAGAAAATCTGGTCTCGATACGTCATGATGTTTACAATAGATTTTTGGTCTCACTAAGACATAGAGTCTCAATATCATATCCAATCGATGGTCAAATGATTTTTTACAAGACATTCTCATTCTGGGAGAACTCGCTCCATGAGAAATGAATACATCCAAGACCCTCAAAAAGAGTACCCTCTAATTTGGGCTTCACCCAAAGTGAACACACTGATAACTACACAATGCACCCCTTTTAGGTGATGTCACAATGAAATGAATCTGATATCAATACACAGATTGGGTTTTATGCACCCAGGGATTACTGGGGGACATTGTGGCCATATTGGATATAGCGTCCAAAAACAGGGGATATGTTCTCATCTGAATTTTTGTCCCACATATTACAAAACACATATCTATGGTTCCCTGAGGAGATGTTAGGATTAACCAGAACCCTCAATGTGATTTTTCCCCATCCCACTGAATTACTGTTGAATCCGGGATGAGGAAACTCAATTTGGAACAATTTTCATCCTATATGGTAAGAATGCGATCTTGAATCGAAAAATTATCAAAAATACAAAGTGAATGACCTCAATAACTATTATCACACTCTATGATGGGATCAAGATCATCCATATATCCTTTATAAGAAACACAATGAGAATTCAACCAACCACTACTGGTCCAACCAAATGCCTACCAGGGCATCTCAAAAGGAAAGCCTCATCATGAGGATCCCAATGCCACAAATGGCACATCATAAAGACATATTGTTGAAATGTTATAGGACAGTTAGTTTAAAAGAGTTGGTTGGGACCATATCTAGTCTGACCTGGTAAGAGTGACCCAACCTGACTTGAAGCAGCCTAGGGCCCGCTGTCTCGATCAATCGGGTTGACCGGAATTGGATGTGCATAGACCATTTTGGGGAACCAACCCACTATCGTCCTGGACCTCTTCTGACCTAGCCCACCCAATGCAGGGTGGTTCAGTCCACCTAGTGGAAGCAAATTCCACCTCCCTTCTCACCACTATTTCCATGTTACTCAGTTTTTCAATTAGGATCCATTGTTAAAATCATTGGGTCATAGCCTCCCCCATTGTGGGCTCAATCCATGCCACGATCCATCCCAGTAAAAATTTGTTTGAGCGGCGATATCTTCTGCACTCCCTCTATCCATTCTTCAATGTATTAATTGAACCTTCGATGTGATGTTTCCATGCATGATCCACATTATTGGATAATTTTCCATGAATCAGGATCACAACAATCAATTGATCTTGAATTTTCATGTCGTGGGCCAAATAAGAATGCCAGAGATGAATGAATAATAGTGGTATGGTAGGATTTACCAACAAATAAGAAACAATCTGGATCGATGTTCATGTTGATCGAGGATTGTTTCCATTAGAAAGGTTATAGAAAATCAACAATAAGGTATAATAAAAATTATTTTAACAATCCCCCTTAAACCCAAAAAAGTATAACCCATCCCACAATAGGACCAACCAGTGAATTAATCCATTGGTCGATTAATCCATGTTTTTCATTGGAATAAATAATGTGGTATGATATTAGATTTAAACATACAACCATCCTCGAGTTTTGATCCATCAACGTCGTGGTTAAATATTCGTTGTCAATCCGTTGAGAGTAATAATGGTCTATCATCTCATCAATCCCCGATCATCATAACACAATCGTCCGTTATTATCCAATGAGAGTATATTATCAAGGATCTTATCGATCATTCATTTGGATGGATTGTGTAGAGACCCAAAACTTGACGTACAAGGACATTACATTACTTTTGTGGAATACTTAATACATAACAAAAATAGACACACAAGGACCGTAATAGTTTAGTGTCTTTGGAAACATGGAACGTAATCTTCTAATCGTGGTGAAAGATCTTAAACATCTCCCATAAAGATCTTTGCTTTTTTTCTTACCTAAAACCTTTCTTTATATCCTGGGGAAAAGAAAATATAAAAAGGGTGAGCTCAAATTCTCAGTAAGGGTAAGCATGCATAAAATTAAACATACCATATACATTTGAACTTAAAAACATGAACATAATGTCTAAAAATCAAAAGCTTGAGAAATGACACAAAACATGGAAGTACGTAAGGAATAGATCATAAAGAAACATTAAGAATGATAAAATAGCATGGGAATAAAACATGTAATTCTGGAAACCATTAATCACATGTAATGATTTCTATAGTATCCAAGGCATTTCTTCCAAGACCATCTTAGTGGAAAAAGTCCCATTCTGAATCGAGTTCACTCCTCGTTTCAGTCCTGTAACACTGAACTGGATTAACTTACTGTTCCAGCCATGTCTATCTCATGAGATATAAAATCTTTACCCAATTCATTGGAGGGAGATATAGGTCCCACCCATCTCATAATGAAATCATTCTTACTTGTGCCACAAAATAAACATACACCGTTCGTAACAACCCAACGAATAAAATGGGTTTCATAAATATCATCCCATCATCACATAATCCATATAAAATAAATGGATATCATTTAATAGTAAGAAAAGTGAATCCATGTAAATCATAGAGACATTATACTTGAAACATACACATATGAAAATAATTTCATCTTAGATGGAAAATGGTTTTGATAAAACATTTGAAATGAATTCGTGAGGAAAATATCCTTTCTTCTTGAAAATCATTTACTTTTCACAAAATGCCATGCAATTTTAAAAGAAAGAGATTTTTTTTAAAATAGTCATGAAATATTTTGGAGGATGCTTCATGAAAATAATGATTTATAAAACTGTAAAAACCCTTTCATGCTGTATAAGTTAAAAAAACATTCTTCTTGTACTTTTGTCGGAAAAGTCAAAAAGTACCTCGTAAAAGAAAGATTCCATACATACCATGTAGTAAAAGTAAAAAATGGTTTAAAAGTACATTAAACAGACATGAAAAACCTTTTATAAAACATGGACATGGATGATAACAATAACCCCAGTAAATACTTACGAATAAGCAATCTCAGATAAAAATGAGATTTGCGAAATTATCCCTTACCTTAGGTCCGATATGCTTCGTACGTATCCGAACCTCCTGTATAATGATTTAAATAATGTCATTGACTTATTCCAGAATCATACTCATTGTTATGATATCATATATGGTTCACTTATGACTTTATTTTACCCGTTCTTTTGTAAATTCTATGTTAAAGGGCGTCTTGGGTAAAATCGTTTCATTTGTCGTCCGTGTTTTGACTTGTAATTATTCATATGATTACTTATATCATGAATAAATAGTTCCAGAATATAAAACATGATTTATATATAATATATATTCAGAATATACAGATATAATAGATCAATAAATGGAAATAAATACACCGTTCATGGAGATGGTAGGTCGTACGTACGCATGAACGCTGTTTTCGTTTCCTTATTGAGTTGACTGGAATTAAGTAGATGAAATACATATATATACACATAAATCCAGTATCATTATTATGTCATATATTTCATTATTACTTATTATATATACTTTATATTCATTCATGAATGGTTAATGTGGAGAATGAATCTCATCGCGTCATGGAGACGGTAGTCCGTACGTACGCACGAGCAATGATATTGTTCTCATGGTCGATGAATTGTATTGGAGTGTATGTATACTATTTCAGAATCAATATCACTTTACAATAATCATATATAGTTATTATGTACACCATTATACCCATCCAAGTAAGGTGGTGGTGGAAAATAGATTACACCACGGCGTGGAGACGGTATTCCGTACGTACGCATGCGCGGTGATTTCATTTTCCGTAGGATGGATAGATGGTGAAATAGGGTTGTTTCATACTTATAATAACATATAAGTATATGAGTGATACTGATGTTATTACTTCATAATTAAACAACCTAAGAAGAAGAAGTGGAAGAAGAAATAAAGTTGAAAAAATCGGTAACGGACATTACCTATTCTTTGAAGTGCCTCTTTGATTCTTCGTTTTAGGGCACTAAAATTGGTCTTTGAAGAAGACCAGGACCTCTAGGATGTTTCTAGGGAAGTGTATAAGAGAATTTGGCAGGGCTTGACCGAGATTGAAGGTTCAAATTGGTGTGAGGAAGAGAGGGAGGAGGTGCCCTTTTATAAGGGAGGAGAGGGGAACCTTTGGAAATCTTAGAAATATTAATTTATAATAAATATAACCCCACTTAAAAACCTCCAAAAATGACTCATATTCGAATATAAGATGATATATGGTTGTAATATCATCAACCAATAAAATTTAGACATGTTAGTAAATTATTTTAAACATTATCAACTTGATTTATCCTTACTTAATCAATTTAATTTTATTTGTGGTAATAACATTCTAAATATTAAATTATAACAAAAAATTACTCATTTTTTGTGAATTATCCATAATTGGATACTTTATAACATTTTAGACCATATAAATGTAAATTTATAATTTTTAAATATTTTGTGATTTTTAAACGATTTTATAATATGTTATTTTTATAAAATAACAATAGTGTCAATTTTGACACTATTCATTTATATGAATTTAAATAAAATATATACAGAATATATGTTCAAACTAAAAGAATTAATAGATTCATAAAAGGACATATGTATCTAGAAAATTAGTGGAGAACATTAAATAGTTTATATAATATTTATTTTATTATTTTTAAAACCATTTATTTGGTTTACCTCTTAATAAAATAATTACTACAACATTTTTGTATAATTATTTAATATACTTATATGTTGCATAAAAATTAAAAATAAAATCATATGATGAATATAAATCTATTAAATTTCACAATAATACTTTTACTCGACTTTATCATCTTAAAATCACAACAGTTAAATTGTTATATTTATTAAATTATGAAGGTGACAACTTTGGAATCATTTAAAATAAAATAATATAAGTGTCATAATTGCTTGTATAAAACTCAAAATGGTCAAATATTCTACCATTGGATGATTATAGATTAAATTTACATGACCAATAAGTTTTGGTCAGGGTTTTGTTCCTTTTATGGTCACTATTAGTTTAATAAAAACTATATTCTTGATTTTTCACTAGATAAATAATTTCTGCATCACTATTGTGTCAAAATTAATGATAATTATTTAATCCCAAAAAATTATAAATAAATCCTAATTATGTAGATAATTTTGTTAGCTTTCTAGATACTATTAATGTTCGAAGTTTCATGATGTTTATCACTAACTTAAAATTATTATACTTATAGTATTTAAGAGAGTGACATGTTGTCACTTTCATTGGTTTTAATAATAATTAAATTATTTTCATGGAAGCAAAGTCCATTAAATGAATCTAATCCGACACTTAGGTGATATGGGTCGACTTTTAGTCATCCAATAGGATTTTTCCAAGTGTTAGGGTAATTTTATAATCTTATATTTACCCTTAATTACCTAATTTACCTTTAACTATGGTAAATAAAATTTACCGTAGTTACTATTCACAATGCCCAAAAATAAAAAGTATCTTATTAACATAATTTGGACCCAATTATTCCAAATATGGAATCAATTTTTCAAAATTAAATACACAAAAGTTGCAGAAATTAAATTAAAATTAATCCCGTTGTCGAAAGAAAACGGGTTTTTCTTTAAAACATTGCAAAAAATTGAATTTATTTAACCTATGAATTCAAGGTAAAATCAATGCTAATGACATACATTATATTAAATGGTAAAAATATATTCTATTTATACTTTAAAACCATTCAATATTATAATTTAACCACATAAGATATTACGATGAAAAAAGTTGTTTTTAATTAAAATATAGCGTGTTTTTACTATTCATTAAAATATGAAAGTTTTCAGAATAAAATGAAAAATTTATCCAAAGTAAATTTTTATTTCATGATTCCAAATAATAATTTTATTTTGTCAAATGGAACTTATAAAAATTTCAAAAACTAGATTTAAAGTGGGTGCGCCATCAAAAGGTGGCAAAACTGTATTTTTTGAAAAATAGTTATTTTACCCGAAAAATTTATTTTGTTCTTATATCATGTTCTAGAAAATGTGTAAGATGAATAATAATGTTATAAAATTCAAAAATTTTGTTAATACTATTCATAACGGCTAGTTCATAACAATATTATAATAATATATTGTTGTTTAGTAAAACCCGGTATTGCGTACAACACACGCTTTCTCGGAAGGTCGCGATTGCGTGTAATGCAAGCCAAGTCAGGGTTGCGTGTAGTGCACGACTCCTTTTTTGTTGCGTATAACAGAATCCAACCATATTTTATTTATACATTGAATATATATATATATATATACACTCAATGTTGCGTAGAATAACTTCTATACAACGAACTTGAAATTGTGTGTAACACGAGCCAAGAATAGTGTTGCATATACTGCAAGCTAATACGATGTTGCATATAACGCAAGATAATCTTGGTGTATTGTACAACAGAATATATTAATGAAATTAAAAAGAATTTATCTTATAAAATCTCGGGTTGTTACATTCTACCCCCCTTAAAATGAATTTCGCCATCGAAATTCGCCGGGGTTATAAATCGTTTATTGTTCATAGAAACCCACATCGTAAAAAGAAATATCAAAACTGAACTTTAAAAACTAAAGTATGAAATATAACAGTTACCCAAATTAACTCATCACTGAGTTTCCATATAGGATAACATTGGTGAAAATATGGATATGGAAGAGAAATCTAACCATCATGTTCTGATAGAGAGTGGTAGAGAACATGGCTATGAAAAAGCCAACAATCACAAAGCCATAAATTTGTGATGATCTAGGGTTCCATCTGATTCATCGGATATAAAGGTACTAGGACAACATTTTTGGTTTTCAAGATCATTTCCCTAAAGTTGAAGAATTTGAATTAGAATAAATACTTACTTTATTTTGGTACAATCTCACTGTTGTTCATGCTTTGAACAATTTCCACTTCATATCTTAAAGAAATGAAGTTGAATTTTTTATTCGTGATGTTTTAAAAGATCATGTGACAGAATGATGGGTCATTCCATCTATTTCAAACAAAATGTTAGCAAAAGTTATCAAATATACATAAGTCCGTCTTTGGTGAGGTTAATCGTATATGAAAAAATGAACTTATACTTCATCTATCACGTCGCTTGATAAAATAAAACTAGTTTATACTAACCAGGGACTTCCTGTAGTTCAGTGGTAGGCGATAAAGGCCTGTCACACTTCAGTTGTGGGTTCTATTCTCACAGCCTTTTCCGATGCGACGGGTTTTCGCCCATCCTGCAGGATGTACTTTTTCTAAAAAAATACTATTATAACAAAAAGTTCTAGCCTTAAACAATACAAACTTATGTTCAACATAATCCATTCGAATCTTTAGGCTTATCAAAAATTATTCATTCCAAACTCATAGTATAAAGATAAGGATTACTAAAAGGTCATATAACAAGCATGTGAATACAATCATTTATCCCTCATATATCTTGTTGGTCACATTCCAATCATGTGAATACCTTAATCATGTATTCTCTTGAAAAATTAATACCCATTAAACCTTATTGAAAACATGAATGCTGTCAAAAGTTAACTCTTTCCACATACCAAAATCCAAAAAAATCTATATACTCAAACCATGATATAAATTTATCCTTATATCAGTCATGAGCTCATGAATACTATCAAACAACTCATTATCTCCTTGTCCTTTCATTATACACATATCATCTACCTTCCAAAAATATTTGAATAACCTTCCATGGTTATTCGTACCATTAAACATATACTTTCAAATACTTCAGGAAAAACAATAATGTAACAATACTTAGATGATTCTTTATTCCATTGTACCATGAGATTACTTATACAACATTACACATGATAATCATGTAATAATTCCACTACATTCTTAAACCATTGATCGAGCTTCAACAATTCTTTCATATCACATATCATTTGTAGTCTCTTCATCATCATCAATATAAATACTACCCATACGACCATACTGATTCTCTTCATGAGACTTTCCCTTAGGTCATTGGTTTGCATAATGCCCGTACATTCCACAGTTAAAACATTTAACCATTGTTGATGTCGTAGAAATACCATTATCCTCATCCCTGGTTTTAACTGAACCTTTTTCTTTGCCCTTACTGGCTTTGTGTCCTTCTTTTCCACACCCAAAGCATCTTCCAGTTCCTTTGAAACATTCTCCTTGATGCCTCTTCCCACATGATTTACATAGGGTAAATTGAACTTTCTTTCCTCTATGATCATCATGAAACTCCATCTTTCTCTTATTAGCCAAGTCAGGAAACATACCAAATTTACTTTATTGATCATATTATGAGATTGCTGATTCAGCATAATAATGATGTTTGGACTTCCAAATCCCATTTCATTTGGTTTCTCATGAAGAATATCATTCCATTTTCCATCATATCCTCCATTATCATGAATCATCTTGTTTCCAGCCATTTTCTAAAACCCAAAAAGAATAGTGTGAGAGGAAAAAATCATAATAAAGGGGGAGTAACTTCAATATCTAACATCTTTGGTTTAATATAATATCGTTACCATAGTTCTAGGACTATATCCTATACATATACTTATCCTTAGGGACATCCCTAGACATACCTTAGAAATATCTCTAGGGATCTCACTAATGTTTTCGCATCCTAGTTTCCAAAGGTTGACTAAACTTTTCCTCTGATACCAACTGTATAGACCCATAGATTGACGTACATGGACATTAAATTACTTTTTCGGAATACATAATACATAACAAAAATAGACACACAAGGACCGTAATAGTTTAGTGTCTTTGGAAACATGGAACAAAATCTTCTAATCGTGGTGAAAGATCTTCAACATCTCCCATAAAGATCTTCCCCTTTTTTTCTTTCCAAAAACCTTTCTTTATATCCTGGGGAAAAGAAAACATAACGAGGGTGAGCTCAAATGCTCAGTAAGGGTAAGCATGGATAAAATAAAACATACCATATACATTTGAACTTAAAAACAAGAACATAATGTTTAAACATCAAAAGCTTGAGAAATGACACAAAACATGGATGTACATAAGGAATAGATCATAAAGAAAAATTAAGAATGATAAAATAGCATGGGAATAAAACATGTAATTGTGGAAACCATTAATCACAGGTAATGATTTCCATAGTAGCCAAGGCATTGCTGCCAAGACCATCTTAGTGGACAAAGTCCCATTCTGAATCGAGTTCACTCCTCGTTTCAGTCTTGTAACACTGAACCGGTTTAACTTACCGTTCCAGCCATGTCTATCTCATGAGATATAAAATCTTTACCCAATTCATTGGAGGGAGATATAGGTCCCACCCATCTCATAATGAAATCATTCTTACTTGTGCCACAAAATAAACATACATCATTCATAATAACCCAACGAATAAAATGGGTTTCATAAATATCATCCCATCATCACATAATCCATATAAAATAAATGGATATAATTTCATAGTAAGCAAAGTGAATCCATGTAAATCATAGAGACATTATACTTGAAACATACACATATGAAAATAATTTCATCTTAGATGGAAAATGGTTTTGATAAAACATTTGAAATGAATTCTTGAGGAAAATATCCTTTCTTCTTGAAAATCATTTTCTTTTCACAAAATTCCATGCAATTTTAAAAGAAGGATATTTTTTTGAAAATATTCATGAAATCTTTTGGAGGAATCTTCATGAAAATAAGGCTTCATAAAACCATAAAAACCCTTTCATGCCGTATAAGTTAAAAAAACATTCTTCTTGTACTTTTGTCGGAAAAGTCAAAAAGTACCTATAAAAGAAAGATTACATACATACCATGTAGTAAAAGTCAAAAATGGTTAAAAATGAAATTAAAAATACATGAAAACCCTTTTATAAAATGTGGACATGGATGATAACAATAACCCTAGTAAATACTTACGAATAAGCAATCTCGGATAAAAATGAGATTTGCGAAATTATCCCTTACCTTAGGTCTGATATGCTTCATACGTATCCGAACCTCCTGTATAATGATTTAAATAATGTCATTGACTTATTCCAGAATCGTACTCATTGTTATGATATCATATATTTTTCACTTATGACTTTATTTTATCCATTCTTTTGTAAATTCCATGTTAAAGAGCGTCTTGGGTAAAATCATTTAATTTGTCATCTGTGTTTTGACTTGTAATTTTTAATATGATTACTTAGATCATGATTACATAATTCCCAAATATAAAACATGATTTATATATAATATATTTTCAGAATATACATGTATAATAGATCAATAAATGGAAAGAAGTACATCGTTTAGGGAGTTGGTAGGTCGTACGTACGCATGAACGCTGTTTTCGTTTCCTTATTGAGTTGAATGGAATTAAGTAGATCAAATACATATATATACACATAAATCCAGTATCATTACTATGTCATATATTTCATTATTACTTATTATATATACTTTATAGTCATTCATGAATGGTTAATGTGGAGAATGAATCTCATCGCGTCGTGGAGACGGTAGTCCGTACGTACGCACGAGCGATGATATCGTTCTCATGATCGTGGAATTGTATTGGAGTGTATGTATACTATTTAACAATCAATATCACTTTACAATAATCATATATAGTTATTATGTACACCATTATACCCATCCAAGTATGGTGGTGGTGGAAAATAGATTACACCACGGCGTGGAGACGGTATTCCGTACGTACGCACGCGCGGTGATTTCATTTCTTGTAGGATGGATAGATAGTGAAATAGGGTTTTTTCATACTTATAATAACATATCAGTATATGAGTGATACTGATTTTATTACTTCGTAATTAAAAAAACCTAAGAAGAAGAAGTGGAATAAGAAATAAAGTTGAAAGAATCGGTAACGGACATTACCTCTTCTTTGAAGCGCCTCTTTGAGTCCTCCTCTTAGGGCACTACAATTGGTCTTTGAAGAACACCAGGACCTCTAGGATGTTTCTAGGGAAGTGTAGAAGAGAATTTGGTAGGGGTTGGCCGAGCTTGAAGGCTCAAATTGTTGTGAGGAAGGGAGGGAGGAGGTTCCCTTTTATAAGGGAGGAGAGGGGAACCTTTGGAAATCTTAAAAATATTAAATTATAATAAATCTAAACCCCCTTAAAAACCACCAAAAATGACTCATATTCGAATATAAAATGAGATAGGTTTGTAATATCATCAACCAATAAAATTTAGGCATGTTAGGAAATTATTTTAAACATTATCAACTTGATTTATCCTTACTTAATCAATTTAATTTTATTTGTGGTAATAATATTCTAAATAATAAATTATAACAAAAAATTACTTATTTTTTGTGAATTTTCCATAATTGGATAATTTATAACATTTTAGACCATATAAATGTAAATTTATAATTTTTAAATATTTTTGTGATTTTTAAACGATTTTATAATATGTTATTTTTATAAAATAACAATAGTGTCAATTTTGACACTATTCATTTATATGAATTTAAATAAAATATATACAGAAAATATGTTCGAACTAAAATTTTAATAGATTCATAAAATTCCATATGTATCTATAAAATTAGTGGAGAACATTAAATAGTTCATATAATATTTATTTTATTATTTTTAAAACCATTTATTTGGTTTATCACTTAATAAAATAATTACTACAACATTTTTTTATAATTATATAATATACTTATATGTTGAATAAAAATTAAAAATAAAATCCTATGATGAATATAAATATATTAACTTTCACAATAATACTTTTACTCAAATATATCATCTTAACATCACAATAGTTAAATTGTTATATTTATTAAATTATGAAGGTGACAACTTTGGCATCATTTCAAATAAAATAATATAACATTAATAATTGCTTGTATAAGACTTAAAATGGTCAAATATTAGACCATTTGATGATTATAGTTTATATTTACATGACCAATAAGTTTTGGTCAGGGTTTTGTGCCTTTTATGGTCACTATTAGTTTAATAAAAACTATATTCTTGATTTTTCACTAGATAAATAATTTCTTCATCACTATTGTGTCATAATTAATGATAATTATTTAATCCCAAAAAAATTATAAATAAATTCTCATTATGTAGATAATTTTGTTAGCTTTATGGAGACTATTAATTTTCGAAGTTTCATGATGATTATCACTAACTTAAAATTATTATACTTATAGTATTTAAGAGAGTGGCATGTTGTCACTTTCTTTGGTTTCAATAATAATTAAATTATTTTCATGGAACAAAAGTCCATTAAATGAATATAATACGACCCTTAGGTGATATGGGTCGACTTTTAGTCATCCAATAGGATTTTTCCAAGTTTTAGGGTAATTTTATAATCTTATATTTACCCTTTATTACCCGATTTATCTTTAACTATGGTAAATAAAATTTACCGTAGTTACTATTCACAATGCCCAAAATTAAAAAGTAGCTTATTAACATAATTTGGACCCACTAATTCCAAATATGGAATCAATTTTTCCCAATTCAATACAAAAAATTTGCAGAAATTAAATTAAAATTAATCTCGTTGTTGAATGAAAATGGGTTTTTCTTTAAAACATTGTAAAAGATTGAATTGATTTAACCTACGAATTCAAGGTAAAATCAATGCTAATGACATACATTATATTAAATGGTAAAAATATATTCTATTTATACTTTAAAACCATTCAATATTATAATTTAACCACATAATATATTACGATGAAAAAAGTTGTTTTTAATTAAAATATAGCGTGTTTTTACTATTCATTAAAATATGAAAGTTTTTAGAATAAAATGAAAAAATTAACCAAAGTAAATTTTTATTTCTTGATTCCAAATAATAATTTTATTTTGTCAAATGGAACTTATAAAAATTTCAAAAACTAGATTTAAAGTGGGTGCACCATCAAAACGCGGAAAAATTGTATTTTTTGAAAAATACTTATTTTACCTGAAAAATTTATTTTTTTCTTATACCATGTTCTAGAAAATGTGTATGATGAATAATAATGTCATAAAATTCAAAATTTAGTTAATACTATTCATAACGGCTAGTTCATAACAATATTATAATAATATATTGTTGTTTAGTAAAACCCGGTATTGCGTACAACACAGGCTATCAGGGAAGGCCGTGATTGCGTGTAATGCAAGCCAATTCAGGGTTGCGTGTGGTGCACGACTCCTTTGTTGTTGCATATATCAGAATCCAACCATATTTTTTTTATACATTGAATATATATATATATGTACACTCAATGTTGCGTAGAATAACTTCTATCAAACGAACTTGAAATTGTGTGTAACACGAGCCAAGAATAGTGTTGCGTATACTGCAAGCTAATACGGTGTTGCGTATAGCGCAAGATAATCATGGTGTATCGTACAACAGAAGATATGAATTAAATTAAAAAGAATATATCTTATAAGATCTCAGGTTGTTACAGATTTTTAATCTAATAATGTATCCCTATTAACGATTAAGGAAGAATTGCTTGTTTCAGTGTAAAACATGACTCAACATTACCTGTGTTTAGGGTTACTATTGCAGTGTTAAAATATTTTTTCATTCAAGAATCTCCATGTTGTTTCATTCATGAATGAAAATAGGCTACCCCATCATTATGGCACAACATCACCACGCTATGAGATGTAAAAAAATAAATAAAACAAACTTGTTTAATATTATTTTATTCTTCACTAAAACAACCAAAATTTAGCATTCATAGTTGACCCGTGATGGTCGATATTAGGCCTTTACTATGTAAATTTCCACATTAAAAAATCATAGATGGTATCATATTTCCTATCTGAGCCATCGTTAATGAGTTATTACGATATAAAAATAATATAATTTTATTTATAGTTACTCCCATTTCAGGTTTTCTCTCCAGCTACCCACACTGACTAATGTAAATCACACCTATGGTAAACCTAAAATCCTGAACACTTCGGTGCCCTAAGCTTTCTAACCCGGGTACCCATTTAAGATTTATTCCAATTTTTTAGGAAAAGAAATCAGACGTGCCTTTAAAATATTAATTTTTTTTGAAATATTCATGGCACACTGGGCGTCGGAATCACACGTTGTCTTAGCACTTGGTCTAGAAATTTTCCAAATTTTTTTTCTAAAAGTATAATCATGAAATTCATGTCATTTCATATCAACATAAAAATAAAATCACTTTTAATGATGGAATAAAAGTAATAACATTAGATCATATTTCCATTAAATAATATGATACATCAATAGATTTTGTTATAAATATTAATTCTTTTAGAATACCAATATATAATATCAATAATGATTTTTTTGTAATTTTGAAACAGAAAATAAAAAATATTATAATTTCTAAAATATTATGTACAATATTTTTGTTGAAAATTAATGTGAAAAATGTAAAATAAACATCAGTGAATAGATTTTTCATAATTTTTTGAAGTTCATTCATGTAGTGTTTATTAAAACAAAAACAACGTTTACATTTATCATTAATTTAAAATTAAAAAATTGAGTAAATGAAAATTATAATCTATTTAGTCCATGGAATAGATATTAAAATATAATAATTATAACTTTAATAAACTTTTTTTTAATATAAATACATTCATGAAATTTTTTTTATAAAAATAAATACATGGATGAAAATATTCTTAATTGATGTTTAAAGTATGTTATATTTTAAATGAAAAAACAAATTTGGTATCATTATTTAATAAAAAGATAAAAATGAAAGGATAAAAGTGAAATTATCAAGAATAATAAGGGAATTATTAATTCCCCAATATTTGGGAGAGAATGAATATCTAATTTCATCATTTAAATATTTGTGAATAATAAATACAATTAAAAATGAGGATCTAGCATAAAATCAATTTTTCAGTTAAAATAATTAAATTAATATCAATTAGAATTTTAGAAGTCATAAAAACATGCATATAAATGAATTTAATTAGGATTTCCTCTGTTATATTTATGCACTCTAAGATCATCTTCATTAAGGGACCATCATTTTTATACTCCTTAATACTCGATGTATTGGATTTAGGATAAGAATAGATGCTCTAAGATGAATGTAAGGATTATAGGATGGTTTTGGAGTACATATTTATTTATATAGATTCATCAAATGGTAATAATATGGGAGGGCTAAATGTTTCCTTTTATATGTCATGGGACATACACATATTATCTTTTATAAAATATATTAATGATATGATTTCAATATCATGGTAATATAGATCTAAATGGATATTAATTAGAGAAATAGACAATATAAGTGGGATATATCATGATCCAATATGAATTTTTTAGGCATTGGTGATAATCCTACCATTATCTCATGGTTCAAACAAAAATTAACCTTTATTAATCCTAGTTGTTGTATTTTTTTACTACTCATTATATCCAAATATTAGGTTGAACATATTAAATAATATTAATTATATTTGTTAAAAATAGCGAAACATTTTTACTATACACATTTTCTATAAGTGGAAAATGTAAAAAAAATTAAGCACACACAATGAAATTAAATACAGTTTTCAATAAATGGATTTTAAGCGTAAGAAACAATTTACGTCATTTTTGGACCAAGTAAAACAAAATAAATAAATTTAATAATATTATATTGAATATATAATATATAAATTCCATTGAAAATATTATTCTATAGTGAATAATTCAATGTATTAGAAGAAAAATACATTACCCGTATAAAAATAGTTTTTAGAAAAATGAGTTTTATGCCACCAAATAATATTCTACAAAAATATGTTTGATGATGTTTTATATATAAGTAATGATAATGATAATAATTATATTTTTCTTATTATACATGAAGATCAAATTAAAAAAATAACTCTATAATTTTATGAAATGTGATGATAATTTTTATTGAATAATTATGTTTACAATTTAGTGAAACAAAAGTATTTTTTAAAAATCCTCATAATTCACAATAATATAACATTGAAAAGAAGATTATAATATAATATTAAATTAGTTAAAAAAAATTATTAATATGGAATAAGTTAATTAAAAAAAATTCTGTGATTTTTCATTTCAGAAATATCATTTGGGATGAAAAAATATTTTTGACATGTAATATGAATTTACTAAAAATAGTGTACCTATTTATTATGAATTAATCTATAAATATGAATTATCAAAAACCCATAATAAATATTTTCAAAATTAAGTTATTATTTTAATATACATGTTTATTTAAATTCAATTTTCTAGTAGTTTACTATAACGTGGTTCACATAAACTTGGTGTTTCATTTATGAGAAGCTATCTAATAAAATAAGTTTATTTATTTGTAAATACATATAAAATATTTGGATAGTATACTCTACCCCAATAATGTGAATTTAAACCAACAATTTCAATCATCTTGTTAAACACACACACACAGATATAAATATATATATATACATCATCACATCATCGGATTCCTATATATCTTTCTAAAATTACCAATTCATCTAATGAATTTTAACTAGATGAGTGGTAATGTTATATATAAATATATCTCTATTGTTATTTATTTATTCAACTTATACATAAAAGTAAGATCATTTTCATCCTCTAATTTTATTACTAGTGGATAATTTGGTATATAATTTAATATGAGATATATATTGAACACATCATGAACCTATTTTGGATTTTTTGGGAGTTCATATTGATAATATATAAATGTAATCAATTAATAATGTCCAGGGGACTATCATACATGGGAAAAAAATTTACTTTGATTTATGTCTCATAACATTTTTCTATAGAGAAACATGAATTAAAACCTACCTACAAAAATTCAATTCTATATCTCATCAAAAATTGTAAGTATAAAACTACCCTTGACTCTAAACTTCTAGGATGTAATATTGAATTCCACTAAATTTATCTTCCATTTCATCAACTAGATCAGGTCCCAATAGCTTTATTTTTCTATATTCATCCCACCATATTATATATTTAAACATCTTCTTATCGAGAGATTTATAAAAAGAACATATAATGGAGTTGTTAATTCTATTGGTGTATGAAAAATTGAAAAGCGGATGGTTTTTATCCTAAAAACCATTGAAATATTTAGAAAAGGATATAAATAATTCCTCTAGTGTTTAAAAGTACCTCATTAAATGAATATTTATTGGGGATGATAAGATGCAGTAAAATAGAACTATGTATCCAGATATTGATGATGTCTTCTCCAAATGATGGAGGTGCACCATAGATAGTAGTCAAATACAGTGAAATTTTGTACCCCTTGCAACTTTACCACATCATTCATTTATATTATGGAAATCCAAAAAAGTGAGATATATTTTATTAGAGTATTTTTTGAGACTAATTTTTTGTTTAAGAAAATAAATCCCAAATTTCATTATAAACAATATTTTTCAGTTATTCCACTGACAAAAACCATTGTTGTGCATTACCATTCCCATTATGTTTAGGATATTTTTTGTAAAATCCACTCATACGTCTATCTCACAAACTTTAATTTTAGACATATCATGAACTGAGATGCATCATTTATAATATCCAAATGCTTTTAATCCCACAATAAATAATATTTAAAATATATTTATAAATTCATACATCTTGAAATACTATATATTTATGATTTATTATCTTCTTCCAATAATTCAACTTTTAGGTCTATTGTTTCTAAGGAATATTCTCATTTTTTAATACTTATCATTACATCGTAATCATGTCTAAAAACAACATGAATCTATCTTAAATTTATAAATCCATATCTTAATTTTAAACCACTTTATCATTACATGGACCGTTGGCTGAATACTCATTTAAAAATCAAACAATTCGCCCATTGAAATATGATTCCATGGTTTATCCATTGAAAATCCATAAAAATTTGATCTTTTTTTATCATATTCATATATTATATAGCATGAACCTTTTTATTCAAGGGACCATCAACATTGTTCACTTTCCTAGAGTGGTAGTATTTATAGAATTCATAATCATTAATCAACTTCAAAAACATCTTCCCATATATTCAATTCTTTCAGGGTGATAATATAATTTAAAATTTTATGGTCAATATATATGTCACACTTCTAACCATATAGATAAATTTTCTTGTATGTAATGAATATACTACTTCCACTAACTCCAAATAATGTGTCTGGTAATTTTTTTTATGATCCTTAATTTTAATATGGAATAATATATCTCCATGTCATTCTATAGAAGAACACAACTCAACACCTTGTATAATTTGACACTATATATAACCATACCATTTCTACTATGGGGTTGTGTGAGCATATGTTAACTGTCTAATATTTACCCTAGTTCCCTAATATTATCTTCTTATTCATAAATCCCATGGATCCTGCCACTATTGTGAGTTAACATGGTGATTTTATTATATATGACATAGAATTGCTTCAAAATTAATTTATAATATCTATCCAAATGAATAGAATGAAGGATCTCAGTCCAAGAGGTTGGTCTTGGAAATTATTTAATAAATGTTATCATTTATGTTCATGCTCATAATTTCCATTCAAATATATTTAAATATATTTTACAATTAAAAACTAAATTTATAATAGTTGTCTATAATTTCTTTATACATTAAATTTATGAAGATAAGGGGATTAATTTAGTCCAAAAGGATTGAAAAATATATTCACAATATCTATAAATGGATTGGTTGTCTTTCCAGGGTGTGTATTCAATTATTCCCTCAACAGAATGTTTTTATATCAAAAATAAATCATAGAAAAATATTTATATCCTTATAATAGATCAATAAGTCATTACAATGGGGAAAATGATACCAATTTCACATCATTATCATGTTAAGTTTTCAATATTAAATACATAGTCACATTGGTGCTTGAATTTTATTAAAAAATTCTATAGATACACCCCATTAAGATGAAATTGACTGAATTAATCCCTTATTATTATTTTACTGGTGATTATTCTGCAACTAATAAAACACAATCAAGTGTATTAAATATATAGTTTTTGAAATAGATGTACCATTATGTATTATTTCTATTAAAAAATGAACATCACAATTTTGAAGAGGTTAAAAAATATTATTCCAAAAAGATATAAAAACACACATATAATATGTGTATATCCCATGTTAAGTTTCTCCATAACCATTTCTGAAAAATACACACTATTAATATGAAAATTACCCATGACATATATTTAATTTCCATTTTATGTTCCCATTTATCCTCTCACTGGTAGAAAATCATAGGGTAGTTTTGATTATCAAATGTAACTTCTAATTCATGTAAAATTTATATGTTATTTATAAAATCAAATCAAATCCACTCCTAAAATAAAATAAATTAAAAAAAACACTACAGACCTAATGATGTTCTATAATTATATTTTTACATCCTTTATTTGCATATGGCATAATGTCATGAGATTCAATAACCATACCATTAATATTTTTGTTACTTCTATATCAACATATAATCATCGAGGGTGTAATTTCATACCATTATAGAATTTTGATTATAAAAAAGCTGGTAGAACCAGAATCAAATAAGTAATTAGTAGTTTTAAATTGGATGTTATATGAAACATTAGACAGTCTGTCATTTCATCCCACATTGACAATAGTTATTGGATGATATTTTTCCTTATCTCTGGGAATTAGAGTTTTATTATGTTAAACAGAATAATTAACCCTAAGATTCATTAACAGGGTATAATAATTTTTATAGTAGAATTATTTTTTGCATTGTATTATGGATAGTGTATTTTGTTGATATTTATATTCATTTTTATATTTATATTACATTTTCCCATAACTTTGGCAATTAATTTACAAACAACCTTCATTTCCTCCCATAAAAAATTACCGCTCCACGTAAGCAGATTTTTTGTTATCTTATTTTCAATTATAAAGAATAATATTAAATTGATCATATTCTCATGGTGTGTTTTTTATTTTAATTTAAATTAAAATCCCTCATTCATTTCTTATAAAAATTATGAGACAGATGGGTGACGTTAATATCAATTTGAAGTGTGATTTCAGAAAGAATGATTTTATTATTTATACTAATATCTATTATGGATAACACTATTAGATGCATGGTTTTAATCCACAGAAGATTTGATAAATATAAAATTCTAGTTAAATAATAATACCATATTTGTACATTGTATGTTTTGTAAAATTTTTCATTATATTCAAAAAATGATTCCTCATACATCTGAATTAGCTCAGAATATTCATTCACCATCTTCATAAGAAGAATAAGGGAAATGTAATTCTGTAAAAAATATCATAATCTAATCTCACTCATGGAGTAAATATTTTATGAAAAACACTTATTATTTATAAAATTATATGACAGATCATGTTGATAAAAAAATGATTATAAATCTTTTTCATGCTCTAATCACTATGGAATTGTAATCATAGTCCATGCATAATCTTATGGACAATAAATCATAGTCAACACATAATCTTATGGACATGAAAAAAAATCCAATGCTTAATTTGATGGACATAGTTTAAATTTATTATATGACATTGTGAATATGAATTTAGGTTTACACATAATATTTTCACTTACTAGATATCAATATTTAGAAAATTCTATGGAGGGATATATAATTTATATCACACCCATAACATATTGGAAAATCATAAATAGGTATTTTACAATATCAAAATTGAATAATATTATTATCCTCCTTGTAAGGTAATTGGTAGTAATAAAAATATAATCACAGTAAACCTATAGAAATGAAAAAAAAATCATAAGAATAACAGATAAAATGGGTTTTATAAAATTATGATCATCGTAATAATTATCTATTTAAAGAATAAAAATGGATAGTATCGTTTGATAATATCCCTAGTAGTTTATAACTATAGTTATGGTGCCTTTTCATTAATGATAAACAAAACTCCATTAAAATAACTAATAAAATCATTACTGAAAAAATACCATTTCCATTTGGAAAATAACCCAATAAATATAAAAAAATCCAAATAGTAAAATACATTGTTTTAAATGAAAATAAACATAGAAACATGTAATGGATTCCATTAATCATTTATTGTTCATGATTATGAGAAAGAAAATTCACTTTATATATGATCAATCAATGATTCCATATACAATTTCTATATGATTTCATTATTACCTCATTCATAAATTGATAAGAAGAATCGTATAAACTAATATAGTAAAAATAAAATCATAGAAAAAAATTTATTTAATAAATAATTTAAAATATTATCAACATTCTTAAAAACATTTACATAAAACATGGACATGGAAGGAAAATTAATTTTGAGAGAAGGGTGAACTAATTTTAAATTTCCTTATAATATTTTTTGGTATCTATAAGATATTAAAAGGTAAAATGAAAGTAAATTATATAATATTAAAAATTATAATGGGAATAATAAAATAAATGAGCTGAATGAGAGGTATATAATTATATTTCATCATCAGAAACTAAATCATAAAAAATATTGATAAATAATGATGTTGTAACAAAAACCCTCACAAAATGGAAATTTGTTTCCTAAGACCCATGAATGAATTAAACATTGGGGTCTATTTATATCATTTATTTTAATGTAATTAATCATGTAATATATATATGTCAATTATCTAAACAAAAAAACAAGTATTGAATATGACATGCTTCCTATAAAAATAAGAATATGTCAAAAATCAAATACCTTAACTCTCAAATTTATTCATCCAAATTTGAATCAATTGCACGATAAATAATGATATATTATACATATATTACTGAATAATAATAATATATATATATATATCATACCATATATGATTCTGATAAATCCTTTTATGACCACTTTGTAATGAATTCATTGTAAATATTAATATTTAGTGAAACATGTGCTTCATTTTTTATGTATGTTTTCAAATAGAAGTATTATTCCTTTTAATTTGATATGGTCAAATGAAATCATTAATTTTAACCATGATATAAATACAATATATATTCATTACATATATACCTATTTTCATCCATATAATATAGATATATAAAAATTAATAACAATGTTTTTGGAGATGGAATGTCATATGTATGCATGAATGTTGATTCCATTTTCATGAAAAGAGGATAAAATTATGGAAAATATTAATTCACCATTATAAAATAATTTTTATATCATAGGATTTATATATATTAAATAAAAATAATATTATTTTCATTTATTTCAAAATAAAATTAATGATGTGTCACATTAAATCCTGGAGGTCTTATCCCACACATATGAAGGAGAAGTTTTATAATTTTATAGTAAATTGTACGGTAAAAATGTACATGTGATATAATAACTCATGAATTATAATTTTGTCAAAAATATCATATAAATATTTTATACCCATCATTATCTCTAGACACTGGAGGTGGTGATGGAAAATTAATTACATCTATTATTTAGGAGGTATTAAATTGAAGAAATGATCGGTAGTTTGGTTAACCATTTGATGAAGAAGGATGGATATATGTTATTAAATGAACATGATAAAATCCCAATATACATAACACATTTTTCAATTTGAATATTAATGGATGATATTTTCATGTAGAGGAAGTATAAATAAAACAAATGAGCAATGGTTAAAGACTAAATATCTTCATTAGATAACCTATTTAGGATTATACAAAAAACCTTCTCGAGATGGTTTTCGTAAAAACCTAACACCTATAGGATGTGGGGAGGGAATTAAGTAATGGACATGGGAAGGTATTGTATAAAAAAACATGTATTGGATATATATACATGAGAGGAGAAGGGATTTGGGTAGAGGATCTACATAGAAACTAGATCGAAATTTCCCAGAAGAATCCACCATGATAAGGTCATTCCCAAAAAAAATGTTGCAAATGGATATAGATTCAATTGTTTTATAATATAAATTTTAAATATTTAAACCCTAATAAATTTATATGTATACTATAATGTACCAAAAACTATTTTATGTTA
Organism: Viscum album; assembly: GCA_963277665.1. NCBI lineage: Eukaryota > Viridiplantae > Streptophyta > Magnoliopsida > Santalales > Viscaceae > Viscum > Viscum album. The sequence continues at coordinate 1,711,051,980 of OY728152.1, read as the reverse complement.
TAAATAGATCTATTATATTATAATAAATGAATTATTATGAGTAAATATAATCAATATTAATATATATAATAACATTAAATATAATTTGTAGATTTTTAATAACAAAACATGGAATTGTAAATGGAAATTCACATTGAAGAATAATGAATTCACTAAAGAAAACCGAAGAGGAATAAATCCTAAAAATAATATCACTAAGTCACAATGATTATAAAATCAGAAATATGACCATTAGTCATGAGAAAAATATTCCAAACAGATAGTGGATTTTATGATCAATAATTTATATGACATTTGTTCATTATTATCATTGCTGTAAAAATAAAGTGGCATAAAGATTATTTTTTTAACATGTTTCTTGAAAATATTTAAATATTTTATATTTTCTATGAATTTATTATTTTTGATAATTTAAGATAAATTTATATGATTTTATCAGAATTTACCTTCATAGTGTTATCTTATAAAACATAGTTAATGATAATTCAAATTAATGATGTCCTATGTAATTTTTATTATTAAATGGTAGTTTATTATTTCCTAAATAAATTTAAATCAAAATTATATATGAATTTATTAGAAATTTAACATATTTTAGAATTATTTTGATGAAATAAATATCAAATTTTAAATCATTACATTAAAATTACCATACAGTGAATTTAAGCCAATTTGTAAAAAAAATATTTTTCACGTACAAAAGTAAAAATGAAATTTTTACTAGATATGGAAACATTTGTGATATATTTTTAATACGATCAAGATTGAATATTATGTAATCATTTTTATTAATACAATTTAATTATATATCAACATAGTTCATAATGTGTTATGTTTAGAATCACTTGTTTAACTTTTCAAAATCTTCAATTTTATCCTTAAAAAAATTATTATCATTTATATTTATATGGTATTAGAATTGATTTTTTCACTTTTATAAATTGAATCATGTAAAATGTATTTAATGTTTTCAATTATAATTTTAAAATTTGGTAATATGTTTAATTTAATTTTAAGACATATAATACTTTCCATGTTAAAAAATTTATTAACACATTACAATTAAAATAATGTAGCATGTCAATGATAAATGGTGAAATCATAAAATACCTAAAAACCATGACATTATATGGGTGTTTTATGTATTTTAAAATTTTAAAATCTTAGAAATAATAAATTTAGAACCAAAATAATTTTAATTAATGCCACTAATATGTGGTTATCATTAAATAAAATATAATAATTATATAATTACATAAGCCATCCATCCTCAATTATTAATACACCATTACCCACATAATCTCTGCTAAAAATACCTTATGCATGAATTTATGATCATTTCACCTACAAAAGAGTAAATAAATGGTTGCCTCATGTTCTCTTGTTTTTATCAATATGTTTTAAGAAGAAAATATTCTGATTAATGAATTTATCCACATATTCATTTTCATGCGTGTGACACCTTTTCATATGTATTATTAATGACAATGAGTATTTTTTCCATTCACTTTTGAATTTTCCAAGACTAAATATTTGGGTTTAAATCAATTTTATACATCTATTCCCTCTCATCATTTAATCCCTTTATTCCAGGTTTTATATTGTCATGTTGAAAAATTCATTTCTTGAATTTCACACTTTTAAAAATAGAAATTCCAATATTTTGTGTACCAAAACCACTAACATTAACATTAGTCTCAACCTAGATATTAATATAACTAATTTAATAAATATTTACATGTATTCAATGAAAATTTCATTTTCCTGTGACAAAAACGAACTGATAATATTGTTTAGTCATTTATACATTCAATGATAGTTTCTAAATTATGATTATGTCATTGGTAAAATTATTTATTATGAATTATGTGGATCACAAGAATCAATACATATGAAGGGTGCATTTTGAAAATTTTCTGAATGCATCGGTAAAACAAGTAGTCTACAGAGATGATATGTTTTATGATATCATAGTGAATAACCTTGTTTATTATGATTTGTTACACTTTAGTGATAATACATGTTGATATTCATATGAATGAATCATTTTTATGTTGAATAAACAATTCTATTTTATTATTCATGTTTACTCATTATTGATATGATTAATGTTTATATGATCATTTCTTATAGATATGCCTCTTTAACACATGTTATGTATCTATTTTGATTATTTCATTGATAGGCTTAATGCCCACCCATTTCGATGATTAATTTCCACAGGATAAGAGATATGGTAATGGTAAATTAAAAAGAATATGTAAAGATAACATTCAAGTGGAATAGATATTCCTTTTCTTTTTTCTATATTATATTCATATTTCAAAGACACTAAACCACATCATATCCCCAACATTGGTAAATGTTGTAGCATGTTGTGAAAAATATATGAGTTCAGATGTTTTCCATAGTATGTATCAATGGGTGATATATTGATTTCATTAAATTGAGATTACATAATTTATAAAAAACAATTTTATATATCTATATATAGTAATTATTATTTTTATTTTAGTGTTTATAAAGGAAGTGGTTTCCAAAAAAACATCCATGTATGGATACTGCCCGTGGAAACTGATCTAAAAAAGATGAACCAATGGGTAACAACTATAAAATATTAATCATGAACTGGCCTATGAAAACAATATTTTCAGCATACGTGGTTTAAAACACTTTGGGGATATGCTTTGGATGAACACATACTAGTACAATAAATTATAAAAAGTATATGAATAATGTTATCCTTTTGTTATGATTGATGAATATCTTATTAAGAGAATGAGATTATAAAATTTGATGGTTATGATTTCCAGTAGAACTGTTATTATAATATTGTCACTTGTAAATAAGTTATCAGTTAGTGTTCCTCATTCTTCAAAAAATGGTAGGCGTTATAAGGGCTTCAAAAAATACAAGATATAATGGAAATATTGATTATAGAAATCCCAATTTTGGTAGAGAAGAATTAAGGAATATAATGACTATGTCAAATCATCTATCATCTTTTAAAATTTTCAACATTAATATATATGTCTTCATAAACTTAATAAATAAGATATGGATTTCATCTCATATAAGGAAAGAAGATAAACATGTTAACGAATATAATATTCAATTATCTTCATGTCAAAAATCGTGGAAGTGGAATCATGGGGAATCAATTTATATAAGTAGAAGATGTTTTATATGTTGAAATGGAGGAGAAAAATAATATATTTGTGTCATATAAATATAGAGTTTAGTTGAATCAATGGAGGGGGAAAATGTACAACCCAAGGAACCATTAAAAGTACTGTAAGAACCCGGTTCTTATTCGTGAGGTATAGGTTTCATCTTTTCCTTTTTTCCTTTAGTGTTTTTGAAAAAATTAGTAAAATGGGGAAAATCACAAATTTTGTGGGTATACACCGTGTACTTTTCCACATGCCATGTACTTTGGTAGTGTGGGAAGGGTACACAGGGTGTGTAGGACTGCCGGTGATGGAGGGTGTAAAAATTGACTACATGTCGTGTACTTAGTATTTACACGCCATGTAATCAGTCGGAAGGTGAGCCATAAGCTGGTGGAAGTAGCTGCCAGTTGAGTGACAATACACGTCGTGTACTTGGGAATACACACCATGTACTCATGTCGACCGATGAATAGTGCGACGGTGAAATGTAGCCACTAGAGGAACAATTAAAAAAATGAAAAGTATAGGACGTGTACTTGAGAGTACACGTCGGGTATTATTTTCTCGCTTAAAATGGTTAGTAGCCCCTTCTTTCTACAAAGGAAGAATAGAATGTCGGAGGAGATCGGGAGAGGAGGCCTTACCTTGGAGGAGCTCCCGATCACATGCCAGAACACGGATTCTTTGGCCGTCGATCTTGTAGGAACCGTGCGGGTAAGAGATTCCCTCTCCTTGAGCCATTATTTCCAATTCTTTCCCAAGGGGAAGTTATTTGAGTTTGCATTTTTATCATTTATCCCAGATCAGCTTCATTCTCGGACGTTTTGGGAGGCTTCCTTTGTGTATATTGATCATTTGAGATCTATGTAGGTGGTCTGATGATTAATTAAAACTGTCATGTTGTTTTTGTATACCGTTATTCTACGCGCCCATGTTTGGGGTGTCGTATGGCTGAGGCCTTGACTAATTAAATGCCTATAATTTCATAGGTAATTTAATAAATATTTATAAACTTCTGTTTGGGATCATTTCTTGGATATAGGGCCACCCCGTGGGAGCATCCCCCCTATTTAGCCTTTTGTCTAGGATAACTGAGGGTATGCCATATCTATTACATGTTTTGTATTTTCATGAGAGGAACTTATATAATTTCTTATGTTTTGGGCTCGTCCCGGTTACCGTTTATCCCGAGGGTAGGGTTTGTTTAGCCTGAGGGAAGTGTTCTATTTATCCTGAGGGAAACGTTTCATATATCTGTGGACAGTACTTCCATGCATGAGGAAAATACCTCATGCCTTAGGGCAATATTCCTTATGCATGTGGGAAATCACCTGCAGGTTTTGATTCTTATTACATGTGGGTAATATTTTTCATTTCTCAGGACTCTGTTTCTTTTTCATATTCCCTGTTGTGATTTTCACATGTCTTACTCACCAGCTAAAGCACAGGCTTGGTTTTCTATTACCTTGTACTTGTTAGATAGGTTGTTATAGTTTTGTAGCAGCACTGTTATGGAGATTTTCGGCTGAGGCAGAGTCTCAGATACTTATAATTCCATTATATTTAATTGTTGGATAATAATTAAATGGAAATGGAACTGGTAGAATTTTTTTTTCGAACTTCCAGGTTACTAAATTTCATTACTGAACAATGCTATTGCACAAACTCACTGAAATATGGGCACAGGAATTTGGTTGTTTCCTACTAGGATTTATTTCTCACACCATGTTTGGGTCATGTCTTGGGCCCAAATAGATTTTATTACTGCATGTGTAGATAAATTTAAAAATCCATATATAAGTACTTGATTGTTGAAGAGGAGTTTGAGATCATGGGATCGAGCTAAGGCTTGCGATGCTACTGAGTTCCTGTTTCACTGCTTATCTTGCTTGATGTATTTTCCCTTGTATTGTATTGTTTAAAATTGCAGTGTATCCTATTTTGGATTCTTTTTTAGAGTTAGGGACATATTGCATCATTATATATGACTGTTGGTCTTTTCCTTATTTTCGTTCTATGTCCATTTCAGCATTGGTATTGTTTACTGCATCCGCATATTTTATATTGATATCTATTTCCGCTGTGCTAAAATTTGAAAAATGAGGGTATAGTTTCCCTACTATCAGACCTAGGCCCTCGCTGATAGTCGGCTGCGTCTGGCATTTGGTGAAATGTGCTTGAGTTCATGTGACCAACCAGGTTTGGGGCACCCATTGTGTGGCACCCGGATCGGGGACATTACAGAGTGGTATCAAAGGTTTTTCCTTTCTTTGTCTTACTATTTAGAGCCTATAGCCAGGGATTGGACAAATATGTATTTTGTAATAATCTATGATCGGTAGTTGCTAACCCGTGTACAGGGAGAAGCCAATTTACCTCGTGTTGCAATTTTACTGATTTTTCACTTTACAGTTGATTTGATTTTCACTATTGGGGGATGCACTTGTGGTGTGCTACTATATCATGGTACTTGGTTTCTATTTAGTCACAACCCGATGAGATGAGGGTATGCCATCACATGAATCATTAGGGCACATGTAAGAATCACATGCCATGCATAGTTTCCAGGACATATAGGTGCATTAGAAATTACTTGTTTTTGTGATATATATTGTGCTAGTAAAAGCATTCAGTTGTGATAGATGCCTTGATAAAATACATGTTATTTTATTGGGTATTGTTATGTAAGGTTTTGTAGAATGAATGCCAAACTTTGTTTCTTGAGGAGTATGGGCCCTCATTGACCGTAATTTGGTGGATCATTGAATTTTTACCTTTTTTATAAAATTTATAAGATTTCATACATGGATTTGTGGGGAGTATGGGCCCTCAATGATCGGAATTTGGCACTTAGGTGTTGGTTTCAGTGTTTTTCTGGGATCCAGAGAATTTTCCAAGGCTTATTGTCCAAGAAAAACCCATAATACACAATGTTTATATTTGATTACACGCCGTTTAATATTCTATTTTGGATGAAATGAAAAATAATTAAGTACAAGTTGTGTACCGTTTGTACACGCCGTGTAGTCTATACCTGTGTCATAGGCCGTGTATGCGGAAACATGGGATAGTGAAACTTTGAGGGAACACATCGTGTACAGGTTGTACATGCCATGTCATGTTGACCATGTGTCCTCCGTGTAACTATCAACACGAGTGGAGAGATATGAGCATATACTAACTGTTTCAATGATGAAAACGCCATGTAGTTTGACCTGGGGACCAGGCCGTGTAACTAAAAAAACGGGTTCGTGTTACCTCCCCCTACACACGCCGTGTACCTGAGGGACACGCCCTGTAGTATTGACCAGTTAGAGATCGTGTGGACTTGGTCATGGGGTTGGGTAAATGGGGTGTTGTACATGTTGTGTGCATGTGTAACACGCCGTGTGATGTTAGCCAAGTAGTTGGTCATGTCACTAACAACATGGGCAGTTGGAATCTAAGCAGTACACGCTATGTCTATCTAGAACATGTCGTGTAGTCTGAGCTGTGTACTCGGCCGTGTGTGAAGACTACATGGGTCGGTGAAGCTCATTTAGTACATGCACTGTAGATATTATACACGCAGGGTAGTATTGTTCCAAAGGGAGCCGTGTGGAAAATCCGTGTAGAAGGACTCAAGCATGGGATGAAAATTCAAGTACACATTGTGTGTGTGTAGACAACACGCCATGTGAATGGGGTGTTACATGACCATTTTTAGCAGAGGTACACGCCCATGTGAAAGGATAATGGAAACACGCGATGTAGTTGTTATATACGCCATGTAGTCTTGTTTTTTCAAACATGAATGTTTTCTTTCTCATGTTCCCTTATTTAGTTTATAGTTCTTGGTCCTTCATGATCTTACCCTAAGGAGTGTGTTGACCTTGTAGATTCATGTCGTCGAGACTACCACAAGTTGTTCTCTAGGAGAGCGACAACGATTATACTCCTGTTATGGTAGTCCATGGGATACTAGTGGATTCTCATACAAAGCTAGATATGGTGCCAACAATTATACCGGATGCAGGTGTTGATGCGTAGTCCGATGAAGGCTTCATGCGGTTTATGCAGACCTTCTAGGGAGCACCGCCGACTACCACATCTATGGCAGAGTTGACTCGTATATTCTAGTAGTAGTAGTCGACTATGTTTTCAGGGGATGGAGGACCACAGGCTTCAGAGTCTTGGTTGGGTTCTATTTAGAATATCTTGGAGCATTTGGGGACACCTCGAGGGCAGAGGGTCATTCTCTCTACATACATAGTGCATGATTCCAAAAAGAGATGGTGGAATGTTATGACCCAGACTGAGCATCAAAGAGACGTGGAGTGGGAAAATTTTCAAGAAGTCTTCTATGTTTTTTTCTTCCAAGAGACGCTGAGGGAAAATTGTGCTCGAGAGTTCATGAATTTGCAGTAGGGCGCAATGTCGGTGATGGACTATTCTGCCCACATCACTGAGCTACAACTTTTTGCACTTGTTCTGGTGGGTGAGGAGATACTGAGGGCTAGACTCTTTGAGGATGGACTGTAAAGACCCGTAAATTTCAAGGAATTTTTTTTTCTTAATTTTCTTTGGAATTTTACAAGAGCGCAGTTTCTGACGGCACCTGATTCCGAGGCCCGGTGTGCCCGGAATCATTTTCCGAAGTTTGGCTCGGGTACATTCAGTGAACGGACGAGCAGGTTTTTCTAACTTTTGAACCGGTGCCCAGAATCGAATTCTGAGGCCACCGATGAAATCGCAGCGCCGATATTCGCATAGAAACGCCTCTTCCGGAGTTGCGTTTGCTCGAGTGTGGTTTTTAATTTTCGGGCTTAAAGTTGAGAAATAAAATAATTTTGCGACAACTTTATTTTATTTCGCTTAAGCCACTTGGAAGCCACTTGAGGCCACTTAAAGGCGGCTTGAACTGAGTTGAACCGGATAGGATGCTATCCAGAAATATCCTACCCCCTAGGTAGGATATTTGTGAGGTGGGGCCCGAACAAGCCCCGCCGTTTCTTTCCGCTAAGAAACGCACCCGCGAAAACCCGTCTTAATGAAAGTCAACTGACGCGTTTCTTAAAAATCTTAACAGACCATTTAATTGGGCGGTTTATTTCGTGAATTAAATGGGCTGTTTCTTTCGTTGAATTAATTCAACGAATTAATTCAATCGTTTCTTATCCTGTTTTCGTGTGTTGGCATGTTAATAAAATAAGAACAACCAAAACCTTTTGGGGGATTACTGGTTGAGACAGAATCCTTGTTCCTCTTCCTCCTTCGCGAAGAACGCGAAGAACATGAAGAACGCGAAGAACGCCGAACTCGGAAATCGACGACGCGACGCCGTGATCCGAAACTCCGACAACGTTCTTCTGCGACGTCTCTTCCTCCGCGACGGATCTTCGATCGGCTGCTTGAGGTAAGAGTCTCGGACCTTCATTTTTATCTCCTTCGTGGTTCTTAACCAAAAACACGGATTTAATTAATTAAATTAAATCTGTTGTTTCATGTTGCGTTGAGTTCGCCGACTCAACACCGGATTCCGCGACGACGCGACGCCTCCCCGCGACGACGCGACGATCCCTCTCTTCCGCGACGAGATTTTCCGCGAAGAACGCCTGCGCGCGACGATCGACGAGGTAGGGATTTTATAATTTGGAATACACCTCTTTATTCTCGTGAACGTTCTTTAAAAATTAAAGAACCAGTTTCTATTGAACAATTTTATTTTATTAAAATTGTCGGTTCATGTGTTGAACAAATTTCTCCCGGTTGTTTATCTCTAACGCGGAGGGTGCGGGCCAAACAAACACGGCCCGACGACCCTCCGTCGTTCTTCTTTTTGTGCGGATTTGACGGGTGACGACGGAACGTGCCGCAACGGATGTTTGATGATTCCGCAGTGAAGGACGAGTCCCGGGAGGAGCAGCGGCGCAGGCGGGAACAAAATCGGACCACCGGAGCGATCCCGGTGGCCCGCGGAACTCGCCAGCGGCACCCGCGGACCCGTGGCCGCGCGGGTCCGGTGCCATCGGACGCGGCTGAAGCCGCGTCCCGACTCAATGCGGCCCCACATGGGGGGCCGCGGCACCACCTGGCCGCGGGGGGCGGCGCCCCGCGTGCCTCGGCCGTTCGGCCGCTCGGCCGAACCGGGCCAGGCCGGTCGGGTCGACCCGGTTCGGCCAACTCCCGGGGTGGTCGGACCGGGTCGGCCCGGGCCCGGACCCCCGTCTTCAGATGGTTTTTCGTTCAAACGCCCGTAACGTGAGCTACGGGCCTTCGAACGACGCACCGTCAGCGGCAACGCGATCCTTGGATCGAGACGGTCGTTTCGGTATACTATACTCAAGGTGCACCTTCCTTTTCGGGAGCCTACGTAGTTAAAACTTCATAGTTAAGCGTGCTTGGCCTAGAGCAGTGATCAGGATGGGTGACCTCCTGGGAAGTTTCCAAGGGTGGGTGTGAGACGGAAAGGCCAATAACTAACAGACCGGGCGTCCGATTGACGTGCCGTCTGTTTCGTTGTTTTCCTCTAAGTGAGACGAATCTTTTGGAATACTCCGCCCGAGGTTTGGACGCAGGTGGAGTACGGTCGGGTTGGTTTTGCCTTAAAACCAACCGGGCCCCTGGGACGAAAAAACCAATAACTCTCAGACCGGGCGTCTGATTGACGCGCCGTCTGCGGCGTTGAGTTCCTGTTGTCGATACAGAACTTTTGGATACATCAACTTCGGACTTTGTGTCAGTTGATGTATCAGCCTCTCGGCTCGTGGAGCGGACCCTCCCGAACGAGCTGCTGTGTGCGGGAACCCTAGGCTGGCTGCGACTGCTTCTTCGACAGCGACGACCGTGCAGAGATCCTCAGTGGACTGCGGCGACGACTGTGCAGAGATCCTCTGTGGACTCTGACGACGACCGTGCAGAGATCCTCAGTGGACTGCGGCGACGACTGTGCGGAGATCCTCCGTGGACTCCGACGACGACCGTGCAGAGATCCTCAGTGGACTGCGACGACTACTGCACTCAGCGATCCTACGTGGATCAGTGCTACCGATCCTGTGTGGGTCCGATCTTGCGTGGGTCAGCGCTCAGTCGTTCTGTGTGAGCCAGTACCTACAGGTCCTACGTGGGCCCGGTCCTGTGTGGGCCCAATCCTGTGTGGGTCACAGCGAGGTTAGTACCTATCGATCCTTCGTGGGTCTGACGACTTAGATGGATCAGTGATCATCTTTATCGTCATCCGAAGAAATATACCTGTGTGAGCTGAATCTTCTGTTTACCTTGGGCGGTGGAGCGCTTGGTTGTAGCAGCATATCCTTGGCAGTGGAGCACCCGGTAGTTGGCAGCAGACCCGCGGTACTCGACTGGAGGAGTACCTCAGCAGTCTTAGGTTAGTGAGCAGTACCTTGGAGTCGTGACAGGACCACTGTACACTTCAGAGATGGGGCTCTTCAGCAGTTACGGTTTCGATAATGAAAATCCTGGTTTGAGCTGAGTCAATGATCCTTGTGTTTCTCTCCTTTGTGGATTGTGTTGAGCTATCCTGTGTGGATTTACTGTCTACTCTCCTTTGTGGATTGTGTTGTTCCATCCTGTGTGGGTTTACGTTTGCTTTCCTGTGTGGACTGGGTTGTTCTTGGGCTCGGACGTTGGAGCCGAACAGGAATTGATGACTTAGGTATATGTATGGGCATATACCTAAGCCGTGTCAGATGTTACTTCGTGATTGTATCCTTCCTTTGCGGATTATCCTTTGTGGATTTTGGGAGACCTTCAGGGGTCTCGGGGTCCCTACTGAGTAGCTTATACTCACCCCTGCATGGTCTTTGCCCACACTACGTTGTGTTGGTTGCAGGCGACGGACAGCGCTGATCGTGGTGGATGCGTGCGGAGCAGGACGGTACCTGGAGGTGGACCACTGGGCGGGACGTACTCGGAGCAGTCAGGTGGACCCGAGGAGCAGAGGAGGCTATCTGTACCCACCCTTCAGGTGGGATTTTCCAGAGGACGGCTCGACGCTGCAGTTTTCCCTTTCAGTTGATGTTTTTCCTTTCAGTTGTACTTTACTGTTGGGCTTGTATTTCCGGTCCCTTTTTCTTTCAGCACAACTTGTACAGTTTTTACTTAGTGTTTACTTTTCCGCTTGCTTACTCTGAGTGCTTGTTTACTTTTCAAAGGCAATGCCTTCCCTTTTTGTTGGTATTTACGCCTTGGTGCTAGTCGCCAGCCCCTGGCCTATGGAAGGCGGGCTTGGGGTAGTCACGACACGGGCCCCGAGGACGGGTTGTGACAAATTGGTATCAGAGGTCGTCGGTTCTACCGCAGACTCTGATCTTTCTTCTATGTGAAGCAATAGTGTTTAGCATATTGAGTGTGGTTATCAGTCCAGGGAGTCTAGTGTTGGAGCGGCGGCCGACGTATCCATACACCAGGACCCTGACTTCTGATTTCCGACTTAATGCACGAAAACATTGATTGCATGTGTGTTTCAAGTTTTCTTCGTGATTACTTGTGTCAGCTCACCAGGTATATTGTTCTGACCGTGGCCCACTTGTTTCCCTTTCAGGATGGCACGACGACAGAAGCCATCTAGGGTTCCTAGAGTAGAGCGCGATGACAGCCCACCGAGCGACGAGGCCTCGGTACAGGGCCCGTTGACCGCAGAGGCACCGGCGGTACCTTTACCCGCCGAGCCCCCGATGCTTCCAGCACCGGCAGCTGACGATGCACGACGCCTCGGAGATCTGCACGAGTTCCAGCGCCAGCGACCACCCAGGTTCCGTGGGGAGTCGGACCCCCAGGCAGCCGAGGACTGGCTGGAGGCGGTCGTCCGAGTTTTCAGGCTAGTGAGGACACCAGCAGACCTCATGGTGATCCTCGCGACGAGCCTACTGCACGCAGCAGCAGGGCGATGGTGGAGCCTGATGCTCCAGGTACACGATGAGGCCTCCCTCATCTGGACGGACTTCGAGAGCCTCTTCCGCTCAGAGTTCGTCCCGGCCACCCTCCGTGCGGTGCGCATCCAGGAGCTTCTTCAGCTACGGCAGGGCAGCTTGACGGTCGCCCAGTACGCGGTGAGGTTCACCGACCTTTCTCGGTACTCGACAGACATGGTACGGGACCCCTTCTTCCGGGCCCGGACCTTCGAGCAGGGATTGAGACATGAGATCAGGTCATCACTGATCTCCCTCAGCATCCCAAACCAGGAAGGAGTGCTAGAGCGAGCCCTCCTGATCGAGAGCTTCCTGACTGAGTCCATAGCGAGACCTACCGCAGGGCGGCAGATAGCGGAGTCTTCGGTAGCAGGTAGCCGACGGATGACTCAGGGTTCCAGGCAGACCAGACCTACCGGTGGCCGACTGCATGACTCAGGCTCAGTTGTGCGGGGGAGCCGGGGTGGAGTCAGAGCCAGGCGTGCCGAGAGTGGGCAGTGTTACTCCTGTGGCGGGATTGGTCACATGGCTCGTGACTGTCCGACCCGCCATGCTATTGATCAGAAGTTAAGTGAAGAACCTCCCAGGCAGAGGCAGAGGTTCGACCGTGGCGGTCCGCAGGGAGGAGGCGGACGAGGGAGAGGAGTTGGCCGAGAAGCAGGTGGTGGGCGACGCTTTGAGGCTCTGCCACCACCACCACCAGGAGGTCCGCCCCGACCACAGGGAGTAGGTGAATATGCGAGGGCTCAGCTTCAGGCAGCCGAGGCCTTCGATCATGGAGCTCTGGGAGCAGATGGACAGGAGTAGAACTAGTGGATACGTCCTTTGTACTTATAGTTCCTTGTTGCTATTATGTAGCGTCTTTGTATTATGAGATGCAATAATAAAAGACGCATACCTTTGTGATATTTTCATCCCTGTCCTATTTCGTGATGTTACTAAGAGGTTCCAGTTTTGGCTGTTGACTTGACCCTCACTTGTGAGACATCTACTGGAGAAGACCCAGTTACCACACACTGATGCCGACAGTGTAACTCAACCCTTGGAGGCGAGAGTAACAGTTGGATCTCTTGGTAGTAGCGTCGAGGCCTTACGACGTCATCCTTGGTATGGATTAGTATCATCCATGTTAGGATTGACTGTATTAGGCAAAGAATGTGGTTCATCCAGGGGATGGGACCAGATTTCTCTTATCGGCAAAGAAGAAATCTTGCAGCTCTTGTGGGACCTGAGATAGTCCAGGTCATCCAGGGGCGGATAATTACAGCTCAGAGCCGACAGAAGCCTTATGCTGACAGGAGGCGGAGACCACTAGAGTTCAAGGATGGCGACCACGTCTTCTTGCGGGTCTCACCTCGGCGTGGTTTGCGGAGGATTGGCGAGGTGGCTTATCGCCTGGCTCTGCCACCTCAGTTGCACCGGGTGCACGACGTCTTCCACGTATCCCAGCTGAGGAGATACGTGAACGACCCGACGCACATCATTGACTATGGGGAGCTAGACGTGGATGATGGGGCGACTTTTTTGGAGGTCCCAGTAGAGATAGAGGATCGACAGGAGCGGTCCTACGTGGGCAATCGATTCCTCTTGTGCACATCAGATGGCAGCACGGAAACTTCCAGGAGAGCACTTGGGAGCGGGAGGCTCAGATGCGTGCTCAGTACCCACCTTTGTTTCCCTAGTTTATGATGTATCTTTACGGGGACGTAAAGTCCTGAGGTGGGAGTAATGTAAAGACCCGTAAATTTCAAGGAATTTTTTTTTCTTAATTTTCTTTGGAATTTTACAAGAGCGCAGTTTCTGACGGCACCTGATTCTGAGGCCCGGTGTGCCCGGAATCATTTTCCGAAATTTGTCTCGGGTACGTTCAGTGAACGGATGAGCAGGTTTTTCTAACATTTGAACTGGTGCCCGGAATCGAATTCTGAGGGCACCGATGAAATCGCAGCGCCGATATTCACATAGAAACGCCTCTTCCAGAGTTGCGTTTGCTTGAGTGTGGTTTTTAATTTTCGGGCTTAAAGTTGAGAAATAAAATAATTTTGCGACAACTTTATTTTATTTCTCTTAAGCCACTTGGAAGACACTTGAGGCCACTTAAAGGCGGCTTGAAATGAGTTGAACCAGATAGGATGCTATCCAGAAATATCCTACCCCCTAGGTAGGATATTTGTGAGGTGGGGCCCGAACGAGCCCCGCCATTTCTTTCCGCTAAGAAACGCACCCGCGAAAACCCGTCTTAATGAAAGTCAACTGATGCGTTTCTTAAAAATCTTAACAGACCATTTAATTGGGCGGTTTATTTCGTGAATTAAATGGGCTGTTTCTTTCGTTGAATTAATTCAACGAATTAATTCAATCGTTTCTTATCCTGTTTTCGTGTGTTGGCATGTTAATAAAATAAGACCAACCAAAACCTTTTGGGGGATTACTGGTTGAGACAGAATCCTTGTTCCTCTTCCTCCTTCGCGAAGAACGCGAAGAACGCGAAGAACGCCGAACCCGGAAATCGACGACGCGACGCCGTGATCCGAAACGCTGACAACGTTCTTCTACGACGTCTCTTCCTCCGCGAAGGATCTTTGATCGGCTGCTTGAGGTAAGAGTCTCGGACCTTCCTTTTTATCTCCTTCGTGGTTCTTAACCAAAAACACGGATTTAATTAATTAAATTAAATCTGTTGTTTCATGGTGCGTTGAGTTCGCCGACTCAACACCGGATTCCGCGACGACGCGACACCTCCCCGCGACGACGCGACGATCCCTCTCTTCCGCGACGAGCTTTTCCGCGAAGAACGCCTGCGCGCGACGATCGACGAGGTAGGGATTTTATAATTTGGAATACACCTCTTTATTCTCGTGAACGTTCTTTAAAAATTAAAGAACCAGTTTCTATTGAACAATTTTATTTTATTAAAATTGTCGGTTCATGTGTTGAACAAATTTCTCCCGGTTGTTTATCTCTAACGCGGAGGGTGCGGGCCAAACGAACACGGCCCGACGACCCTCCGCCGTTCTTCTTTTTGTGCGGATTTAACGGGCGACGACGGAACGTGCCGTAACGGATGTTTGATGATTCCGCAGTAAAGGACGAGTCCCGGGAGGAGCAGCGGCGCAGGCGGGAACAAAATCGGACCACCGGAGCGATCCCGGTGGCCCGCGGAACTTGCCGGTGGCACCCACGGACCCGCGGCCACGCGGGTCCGGTGCCCTCGGACGCGGCTTCAGCCGCGTCCCGACTCAACGCGGCCCCACGTGGGGGGCCGCAGCACCACTTGGCCGCGGGGGGCGGCGCCCCGCGTGCCTCGGCCGTTTGGCCG
This sequence comes from Viscum album, assembly GCA_963277665.1. Classification (NCBI taxonomy): domain Eukaryota; kingdom Viridiplantae; phylum Streptophyta; class Magnoliopsida; order Santalales; family Viscaceae; genus Viscum; species Viscum album. The sequence continues at coordinate 1,711,036,579 of OY728152.1, read as the reverse complement.
CTCGGCCGAACCGGGACAGGCCGGTCGGACCGGCCGGGTCGGCCCGGGCCTGGACCCCCGTCTTCAGACGGTTTTTCGTTCAAACGCCTGTAACGTGAGCTACGGGCCTTCGAACGACGCACCGTCAGCGGCAACACGATCCTTGGATCGAGACGGTCGTTTCGGTATACTATACTCAAGGTGCACCTTCCTTTTCGGGAGCCTACGTAGTTAAAACTTCGTAGTTAAGCGTGCTTGGCCTAGAGCAGTGATCAGGATGGGTGACCTCCTTGGAAGTTTCCCAGGGTGGGTGTGAGACGGAAAGGCCAATAACTAACAGACCGGGCATCTGATTGACGTGCCGTCTGTTTCGTTGTTTTCCTATAAGTGAGACGGATCTTTTGGCATACTCCGCCCGAGGTTTAGACGCAGGTGGAGTACGGTCAGGTAGGTTTTGCCTTAAAACCAACCGGGCCCCTGGGACGAAAAAACCAATAACTCTCAGACTGGGCGTCTGATTGACGCGCCGTCTGCGGCGTTGAGTTCCTGTTGTCGATACAGAACTTTTGGATACATCAACTTCGGACTTTGTGTTCGTTGATGTATCAGCCTCTCGGCTCGTGGAGCGGACCCTCCCGAACGAGCTGCTGTGTGCGGGAACCCTAGGCTGGCTGCGACTGCTTCTTCGACAGCGACGACCGTGCAGAGATCCTCAGTGGACTGCGGCGACGACTGTGTAGAGATCCTCCGTGGACTCCGACGACGACCATGCAGAGATCCTCAGTGGACTGCGGCGACGACTGTGCGGAAATCCTCCGTGGACTCCGACGACGACCGTGCAGAGATCCTCAGTGGACTGCGACGACTACTGCACTCAGCGATCCTACATGGATCAGTGCTACCGATCCTGTGTGGGTCCGATCTTGCGTGGGTCAGCGCTCAGCGGTTCTGTGTGAGCCAGTACCTACAGGTCCTGCGTGGGCCCGGTCCTGTGTGGGCCCGATCCTGTGTGGGTCACTGCGAGGTTAGTACCTATCGATCCTTCGTGGGTTTGACGACTTAGATGGATCAGTGATCATCTTTATCGTCATCCGAAGAAATATACCTGTGTGAGCTGAATCTTCTGTTTACCTTGGGCGGTGGAGCGCTTGGTTGTAACAGCATATCCTTGGCAGTGGAGCACCCGGTAGTTGGAAGCAGACCCGCGGTACTCGACAGGAGGAGTACCTCAGCAGTCTTAGGTTAGTGAGCAGTACCTCGGAGTCGTGACAGGACCACTGTACACTTCAGAGATGGGGCTCTTCAGCAGTTACGGTTTCGATAATGAAAATCCTGGTTTGAGCTGAGTCAATGATCCTTGTGTTTCTCTCCTTTGTGGATTGTGTTGAGCTATCCTGTGTGGATTTACTGTCTACTATCCTTTGTGGATTGTGTTGTTCCATCCTGTGTGGGTTTACGTTTTCTTTCCTGTGTGGACTGGGTTGCGCTTGGGCTCGGACGTTGGAGCCGAACGGGAATTGATGACTTAGGTATATGTATGGGAATATACCTAAGCCGTGTCAGATGTTACTTTGTGATTGTATCCTTCCTTTGCGGATTATCCTTTATTTATTTTGGGAGACCTTCGGGGGTCTCGGGGTCCCTACTGAGTAGCTTATACTCACCCCTGCATGGGCTTTTCCCGCACTACGTTGTGTTGGTTGCAGGCGACGGACAGCGCTGAACGTGGTGGGTGCGTGCGGAGCAGGACGGTACCTGGAGGTGGACCACTGGGCGGGACGTACTCGGAGCAGTCAGGTGGACCCGAGGAGCAGAGGAGGCTATCTGTACCCACCCTTCTGGTGGGATTTTCCAGAGGATGGCTCGACGCTGCAGTTTTCCCTTTCAATTGTTGTTTTTCCTTTCAGTTGTACTTTACTATTGGTCTTGTATTTCCGGCCCCTTTTTCTTTCAGCACAGCTTGTACAATTTTTACTTAGTATTTAATTTTCCACTTGCTTACTCTGAGTGCTTGTTTACTTTTCAAAGGCAATGCCTTCCCTTTTTGTTGGGATTTACGCCTTGGTGCTAGTCGCCAGCCCCTGGCCTATGGAAGGCGGGCTTGGGGTAGTCACGGCACGGGCCCCGAGGACGGGTCGTGACATGGACTTTGATTTGACATCTGAGCACTGGTGAATGTTTTCAGGTTTCCTACAATGCATGCTATTGTGAACCAAGAACTGATTACTGAGAAGAACCTGCGGGAAGCTAGTGGCGCAGGCCAGGGCAGTTCGATAGCAGTTTCCGGTACTATTTCTACATGTAAGTGGAAGAGTTAGATATATTTCTATCACGGTGGCAGTACTAGCTAGATGATTTCCTCAGGTATCTAGGTCATGTACTACTAGTGTGGTAAAGAAGGGAACAAGAGACCGTAGTGTCCACATGACCCGGTGGAGTGCTGAGATTGTGACAAGATGGGTCATCTGCGATGCTTTTGAAGGGTGTTTCCACTAGTGTCTAGTGAGAGGGTTTCTGTGTAGACTCCACGTGCGGGATCAGGGAAAAAAGCTTATTACTAGTCAGAGAATTGGAATATGTCGTGGCGTTCAGGATGAGGTGGTGGTCCTGGCCATGGAAACCAGGCACTAGGATCTTAGAGACAGCAGGGTGGGTTAGCTCAGGGTAGCCAGGTAGTGTCACAGGGCCATGACATTGGGCATTCATATGCAATGCAATAGACCCACCATGAGTAGGATCCCAAACCTTCTACTGTCAGAGGTATTATTCTAGTAGCTTCTATTTTATCTTCTGTACTTTTCGATATGGGTTCTGCTCATCGCTTTTTAACTGTGCTCATTGTGGAGAGACTTGGGATTCGTGTTTCTTCTTCTTCTGATGTTACAACGCTAGACACTCCGTTGGGGAATAGAACGACTACTGTGTGTTAGTGCAGAGAGTTCCCCCTATTAGTTGGTGGGTGTCACATTCTGTGGGACATCTTTATCTTAGATATGAGAAGCTATGACATCATTCTTGGTATGGACTGGTTGGTACCCTTTTGAGCCTTTGTGGGTTGCTATCATCACAGGGTGAGTTTCACATCACTAGAGGGTGGAGAGTTTCTATACAAGGGAGAATGGGATATCCTGGTGTGCCGAGCATGACCCGAGCATCATGGGTGAGGTGGAGCGATAGCCCTAATTGTGAGTTTATATCTGGATGACCATGTAACTATTCAAAAGGATTTCCCTCTAGTAGTAGATCGTTTCATGGATCTCTTCCCGGATGATTTTTCATGTCCTCCTCTGGAGAGGGAGGTAGATTTCTCTATTGAGCCAGTTCTAGGAGAAGCGCTGGTGTCCATTCTTCCTTATAGGATGGCTACACCATAGTTACAGGAGCTCAAGTGGCAGTTGGAGGAGTTGTAGGAAAAGGGTTTCATCTGACCCGGTACTTCTCATTGGGGTTCGCCTGTCCTATTTTCCCAGAAGGTGGACGGTACCATCAAACATTGTGTGGATTATCGGAAGCTGAACTATTTGACGTTTAATAACCGATATCCCTTACCAAGTATTGATGATCTTTTTGATCATCTTCGAGGATCACGAGTGTTCTCAAAGATCGGCATGAGATTCGGATATCATAATTTTCCCATTATACCATTGGACATACCTCTTACAGCCTTTCGAAGAAAATATTGTCTATATGAGAACTTGGTCATGCCGTTCGGACTCACGAATGCGCCAATAGTTTTCATAGCTCTGATGAATCGTGTGTTCCATCCATATCTGGATTCTTTTATGGTAGTCTTCATGGAAGATATCTTGGGGTACTCTCACACTCGACACGACCATGAAAAAAATCTTGAAATCTTATTGAGTACCCTGAGAGAGCATTAGATATATGCTATGCTCTCAAATTGACACTTTTGGATGGATCAGATACACTTCCTGGGACATATTATGTCAGAGGTAGGAGTTGTAGTGGACCCAAAGAAGGTGAGAGAAGTAGTTTCATGGGATAATCCTAAGAATGTGTTTCAAATACAAAGTTTCATGGGGATGTCTGGTTACTACAGGTTCTTTATACATGACTACTCCCTCTTAGAAGCGTCGTTGATGGGTTTGACTAAGAAGGGTGTGAAGTTCGTTTGGTTAGAAGCTTGTGAGATAGCCTTTCAAGAGATGAAGGGAAGGTTGACATATGTACCAGTCTTGATACTTCAAGATAAAGGGAATATCTATAAAATTTACTATGATGCATCAGGTATTGGTCTGGGAGCAGTTTTGATGGAGGGTGATCGAGTAGTTGCATACGGGTCTCGGCAGTTGAGGACACATGAGAGGAATTACCCAATGCATGATCTCGAGTTGGCTACAGTCGTTCATGAGTTACCCTATTGGAGACATTATCTCTTCAGAGAGAGTTTTGTGGTGTTTATGGAACACAAAACCCTCAACTACATCTTTACCCATCGTGACTTGAATTTGAGATAGTGAAGGTGGGTTGAATAACTTCAGTCCTTCAACATTGAGCTTGCCTATACACCTAGTAAGGGTAATGCAGTTACTGATGTACTGAGTAGAAAGACTTAGATACATGCAGTGCATGAGGCCAGTGGTGAGTGGCAACTTATGGATTTTTTCTCTGAGATGCATTTGGAGGGGCGCGATAGTCAGGGGAGAGCCTATCTTTCTTCCATAGCTGTGAATTTTTCCCTCCTGGATAGAGTTAGTATGAGACATCTATCTAATTTGTAAGACCTAGTTCTACGAGTGTCAGTGGAAATTGATGACCCTCCTCCTGGTTGGACGATAGGTGATGATGAGGTAGTGTGAATCCTTGGACAAGTATGGGATCTATGGGATATATGCGAGGAGTTGATGCGAGGGTTTCATGCTTCAGCTTGGACAGTTCATCCTGGAGTCGCCAAGATGTATCGTGAGTTGAGACATCAGTATTGGTGGGCAGGTATGAAAAGGGAGATGACTAGTTTTGTTATGAGAAGTTCATCCTATCAGTAGGTGAAGACGGAGCATCAAAGGCCATCATGATTGTTACAATAGTTACCCATTAAGGAGTGGAAATGGGACGATTTCACGATGGACTTCGTGACCGGGTTTTCGAGGTCACCTTGTGGTAGTGATGTTGTGTGGGCTGATGTGGACAGAATTTTTATGTTTGCTCACTTTTGGCCAATCAAAGAGACCATTGGTGTTAACGTGCTTAGAAATTTGTATATTCGAGAGGTAGTACATCTTCATGGAGTCCCTCATTCTATCATTTCAGATAGGGACTCCCTTTTTACGTCTCGTTTGTGGCAGATCTTTTAGAGGGAACTAGGTACACAAGTGCTTCTGAGCACAGCATACCACCCTCAAACCGATGGCTAGTCATAACATATGATACAAGTTCTTGTGGACATGATGTGTCAATGTGTCCTAGTCCTTGGGGGGCTCTTTGGATAAGCACATACCCCTGGTCGAGTTTGCTTACAACATTAGTTTTTAGGCAACTATTGAGATGGCACCTTACGAGGGTTTATATGGTTGGCCATGCCAATCACCCTTGTGCTAGTTGGAGGTAGGTGAGGTATCTTTATTGGACCATGTCTTGTGTAGGAGACATTAGAGAATGTCCAGTTGATACCGAAGTGGATTTCTACCGCACAATCTAGTCTGAAACTTACACTGATTACCGCAGTTGACCCTTGGAGTTCATTGTCGAGGATCAGGTTTTCTTTAATGTTTTACTGAGGTTGGGAAACAGGCAGATTAGGAGACAGGGTAGACATTCACCGAGGTATGTGGGGCCATTTGAGATTCTATAGAGAGTCAGGTCGGTTGCCTATCGGTTGTAGTTAACACAGAGGTAACGGGGAATGCACCAGGACTTCCCTGTATCTTAGTTGTGCCGTTATCACTCATACATGTCTCATGTCTTTCAGCCTGAGGAGGTTGACCTTCATGTCGATGCTTCCATTTTGGAGCATCCTATTCGTATTGTTGATAGGAGCACAAAGGTTCTATGGGGATCGTCATTTCATCTCGTATTGTTGCTCTTGCATCATGGTCGTGTGCAGGATGAAACCTGGGAGAGGGAGATTGACATACATGCTTTGTGGCCAGAGTTGTTCTGATCTTTTTCTTCACCACCCTTGGAAGGGAAATTTGGGGATGAAATGCTTTAAGGTGGAAAGATTGTAAGAACCCAGTTCCGATTCTTGTTGTACAGGTTTCATCAATTCCTTTTACCTTGATTGTTTTTGGGAAAATGAGGAAAATGGGTGAAAATCCAAAATTTTGTGGGTACACGCCATGTACATTTCCACACGACATGTACTTTTTCCATGTTGTAAGAGTACATAGGGTGTGTAGTACTACTGACACTGAAGGGTGTAAAAAATTACTACACGCCGTGTACTAAGTATTTACACGCCGTGTAATTAACCGGTAGGTAAACAGTAAGGCAATGGAAGTAGTCGCTAGCTGAACGACAGTACATTCCATGTACTTAAGAATACACACAGTGTACTCATGTTGGCAGATGAACAGTGCGTCGGTGAAAAGTATCCTCTATAGGAATAGTTAATAAATGAAAAGTACAAGCCGTGTATTTGAGAGTACATGCCGTGTAGTTTGTTTATTTTTCTTAAAATGGTAAGTACCCTCCTCTTTTGATAGAGGATGATTAGAACGTTGGAGAAACTTGGGAGAGGAGGTAGGACCTTGTAGGATCTCCCAATCGCATGTCGTAACTCGGATTCTTCTACCGTTTATCTTGTTGGAACAATGCCGGTAATAGATTCCCTCTCCTTGAGCCCTTCTTTCCAATTCTTTCCCAAGGGGAAGATATTTGAGTTTGAACGTGTAGTTGTTTATCCCTGATCTATGTCATTCTCAGACATTTCGGGAGGCTTGGTTCGCGTATATAGATTATTGGAGATTGAGGTAGGTGGTATGATGTTTAATTCCAACTATCACGTTTGTTTTTGTGTACCGTTGTGCTACACGCCCATGGTTGGGGTGTTTTGTGGCTGAGGATTTGACTAATTAAATGCCTATAATTACTTACGTAATATAATTAATGTTTTCAAACTGCTATCTCATATCATTTATTGGATCTAGGGCCACCCCTTGGGTGCATCCCCCCTAGTTAGTCATTTCTCCAGGATACCAGAGGGTATGCCATATCTATAACATGTTGAGTTTTCTTGAGAGGAACTTATATAATAACTTATGTTTTGGGCTCGGCCCGGTTATCATTTAGCTTTAGTTTAGAGTTTGTTTAGCATGTGGCCAGTGTTCTATTTAGCCTGAGGGAAATGTTTCATATGTCTGAGGACATTACTTTTGTTCCTAAGGGAAATATCTCACGCCTGAGGAAAATATTCGTTATGCCTATGGGCAATCAACTGCGGGTTTTGATTCTATTTACCTAAGGGAAAGGTTTTGCATGTCTGAGGACTATGCTTATTTTTCATATTCATTGTGGTGATTTTCACATTCCGTACTTTTCATGCTAATGCACAGTCTTGGTATTGTATTTCCTAGTACTTGTTAGATAGCTTGTAATAGTTTTGTTGCGGCACTATTAGTGAAATTTTTGGCCTAGGATGAGTCTCGTGAACTTATAATTCCATCATAATAAATTTTTTAATAATAATTAAGTTGAAATAGAACTGGTAAGAATGTTTACTTTTTCATTCTTCCTGGTTACTGCATTTCATTACTGCACACTACTGTTTCATAAATTCACTAACAGTTGGGAACGCGCCTTTGGTGGTTCCCTACTGGGATTTATTTCTCACACACTGTTTGAGTCATGTCTTGGGCCCAAACAGATTATACTGCTGCAATTGTAGATAAGGGAAAGAGTCCCTATATAGATACATGATGTTGTAGAGGAGTAGGAGAGCATGGGATCGAGCTTAGGCTTGCGATGCTGCTGAGTTCCTACTGTGCTGCTTATTCTGCTTTCTATATTTTTCCCATTTATTATATTGTTTTAGATTTTAGTGTATCCTGTTCTGGATGCTTTCTCAGACTTAGGGACATATTGCATCATTATATATAAATTTTGGCCTTTTCCGTATTTTTGTACTATGTCTATTTTAGCATTGGTATTGTTTACGGTTTCCACATTTTGTATGTTGATATCTATATCCGTTGTGCCACACTTTGAAAAATGAGGGAATAGTTTCCCCACTATCAGACGTAGGCCCTCACTGCTAGTCAGTAGCCTCTGGAGTTTGGGGAAATGCGCTTGAGGTCATCTGACCAATAGGGTTCGGGGCACCTGTTGGGTGGCACCCGGATCCGGGACGTTACAAGTGCAATGTCATAGTTATGAAGAACATGGGAATTATCCAAGTCAATTTCTTAATCTCAAGAATAATAAGGATTACAAGAAAATATAATATCTAAATATGTAAATCGGTGGGGAGTACCCTATGATGATTATGGTCAACCAATTTAGAATTCAGTGTGTCTTGGTGTAAGTCTAGTTTATATGGAATGTTTTAGGAAACAATCAATTCAATATATGAAATTAATTCTTTTAAACTAGTGGAATAATTCTAGAATTATTATATAATATGTTAATTTGTATGATAATTTTCTTCTTAAAATAATTATTATTCCTCCTTTGGTAATTTGTTTATTAAAATAAACCATTTTCATATTTATGTATCTATTTTTTGTAAATAATAATAAATAATATATAATTAAACTAATTTGTATTTATTTATAGATAATTAATTTCCTTCCATGACATTTTTATCTCAATAGAAGAATTATAATATAGAAGGAATGAAGTCATTTATGAGACTCTTTTTCCTTCCACGATATTTAATCATAAGTATTATCACAAAGTCTTGCTCAAATTAATTCAATAGTTTTTAAAATCATCTAAACATATGTAAGACTCTATTTGATCTATCTAATGAATTTTCATTTATAAATAAGTTACATTGATTAATGATTTTATTAATATGATTTTAAAATATCAATTTCATCATTTATTTCTAAAAAAATAAACCACAAAAAATTGATAATTAATATGCTAGTGTTGTGGAAATCATACTGAAGGATGATTCCTATAGAATCAATATTGATGGGGGACATAATATTTTCAATAAAATGTATCATTTAATAATTAAAACCTACGAGGAAACAATTTTTTAAATGTCGGAAAATAATTCAATTCCCAATAAATTTGTTTATGTTATAAATTGAACTCATATTTTATAATGAAATTTTTTTTCTAAGAAAATTGAAATAAATGTACATTATTTAATAACCTTACACATCATGTGTATATGTGAAAAAATAATACGTTCAAAATTAAAAATATATAAACATGGAGGATTAATAGATTAATTAAATCAAACTATATAGGCATGAAATATCCCAATAAGATCACCACTACAACAATGGACTCAAAAATGAAAAGAAGCATTTGGGAATAAATTTATTTTATAAAGGAATGTGTATGAAATATATTAATTTATTTATTGATGGATGTAGAGTTAATTATGTTGTACTTATAATAAAATACGACATTTAGGAATGAGGAAAATTTTATTATTTGGATGATTGTAATTATTTTTATTAATCAATTGGAAGGATGGTAATTATTATAATTATTGGTGAAATAATGTGACTATTTGTATTATTTTATTTTAAAAAAATATATATAAATACATTAATTTCAATTACTATTTTGTTTTTTGATAAATTTAGATGTTTTTTTAAAATGTATTTCGATGGGGTTATCTTATAAAACATGTTTTATGACATTTGAAATCATGAAATCTAAAAATTAAATATTATAATGACAACATACAAAAAAATATAACAAAAGACTATAAAATTTCTATAAATGATTGATTTTTAGAAATTCAAAATTTCTTTTTTTAATGAATTTTGTTTAAAATAAATATTTTTTGGACTTATTAAATCAAAATTATCTAAAGATGAATTTATAGAAATTTTCTAAAAATTCACATTTTTAGATTAGATGGGGGAATTTTTATTTGTTATGAATTTAAAAAAAATCTTAAGATATTATTTGGATAGTGTCACAATTTAAAATTTGTAATAATTTTTCATAATAAAAAATTACTTAAGGAGAAACATAGTAAATAACGTGTTACATTTTAAAAAAATATTATTATTTTGGAATCAATGATTTTTTCCTTTCTAAAAAACTATTTTTATGAGTTTTACACTTACCACAATATATTGTATTCTTAAACTCATTTAAAAATTAAATAGAATAAATTATATTTAATATATCAAATAAAAATATCCACATTTTTTAATAAGGGTAATTTTATTAAAAAAATATAATGGTTACCAATGTTAAAAAAGTGTTATATTTGAGTATGAAATGTGATGTAACAAGTGAAAATTAAATGGAAAAAATTCTAAAATATTATAAATCAAAAAAAATTATATGGGATATTGATTTATTGGAAGACATTAAATACACTTGAAACCATCTATTTTCATCCAAAATATTTGGAATTAATTCCACCCAATCATATAAATCCATTTCTTATTAGTTATAAATACATCCTTCCCACATCCACTCTCCTCTCAAAATCCCTTTATAATGATGATATTGTCATTTCACCTCCCAAATAGTTCCTCCATGGTTCCCTCAAGGTCTCAATGATACATCATCATATTTTTGTAAAATAATATTTAAACTAAGGGAGTTCATATTTTTTTCATTTCATTCATGTACATTCTAATCCTAAGTCTACTTAATGTCATAGATTCATTAGTTTAATCAACTTTTAGTATTCTCATTTTATTCCATATGGGTTTTTATCAATTGTAGAAAACCATTACCTTTCAATATTACATCCTTTAATCATTTTTTATCATGTGAGTGAATTCATTTCTTGACATTATCTAATTTACATGAGAAATTAAAATATTATGAATACTCAAACCCCTCCATTTTTAGTTAGAATTCAGATAGATATAAATATGACTTAGTCATAGAGGATTTACATGTATTAAATCTACATTACCTTATCAATGGTTACAAATTAAATAATGGTGTTTTTATGAATTTATAACCACAATAATTTTATTTTAAACTCATTCATTATTCTATATGGGGTATTGGTAAATTTATTTATTATTAATGATTTAATTCACATTAATTATGAAAAATGAAGTTCACACCCTGATAATAATCAATGGAATTGGGTAATGATATATTATCATGAGATGGCATGTTTTATGATACCTTGAAAAATAACACTATTAATTGTAATTTTGGAAACCTTAATGGGAATCCATGATGATAATCTTATTGATTTATCAAATTTAGGTTATGGACTCTTTTTTCTGTTATTATTCAGGTGCTTTCTATTATGAAATTCCTCATGTTCATATAATAATTCCTTATAGATATGGAACATTGTCTAATTTTATGTATCTTATTTGATCATTCCCATTATGTGACAAATTTTTACCCATTTAATTGAGGTATGTCCCAATGCTATTGGATGTAGTAAAATTAATTATGAAATAATTTCTGATGATTTATATCAAGTGGATGTGATGAAATTTTACGTTTATGATGGTTATGTATTCTGTTAATATTTTTGAGACACTAATACTGAAAAAAAAATTATTGTTGTAAAATTATGGTACATATAATAAGATTTTAATATATTGAAAAGGAATGTCTCAGTATTTATTTGGAAAACATACCATTATCATTAGGTTTAACTCATGGAATAATTTTTTGAACCTTAAATAAAGTAATTCATATTTACATATTTTACTATTCACCATGAAAAAAATTATGTTAGACCTATAAATTAATATTAATAAATATATTCCAAATAAGGAATCCATTCAAATATATAAAATTTTATAACATAACATATTATTTATTTGGTACACCCTTTTTTATGTAGTGATTATCGTTCTTGTTTGTGTGAATTTATATGCTTCTTAGGGATAGAAATCCATTCTGGGGAAAATGACTTAATGTTAATGGTTGTCTGTTTTATTTTGAATTATTGTAGTTCATGTGTAAATGTTTTAATGGATTTTATCAGTAATCCAAATGTTCATAGGATGTTAAATAATTTATGTGTTTTTTTAGAGAACTATCTTTTTTCTGTCTACTAGGTGATTAGACACCATGTAAATGGATTTTATGAATTATAATTGAGTTTGGGAAGATACCTTCTAGGGTGTGAAGATTAAACATAATTTATTTAGAGTTTCCATCATGAAGTCTATTAAATCTGGAATTTTTAAAATTTTGTGGTTATTTTCTTCATTTTTACCCTTCATGAAATTCATGTACTGTAATGGGATTACATGTCCAGTTAGTCTTGCGGGTTTGGTTTTTAGAGAGATGTTTGAGAAATTATTATTTCATTATCCGTGATTATTCCCTCTCCCATCCCAATGAATAATATAGAATATCATTTCTATATCTACTCCTTCTATATAATATCTCTATCAATCAATAATTTATGTTGTTGTGGTGCACCTCTCTGGGTAGGCGGGTCTTCCATTTTTTTGTCTTTGGTTAAAATTGTGTTTTTGGAATTTATTGTGTTCAAATTTGTGGTCACATAGTGTAATATAATGATACTATATAGTGTCATAACATGAAATTTATTTTAATGGATGATATATTTGTTTTCAATCCCAAATGTTCTATTGGTCTATTTTTAATCCATATTTATTTTAATATATATAAGTCCCTGGAACTCAATAATAAGGGAGGGAGAAATAAAAATTCAGTTATTTATTTAAATGAGAAAAATATATATCCAAATTTAAAGGGACATGGTAAACATATATAATGGGATCAAGTAGTTATCAATCACATTATGTATAAATTAAACACACCACATAAATATTACATGGTTTACAAATATGTTTTATTCCGAGATGAATACACCTTAAATGCATCAGTCATACCTAAATGCATTGAGGATCACTATTTATTATTGATAAAAATTTCATAACATGAAAAATCCTTTCAAGGAAGAAATACATTAAATAAATTTTTGCGAAAATAGACTACCTCCAAAGGATCAATTCCACCAAACACCCTATTCTCACTTCTTTGGGTAATATCATTATAGGCTTATAGAATAGAAGGCCACATAAAAAGATTGGGAATATAAGTCTGTGTCCTTGATTATAATAAAAATAACCTTCCACTCTATTCTTGATATCATTCATTGAAATAACTATTCACTAAATCCTATTTTCAACACTACTATTCGTGAATAACCATCCATCATGAAGCCACCATTCTGTTTCAATGATGTGTCATCCTTCCTAGGAATTCTGACATCCTTGATTGTCACATCCATAATGAATCCCCATCTATTTTAGAACTCCAAACATTCATAGATCTCTCAATAATCGATAAATAACATTTTATATATGTCTTTAATGGAAAAAAAATTTGACAATTATTTTCACAATGTTTCAAACCGTGAAGAGTTCCGAATTCAAAAAGAATTTTATCTTCTATATATCAGATAGATTCAAAAATTATTAAAATTCAATATGGGTTTCAAATGATCTAAACTATAAATTTATAGATAAGACATATTTAGCAGTGATATCAAGCTCACAATGTATTTCTTGTGAATATGTATATTATTTATCTTGATTCTTCTTTAATTTATGAGTAATTAGTGAAATTATTTCATTCTCGATTCTTCTATTAGTCACATAGACCATTGTATTTAAATCACACCTCAATAATTCTTCTGGAAACATCATTCACAGAGCATCAAACCATTAAAAAAAGGGAATCCACATTCGTTCATGAATCTCCACATCATCATGTAACATTAATAATTGTGAAATCCATGTCTTTGACATATTTGAAAATATTCGTTCATATAAGTCTATATTAAATAATTCTTTCCATTTAATCATGATTTTCATCTCTATAAAGTTAGAAAATGTTGGGATATTATGTTATTTTCAAAACTAAAGCAACCTTCTCTATAACATCACATATGTTGATAACTCTTTGATCATTCTAGAAAGGATTGAGAATAAACAAAAAAATCACTTTGAAACTATGGAAATAAATGGTTCCAATAATCATCCCCTTTTGGATTCATCGTATTATCAAGATAAATTCAAAAAAGAACCAACCTTTTTATGAAACCTATAATCTATGAAATAATACATTTATAACTAATGGTGAACATGAAAAAATCATAGTGTAGAAAACAATAGTGGGAAAATGGAATTTCATGCGCTGATAGACCATAGAAAATTCATAAAAACCAAAAATAAATAAATTTAATTTATCTCACTTATTATAAACAATCCAAATAAACCTATTTTGAGACATTTAAATTCAATACAAACACTACCCCTAAAGTGTATCTCCATCATAGACTTATATCACACTAAACAAGATATTGAAATAGATAACACTAATATGATTAGTAGAGAAAACCATTTAATCCTCATGAATTGGTATGAGTATGAACTCCTAGGGTCAAACAATGATTAACAATCATTAGGGCCACCAAAGGATTAGTTAGGATGCAATCCACATGATAATTATTTCAATCATGACCCATTTTGATCACACTATGATTATCATTTTCTTTGATGACATGATATCTAATATCAATATTTTTTTATCATAATGATGAAGTGGATATATCATATGATAGACCAAGAACTTCTTTTCATAGTATATCACCGTTTTTTATTTCACTGTATCATCAATATTATTCAGTTATCGCTTCATCAAAAATATCATAGTTATTTCCATTATAACTGAGATAATTATTTTTCCGCAGTACTAAGAGTTGTTATTTAATTTCTAATTATCAATTATCCCAAACATTTGTTTTCAATTAAAAATACACCCCCACATGATGAATTTAGATCCACCACATATCTGACCTAGATAGAATAAAATATCGATATTTTGTTATATGTTCCTGCTGTTATGTATAAGAAAAAATAGAGTGGAACACGAATATAAAAATTATTATATTAACCATCTAAAATTTATTTTCATTTGGATTACATCTTAAGAGATCCCATAAACATGTTACAATGATTCTAAATTTCTATTTTTATGTTATATATAATAAGAATGCTATGATCATCTTGTATAATTTGGGATATATTTGTTTATCATAAACTAGAATAACATGTTTTTTATTATGAAATATATTATTGGACATTGGTTCGAATTCATTCATGTTTAATTTATTTTTTAATCTCTCGTTCATAATTTATAATTGAAATAAAAATTTACGTATTCTATTGTATAAATTGTATCCCAAATAAATACATCAGTTCCCCAATCTTTGAAATTTCAAATTATGATTTAATTTAATTAAAAAATTCGTCCACTAAGGGATGTATTCTTCAAAAATATATAATATCATCATCATATTATAGAACTATATATTCATCTCCTTATAAATTTTTCTTATAGCTATTATAGGATCCACCTCATCATTTCATTTTCAACATATTCCAATATGTGGTCAGTCTAGAAAACCATAATCATGTGCTTGTTTTAGACCATATCAAGCATTATTTAATCTAAAACCACTGTTTAATAATTATAAATCATAAATACCATTGTATTTTTAATGTAGGCTTCTAATTCAATAACTCTGTTCATGAATGTTGTTTTTGAATCCATCTGATACACATAGTACAATATATGATATTCCATACCGTGGAAGCGCCTAGTTGACTCTAGATTATATACTAGAGACAAGGTTTCGTTAAATTCAATTCTCTAAATAAATTCATATACACTACACACAATGCATATTTTTTTATAAATTTTTCATGATCATTATATTTTTTTCTAATAATTGACATTCTTTAAATCACATATTGATTTTGATGTCTCCAAACAAGATCTAATGTCTAGGTTTATCAATATGATTTTTCTATTCATACATGTCCTTAACCCATGATTCAACCATCACTACATCATAAAACTATGTTGGTTATATGATTTTTAATGGGAAAATGTACTTCATTCCACATTCACATCATCTTTTTATGTGAATTACAATACCTAATGATAATGGATTAATAAACATTTTCTATCCTATTTCTCCTACGATGATCTCGTAGAGTTTACTCACCGTTTATTTCCTCTTCTGATTCGACTTATGAGTCATCATTTTATTATGAGCCATGAATATTGTGAAATCATTCCATAATTTACGTATTTGGTTGAGTCTCTCTTATACATTCTAATTCATCTTCTATCATATGAATGTATATTCTATTCGATCTACTCAATGATTTACAGTAAATAAATTTGACATAATCTCTCTCCAAAATATTTTTGAGGTGATTATTGTATCATTTGCAGGCTTTACACTTCCTTGAGTATCCAAGTAACATTCCCTGATCTACATAAACATCCATAATTTCTTTGATTTCCTTCAATGTTTTCAATGAAGATTTTACTTCAAAAATAAATACCTATAAATTTGTTAGGGATTCCATCCATGTCATATGTAATATGGAATAATATCATATCATTTAAATACCCTTATTTTATTTTTATTGTACATCGAAACATAAACTCATATTTCAAATAATGATGGGAAAAAATCAGATTCATTATAGTTATGTCTATATTATTAATCATCGTATTTATTAATTAAATGACCCCAATTTTTTATGTGTTATTAATAAATACACATGATATATGATTCAATGTTTTATATCTTATTTTCATATTAAATGGATTTGTGCTTTGTTTCATTATTAGATCATATAAATATGATTATGTGCACATTTTCATACTCAACACGTCAAATACCATACTTCATTCAATAAAAAAATTTTCATTTGTGGTCCATAAACATCACTCAAATAATTTTATTAAAACCATATATATAAATAATATAGTCCAATATCAGAATGTTCTAGCCACAATCGTTGGACCACACTAATCTATGTGTATGAGATCAAACAAATTTTATCCCCTACTATTATGTAGCTGATAAGAATTTCGGTCTATCTATCCTCTTATGAATGCCTCAAATGTATTTTATTAGCCATTCATTATATTGGGAATTTTAATAATAGACATTATCATGGATATATTATCCTTTATATATTGATTAATGTTCCCCAAAATGTAGTACCACAAGTAGTTTTCCTCTTCAATTATTATCTAATAGGTATTATATATACTACATGTGTGGTAAAAATTAACATTATTACCACTATCATTAATTATATAATTAAATTTATTTTCATTAATTAATAAAATCATAGGATGAAATAACACTACTCGTCCTTAGTCACATATTTATCTCACATATTAAAGGTTATGATGTAGACTATCTAGGCAGATAACTATTGATTTCATTATTTCACCATTTTTTATTCCAATATTTCCACTACCATTGTTCATTAGGGTTCCATTGCTGCCGAATTTCAATGTTCCATCAACCCTTTGGTAAAAATATTTCAAGATACATTAATTTTTAATCAATTTGGATGAGATTACTCTTTCAATAATCCATTATCTAATATTCATTGATAATTCAAGATGATTTATAACATGTTTGCATTCTCAATAATCTTCTTTTCCTTCCATGAGATACCATATTATATACAGGTAAAAACTTATTCTCTATTCATTCTTCTACATTCTTGGTTGAATAATTCTTGTCTTATTCATCAAGTGGAGAATACCTATTTTAAAATTTAATTTATCTGTATTGGAAACTATTTACTTGTATTTATGTTATTTTAAATTATTTTCACCACCTTTAATTTTCCATTAATGTGTAGATATATTGAAAACAATGACATTGTGAAAATAATATCCATATAAATAAGTTGATCAATAAGATGTAGGATATTTTCTCATTTTTCATTATTTTCAATTATGTACATCCCAATTCAGATAGCTATTTTCCACTTCATTGTATTCTGTAGTATGAACTAGGAAGCTATATAATTGAAATTTAATAAGGATAAATTTCATCTCACTTCAATAATTCTACATGCCTAGTTATTTTTTATATGTATTTGAATTGTGATCCTCACTCTATACATGAGGATTATTTTTAGACCACTTCACTAATTGGTATGAAGATTCCCATCATAGTAAATCATGTTCTATTATGATATGTCCAACATGATACCTCCCATTACATGGGATTATATCATTTCCAGAAAATAAATTTTCTATGACACTACAAACTCCCCCATTACCCATATATGTATTTATTTTGTCACTTAATGATTTCTGTACTCATATAGAACCGTGTTATGATATTTTAAAAAAAGGCATATGAATATATTACAATTCTTAATTTATTCTTTATTTCCATTTATTTTGATTCAATTTCTAGTTTATTACATAATATAATGATTCCATCTTAATGGATATAAATTTTTTAATCCTTTTCCTCTAGAGTAGATATATGAAAATTGATGAAATTTAACATATATTCAATCATGAGACCATAATATACAACCATATTGAATAATTAAGTAGTTGTTAAATATTATTATCTATCTCATTGAAGATGATAAATTTTTTCATTCAGTTGAAATTGATTCTCTGGAAACATATTAAAAAGATCCCATGTTTTCATTTTCATCATTTATTGAATTTCATGAAAATGGTGAATAAATATAATCATTTACATAATCTTCATCATCGAAATCATTTGATATTTAATTTATATCTATATGTTTAAAATCTATATCTCATGTTTTTGACATGTTGTATCTTCTAGCTTGACTCTAATTTTATGATCATCTAGACTGCATAGATGAACATCTAGAGATATCCTACACAAATCTATTTTCAGAAAGGCCAACACTTTTTGATTCTATAGATGTGGGACACATAATTGGATTTTCTTCACAATTTCGATTTCATTAATTTCATATCCATGTTCTCATATATTTCAAAAAACATAAGTAATCAGATTGAAGAGACTATCTACATTTTAATGTAGATTCATTTTCAGACCATTGAATTGATTGTGAAAGACATGATGTATATCCTCCTTTACATTTTTATCATCATTATAAATATTTTATAGTTTCTCCCACATGGACTTGGATGAGTTGAAACTCATCACCATAAAATTTTTCAAATCATATTTTTCTTCATAATGATTATTTTGAGATTTGGAATCTATATAAAAAATATTTCGATCTATTTTAAACATAGAATGGAAATTAACATATGTAAATTGAATACTGATATTTTTGGAATAGATATATTCAATTCAAATAGATATCGGCTGAGATCTCAATATATTCTCCCGAATTTTAAATTTTCTACCATAAAAATTTGGAGGACCCATAACATACACTAAAATATCTATACAATGTTATAGATTTAACACCAATAACATGTTCACTCTGCAACATTTTTTAGGACCCTAGAAAACCATGATGGGTGAGATTTTAATCACTGTGTCATATTTTTTATTAAATGAGAAACATATTTTCCCCGAATTTTTAGGAACCTAGTAACCCCTTATGATGGAATCATGAAATATTCAATAACCAAGGTGTTGAAAAGATCACAACACATCTATTCAACATGGTTCTCCACTAAGAGCTAGTCCTTGGAGCATATGCCAAAAATGAATTTCTCGTACTTGAATCCACTAAACATTACTAGTTATTGTTGATAAAATATTTCTAGGAATAGTCATACCATTCCAAGCCCACATACCTTATATGGAATTTAGGTATAATACACTGCCTCTCTCATTTCACTTCCATCTACTCCACTAACTTACTACCATGGTTAAGGAAATACATAGATAAATGAATTTATGGTAACATAAGATGATTGGATACATAAGTCACTATACGATATTATCATGGTACTCAAAATGACTCATAGCCTTCAATTTATGGGCTTGGAATAACTGTTTAATAATTATAGATGATTAAAACTACTTTTCATTAATTTTCTCTACGTGTGAAACCACTTTTTTGCAATGAGGATTTATCATTTTCATAACATATAAACATCTTAAATTTCATGGCTTCCATGAAGTTCGTATACATCATTGAACTCAGAATTATTGAGAAAGTATCAATATTCATGAAAAACCATGATTTGAAATTCAGTAATATCATTTATTTATTATCCATTGTGTTCATGATTATTTAGTTCATGATGATTTCTAGATTCATAATGAATTCATCCATCTTGAAATAATTGTGATTCAACATTTCATAAAAATCACTCTTGGTTTAAAATGAAATGTTTTTTACTATTTATAAAATAATATGTCATTTTTTCATTTATGATCACAACCAATTTTTCATGATTCTTTTTATTTCGAGTCTCAATTATCCTTTTATTCATTAATTGATATTGGAATTATTCTTCTTTTGAGGATTCTCATAGTCTCATAGATCATCGTCTTCCCATTATTCCCCATCCAATAATTATGTATGCACATTCTCAAAACATAAAACCATTGATATACCAAAATACATATTCCATTTTGAACCATCCCAAATCTGTGAAACATTTGTCACCAAAAATTCTATTAATTTTCAGAATTATAATAGGGTAAGTCCTATAAACATATATTTCATCATTATTTCTCCATACTCAATAATTTTTATTCTCCATAATTATTATTCCACTATGAAATGAATAAACCTTTAAAACATAATCCACTTACTCCATAAAAGCACATAGATTTCTTACTCCTTTTTCAACATAGTGACGATTCCCAACAATCATATAAAATCTGTTAGTAGCTATGAAAAAAATAGATCCAATATTGTTTCTATAAAATGTGTTAATTTAATGAATTTATTATTATCATGGATAAATTACATTGTTTTTCCCTTAAATTTAATTGACCTTTTGGTATAAATTGATTTCATATAAATATAAACACTATTAAAGGGGTTTTCATTGAAAATAGATTTTTTTAGAGATGGATTTTTCAAACTCTAAATAAGTATTATTTGATATAAAAATATTTTATAAATTGAAATAATCATTTTTAATTTTTTTTATTTCTAGGAACATTAAAAATCATGGGTGTATAATGAAATAAACATTAGAAATATTATTGAGTGTGTGGAACTACTAGTTTTTATTTGTTTGATATATATATATAGACTCTTCCAAGACTCAATATAAATTGGATCCGACATTTGAACTAGTCTAAGTCTTATTTTTTTTTCTTAGTTCATATTATCCCACAGGATAGATCTGAAATATAGGATGATTATTCATGTATGAAATTTTAAAAAAATGATGGTTTGTATCATGGATTGTTTCTCCACTTTTTTTATTTCAGTTTTTTATCAAAGTATTCACATGATTTTAAGTCATGGTTTTGTGTTTACATGATTTACATATTATTCAAGGATATTATTTTAGATTTTATCACTTATACTTATCATATATATTGATTTCAGAATGTGGAAAAAGGATATAAAAAACAAAAGGGAAATTATTGAAAAATTGATTTTGATATATGAAAATTATGTATAATTTTTTTTCTAAATCTAGAATTTTTACATTTTTGATATTACACCTTCTTTGGACTATATGGTAGTATAATGTTGGAATTTATTCTCACATCCTAAATTATATTGATGAAATTTCTGATACGGTATTGTTGGATACATAGAAAGGTAATGTCATCATATTTCACTTCTTCTTCTCTTTTTTCATTAACTTCTTGGGGGTTGATTGTGACTATGAGTCATGTAGATATTTTTCTTACTAAATGGTTAAGAATATTTTTGTGAGGATTTTATTGATAATGTTGTATTAATTTTCATCCATTTTAACCATTGGTTTTACATTTTGTGATGGTCATATTAAATATTTATTTTCATTATTTTTTTCTCAGCATAGAATTGGAAGACCGAATTCGTTATTTTGGTTTGGTAGGACTGGGATTTTCTATATCAATTTGTTATCAGAGAAAAGGCATAGCTCAGTCCATGTTAACACATCTAATGTTTGGTTATGTGTATTTGGATAACAGAAACTGTGACCATTAAAGATTAGATAGTTTGTGTTGAAAAGGGTCCACCCAAGATTTCTTTTATAACTGAACATAGGTTACCATGGGTGTTTATTGGTTTCTACCAGGTTTGACAAGTTGATTTTGGGGTCCTTAGAAAGAAACTTGTGAAGATTTTATTTAAATTTAACTAATAATTTGTATGTAATGTCTTCATTTGTAAAATTTATAATTTAATTATATATATTTTTAAATAGTTATTTCGATTTCATAATGTGACCATATGATTTTGTAATTTTCTTATGATTTATCTGGTTATTTTATTTTTTTCATAAAATTCCATCAAAAAAACCTATTCTAAATTAATGATAAGAAGTAGTGAAGATGATTATATTGTCGTAACGTCCAATTGAAACTTCATTTGTAGGAGATGTGATCCATAATATTCTTATTTCTTGATATTTTCCTCTTTGACTTGAGTATTTTCATGGATAGGTTGAACTCTATTACAACCCAAATAGACTGTTAGTGTACTCCGGTATAGGTATTTTATACCAATGGTATTATTTATGTCTATTAGGGTGAGTGGGACTCTATATTATGCTTGTTAGGGCCCGATGTTCCTTATACTGGGGTAATCTTGTAGACGTTTTCAAAAATTTTTCATAATGATGATGACCATTTTGCAGGGATAACTTCTTGAAGTGGTGTTTGTTTATACACCAAGGTATTTTTAGATGATTTATATTGTAATCCTCTATATATGGAGGTTATTTTTACCTAAAACCTACTCCCTAGTAAGATTTCCATTCAATCAAATGATATCAAATAGATGCTTCTTGATTTTTTTGAACTAAATGTCCATCGTTATGACATAGAGACAGAAATATTTAAAAATCATAGTGCGTCATCATCATCATTTAATTTCATCTTCGCAAAGTAGTTTTATATATCCTTAGACAATTTATTGACTATTATAAGATTTATTGGGTGAATGTTTAGAAAAATTATCATTTGATAAGTGAGGATGATTCTTTTCACCAACATTTTGGGGCACGTTGGTTTAAAAATATTAAATTTAGGTCATAGAAACACCAGAAGGGACTGAGAAGAAATAATACTAAAGCCGATGATTAGAGGCATACATAGGAATTATGAGTTGTTCATTGTGACATTTTGTATTATTAAAAATACTATATTTTGAATGTATTATATGAATAAAATATTTTAGGAGTTATTTGAAACTTTTTTTATTGTGTTTATGGGCTATTTTTATCTCTACTTGAAGTCATATGAGGTGCACAAGTACAATATGGATATCATTCATGTAACCTTAAATGAAAATATTCTTTATGGTAATATTTCCAAATGTTAGATATGGATATGGGAAGTTAAATTTATGGTGTGTGTGTGTGTGTGTGTTTTGTATCTTTATGGGTGCCTCAATTGATCTAGAGTAGGTATAGGTAGTTACGTTATGTTAGATACCAAGAACATCATTTAAGATATTAATCATCATGGCTTTGGATAGTTACTATAGATGGTTTGTTCATTGTTTTTATATGATTACATATTTAATGATACATTTAAATTATAAGGGTTTATTTTTTGAGTGGAATTCCACTTTCAATGATCTGTTGAGGGGTTGAAGATGAGGTAGACATTAACAGCAGTTTTCATTATTCAAAAGTGGGTTTTGGATAATTTTTTTGAGATTATTCTGTTATATGTTGGAGATGTGTCCCAATTCAAGGGAAACATATTGTGGACTATAGATCACTCCAATTATTACCTAATGGGAATAAATAACCTACACATGATCTTAAATTGGAAGGGGTTATGTGTGATCTCAAATTGGGGAGAAGCAATATCTTTAGAGGGAGTATAACTACGTATTCATAACATGAAATAAGAAAATATATTTTTAAGAGGATTTTGAACATTAAATAGATACAATGGGTGGAATACAATAAATATTTTGAATTTATTCTTTTCATACACCCTTGGAAAGGGAAATGTGGCTGCTGATGTGTTGACCAGAAAAATACCAACTGAATCCATGAATGAATCAATTAAAGAGTGGTCTTAGAAGTGTTTGTTTAATAATATGGACATGGATGTTGTGGATGTTGGTTGATAGTTTTTCATGGCTTATATTATTGATAAATAATCATTTTTTGAGTGAGTTCATCTCAATCAGGTTCTAGACACCAATTTCTAACACTTTGGTAAAATCATTTATTGTGAGGATATCTTTGGTGAGTCAACTCTATATCCCTAAATTGTTTTTTATTTATATAGGTGGTTTATTGTTCCATTTTTTAGGAGTAAGTAATTAATGTAATTTGGACACTAGTATTTCTTATTAGATTCTTCGGGATACAAAGATTTATCAAAATTTGAGATATTGGTATTGGTGATTTATGATTTTTTATTATAGTGTGTTACATATCATAGAACATATGTTATATAACACATATATAAAAGTTTATGTATCCCTTACAAATTTTTCAGTGTAATAGGGGTGAAAATTCCATGGATATTTCCTTACATTATCATTTAATAATATTCGAAAGGATTCAATTTGGGTGATTATTTATTGATTCAAAAAAACAACCCATTTAATATGTATCAAAGAGATGAAGATATTGGAACCACATTGGGAACATTTTGGTTGAGATGTTGCAATAAATAATGGGATTCCCTCTCTGGTTTTATTTGATTGAGACTGAAGGATCATGTGCATGTTTTAGAATGGTTATCCCAAGGTAATTAGTGCTTAGATGAGATTAAAAAAGAATTATCTGCCAAAAATTGATGGACACACATAAATATTTTTAACGTGGTCCTTTAGAATATAATCCAAGAATATGTTCTAATTTTTTCTGGATCATGCAAAAATCATTTTCCCCTATTCAAATTTATTACTTAAATTTATAATTTTTTTCTAAAAATAATGTTCCCATTGAAGGTTTTTTGGGATTCCATATCGATATCCCATGTTCAATGCATATTTTTAATTGTGTGACTTAGTGGGAAAATGTATTTTTCAGGAGATGATAGAAATGTTGTAGTTGATCCAGGAAAAATTGACCAATGCACTGAGCCGTCATAAATATTATGTGAAACATATTCATTTTCCACTAGATTTTTAAGTTTTTGATAAGTTTTTTATTATATTTTTACATTTACTTAGACATAGAAAGTTGGGTAGGTATGGTGTGTCGTAGTTAATGAATCTAGAACCCTTTGAGATTATTGTGTTAAAGTGAAATTTGGCATATCAGTTAGACTTTCAGTCTGACATGATATCTGTTCAAGATGTGATTCATGTATCCCAACTGAGGAGGTATATACCTGATACATACAAATTTATTAAATGTGAGGATATTAATATTCTGACTGTCATAACAATAGAGGAGAAGCTATTTTATATTATAGATTTATGAGACAATGAATGGAATAAAAATTAATTCCTTTACATAGCGTAGTGTTATATTGAAGATAAGATATCAATGATATGTTAGAGAAGGAATTAATGATGAAGAATCATTAGTCATCAAATTTTACGAGTCCCAAAAAATAATTGATTTCTAGGGGAATAATGAATTTATTATTGGGATATTTATAACACCATGTTATATTTTCTGGTACATCCTTATTTAAGAAATTATTATCAACTTTGTTTATAAGCGTCTATGGGCATCTCGTGGATGGAGATCCTTTTCTGGAGAAAACAAAATAATGATTAGTGGTGATTGTTTGTTTAAATTAATATTGTGTTGGTGTAAATGTTTTATTTTCCTTGAGGTGTTCTCTCCTAGTTTTGAGGACATCCTTGGTTCTTTGATGTTTTGCAATTTTGAAATAGTATGTCTTCAATCTATTGGGATATTACACAGCATGCAGTGGTATGTCATGTTGTTTAATAGTATCTTGGTAGATACTATGAATCCTGTTTAGGGCATGAGGTTTACACAACATGTATTTTGAATTAGTGTCTTAAGATGGCTAAAATCAAAATTTTATATAATGATGATATATTTTCTAATAATTTTTACCCATTATGTAATTGTATTACATTCTATATAAGCCTCCTATATTGGGGTTATATAGAGATTTGTATGCATTAATTCACTCATTATATGGGTATATTCACTCTTTCATCACATATACCACCATATGTGATTTTGGAGACCTTTAAACCTTCAAGATAGTCCATTCATTGATCGATCAATATGGTTGTTGATTATTTCTACTCTAGGAAATCAATTATTTTGGATCTTTATTGGCTTTGGTCGTGGTTGTGGTTTTTTCTGTAGTTGTGTTCATATTCATGATGATATTTAGTTTTATATAGATCATTTGTAGTTTCATGATGTGCCTTTTTCTTTTGAAGAATGATCTCTTGGTTTCCCATAACTACAAATGAATTTCACTAGGTTTATACCATTTTGATGTATCTATTTATATATAATATTTTAATCTGTTGAATTTAGTATTGTTCTTGATAAATTCTTTTGTGTTTCTTATTTCATAAATTAATTTTTGTTTCCAATGGATTTTAAAGAGAGTAAAATTTTTTTAATCAGATAAATATTAAAATGTAATTGTTCTGATTTTGAAATTATTTTTTCAAGCATCAATGTGGTTTTAATTTTCCGCGATTATTTATAATTTTTTATCATGGTTTTGAAATGTAATTTCACAAGATTGGCATCTTGTGTGTAACACCCCGAGATTTTATGAGATATTTTTTTAATTTCAATGATTTCTTGTATTTTATGGTACACAAATATTATATTGTGCTATATGATACATCATATTAACATTCAGTGTATGAAACACTATTCTTGGTTTGTGTGCCCATAATTTCTATTTCATTTGATATGCATCATTTCACACAAGAAGGAGTACAAGTGAAAAACTAAATATTATTATTGTAGATATCAATTAGCCATTTGATGGGATAGAAAGAAAAATGTTAACATAATTATAAAAAATTGGGTTACATATGATTTTACAATGATTTGTTGGATACCATAATCTATAGTAAATTAAAAAATTCTAATTTATTTTAAATGATCTATTTTTCTGAAAAAAAAATATTTAAATGATAATAAGAAATTCTGTGAAATTATAAAATCATTATTTTTAGATTTCATTAGTGAAATTTAAATTAAATATATTCAATTTAATTTGATAAATTCATCTTATATGTTTTCCTGATATGATATAAGAACAAATTAAATTTTTCAGATCAAAGATATTTTTTTGAAAAAAAAATATAAATTTTCTTCTGTTGGATGCTTAACCATTTATAAATATAGTTATTAAAATTTTATAATTTCTATTAAACATAATAAATTACTTAATTGGAATTGTGACATCGAAATTTACATTGATTGAAAATTGGATATATTTTTGATGAAATTCATATTTTAATGTATAGTTAAAAATACTGCAATTTTATTCAAAACTGCATATTTTTCTATGTTATTCATAAATTTAGATAATCTTTTTAATTCTTTTAAAAGTGTAATTGGATTATTTTTTTATCATTTTATAATGTTTTGTTATTTTTTGTAATTTTACATTTCAATTGGACATAAACACATGTCAATCTTTTGATAGTTTCTACTTCTTAAAAGAAGGCTTTTTGGTTTTGACAATGAGAATAAATTTTAAATTAATTACTAATGCATTTTAGTTATAAATTTTTAAAAATAGAGTCTATATTTATAATAAATGAGTTATAATTATTTAAATAGGTTTTTTTTGATATTATGATAAGTAACTATGGTAATTTTTATTTACCACAGTAAAAGGTAAATAAGGTAAATTAATATAAAAAATTGATAAAAATAAATAAATTTCCCTAAAACCTAAAAAAATATTATTGGATGAATTATCTTACACCAATATATACTAAATGAAGTTATATAATCATTTAATTGACTTTATAAATGATTTTTTTGTATTTATAATTAAAATAAATGAAAATGACAACATGGCACAACCATATATCTTAAAATTATAATAATTTTAATGATGTAATAAACAAGATCAAAATAAGAACATAAATAATATAAATTAATCTAATTAAAATATCTCTACCATGATAATTAATTTATAATTTTTATAGATTAAATAGTTACAATTAATTATGACATTATAGAGATGTTGAGATTATTTTTTTAGTAGAAATATCAAATAAATGGTTTTAAAAATAAAGAAAAGAAATATAATATGAACTAATTAATGTTCTATAAGAACTGCAATGGTAAAAATTACATCATAGAAGTGTATTAAATATTTTTTATTGAATTTATATTTTTTTAGTATTGCATTTATTTCAAATAGTTAAATTGTTACAAAATTGACAATATTGATATTTTACAAACATAATGAATTATTAAATTATATAAAAATCACAAAAATATATAAAAACAACAAAGTTACTTTTATACGGTATAAAATTTCATAATGTATATAATTATGGAAAATTTACAAGACATATCATAATATGTATACCCATTTAATATTAAGAATAATATTACCACAATTATAATTAAATAGAATAAATAAGGATAAATAAAAATGATAAAGATTAATATAAAATAAAAACATGTATTATATTCATTGGATGAGAGTATATCTACCGATATTAATATTATATTTGAAATAATCCAATTTGGGGTAATTTTAATTTAAAAAACTAATTTATATTAATTTAATAGTTTTGGTATTTCCAACGGTGCCCCTCCTAGCTCTTATAAATGGGAACCACTCCTTCACATTTAATGAATCCACTAAATCCATTTTTCACTAGCATTACTTAACCATTTACTCTACCTAATTCCCTAACATCATCCTAGAGGCCACATTTCTTGTATAAATGCAATCTATGGAGACCTTTTGTAAATTCAAAATGAGATATCCGAAAAAGAGGTAATTAATTTATCACATCTTTCAAAAATCTATTCTGCATATATATCATCATCTTGTGTTTCTGAAATACCAATGTAATAAATAGTGGTTATTATAAATATTGATTTTTTATTATAAAAATGGGAATACCGTATACCTCCTTTTATCCATCACACGCATAACAATATCATGATACTTGCAGACGTAAAAATTACTATCTCCACACTATGGTTTAATTTGTTTTTCAATAATACTTAATTTAAAAGGGTATAATGATTATTATAATGTATATAATAATGAAATAAATTTTTTAATTATTATATATAATTAATATATCATCCAATTACATACCATTTAACTAGTATGTGACTGATACCGCCTCTCGTGCATACGTACATCCCAACATCTCCACCATGTGATATGATTCATTCTCCATGTTAATGATCCATTAATGATTATAATGTATATATAATAAATAAGAATGAAATATATGTAATAATAATTTAACTGGATGTATATATATATATTATTTACTTTATTTAATTTCAATATGGAAATGGAAACAATTTTTATGCATATGTACGACCTATTGTCTCCATGAACAGCGTATTCTATTTCATTTATCTATCTATTATAAATATTTATATACTAAATATTTATGATATATAAATAATTTTTTAAATTATGGATGTATGTAAATCAGGATCTACGTAATATGAAAAAAAGTCAGCATTCACATGATAAATAAAATGATTATTACTCACAACATTTATTAAACATGGAGTTGATAAATAAACGGGTAAAATAAATTCATTAGTGAATCATATGTGATATCATAAATATTATTATGGTTTTTATAGAAGTTATTATTATTATTAAAATAACTATACAAGAGTATCAGACACATACTGATGAAATAGAACCTAAGGTTATGGATAATTTTACAATCTCATTTTTTTCGAAGATGTTTATACAAAAATATTTACTTGGGTCTATTTATCATCCACATCCATTTTTACTAACTAATTAATATTATTTATATTATTATACAATTTTTTAATGATAATTATATCTTTCTGAGAATTTTTATTAAATGTTATGAATGTAATATTTTGTCATTATTCGATTTGAGGTACTTTTTCACTTTTCTATCAAATGTACGAGAAGAATGTTTGTTTGAAAATATACGTCTTGAAAGGAATTTTTACGTCTTGATAAATACTTTTTTCAATGAAACCACATCTAAAATATTTCATTATTAGTATCAACTAACCGTGTTTTGTTTCAAATTGTGTGTCATTTTGAGAAAAGAAATGGTTTTTGAAGAAGAAAGGATAATTTCCTCAACAATTTAGATCAAGTGTTTTATCAAAATTATTTTCCATCTAAGATCACGGTCTTAAATATGGTTATATTTCAATCCATATAGTTACTATGATTTTTTTGTATTAATGAGAGAATGATATTTTATTAAAATTTATTTATTATAGAATGATGTTTAAAAACCCCATTTTATTTCATGGGTTACGCTATGATGATTGATATACATTTTTTTGGAACATGTACGAATTATTTCATTATGATATTTGTATGAACTATATCACCCTCTAATGCATTGGGTAATTATTTATAACTCATAATATAGAAATGAATAGAACAGAATGTAGATCTGGTTCATTAATACAAGGATGAAATGGTATGTAAATCAGGTTCAGTAATACATGGTTGTAACGATGGTTCAGGAATGGAGTTTTTCCAATGTGATGGTCTTGGAAGGAATGCCTTGGCTACTGTGGAAATAATATTATGTGAATATTTTCATTCCACAATTACACATTTTATGCCAATTCTATTTTATCATGGTTAATGTTCCGTTCTGATTTATTTATTACGCACTACTACGATTTCCTTAGTACTCATGATTTTGATATTTAAACATTATTTTCATGTTTTTACATTCTTATGTTTATGGTTTGTTTAATTTTCTCAATGGTTTCCGTTATGGATTTAGTGTTCTCACCCTTTTTATGTTTTATTTTCCCCTGAATATAAAGAAATGTTATAGATAGGAAAACCAATGGCTATGATCATTAAGGGAGATGCTGAAGACCATACACCAAGTTAGAAGATTTTGTTCCTAGGTTCCAAAAGAAATAAACTAATACTATCTTTGGGAATGTGTTTGGTTCATGTATTATGAATTCCACAAATTTAATGTAATTGACATCTATTTCAATTTTGGGTTGTTTCAGTTAGTATTACACCAAAGTTCTAGTAATCCTTTTGAACTTAAGATGCAAAAACTTATGTAAGATTCCTAATGATATTACTAAGGTTATGTTTAGGGAATTATATGTCACAATCAAAGGGTTTTTGTGATAATCATGAATAACATAGCGTTAAAATGTATATATCATAGGGTGAAGAATAAAAAGTAATTTTACCTACTTATTTGTTTCTTATATCTAATATGTATTTCTCACACTTTACATTCTGATCTTAGTCAATTACAAGAACAACCAATAACAAAGTTTACAATTGAATGTTTCAAAGGTGAAAATTATGAGAATTATGACGATCGATTATGTATGTTTAAATATCATAAATATAATTATTATGATGGAATGATTATTGGTCATAATGGTAAGGATAAAGGGATTGTAAACAACAAGAGAAAGGTATGTGATGTTATTATAGTGTGTTTTACATTAAACCGATGAATCATGAGGTTAAGAAATGTTATGACCTGATTCATATTTTAGGGAAGACAATAATGATAGATCCTATGTAATGGTTTAAGATTGAATGTTGGTGATTGAGTTGTATATGTTTTGGAATTCAAAGATTATGTTATATAAATCATGAAATATATATATGTTTTTAGTACACGTTTTACATTATTTATTAGAAAGGATATATTAATTAGTTCTAAGGAGAAAATAAGTGATTTAAGGGTAAGGTGATATACATGGTGAACACTTTATTATGAAAAAATATTACCCTTATAAGTCCCATTATGGTATGTTAATGATATTTGGATAAACATATTATGGATTTGAATAAGTAAATTAGATGTTTCCAGATTCTTGGGAACTAATTATGGAGTAATTGTCAAGAGGGTTATGCTCACATGGATTATGTAAGAAACATCATGGGACTTAAAGAATATATCCAGTAATTGTGGGAATATGTAAACATTTATGTCATTTATAAGGATATATTGTAATATAGGTGATTGTAATGACTCAATAGAATACATGATGAAGGTGTTCACATTTTTTGAATGTGACCAACAAAAGATACCTTCTGAGATATGAGGGATAAATTTTATTCTGATTAAGTGAATGATTTTCTATAGTTTTTTATTTTCTCCTTGTATAAAAATTTTATGGTTAAAAATTTAAAGAAATTTGAATATAAATTTCAGATTAAATTAGTTATAATAATGTTTTTTCTCACCATATGTGGACTTATGCATATTTCACAACATGTGAAATCATTTTTATTGAGACCGGAGGAATTTCCTATGATTTAATTAATAGATCACATGATCTGATAACACATAAAGAATGAAAAATTCAACATCATTTATTTGAATTAGCGATGAAGTAGAATATTTTCAAGGAACGACTAACGATGAGATTGTACTAAAATAAGGTAAGTATTTCTTCTCATGTAAATAAACTTTAGGAAAATGATATTGAAATAAATCAATGATATCCTAGTACATTTTAATCGTATTAATCATATGGTCCCTTAAATCATCACATATTTATGGATTTTTTTATGGTTAACTTTCTCATAACCTGGTTATTTTTTACTCTCTATCAAAACATGATGGTAAGATTTTTTGTTACATATTCATGTTTTCAGTACCAACAAATATTCTCCTATGTGGAAACCAATTGATGATTTGTATTGCGTAACCATTATGTTTATAACATTCCTTTTTAAAATGATCTTTTATTGTTCTCTTTTATGATTTGGGATTCTATAAAAGAGAATTTCAAATATAAATCATTTTAAAACACTGATGAATTTTAAGGGAGAAATTCAATATAAGGGGGTATAATGTGACACCCTGAGATTTTATGAGATAGATTCTATTTAATATCTTTGGTGTATTGTGTTTTATGAAAAAATAATATTATCTTGTGCTATATAAAGCATCGTATTATCTTGCAGTGTATTAAACACCAATCTTGGATTTTGTACACACAATTTCAATTTCTTTTGATATAGTTCCTTTCATGCAAGATGGAGTATAAGTGAAGAACTAAATATTACTATGGTTGTTCTTATCAAGTCGTTAAAATGGATGGAATGAATAATTTTCACTGAATTATAAAGATATGGATTAATAAATTTATATAATTATTCTTTGGATACAAAATTAAGTAGGTAATGAAATAAAAACCAATTCAATATAAAGGATGTGTTTCTCTAAATAAATAAATAAAAATAATTGAGTGTATAAAATTATAAAATAAATATTTATAGATTATATTTTTGAAATATATTTTTTATATATTCAAAAAAAATTAAATTCCCATTATTATTTTTAGATATGATATAAGAAGAAATTAAATTTTTCGAATAAATGATGCATTTTAAAAAAATTGAGTTTTACAACCTTTTGAAGAGAAAACCTTTTTACATATAATTTATGAGAATTTTATAAGTTCTATTTGAGATAATATAATTTTTTTGGAATTGAGAAATCATAGATTTCATTGGATGAAATTTTGATATTTTTCTGACGAAATTCATATTTTATTTAATAGCTACAAATAATGCATTTTAATTCAAAACCACTTTTTCATATAATTTATTTTTATATTATGATTATCTTATTTATTAGTTTTAAAGTGTAATTAGAATATGATTTTCAAATTTATTCCAATTTTAGTCATTGTATATAATTTCACATTTAAATTGGTAAAAAACACATGTCAATCTAGGGTAGTTTTTCTTAAAAACCATCATTCTTTTTTTGACAACAGGAATTAACTTTAAATTAATTACTGAAAAATTTGTGTTTTGAATTTTTAAAAATAGATTCCATATTTTTAAACAATGGGTTAAAATTATATTAAAAGGTTACTTTTATTATTTGGATGTTATGAATAGTAACTACAGTAATTTTTATTTACCACAGTTCATGGTAAATCATGTGAATTAGGGTAATAGACAATATGATAAAGATAATAAAATTACCCTAACACCTTCCAAAATTGTACTGAATGAATTAAATTAGACTAATATAAAATAAGGTTCATAATTGATTCATATAATTTATATTTTTATAAGAATTTGATGAGTTTATAATTAAAAAAAATAAAGTGACAACATGTCACTCTCATATATCTTATAAGTATAATAATTTTAATGTAGTTATTAGATTGATAATACTTAAAACATAAATAGTCCCAAAAATTCTAATGAAATTATATTTTTAATGTTCATTTATTTATAATTTTTATAGTTTATATAATTACCATAAATGATGACAAAATAGTGAAGTATAAATTTTTATTTATAATACAAATATCAAATAAATAGTTTTAAAAATATTAAAAGAAATATAATATGAAATAATTATTGTGAACCCTAAATTTTCTAGGTGAATATGACATGTGAAGAGTGTAGTAAATATTTATTTTTGAATTTATATTTGGTGTGTATTTTATTTAATGTAAAATAAATTAATAGTGTCACAATTCAAAGTACTGATATTTAATAAAAATTACATTTTTCTAAATTATTTAAAAAGAAAGAAAATATTTAAAAATAACAATGTCAAAAATATAAGGTCTAAAATTTCATAATTTATCAAATTATGGAAAATCAACAACAAATAATAAAATATTTATAACTATTGAATACATATAAGATAACTACCAAAATTAGAAATAAATATATCAAAAAAGACAAATCAAAATGATAAGGTTTAAAAAACCCATTTCTAAATTTTATTCATTGGGGGGATTTCGACACATTGTAAAATTAAATTTTAAATAATTCACATTGGAGGAATTTTAGTATAAAATATTAATTTATATTAATTTAATATATTTGTAATTTTTAAAGGTTCCCCTCACCCCTATTAAAAAATTGTGCCTCTCTATCTCTTTTAATAACTATTCTAAAGCCATTTTTTTCGGCCATGACCTATCCACTTCCTCTCCCAAGTCCCCTAACATCATATTAGAGGCCCAAAATTATGTATAAATCTATTCTAGAGAGACCATTGGTTCAAATCGAAATGAGATAATTCGAAAAGAGGTAATTTTATTATCTTCCCTTTCAAAATTATTTCCATCATTTATTTCCTCATTCTATGTTTTGTCATAATTAAATAATAAATAAACTATATAATACATGTTTTTATTTTATTATATTTTTAAAAAAAACTTATATCTCGTTTTATCTATCCAATGAATAACAATATCAACATCTATGTGTACGTATGGACAACCCTCTCCACGCGGTGGTGTAATTTTATATTCAACAAAAATAAATTTGGATGGGTATAAAAATTTGTAAAAATGAAGTAAATAATAAATTTATCTTGTTAAAAAAAATTTATAATTAATATTACCCTCACATTTTATACTATTTAACCATTAAGTGAAAGATATCATCGATCATGTGTACATACGACCTACCGTCTCCATGGCATGATGAGATTCATTTACCATGTTAACCATTTAAGAATGATTTTAAATTATATATAACAAAATATAATTAAATATCTGAAATAATAATTCTACTATATTTATGTATATTAATATATCATTTATTTCCTTCCATTCAATTCAATAAGGAAACATAGACAACGTTCATGCATACGTATTACCTACTATCTCCATTAATGGTGTATTCAATTTCACATATCTATATATTATTTATATATCAATACTGAATATTTATGATATATTAATCATTTTTCACTTTCTAGAAGTATGTAAATCAATATCAATGTAATAATATCAAGAATAACAAGTCAAAACACATATGTTAAATAAAATGAGTATTTCCCAAAACATTGCTTCAACATGGAATTGATAAATAAACGGGTAATACAAAGTCATAGGTGTGTGATATATGATATAATAAATATTATCATGGTTATTTTACAAGTTAATAATATGTTTAAACCCAATATACAGTAGTTTTAGGAACATATGAAAGAAATCAAACATGAGGTAAAGGATAATTTTTCAATATAAATTTCCCAAGGATGTTTATACATAAGTATTTACTGGGGTATATTTATCATCCACATACTTGTTTCTTAAGAATTTATGATTATTTATATTCTTATAAAAAACATGAAGTTAAATTTTTCCATGGGTAATTTATATTAAATGTTAATAAATGAATCTTTCATTGTTATTCAATTTATGGTACTTTTGGGATTTTCCGGCAGAAGTATGAGGAGAATGTTTTTTTATCTTATAAGGGTAGATATGATTTCTAAATATTCATAAATCCATATTTATATAAAGATTATTCTTTATTATTAATTTATTTTTTCAAAATATTTTTTTCATTTAAAAATGAATGGAATTTTGAAAAAATAAAATGTTTTTAAAGTAGAAAGGATATTTTCTTCAAGAATTATGTTCAATTGTTTTATCCAAATTATTTTCCATCTAAGAAGACACTCTAAAATAGTCTTATGATTATATCCCTATTATTAATATTATTTTATTTTTTTAATTATACAATGATCTTTAATATGGATTATTAAATGATGAATGATTTCTAAGAAATCCATTTTATTTCATGTGTTATGCTATGATGAATTATATTTTGATTTTTTGGAACATGTATGAATGATTTAATTATGATATGGGTGTAAACTATATCTCCCTACAATGCAATAGGTAATGATTTATATCTTATGAGATAGAAAATACTGGAAAGACAAGTGAAACCATTTCTGTAATACATGGCTAGAATGGAAATTGAATCTGGTTCAGCAATACATGGCTGGAGTGACATGAAATCCCACTTCAGTAATGAACTTTACCCAATATGATGGTATTGGAAGAAATGAATTGGCTACTATGAAATCATATTATGTTCATATTTTCATTCCACAATTTCATTTTTATTGATGTGATATTTTATCATGGTTGTTGTTCATTTATAATATTTGTCGTATTGACTACCATGATTTATTTAACGAATCCTGATTTTGACATTTAATCATTAGGTTCATTTTTTTAAATTCATATGATTATGGATTGTTTTATGTTATAAATGTTTAATATTATTGATAATTTGATCTCACCATTTTTATCTTTTCATTTCTCAAATATATAAAGAAAGTTTTTATATAGGAAAAAATGGGAAAAATATTTTTGGGCGATGTTGAACAACATCCACCAAAATGATTATTATGTTACATTTCTCCAATATAACTAAAATAAGATTGTCTTTTGGAATATGATTGTTTCACGTGTTAATTATTCCTAATATTTAATGTAATTTCCATGTACATTAATCTTGGGTTGCTTCATTGGGAACCACTAGTGCATCAGGAAATATACATTGGGAACAATAGTGTCTATGACACCACTTGTGGTTTTTTAAAAACATCAACAGACTATGGTAGGACTAAGTATTTTTTTTATCGAAGGTTTTACTTCTTTTATTTCTCTTTCATGAATAATACATATTTTATAATATGATAAATCCCAAATGAAAGTGTTCTTGGTCATTTATGGATTTTTATTACATAATGGGTTTTATAATTAATTTTTTATCAAATATTTTTATGACATTTTATCACATGGATACCCTTGATATTATTTCATGTTTACATATTCAATTTAACCACCTGTGATGCAGATAAATTTAATCATTCTTCGAAACCTCTACTTATAATATTTTATCATTCCAAATATCAAATTATTATATTAAAACCCAAAGTTAAATTATTTATAAATATTTTCATATTTTTTTAAAATTTTATGTAACATATTTTTGATTTAAATGATAGAACTATTTAATTCTTCATATTATATCATTAAAGAGATTTATTATGGTATCATACATGGATTGTTTCACATACCAGACATTTTTATTTAGGTAGGTTATAGATATTTTATTATAGTAAACTGGTAAATGTAATAACATATTTTACAATAAAGAATTATATTTTTTTAATTTCCGATTAGTTAAGTGTCTTGGATGTTATTTATGAAAACATGGGAAATTTTAATACTACCTAAATTATCATATTTTGGCTAGTATTTAATGGATTCTATTTTTTAAATTTTTTTATTATGGTAGTAAGTCTTGTTTGGATATATTCAAGGATTGATTTTATTTTTTTTACCTCCCCATATTATAGAAGGCTTAGGTGTACGGTTTTGTTTACCTATGTAGTTTTTTAAAAAATTCATAGAATTAGTAAAATTTATTTTAAAATTACTCTCGTAGATATGATTAAAACATGGATATATGAAGGAAGTGTTCACATAAGAATAAAAAGTGTTTATATTGAAGTTGATCATATAATTTATTGTTCTTAAATAAATGGGATTAATAATAACATAATTAAAAATATTTATATTTAAATAAATATTAAATTAAAATCACCATGTAAGTGATTTAAATTAAATTTATGTTTCTAATAATAATCTAAAATTTTAATTATTCATAAAACATAACATTTTATAAAATTATCAAAAAATAATTCTTAAAAAAATATGAAATATTTATCTGAAAAATAAATTTAATTTTTTAAAATATTTCTCTGTTATGTGGATAATTTATTTTTTAAATTTGATCAATAAATGTAATGAAAATCATTATTTGATAAATATTTATCTTTGAATCATTTAAAAAAATTGTCAAATATTATGAATTTTTTTAATAAATATTATTTCATTTTATAAAACAATCATTCATTATTTTCAAAATGTGGTTATCATATTTATACCAACAAATATAATTTCATTATTATAATAGTCATGAATAAAAAAAATATTTCATATTATATGTTTTTATTCATCATAACTCCTTATTGGGTATAATGCATGATATAAATGAATGTAAATTTCTTTGGAACAAAATATTTCATAAAATGTTATGGTGCCTCATTATACCCAAATAAAATGAATTTTCTAACAAAAATTATGTCACATTGATATATGAAATTAAGGATACTTCTACCTCATCTTATCCTCATGTTCCCATGTTGCTTCCTCAATTGTTAGTTTACTCTAGGATAATGTGGCAAGACTAGTGGTCTTGATTCATAGAATTCTTTCCTTATGATCCAGAATCTCCACTAGATATTCCTTATAAGAGGGATTTCACTACAATGTTATGAAAAATGATATTAGTAAATGTGATGGACCATGAATGTAAGTTTTCAAGAGATATTCATGAATATCTTCATGTAATTGAGAGATGATTTCTGTATTCACCAAGGACTTAGCTACCATCACTATTATATCAATAATTTCGAAGGGGGAAATATTACTATGGATCAAATTTCATTTTTATCAAATATTATAAAATTATTCCATAGACAAATTCATAGAATCACCTAGTCCCCATATTCAAATTAAACATCACACTGAAGGTTATCAACATAATTTTTATGGACCTTTTTTACTCTTGTTTGTAGAAAAATTGCTCAACCATTCAATTTAGTTCGATGAAATTTTTGTCACATTAACAATTCCAATGGAAGTTGTCTTCCTTTAGAGTTAACATGTAATTTGAATTTTTCATGCATATTATATTCAACCAAAAACCAAGATAACATCCATACAGACCAATAAAACATCCCATATTAGTCACATTTATAGTGACACATCATTTTATTACATGTATATTGGTTCATTTTATATGAATATTTATCACATTACAGAAGTTAATTTGTGTGGGACATAATTTTTTTGTGTATTTGGAAAATTGGAACATAGTATTATACCATGGTGGATGATCTTTCATTTATTATTTTTGAAATATTCTCACATATAGTTCTCCTCAAATTCATACCATACCTAAACTGTTCTTCATAACATGGGAATGAAATAAAAAAATGGGTGAGCTCTGATTCTATGTAAGGGTAAACATAATATATATAAAAATATGAACATATGAAAGAACAAGTTAAGAGAAATGTTTTATTGATAATGAATCAAAACATTCAATGTTCAAATCAAACGAATCTTATACCATTAATATGAGTTATGATAGAAATATTCTAATTTCGTAACTAATGAATCATAATGGAATAAAATAAAATGAGTCTATAGATAATAACATTGGAATAAGACATAGAATTTGTGGAATACATATAAGTATAGGGAATCGTATGACAAGGAATATAACTAATAGTTTAATATCATTTTAGGCCTAGCCAATCCACAAGTTTAGCCAAATTGGGATTTGGATGGACACCAATGTACTTTCCTTTTTAGGCTTGGTCAAACCAAACATAGTCCCTCGAATTTTGGTTTTGGAAAATACATGTGTACCTTCC
This sequence comes from Viscum album, assembly GCA_963277665.1. NCBI lineage: Eukaryota > Viridiplantae > Streptophyta > Magnoliopsida > Santalales > Viscaceae > Viscum > Viscum album. Next base: position 1,710,996,158 of record OY728152.1, on the reverse strand, counting down.
TCTTTGGGATTGGTATAAACACCCTTTTACAATTTAATATCATATATAATTTATTATTACCCAATGCATTGGAATGATAATTAGGAAAACTTATCATATAAGTGATAATGTACTCACTCGGGGCCAGCTAGGCCACCCCATCATATATGATCTAATGTGATTAATAAGCACAATGTTGGAATCCACATAATATATGATGTAATCGGCTTACCCAACTTTATCTGGGACACCACATAATATATGTTGTAATGGTATTACATGGTGCTATTTGGGGATCCCCATTGTATATGCAATAATGGACATACATGGCACTATATAGGACACCAAATCGTATAATATATGTCTATGAACCACAACATGAATAACATATAATGATAATTCATATAATGGAAAAAATCGTAGAAAACAACTCTTGTTCATTCATAACCAAATCGGACCATGAAAAAGAAAAGTTTTTACATCATCGTCCTTGAAACATTATTTATACTTGAAAATTAAATTGGATTCCGGAGAGACATTTGGGAACATTATTTTCCCATTTTAATGAAAACAGTTACATAAACATAATTCAATAAAATCATGAAAAATTAATAGATAGAGTAAAAATGGTATCATTAGATCATATCCCTTGTAAAAATAGGTAACACCAATAGATGACATCTTAAATAGAGAATAAATTTTTTGCATTATATAAATAAATTATTTAGTAACTGTTATTTCGACATTTATCTTGGTAAAAAGAACATATTAAATATATATATCATTTTCATTGAATATATAATTGAAATTATATATTGGATGATTTTAAAATCATTTATAAGAGTATTTAAAACTAAAATTAAAATTCAAATCATTTTTCATGAAAATAACCTTCTAAACATATAATGGAATTTTTGAATAACAATAATAATAATTTTTTAGAACCTGAAAAGTTTTAAAAGTACTTTTCAATGAAAATTATATTAAACTATCTTTTGATATCAATTTTTAAAACATTTCTAGAAAATAATGTTTTAGAAGAAAACATATTTATGTCTGAAAGAAGAAATAAAGTCATATTTTTTTAAAATAATTTATAATTTTTCAAAAGTATAAATTTTGGAAAAAATTGTAAAATTACCGATTATATTATAAATAACAATTTGATTTGAAAATTATTGAGATATTTTTACTGGTAGATCAGAATATTTTAACATAGGACACATGATCTTAAACAATTATAATAAATAGTTAGATTATAACACAAAATGCATACCCAATTGGAATCCTTAAATCCTAATAACCAATAAGGAATAGAGTAAAATGAAATAGAAATTATTATTAGTAGGAATATATTCACGATATTACAATTCAAATGGGTTTTATATACACCACATAATGGAATATGGGTGCATAACATAACATAGTTCTTAAAGATGTAAACTTGATATTAAAATCACTTACTTATTTTGTAAATTTTGATCATTAAACACCATGAATGATAGATCCTCAAATGGATATTTCAATAAAAATAAATAAAATAATCATAAAATTAGTTCAACAGAAATTATATATAAAAATTAAATGAAATAGGCATTGAATATGAAGTGTCGCCTATGGGAGTAAGAAATGAGTTGATAATCCATTAATTTATCTTCTAAATCTTCTTATTATTGTTCAGAATTCATTTATAATAAATATATTTTAATTATATATCCATAACATAAAAATATTCCTTAAAACCTTATAATATGTCATTATCTTGTGATATTTTATTACAAATTTATTAAAAATTCTGTGATAAATTTATGTTTTTTGTAATAACTACATTGTTATTCATGCATGTATTGGAATATAATTTATTTTTCTCAGACATAGATCATTGTTTCATCACCTAAATAATTTAAACCATGTCATAAAATTCATATGTATTTATTATATATTTTTATTTTTATTATTTCTTAGAATATGGTGATATGAGATTCAATCCACCTTTAGTGGAGAGAGTAGGTCGTAAGTACACACAATCAATGTTTTCATATTATTATCATGTTGAATGAATGAATGTTAATTTATATTTATATATATATATTATTAAACAAACATTATTATGTCATATATATGACATGTTATTTTAAAAACAATCCTCAATACATTCCATGTGTAGCATGAATGAGTCACATTTTATCATGATGTGGCAGTCCTCCCTAAACTGGAAGGATTTTATCATATTCATAAAAAATATAATGTAGGTTTTTTGTATAATAAAAAAATTAAATAAAAATAATAACATAATATATATCTTATATAAATATTATTTCAATTATTATCCTCAACCACTAAATTTCTTAATGAAAAAAAATTACATTAGTTCACGACGTTATAGTACACCGTACACATGAATGATGATATTATAACATAGTTGATGTAAATGTGATTGGTTTCAGAATGTAACATTAGAATAAATACATATTATAATATATACTCATTTTATTTTTTTAATTAATCAAAATATAGAACTAAATAAATGAGGTAAAGTAGGAAAAAAACAAAAGATCTATTATAAAATCATTACCACTTCTTTGGAAATCTTCCTTAGAAATCCTCTAAAACATTCAAGGGTTTTATTTTTTCTAAGAACTATTACTTATAGTATTAGTATAGGGAAGTGGAAAAGTGATTATTAAAGGTATTTTTCATTGAAAATTTAATAAGAAGAGTGAGTTCTGATTATTGTTGAGGAGGCATGGAATTCCTATAAATACTCAAATGAATTCACTTTTGAGAGGTCTCCCTTACTTCATGTGGATCCAAAATAGGAACAAAAATACAGTGGATAGTTATCTTGATTAATAATAAACTCTAACAAAAAAAAGATCTGCATTTTTTATTGTTCTTCCTCAACTCACATGTTTCCCTATTCATCATGTTTTATTATTTATTTTTGTAAAAAAAATCAACCGTAGGTAGTTAATTAATTAGGACCAAATTATGGTGAGAAATATTTACAATTTATACAAAAATATTCTCAAATATAAACATTATTTATAAAATAAAAATACCAAATGTGTTTTAAATTAATTTTAATTGAAGAACAAGTGACATACAATAATACTACTCTATCCCTAAATGTACTAAAAATATTTTTCTATTTAATGGTAAATATGTTAATTATGTAACGTCTTGGTTCTGAGTGCTGCCCAGAGGTGCCCTGTACCTGGTTAGTCAAATGTCCTCATGCTCATTTCCCTGAATGCCAGAGGCTTCCGACTAGCATTGATGGTCTTGGGTGTGATAGTGGGGTAACATTTCCCTAATTGGCAGATTAACACATCCAAATAAACTTATAACAATGGTGGAAGCATTGATAATACCATACAAAAGTAAACAACATAAGTCAAAAGGTAAATAAACAACTAGAGCTCATATATAAATGATTCATGATAAATAGTATCTAGGAAAATGGCCAAACAACTCACAATTTTGGAATTCAATACTAAATACAAGTAAAAAAGAAATTTAGTAAACAACTCAAAGAACAACGCAAGCCTCAGTTTGGTCCCATGCTCTCCATCTTCATATAAATCAAATACCTGATGAAGAAGGGAGCATTACCTTATCTATACCTGTAATAAAATACTCTTTTTCGTCACAAAATCCTAACACTAAAAGGGTGTGAGATGAATCCCACTAGGCTACCACCCAAAGATATGCGCCTATTTTTCAGTAAATATATATGGAAAGCAATAAGAAAAATGAATAAATAAACAAGAATGTAGTCAAAAGTAAATATTCCTTTAGTTTTAATTAAGTTCATTTACATTTATGAACATAATAAAACAAAAATTAAAAAAAAACCTATGGGATGTACTCACAGTATAAACACTTTGTTTCGGCTTAAACTAAGACTCATTAAGGAAGCACTCATCATCGATTCCCCCTACGTTCTCACAACGGTAAACCATAAACACTCTGGTGAAGCACTCAATGTCTAATTACCTATGTGTTCTTGCAACGTGGAACTATAGACACTCTGAGGGATCACATACGTTCATCCCCTCCAATGGTCTGACAATAAAAAATGAATTACATACAATTTGGAAAAGCCCTCAGTGTCCATTTCCCCTACAGTCTAACTACACCAGGTTCCCACAACCATATGAAAGTCCATAGGGCACAAATGATATTCCACAGCCAAAGTAAATCACAATATACTAACTGTATAAACAACTATAAGGAATTATACAAGTATTTTAGATAATATAACTCCATCCTACAATACTAGGCATGTATATAAAGCAACCTAATAAGAAAAACTAAACCAAATGATCAATAAAAAAACATAGGAAACACCTCTAAGAATGGAAATAAAACCCTATTCACAAAAAAGTTCCCTAACTCAAGCAAAAAAGTGTACCAGGCATCAATAGGGTTAAAATCCCTAAACACGCAATACCCCAATATAGTGTATTGGCACTTTTACACATAAAATTAAAAGAATAACTATGGAGAGGAATGAACCACCTAATTCAAATTTGTATGATCGATATAATCTGGCATCGACCCTTGATTTATCCTATAACTAAGTATATCTACAAAAATGTCTAAAATATTCGACCAAAGATATCTCATGAAGGATGTTAAAACAATATACGAGGCTCTAGAAGAAGGAAGAACTCAGAGTGGAGATTCCAATGCAATTAATAAAAGTTGATTCATAGAACAGCTAGTTTATCAAGGGCTCGGATGATATTCACACCCTATTGTCGCTCCTAGATGAGACGAATCGAGAAGAAGGCATTTTTTCCAATCAAGCATGACCTCAGTCTGATTTATCAAATAAAAATAAAATTACATGGCGTGTTCATTTAATTTACATTTCTTTTATATTCCTCAATCGACATCCACATTTGGAGGTCTCCAAGACACCCCACACGTCCATGTATTTGGTCGTTACCCGTCTAGTACATAGTCACCTACATCAAACAGGTACATGGAGTTTTCTTCTAAGTATATGACGTGTAATACTTAGATTTACATATTGTCTACTTTTTCAAAAAAAAATCTATAAAAATAGGATCCATGCATGAAAAGAAGCTCCAGGTTCCTAAAAACATATCCCTGTAATGAAATTAATCCTTTAATTTACATAATAATGAAACGAAGAACCGGAATTCTTGAAATTCTCTATCCACTGTGATCGTACATCATTATCCCTCTCCCATGTCTCGTAATGTACTCACTCGTGCTTCCATTGCATGCATACCAGAGGAACAGACCAGCCACAAGGAAACCATCGTGCATTGATCAACAATCCGAGTAGTATTCTCCTCGAATGAGGTGTATACCACTAACTCAACCTCCTTGGGTAGAAAAAATGAGACGGGTATAAAAAAATATTGTAGATTAGAAATGAGGAAGATGTTGTGCATAGCCCAGTACCAATGAGGAAATGGAAACAGATTGGAAACATGCCTGACTCTCTCAAAAATCTCAAATAGTCTAACATATTTTTTAGAAAGCAAGAAATGTCATATAATCCACAAGTGTCCCAACCTCTATTTGAAACACAGGAAAACATGGTCTCCGACCTCGAACTCTTGAGGTTGTCTCTACCTATAAACATAATATTTTTTTTGTAATGTGTTGTATACATCCACTTATGAATCACCAATATTTGTCCATTGGTCTCCTAGACAAGAAGATTCCCTAGCATAGCTGCCTCTCCTACCTCTAGCTAACATATTGGTGATCAGAATGGCATACCATACATGTCATCCTAAGGTTAAATATTAATAGTTTCCTGAAAACTATTATTTTAGGAAAACTCTAAAAGGGGAATGTGACCCTCCTTAGAACATCTAAAATCTAGGACTCAGGCTCAAATCCTATCCTCTAGCACCGGAATCGTATGCTCAGTCTGGACATCAATATGGGGATGGTAAGACATACTCAAATGTTCATGTGTACCACATGGCCTCTATATTCTCTACTAGACCCGATAAATAAAATAGGCTTTTCTATCTTAAATGATAGAGACTGTAAATCCATGTAAACGTACAATCTCTCAGATGTACAACCAACCATGCTCATCAACAATGAAGGTCTACTTGATCATTAACAAATTTGCAACATTTGTGATTCTATCCACAACAACCCAAACTTCATTATCCACTCATGGAGACCTTAGTAAGACTATCACGGAGTCTATCATGACATCATTCTACTTCCACTCGGGAATTGGACAATGATACAAAACCCCTACTTGTCTCTGATTCTCAGCCATCACCTGATGACATGTGGAACACTTCATGAAAAATGTAGAAATGAATTTCTGCATAACTAGCCACAAATACTAAGGTTTCATATCTCAATACATATGTGTGACACTAGGATGAACTGACCAAATAGATGAATGACAGTCCCACAATAGCTCATCCAGTATGTCTGCTGACACCTATACACGTACACGGAAAAGAATGATCTCATCCTCACCTACTATCCATCCATGAATCGGGTCCTCCCCTAACTAACTCTCTTATAGGACTATTCCTTCAGAATCTAATAGCTGAAATATTCCTACTCGATCACATAGATTATAGGTAACAACCACAGAAGAAAGAAATGTACACCCTATCTATCGTGCACCTCCAAATTCATCTCAAAGAGAAGATCCACAAGATACCACTCACTTCTGTCCTTTTTAACTGCCTATATCTAATTCCTTATCATCAATGAATCACCTACTACATTTCCTTTCCCATGAGTATAGGCAAGATCAATATCAATAGAATGAAGGTACTGAAACCACCATTGCTATCTCAGATTCATATCATGATGTGTATTGATATACTTGAGACTGTTGTGGTCATTGAAAACCACAATATTTTCTACCAACAGATATTGTCTCTAATAGTGTAATGCATGTACAACTACTGCCAACATGAGATTGTGCATTGGTTAATACCTCGCTTGTGGCCTCATGTGCTTAGACCCGTACTCAACGACTCCTTCCTAATGCATAAGCACAGGTCCCATCCTAATACTTGTTTCATCATAGAATATAGTATAGATCTTTACATGTTTTGGAAAAATTATTATTTGTGATGAAGTGAACCTCTCTTCAAATTCATTAACGGCTAACTCATGAGGATCTATCCACAGGTACTGCATACCCTTCTTAGTCAGACCCTTTAGTGAATCTACTACACCTGAAAATTCAGGTTTCAAATGTTTGTATTGTCAATCTAGACCTAGAAAACATTGTACCTCAAAGAGGCTCTTTGGATTCTCCTAGGAAACTACTACTCTCAATTTCATTGGGTCAACTGATCCAGAAGTCTCTGAGAAAACATTACACAAGAAGTTAACTTGGTCTATCTAAAAGTGACATTGTGATAGATTAGCATGTAAAAAATGATCTCTCAGAGTAATCAAAATGATATTGAGAAGTGTGGAATGGTTTTGTCGAGTGTGATAGTACACCAAGATATCATCCAAAAAAACCACAAAAATAGAATCCATGTATGGATGGAATACTTGGATTTATTAGTTCAATGAAAACTGCATGTGCATTTATGAGACCAAACGGCATAAATATGTAATCATATAGATCATACATGCTCTGAAAGGCTGTAAAATGTATATCAGATGGTTTAATCTATAACTCATGATAACTCGATATCAAGTAAATCATTGAGATCACATGGGCACCACAAAGATAATCAATGAGATCATCAATCCTCTGTAAGGGATATCAGTTCAAAACAGTCAACTGGTTTAACTTCTGATAATCCAAGCAATGTCAGAGTGTAGTGTCGGCCTTGTTTTCACATGGGGCTGGTGAACCCCAAGGAAAAGTGTTGGGTTGGAAGAATCCATGTTCCTGTAACTCCTCTAACTACTTCTTGATCTCTAGTAACTCTGGTATAGCAATCTTATAAGGAGGAATAGACATTAGTGCCTCTCATGGAACTAGATCAATAAAAAATTCCACCTCTCACTCTGGAGGAAAAACTTAAAAGTCCTCTATAAAGAAAACCCTAAAACAATTGGACACTTGATGAAAGTCCAATTTTGAAGTCCCCTGGTCGTCCTAATATAGTTTATAAATATGGGCGGTTACTCCTCCCAACCCATGTTGCTTGGGTCCTACTCCGATTTCCAGAACATCCCATTCACCCTTCTGTAAAAAGGATCCTCCCTCTGGTGACATAAAACTCACCCTACGATGATAGTAATCAAAAAACTCTTGGAAGGTAACTAACCAGTCCATCCTGAGAATGACATCATATCTAACATTATATAACACATAACGGTTCCATGAGATGTAACAACCACCAACCACTAGCGGTAACTCCTTGAACTGATCTACAATATACATTATTGTACCCAATTGAGAGTGAAACATCAAGACATCATCATAAGTAATGATACAAAACACCTGGCTCTTCACAATAGCAACAGATAAGAAACTATGAGAATACCTTGTTTCGAAAAGTACATAAGCTAAAACTGAGGAAACTATGATCATACCTTAAATTGTATAGGGTCTAGGATCCTGCTCATAATGGGTCTACTTCACAGCAACAGTTTGGCCTATACTATGACCCTATCACCCTATTGGACCCCACTAAGATGATCCACAATGTTGTCACTGAAAGCCTGCCGACTGGCTACCACAGCCACAACCTCTACCTTGGCTTGACTGGATGGAAAAACACGAGTTCTCATATTATTGAGAAACTGGTGGTGCTTCTCATGAAAGAAGAATAATAGAGGAACGCCTGTCACCAGATGATGGTGTGAAAATATGACAAAAATGAAAAAGATGAACCATCTTGATTCATGATCATCACTCCACTAGGTCTCTCTAGATATGTGGCCTTGAATTTCCACTCTTCCCTCACTAGTTATACACCGCCTACTTACTAGAATAATTATCCTGATTCCCCGGATCTCCCCACGTAGACTACCTACAACACATCCTACTATCAATCAGAGGGGTACCAACTCCAGATGTTTAGCCTCCTTAGCTCATTAATCCATAATCCCTCAGGTTGCTCTCTATGATCAATGCATGGTTGGCTATGGATGTCTTAAAAGTCAACCTAAATATGTTCACATAATATCTAATTTCATGCTAGAGACCATCCTCAAAAATCCTTGCTAGAAATAAGTCAACAAATTCTATAATGGTTATAAAGAAATACAACTTTATGAAGTGAGAAGAATACTCAATAATAGAGAGATTACCATGTTCCATACTCATGAACTATCAAGCTCGACTGGACCTCAAATTTTCTAGGTTGATGTAATCATAGAAAGAATGCTAGAACTCATCCCATTCCATAACCTACTGGTGTCCCACCTATGAGATAACTTCCACCATATCATGGTAGAATCCCGATGCATGTATGTAGAGTGCTTCACCATCATCTCTGGAGGCATCTCTAGATGCTCGAAGAACAACAACATGGCTTCTAACCGTGACCCTGTAGCCTGAGGTCCTCCATCACCTGAGAAGGTTGGAGGAGGAGGATGCTGAAATACCCACGTCCACTTTGTCATTGAAGGCCCCGGATGTGGTACTCCCATAAAGGTTAGGTTAAACCTCAAGAATCCCACTCAGAATTGTGCATCAGGGCCGGCATCCAGGATAACAGCTGGTGACAAGACAAGTATTACTGGAGGATCTACTGGTAATCCCTAATCATCCATGTTTGGTGTCTATTAAATTCCTTGAATCTAGTGAAAAACTTGAGGTTTTCATGAGAGAATGAATCTACAAGGTTAAGTGTATACCTTAGTTCATGATTACTAAGGCCTATATCATAGAAGTGCAAGGATGGAACAAGATAAGGAATTCCTTCTTATTTTTTCAAAATAGGGATACATGGCGTGTATGCACCCCACAGGGCGTGTCCTTTAAGAATTCACATGGGTGTGTAATCTTGAAAAACCTCATCGTGTAACAACCCATAAAGATGATGTGTTCTCCCAAGACCTGGCTTGTACTTGAATCTTTTTCTCCTTCTCAAGTTCTTCTATAAAAATAACCAAAAATTATCTTCTAGAATGTGACCACATGACATGTTCATGCCAGACACGTCGTGTACTATAAGGATTTCAAAGACCCGTGTTGTTCGCCATAGGGAGGGATATCTGGGTTACAGTACACATCGTGTTCAATATTGGCACAATTTTTATAAAATATGTCTCATACATTTGTGTCATTAATAAAACAGGTGGAAACATGGTTTATACTACATGTCATGTACGTCTGGTACAATGCGTGTGCCACCAGAGATTTCCCAACCACGTATCTCTACCCACACATGTAGTAACATGGTTAGAGACTACATGGGGTCTTCCTAAAGTATAGGGAGTGTACTTAAAAAAATAGTGCCTTCCTGAATAGAAGGGTATATGGCATCTAATTAATCAATTTACACTGTGTATTATGGTTTTTTTGGACAGTAATCCTAAAAAACTACTGTGAAACCCATAAATCAATAAATCAAAAATTAATGTTCCAAATTTTGAACTGTGGGGGCCCATACTCCCCATGAATCAATGTTTTGATTCTTATAGATGTCATGTGAAAGCATAATAGTTCAATCTATTACATCATCCACCAAATTCTAATCTATGATGGCCCATAACACCTGAGGGACCAAAATTTGGCATTTATTCAAACAAAACCATATACAATCCAAAACACTATCAAATAGATGGTATTCTATCAGTGCATCTATCAAAACATCATGAATATATTGCACAACATCTTACCCAACAACATGAAATCTGTAATTCACCTTAAATGGCATGGAAAAAATGCATGACATGTGATCTCTAGAAAAATTTTATATGATGAACGAGAAGGAATACCATCATCTCATTGGGTTGCAACAAAAATAGAACCTCAATAACATAATCAATAATATAAATATAAATTTGAATCACCCAATTGTGAAATCAAATCAACCCAAATTATTAAAATACCATAAATTTCACAATATACATTGTAAATTGTATGTTCCCTATAAATGGGGTTGATAATCACGATAAAAGCTTATTACCAAGTACATATTCCTTCATATCCCGGGTTATAAGCTCTAAATAGTATTTAATGAAGAAAATAATTATCCTATACCACATTTTAATATCCCAATTTTGGGTGGGTCCTTGAGGTTCCCCATACCTGGTTGGTCACATGGCCCCATGAGAATTTCTCCAAACTTCAGAGGCTTCCGACTAGCACCGATGGCCCTGGGAGTTATAGTGGGGAAATTATTCACTCATTGGAAGAGTAAAAAATTGTAATAAATAGATAACATTATAGAAATATGTAATAATACTATAAAATAGTTTATAGTGGAAGAAAACAAGATTATATAAAATTGGAGATCATATATTAGTGATGCATGATACATTGTATTATGAAGAATAGCCAATCACAATGTTGGACTGAAATAAAAAATCCAAGTACAAATGAAAACAAGTAAACAAATCGAATTGAATCACAAGACTCAGCTTGGTCCCATGCACTCCATCTCCACAGAAATCAAGTACCTTGTGTAGAATGAAGCCCACCCTTATCTATACCCACAATTATATACTCTGTTTGGGTCAAAAAGCATGAACCAAAAAGGGCGTGAGATGAATCTTGCTATGAAACAACCCAATCATCTGTTCCTAACAGTCAGTGAATATATATGGTAGGAAATAAGGAATGTGAAGCGATAAACAATGAATTTCTCAAAAGTAAACAATACAAACACTATTAGGGGGCACACACATCAATCCATACTATGGGCTCAAAATGTAAAAAGTATAACTGACATCGGGGAAATCCCTTAGACCCCATTTCCCCTATGGTCAAACTACACAAGGTTCCCACTGACATGTGTAAGTCCATCTTTCACAAATGATATTCTGTAGCCAAAGTAAATCGCAATATAGTACATTTCTAAAGAGCGACAAGGGATGAAACGAGTATGTTAGATAATATCCCTACATCCTATAACACTTCGCATGAAAAAAAAATAAACCATACACGAAAAATAGGGCCAAATGATCAATCCCAATACAAACGTGGAAAACACCTCCATTCATAGAAAAATAGTCCTATTCAAAAACAAGATCCCTAACTCAAGAAATCAAGCATATCGGGCATTTACATGGATCAAATCCCCAAAAATCAATACACCAATAGAGTGTATTGGGTTTTTTTCGCATAAAAATCAAATAATAACTATGTGAAGGAACATACCACTTACCTTGGCATTGTACGATCATTATACTCTAGCGTTTGTACTTGATTTGGCCTAGAATGATGCAGATATACAAAAACATCTAAAACATTCAATAAAAGATATCTCACAAAATAAGAGAAAACAGAACATGAAGATCTAAAATAAGGAAGAACTCACTATAGTGATTCCAACGCAATCAAGGACATTTGATTAAATGAACGGACGGTCGATTGGGGGCTCAGAGAAGAATTGTTCCCTACCGTCACTCTTGGATGAGACAAGTTGAGAAGAAGGCATTTTTACCAATTATATGTGATCCCCGGTCTAACATAACCAATAAAAAAAATTTACACAATATTTTCATTTAATGAACATGTTTTGTACAATTATTGACTAGACACTGCTTTAGGAGGTCTCCAGGAAACCCCACATGACCATGTAGTCGGCCGTTACACTGCCAATACACTGTCACCCACAGAAACTGGGTTCATGACGTGTACTCCAAAGTACAGGGTGTGTACTCGTTAAATTTATATATTCTCCTATTTTCCTAAAAACACAATAAAAACAAGATCCATACATGAAAAGAATATCTAGGTTCACACAAATAATAATTTAAAAATCATTCCATAAAATTTAAATAATTAATATTTATTGATATTTGAAAATAAATTTTGAGAAAATTGTGTTTTTAGTAATTGAAAATCAATTAAGAAAATTGAATTTATTATGAAATGACAAAAATTACAATGTTCACATTGTTCATATAATATTAATTAAAGCATATTATGAAAATTATAGAAATCGAATAAATTTTCTTCACACCTATGTAAAATGATGTATTTATCTATGAAAATAATTTAAAATAATAATTTATTCAATTTATATTATATTATTATTTTGAGTATCGTCTGATATATTTAATTAATAACTAAGTAATTACTATGTCGGTGTTTCATATGAATTTAAATATACTATAACATCCGAAAAAAATTAAAATAAATTATCATTATTAAAAAGGTAATTCATCATCGAATGTAATATATATAACCAATCATATGTATTTCATTCCATACACCAAATCCTTATAGAAATTATAATGGTGAATGGTGATTTCTTCTTTTTATTTACCCAACTCATTATATTGGAAAAGTTCATGGAATAGTTTCCCAAAAAAATATAATTACAGAAAAACTAAAAAAGAGTTGAGATATATCTATAAAAAGGGGTTTTGACAATTTTTAGGTCATTCATTCATATTATATTCTATGATAAAAAATGATGTAGACACATTTATTCATTATTAATTAGAATCAACTTTAACTGATTTGACTTAAAATTGTGGTAATAAAATTATGTATAACATATTATCAATTAAAAATTATAATGATTCCAAATATGGAATCGATTTTTTAAAACACGACACATTGAAATAAAAAAAAATTATTTTAAAATTTTTCCAAATAATGTAATGAAATAATCATGTTTTTTAATGTGAAACTTTACGAAACTATTATAATGTTTTTAAAAAAAATTAAATTGAATCTTGATTCCAATGAATTAAATTATATATATTACACTATCATTTAATTAATTATACATTTAAATTAAAATAAAATAATATGTAATTATATTAATTATTTAAATGAATGGGTTGAATTTAATTAAAATTATTAATTGGTCACTATTTGTAAAAAAATTAACATATTAGAAAAAAAATTGTACCTAGAATATTTTTGATATTCCTCAAACTAAAATTATATTTTAGTTATTTTATATAATTTGTTTGAAAGTTAATTTAAAATTATTTTATCAATGAAACTAGAAACATAACATTCAGAAAATATAAAATTTTTCGAAAATATTTTTTAAATGATTCTTATTTTATTTCTAAAGAATAGATATCTAAAAATCATTTCAAAAAAATTTATTTAAATATTATTGTTCATACTATTGTATTACACTATTCTAGTATCTAAAAGATAATTATTATATTAAATAATACTATTTAATGTATACTGGTTTCGATATAACTAGGTATTTTTTTTGTGAAAGATAAAATTAGTGTTTTGTGTGTCACCAACATAACATGGTGATTTGTATAAATAATTCTTAATATTATGTGGATTTCATCACAACACATAAATAAATTAAATATATTTGAATTAATAATCTATCAAAACATGGGTTGTCAAATTATATCCCCATTAAAATTAATTTAACCCTCAACATTCATCTGGGTAATCATCGAAGTAATACGTCAATGTTCGGTTCATAGAAACTGACCTTGTAATATTTAATAGGAAATCTTTATATGATGTCAGTATGTTAGAAACATAATTGTTATACAGTGTAACTCATAACCATGTTTCCACATCGAAAAGCATTGGTAATAAGTGAAAACATGGATATATAATAGATAACGGACACCCACATATTGATGGAGGTTGGTAAAGAATATGGTCATTATAATGTTAATGAATACAAATATGTAAATCAAAGAGTCGACAAAAATGCCATTGACCTCATAAAAATCATGATTACTAGAAAAAAAATCAATACCATTTTACAAAATTTGAGAAATTATTAGTAAAAGATATACTAACTTGATTTCATTAGATCATGTCAATATCACCATGTATTTATTCCATGACAAATTTTCACTATATATCTTCTTATAAGAAACATTGAATAATGATTTATGAATTAATCACTAATATATCATATGATCATTAAATATAATAGTTATTTATTTATTATATCATTTTTTTTCACAGAAAAAATGATTTCATAGGTTATACAATATGGATAATTCTACACATGTTGAATTAATATGTTATTCTCTAAAACCACATATGATGTTTAACATGATACAATACATATATGGTAATACTTGTAACTGTTCGAATATAATATATTTATAAATAATGTTACTAAATTTCTCAAGATCCACTTAATTATAATCCTGTTAACATCATAAAGTATTTCTTTAATGTCACATACTAAAGATGTGAATATCATTATCAAGTATTCCTTTGAATCCTGATAAAAAATAAATTACAATTAAAATATATAAAAATCATATATGCATCATCATTCCTTACATATAATTTTTTTATATATTCCTTAAATCCAAAAATTCTAAAACATTGTCAAAAAAAGTATGAACCACATTGTCAAAACATCCATTATTATTTCAAGGTAAATCAAAAACTATCTAATTTACATTATCCATATTGGTCATCTATTTATCCAAACTATAAATTATTTTCGCATCTATAGAAACATATTATTTTTTCGAATCTATATATCAATTTTCCTATAAAATATAACATTTCTATAAAAACTATTTTTCTGGATCAACAATACCATTTAAAATATTCTTTAATATCCATAAGGAACAACATCTTCAATAATTATTTCAATATTACGTGATTATATATCATAATCCATGAATTAGAATAGATTAAATCATTTATCATTCAACCTCATCCTTATGCCATTAATTATGATTGATCATCGTATTCCTTAATACCTCTTTTCATTCGTAATTAATTCATAGTCTCATTGTCATCAAAAGTATAATCATTAATCATACCACCTTGTAGAATATCATAATTCTATTCTCACTTAAGACAAAAATTTCAATAATTCCAAGAATTCTGAAATTTGAAAATATCAATTTTTTATGATATCATAGGGAGACCAATATTACATTCAATTGAATTAATATAACTATTCAGTTTTCATTTATAAATACATTACGTGTATACTTATATTACACAGTAAAAACATATTAGTGTTCTTATAATATTTTTAATTGGTTCATTCTTCCCACATTATCAAAACATTGGAAACTAAATCGTATTTATGTCATGGTTATCATCACATAATCTCTTTATATAACATGTTCCTTCTCTTCATTAGAAAGTATAATTGACAGGTAAGGAACATATTGTTAATCATGTTCCATGAAATAATGATTTGTGATAATCACAAAAATATTTATTGTACTCATATAATCATTTGTATTCTTATTATAAATGATTCTGTCACATTAAATGTTAACCAAATTCCATATGGTTCCCTATATAGTCTAAAACCCAAAAAATAGTTTTTTGCATCACTAATCATAGTGGGAAACAACATAATCATGATAATTCACATATAAGTTAAATAGATTAGGAGTCATTCTTTAAAATATTTCACCATAATTTTAGAATATGTCATTCATAGGAACTATCAATTTGAAAAATTCACAATGGTTGATACATTTTTTTTAATTTATAATGCATGACTACTGGGAGTGCCAAACCAAGGGGGAAACTAGTTCCATTGTCTTACACCATTTCATCATTGATTCAAACTTAATATAGTGTTTTTATCACTTTTTCCCCTATGTAAAATTCTCCCAGAGCAACATCCACATGTCGTTTCATGTTTGGGATGAAATTTTTGGGGAACCACTTGTTATATCCTATAAAATAATTCACGGAAATTTTACAATACTTTGAATCATTATTATACTTATCCTTTGATACATTCTTCTACATATCCATAGGAATATCCCTTGGGAACAAAAAATGATTCTATTCCTAGTTTCCATTCGTATTATAGATGTATCTGATTAGTATAAATGATATATATTGAATAATAATTATTTCCTAAATATTTATTAATAGTTATTTTCTACTCCTTTCATTTTTTATGAAAAATTGAATTAATGTTTTTTAATATGTACGATCGATCGTCCCTATGAACGGTGTAAACTATATTCTATCTATAAGATTAATATATAACTAAAAATACAAATACAGCTAATTTGAATGATATTAATATCATTAGTACATTTTTGGATATTATTTGACCATGATCACATTATAGGGAATAAAATAACTGATATAAACCAAACATGAAATAAAAATCCATTATCATTCGAAACATTGATTTTTTACCAAGAGTTGTCAATACATGGACTATGAAAGACTATAATAAATTCATATATAGCATGAGATATTTTATTAGGATTGTTAAATATATATTTTCAAAACCTTTTTTTATTATATAGGATTTTTTTAAATTTAAGAAGGAATTTTAACATAAGGTAATGGTTTCTCTTCTCAATTTTCCATGAATGACACATATATATTTTTTTATTTTTTCTATTATGTTGTGAGTAAAATCACCGTTTGATATTGTATATCCATATTCATTTTCACTTCAATTAATTTTATTTTAATTTTACATTAGTTATTTTATTTTTATTATCGTTCAATAATTGTTAATATAGTATGGTATTATTCCACACTCTCATAATTATTCAGGATTGTTTTTTATTATCAATTTTGTAAATTAATTTTATTTAATTCATAAAACAAATATATATACTTATACTCAAGTTAATAATTATATTCTAATTCATTATTACAACTTTACATAGATCGGAACATAAAAATATTTACATAATTTTTTAGAGAAAAGGAAACATTACTTCTTATCTATATTGAAGATGATTTTACATCCTTTTACATGAATTATTTTTTTCATAATTTAAATTATATTTCAAAATAATTATTTATTAATAAAAATATTTACAATTTTTTTCTTAATAATTATTTTTAATGAAATAAACTTCTATTTTATCAAATATGGCACATTTTTGTTAAACCATAAATGGTAATTGAGTTTTCTTTTCCTGTAAAAAATAAACATAATTTATTTATTCTATGAAAACACAATGTTTTAAGGAATAATTTATAATTTATAAATGTTACTTTCAAAGAAAAATACATACTAATTTTTTAGTGAATTATTTTCTTTAATAAATAAAGTTTCAATTTGAAAATGTTAATTTCCTAAAAACTGTTATTAATTACATTCATGTATTTTTTCTATTCATCATTGAACTCTGAAAATTATTGCACATATGATCCCCTTGGGATGTGTTATATAGATATTTTCATTATTGTTAATTTTTATGGTAAAAAATTTGGTTTATGAAGGATTATTAATTCTATTACCATTCACCATACTACTTTCAATGGATTATGATTATATTTATTTGACTGGGGAATGTATTATCTTTTAAAATTTTAGGTTCTCAATATAAATATATATACTAATTAAGTTTCATCCATTTAAAATGATTAATTCATTAGGAATAATATGTGATTAGTGGGGAATGGTTCTGTATATCCCCTCAATACATTAACATGTCTCATGATAATAATCAATATGCTAAATTATAATGGTTTCTTACCACTAATTTTAGTTTCCTTATGAAATTTATTAATATCATGATTTATATATCATCATTATTTATTACCTCATTATGATATCATTAATTTATTTCCATGTGATTATTAAATTAGTGAAAATATCCATATACATATTTTAAGATCAATAGATTATGTTTATGGATTTAAATTATCATCATTTACTTCTACAGTATTATGATATTTTCATTTGTTATATTGATTGTGGCAAAAAAATTCCTAGAAATAATTATTATGAATAATTATTCTTTATAGATTTCAATTTATTCATACCAATACTATGTACATAAAATCACCCATTTCATATGATTTAATTTTCTAAGGACACAAATAATTGTTTTTTGTTGATATGTATGGATCTTCTTGGATGAATAATTTCATTCTCAATTAAAATATTTCTTGATTTTAATGATATCAAATGCATGTGAAGATTAAATATGTATCTAGAATATTATTAGAATTTATTATTATTTCCATTAGGATGTGATAAATTTAATCTACATCCATATTATGAATGTAGCCACTAAACATTTAAAAATAATTCCATTTTATTTTCATTTAACTACTTCAATTATTGGTGATTTTAAATACTATTAGTGTTAATAAAAATCATTCTAGAAGAAAATAATCATTCCACATTGAAATTAATATTTTAAATAAAAAAATTTCTCAAATAATATTTATTTTTTTACTAAAAAAATTGATAAATATAATGGATTTATTTAATAATTCCAATGTAATTTTGACTTGATATAATATTCATCATGTAAAATTCAAAACAATATTCCTTTCATATTTTCATTAAAAATAAAAGGTACCTCATTCAAGAAAATAAGAAAAATTACACTTAAATAATTGTAAAAATAAAAAAAATTTAAAAATGACATTATTATATCATTGAAAAAAAAATTTAAATCATTTTTATAAAACCTAGACACGGAATGAAAAATTTATTTAATAGAAAACAGAATAATGATAGTTTTCCAGAATTATATTATTTTGGGTTCATGAGTACAAAATAGTGAAAAAATACATGATTTTTTTATAGATATGACTATAGGAGAAGAAAATATTTTATAATCTTGAGAGTTTGATCATAATTTATCATCATCTCATATATAATTATTTTTTTTATAAACACTAAGATTGTATTATAAAAACATTTCCACTTGGTTAAATTTTTAATAATAAACCCATTAAATTAATAAAAAATATGGATAAAAATATACCATAATTTCATGGAAATGAATCATAAAAGACATTGTTGGGTTTTATAAAAACTGCAAAAAATAAATATGTCATGAAAATGGGAGTGTCCCATAGAAATAAAAGTGAGGCAAAAATCACTAACCCCAAATCTCCACACAATTAATAAACATTAAAAGAACCTTTATGAATAATTATTTTTATATATATAAATATAATTTGGAACAATAATTATATATTTTATATTATACATGACTTACTCATAATATATTATCATTCATTTATAAATAATTATTTCATAAAAAAATTGTTTCATGTAATTACATATTTGTTTTTCATGTATTATTTGGTGTTATAGTCATAGTATTTTAACATTGGTTATGGTTAAATAATATTTGAAAATATTCATAATAATATAAATCTAATATATAGTAGTTATATAAATATTTATATTTCTCTCTAAAATTATGACAAAGAAAAATGAATTAAACCATTAATGGAGACAATAGGCAATACATACATGTGAACATTATTTCTTGTTTTTTGAAAGATAGAATGAAATAAAAGTCAATATTAAGACAAATGAAATGAAGTATTTCCATTTCATGGATAATATAAATATTTATTAAACATATCATCATCATCATCATCCATACCAAAATAAAATGAAAAAATATACCAAGTCTTTGTGGTGGTTGTATCCCAAAAATACGCAAGATTATTTTTATCATTTTTTCATTGGATTGTATGTTAAGGAATTTTTGTGATATTATATTTAATAAAGTATAATTATTAAAGAAAAATTATTTAAATTTTTGTAATCCATAATTATATACATTCAATATATGTAGTTATTTAAAATAAATAAAATTGGTTAGTGAGGATGTAGTCTTCCATATACATGATCGGAAAATTTATTTTCCATTTGATTGGGGGGGTGGAAATATATTATTATATTTACAAAAAAAGTCTATGTATATTTATGATAATAGAAAAAATTTATAACTTAATTTTTGAATTTTATATGTGGTGGAATATATAATATTTCTAAAAAATATGGTTAAGAAATATACCTCATCTTCCGAAAACATCTTTAGGTTTATACCAAAATCTGTAATTGTAGGGTTTTAAAATAAAAATTGGGACTATAAGAATGGTTTGGGATGTATATAATTTATTTTGTTATGTATTGGATGAAATTAAATTTGTATACTGGAGAGGAGAGGGTATTTCCTTATATAAGTGGGGAAGTTAACCCCCATGGAAAGCACATGAAAATTTAACTAAACAATGAAAAATGACAAATACATTACAAAAATTGTTTTTACAAAATTAATATATATTCCAATTTATGATATTTTAAGGATTAAAAATGTACAAAAATTAAATTTCTACATACTAATTTAAAAAAATACCATTATAATTTTGTTTAACTCATGATAAACGTTATTTATCCTAAATCGTAATAATTAAATTTTACATATTTTAACTTCCCTGTGATTAAAAATTAATTTTTAAATTATATAATAACATTAAAAATTTTCATTCTAAATGTTAAATACTTTTATTAAATAAAATTAATATAATTTTACAATTTCAATTGAAAATTAAACCCATAAATGCGATGAAATGGTCATTTTCTTAAGAAATGTTTTTCAAAAGTATAATGTGTTTTTAAATAATATTCGAACATATTATTGATTCAGTTGAACTAAATTTTATTAAAATAACATAATTGAATTATTAGTTTATTTAAATCAATATTAAATAATAAAACATGTTAGTTTTTTTAATTGAAATGGATGTTTTGATGAAAAATTATTATTTTTGGCCATTTATAAAAAAAATTATTTTTAGAAAATTCCAAACCCTTGAATCATCCCTCTTATAATCAATGACTTGAGATGGGGGTGGAATGTTACATGGAATTGGGCAAGTCCCCATGACTCTAATGGATGTAAATAAATACAGAAGGGAATCAATATATGCGGGGGTTATTTATCATTTGAAAATAAAACAATAATCCAAACATACCATAAAAACCAAAACAATACGATATTCATGATATGAAGGAATTAATACTCAACAAGGACCATTGATATTAAAATAACCTAAAACTAAGTACCATAGTGAATGAATAAAACATCAAAGAACACAGTGGAAGACGAACTAACAAATCACAATGTCTCCAATGAAATTTCCATAAACTATAACTACAACTCAATGTTCAATAATTATGAACTACCACTAGATAAGTGAAATGTTTTACCATTAAATGTTTCTTGATAAACAACGTCTATTAACACTCACATTTTAAAAGAAGGGGTGATTGTTGAAGCCAAGTATAATTTCACAAATGACTTCCCTACTCACTCAACCAAGATATAACTATTAGGCACATGTTATAAAATATATAAATAAAAAATTTACCTAAGATAACCTAAAATAATTTATCACAATGTAAAAACCACTTTTAACAAAATAGATTTCCAAAAATAAATTGTATCCCCTGAAATAATCCATGCATGTTCTTTAATACCATTCAATATTTATATTTTCTTCTATTACCTTCAAATCCACAAAGTCACATATCAACACATCTAGAGATGAATTATTTTTTATGATAGATCCATAACCTTGAGAGGTATCTTGTCGATCTACCAAGTCATCACAATGTAATGAAATATTGTATTCCATTATGCATTTTGTACCAAGCGCCTGGTCATATTTCAAAAAATCAAAATAAATTAAATATGACCAAACACCATCTATTATCCCAAAACATAATTTAAAAACACAAATTTCAACCATATCAAAAAAGATATAATTTTATTCAAACACTTTACAAACAACCATTTTTATCTATTTAAACAAAAACATAGTTTTTATGAAATAATTTAACTTAATTCATTTAAAAAAATTCAAGAAAAATACATTTTAAAATCAATAATTCAAAATAATGATACCAAATCTATTTCATTACAAATTTCTGCAAAACTACCAAACACAACAACCATAACTAAAGAGGGACTCAACCATTATATGAACCCAAATTTAAAAACCAAAATCATGTAATTTATCCATTTTGGAATAATAAATTCATTTTCTAAATATTAAAGTCGTGAGTGAAGCAACCAACCTGGAGAATTTGGTGAAAATGATATACAACATGAAAAAAGTTCCACAACACCTAGTTTTCTATCCATAAATTATCCATATAAGTCTTCCCCTATTAACTAAAACGAAAATCATATCATATTTTGTGAAAAAAATTAGATCAATCAAAAATATATTCAGATCAATGAAACGATAGAGATAAAGATGTAGATCTAAGAAAAAACACCTTTAACAACAATGAATGATGACTTAACTCAAAAATCCATTGTAAAATCACCAATATAAGACTCCATATTTCATCCAGATTTATAGAAAACAATTCCTAGCCTATTCTATGTTATAATTTTTAGTTTGGTCCAAATATGTTCCTTTTGACATTGATCACATTTTTCACCATCTCTGTATAACTCCTATCATATAAAAGAGTTATCTTCAGGTGAATCTTCTTCCTCACCCTTAATTTATATTTCCATTCCTTGAAGGATGCACTAATAGTAACTACATCTTTAAATTTCACTAAATTCAATTATTTACCATATACCCATGACAGATATATTTTCCTTATTCATGATGAATAAGTACATCATTCTCTGAATTCTGAATGTATGAGGATTCAACGATTTGTTAAAAAATTCATCAAAATAGTCCCATCAATTATCATGGTGAAATTTAACAAGAAAACTTAAATCGCACAACTAGCCTAAAAGATATTCTAGAATATATGTCATCATATTGTCTTTTAGATCTCCTGGTGTGCCGATGAAATCAAATATATGACTCATCATATTCGGCCACACCAATTCCTTTTCTAGTTCCAAATGACCCGAATATATGTATAGATACTAAGTGTATAATTATATTGAATGATCCACTTGACATTATTCATCTATTCGATTCCCCGTATCCACATCGTCAAAAGCATGGACTATACTCTGAACATCTTTTTGAATCACCTATGGCCACGGGGAACCACATTTTCAGCAGCTTCATCCTTTTAGTTTCTATGATTCATACCATGATCCATTTTTCAGCCAAAAAATAAACAACAAATGTCTCACTATATATTAAATATAGGATTATAATTTCATAATCCACCAAAACATACTATCATTACAATTCTATTTTAAAATCTATATTCTCTTTATTAACAATTTCTTAATAGATTCATGATGATTATGAGAATGAAACCATTTAAAAAATACAACAATCATTCTCCTTTTCAAAAGATATCATTTGAAATAAACTCAATCAAATTTAAAAAATTCACATTTTTTAAACCAAAATCATAAGTCATTATTCAAAACGAAATATGCAGTCATAGTGGAAATCTATTCCTATAATTCATGATATTCTTGTCTAATGTTAAAAACCCATGGATATGATTTTCCAGTTCCTATAAATTCCTCACTAAAATTTAGGCACACAAACCACGAGTAACATGGAGTTCAACATAAAATGATAGGTACATATGTTTATTCTCTACATTTCATGTTCTATAATACTACTCTTTTATACAATTCAAACTATATAATAACCAGAATGAAATCCACCTCAATGAATGTCAAAAAGTACCCTTACTAATACCAACCATGACAAATACCACATGTTTCATAAGTAATTTTGAAGAACCAAGTTGATACACCTTGTAACTTCCCACTTAAACTCATTTTCATTAGAAGGCTGTGTCATTTTTCATGTGTATAAGATACATCCTAATGATTCCCAGGGATGATAATAAATTAAGATGGGATTCAATATAAATGGGGTATTATTTTCACTTTAACAATAAAATAACCCACCAAAGTTACAATAACCAAAAATTCCACTATAAGATGCACGATAGTAATGAATGATAACTTAACAAAATCCATTGATATAAAATCCTAAAAAATAATGTACCACAATGGAAGTCAATAATGTCAATGTACAAAGAGGAAGTCAACCTAACTGTGATCCATGAATCCAATAACATAGCACCCAAAAAAACACCAACTCTATTCTCTAGAATCACGAAGTATCACTATAAAAGTGAAATTCATTAACATTAACTATGTCCTATTAAAAAATATATACAGAACTACCAATGTACTAATGCAGGGTGAGTGATGATTCTATGAGGATTTACCCAATGCTTTCCCTTCTCCATCCTCTAGGATATAACTATTTAACTCATTTTTTATTACTATTTTTAAATAAAAAATTACCATAAATAACATGTAATAGTTTATCCGACAACCAAATCAACAGTGAAAAAAATATTTTTCCAAACATAAAACAATTTCCAAGAAATAAACCATAAACATTCTTCAAAAAAAAATTGTGTCTCCATTTTGGGAATATCTAATTTGAATCCATATATCAATATATCCCCACATCTACACATTCATACTCTGTTATGATAGTTCCATACCCATGACCGGTTTCACATCGATCATCCATGTCATAAAATGGTAATTAAATCCAACATTTCGTTATACCATTGGCACCGAGAACATGGTCATCTTACAACCATGATGTTTAAATAAATTATGAACACACCCCATCCTTTATTCCAAAATCCAATGTCAAAAAAACTATTTTATCAATTTCAATAAAACAATAATTTTATTGAAATGATTGTAAAAACTAATTGAATTTATTTAAATAAACCCATACATTTAATAAAAAAAATCAATGAATCTATTTACTACAATTCTAGAAAATCAATATTTTAATATCAACCTTTTAGTTTCATGAAACCCATACACATGAGAAACAAATTTTCAAAAAATTACCATAAAATCAATTAATATATAGGGTTTCAATTGGGCTTAGAAAAAAATACGCAACCAAAATTTATAAAATAATATAATTGGGAAATAATCCTTCAATTTCAAAATAAATGAATCGAGTGTGAATCCACCTACATCGTGAATTTTGCAAGAATGGTAAATGAGATGAAAAAAATCAACAATACCCAGTTGAATCTCCAAAAAAACACCTAATATATCTTCCCATATAATCAAAAGGTAAAATATAATCACACTTGGTAACAAATATCTTAAATATATCCACAATAGAGGTAGATTAATGAACATAGAGATATATAGAAGTAGATATCATAAAATACGCTATGAACAACCAAAAACGAGGGATCTCTAGAAGATTCTGACATCAAATCACCTTGATAATACTTAGGATTGCCTCAGGATCACTGGGAGAACCATTCTTATACTTTTGTAAGATAGAAATTATTTTTAGGCATTCATATGAGTAAAAATTATGGATTTTTATAAAAAAATAATTTTTTGTTCAAAATTTTAGGATCTCACATTTACCAATGAATGGTTATTAGAATGATTAGAAAAACCATGAGTTGACCATGAACCAGTTGGTATCTAATGGAAGAAACTCATAGGGCTGGAACATGTTCTTTCAATTCATTGCTCTATCCATGCCAAATCTTCCGGTCTAAAGTTATATGTTCTTTTGAAATATTTTTCATGGTTTGGCAAATAATGTGTTTCTAGTGTGTGTTTCCATTAGAACGTGTCACATTGTTCATGGTTTCAAGTAGGAGTTCCATTTTTGTATCGATCCATAATCCTAAATATAGACCAAAAAACAAAAAAAAAATTCACTTAACACTTCCAAAATTTACCAATATACATTAAATATATAAAAATTATAATGAAATAGTAACAAACATGAAGTAGAGTTGATAAGAAATCTAATATAATATAATTTTGAAATTTTTATTTTAAAAATGAATTCAATTTTTACAAATAATATTTAATAATTATGTAAAAAATAAATTTTGACATTATTTCATATAAACCAAATTAAGATCTATTTTTTCGATTTATCTCAAATCATGTAAATAATTTACCGATAAATTTAAAAATATTTTTCTATGTATTTTCATTATATAAAATGATCATATATAATTTTAAAAATTTGGTTATCCTATTAATAGATATAAATTAAACCTCATTTTTCTAGTAGTAATGATTAATTAATAATATTTATAATAATATATTTCTATTTTTCATAACTCTTCAAGTAACTAAGGACATTCTATTGTAGTAATTTATAAAAATAATATTTTATAAAATCCTAGGGTATTATCGATGAATTGTTCCAAAATAAATTCTATTATATAAATAAGGAATTATTTTATAACATTATAACATATCTTGATTAAGATAAATTATGAAGAAACCCTTACACCATGTATGTAAATATTTTTCAAGTGATGAGTGATCATGTTCATTGCAATACCACCTCGTGATTACACCTTTATCCTTAATGTATTGGTCTTTTTGGGGAAATATAATATCAAGTACTTTGAGTTTTTGTCTTTCAATCTATATGGTTCAAATGATGTGAACAAGTGATAAGAAAATGATCCATTTTATATGTGTGGGATGGGATACATGTGAACGATTTTCAAATTAACAATAAAACAACCCACCAAACATACAATAACCAAAAAGGCCACTACAAGATACATGATAGTAAGGAAAAATAACTCAATGAAATCCATGGATATCAATTTCAACAAAAACAATCTACCACAATGGATGACAACAATGTCAAAGTACATAGAGGAAGTGAACCTAAAAATGATCCATGAATCCCAAAACATATCTCCCAAACACAACTACAATTCCATTCTCTAGAATCATAAAGTAGCACTGTAGAAGTAAAATGAATTATTTTTACATATGTCCCAGTAAAAAACAACTACAAAACTACCAATGTTCTAATGAATGGATTGTAATGAAACTATGAAGATTTACTTAATGATTCCCATTATCCACCCACAAAGATATAAATATTTGACACATTGTATATAACTATTAATATATAAAATTTCACATAAAATGACTGGAAATAGTTTATTACACAACCAAAAGTACATTGGATAAAATATGTTTTCCAAACTAAAAAAATTTTATGAGATAAACTGTAATATTTATATAATAACATTCTATGTCTCCATTTTTTGGAATATATAATTCCAATAAAGATATCTATATATCCCAATATCTACACATTCATGCTTCGTTATGATTCTTCCATACTCTTGACTGGTTTCTCACTGATCTACCAAGTCATAATGAGGTTTTTAAATCCCATGTTAGGTTAAACCATTAGCACCGAGCACATGGTCATCATACAACCATGATACGTAAATGAAATACAAACACACACATACCATCATTCCAAAATCCAATGTCAAAAAAACTTTTTACCTATTTCAATAAAACCAAAATATAATTGAAACCCTTTCAAAAAATAATTCAATTTATTTAAATAAAACAATACAGTAATTGAATAATTTCAATTAATCCATTTACGACAACTATAGAAAATATATATTTTAACATCGAAATTTTGATGTCATGAAATCGAAGAATCTGACAGAATAATTTGCACAAAACAACCATAAAAGCCCATTAATATAGAGGTTATCAACCAAGATTTTAAATATAATTTCACAACCAAAATTTATAAATTTATAAAATTTGGAACAAATCAATCAATTTCTAAATGGAGGATTTAAGAGTGAATCCACCAGCCACTAGACTTTGGTGAGAATGATAAATACAATGAAAAACATCCACAATAACGCGTTGAATCTCTAAAAACACAATTTATGTCTCTTCACCCATCAGAAAAAAGTAAAAATATAATCATATTTGGAATCAAATATCATAGAAATATCCAAAATGGATGTAGATCAATTAACTGATAGTTATAGTAATGTAGATATGAGAAGACCTACTATAAACATCCAAGAACTATGAATTGCTTCAAGAATTTGAATTCAAATCACCTGGAAAAGCCTTATTATTCCCTCCAAATCAATGGGGGAACCATTCCTATAATTTTGGAATCGATAATTTCGAGTTAGGGAAACATATGATGAAAAATGAGGGATTTAGTTACCAAAACATTTGAGATCCACAATTTTAGGATCTCACATTTACTCATGAATGGATTGTCATATGGTAAGGAAAACCATGCACTAACTGTGCACCATTCAGTATCTGAAAGTCGAAATTCATATGATTGGCACATATGTTTTCCATACCATGCGCTAGCCATGCCAGATTTCTCTGTCTCAAGGTAAATGGATTTTCCAATGATTTTTCATGGTTTGGAAAAACCATGTGCTACCAGTGTTCCTTTCCCTTAGTACATGTCATATTATGAATGGTTTCCAGTAGGTGTTTCTTGGTATTATCAAACATTTCACCTAAATAAATACCAAAAAACTCTCCAACATCTCTAAAAACACTTCCACATATTAACCATATACATTAGGTACATAAAAATCATAAATAAAGGGTTATATAACAAAAATGAAGTTGGTAAAAAATTAAATATCATATTATTTTGAACTGGCTATTTGAAAAATTAATTTAATTTTTACAAATAAATTTCAAAAAATATTGGAAAAAAAATTCAAAATTATTTCACAACAACCAAATTAAAATAATTTTTTGTGAACTTTCTTCAAACCACAAAAATATTTTAACTACAAACATGATCATATTTATAAATATATTTTAATTATATAAAATATTCATATATTGTTTTATAAATGTCTTATCCTATTAATAAATCTAAATTGAATCTCATTTTTATAGTAGTGATGATTATCTAAAAATATTTATAATATTATAATTCTATTTTTCATAACTCTTCCTGTCATATAAGACATACTATTGTAGAAATTTATAAAAAAATTGATATTTCTTAGAATCATAGGGTATTAACGATGGAGTGTTCCAAAATAAATACCATTATATAAATATTTTTTTCATATCAATAAAATATATCTCGATGAAGATAAATTTAGAATAAAACTTTTACCAAATATGTAATTCTTTGTAACAGATCTATGATCATGTTCATTTTGATACCACCACTAGATTACACCTTAATTTATTAAGTATTGGTGTTTGTATGGAAATATTATATCTAGTACTTGGATTTTGTGTCTTTCAATATATAAGGTTTAAATATTGTGAACAAGTGAGGAGAAAAGGATCCATTTTATATGTGTGGGATGGGAGATGTGTGAAAAATTTTCACTGTAACAATAAAACAACCCACCAAACATACCATAACCAAAAATGGCCACTTCAATATGCAAGATACTAATTAAGTAAAAATCAATCCAATTAATTGATATCAATGTCAACAAAAACAATGCACCACAATAGAAGATAACAATGTCAAATCACATAGAGGATGTGAACCTAACAAAGATCCATGAATCCAAAAAACATATCTCCTAAACACAACTCCATATACATTCTATAGAATCATGAAGTAGCACTATATAAGTAAAATTCATTAATTTTATATATATCCTAGTAATAAACCACTACAAAACTACCAATGTGCTAATGCATGGTCAGTAATAAAACTATTAGGATTTTAAAAATTATTTCCCTTCCACACCCACTAGGATATAAGTATTTAACACATTTTATATAACTATTTATGTCTAAAAATTTACTTAAAATAACCTGAAATAGTTAATCACCCAACCAAAACTACATTGAACAAAAAAAATTCCATACATAAAAACAATTTCCATGAAATAAATTAAAATTTCATCAAAATCATTCTTTGTCTCCAATTTCGGAATATCTAATTACAATCCACATATCAATATATCAACACATATACACATTCATGTTTTTTTGATAGTTTGAAACTCTTGACTAGTTTCTCATCGATCTACCGAGTCATAAAAATGCAATTAAATACCATGATGGTTTAAACCATTGGCACTGAGAACATGATCAACATAAAACAATGACATGTAAAAGGAATATGAACACACACTAACCATTATTCCAAAATCCAATGTAAAAAAACCAATTGAAAAATTTCTATAAAACCATTATTTTATTGAAACCCTTTCAAAAAAACCAAATGAATTTATTTTAATAAAACCATAGTTTTATAGAAATAATTTCAATTAAACTATTTAACACAATTCAATAAATCTATATTTTAATATCAAAAATTTATATTCAAGAATCCAATGCACTCGGAAAGCACATTTGCAAAAAAACTACATAAAAACTCATTTATTTATAGAGTTTCAACTAGGATTTTCAAAATAATTTCCCAACCAAATTATATAATATTATCCAATTTGGAAATAATCCTTCAATTTATAAATAGAGGAGTCAAGAGTGAATTCAATTACCTTAGGAATTTGGTGAGAATGATAAATAAGAAGAAAAACATCCACAATACCGGACTGAATCTCCAAAAACATTCCTTATATCTCATCCCCTATCATAAAAAATGGAAAATCTAATCATATTTGGAAGAAAATATCTTATATATATCCACAGTGGATGTAGATCATTAAACTAAGATAGATAGAAAAGTAGATATGAGAAAATACTCTATAAACAACCAAGAATAAAGACTTTCTATAAGAATCTGACTTCACATCACAATGAGAAGCCTTATGATTGCTTCAAAATCAGCGGGAGAACCACTCATAAACTTTTGGAAGAGATAATTTTGAGTTAGGGCTACATATGAGAAAATATGTTGGATTTATATACCAAAAAATATAATATCCACAATTTTTAGATCTCACATTTACCCATGATCGATTAATCCTGTGGTTATCAAAACCATGTTCTAACAGTGCACCAGTCAGTATCTATTGTAAGAAACTCATAGGGTTGTCACATATGGTCTCTATACCATAAACTAGCCCTGAAAAATCATTCTGTCTCAAGTTATATCTTTTTCCAAGGCTTCTTCATGGTCTAGACAAATCATGTGCTGTTAGTGTACCTTTCCTTTAGTACATGTCCAATTTTGCATGGTTTTCAGTAGGTGTTGCATGGTTTTATGAAACTATTCATTTAACTATTGGCCATAAAACACTACAATATTTCACTTCAAACTACCACACATTACCCATATACATTATATACATTAAATTCATAAATAAAGGGTTGAATACTAGAAATTGAGTTGGAAACAAATTCAATATAATATTATTTGGAACTGGATATTTGAAAATTAATTTTAATTTTAAAAAATAATATTTAAAAAATATTGAAAAAATAATTTCGTTATTATTTTACAACAGCCAAATAAAAATCATTTTTATGAAATTCTTTGAAATCATATAAATAATTTACCAAAAAATTCTTACATATTTATTAAATATATTTCATTACAAAAAACCTTCATGTAATATTTTAAAAATGTTGTTATCCTATTAATACATCTAAATCGAATAAAATTTTTATAGTATTAATGATTAGCTAATAATATTTATAATAATATATTTCAATTTTTCACAACTTTTCATGTCATATAAGACATAATATTGTACAAATTTATAAGAGAAAAATATTTCATAAAATCAAAGGGTATTATCGATGAAGTGTTTCAAACAAAAGTACATTATATGTATATGAATTTTTTTAATAACATTGAAACATATCTCGATGAAGTTAAGTCTTGAAGAAAACCTTATCCCATGTATTTAATTCTTTGTAATTGATCTACGATCATGTTCATTGTGATACCTCCTTTGTATTACACCTTAATTTTTGATGTATTGGTTTTTGTAGTGAAATATTATATCAAGTACTTGGTGTTTGTATCTTTCAATCTATAAGGCTCGAATGTTTTGAACAAGTGATGAGTAAACAATCAATTTCATAAGTGTGGGATGGAAGACAAGTGAAATTTCTAATATGATTTTAATGATTTATGGTTATTTTAATAGAAACGATACTCTAATTATATTTTCAATATATTTTTGGAAATTTCATGGTTTAAATATTTTCAAATAAACAAATGTGAACGATTTGGGTGGAAACAGTAACATTATTTCATTATTTAACACATGGTAAACTTGTTTTAACCTTAAGAATCATTATATTTTTATTATATTTTTCAATTTCACAATGAGAAAAAATTAATTAATATCATATAATTAATATAATGATAGTTATTTCAATTATAGAATCCATTTGACCAGATTCTATTTGTATTATTGGATAAATTTATTTTTTATATTTCAAAAATACCAATGATTTCTCATTTTCAAAAAATGGATTTTTATGAATAAAAAATAATATACATCCTCCCATTTGATTATAAAAATACTATAATTAATGATAAATTTTTAATTTAAATATATAATTTAAATAAATTTAAATAAATAAATTAATCGATAGAAATTAAGTTAATCTATTAAGAAAAAAATTAATTACACTGATAAAAATATTTTTTTATCACAGAATACAATAGATTAAGAAATAATGTGTAACTATAAGTCTTATATAAATAATTACATTTCTTATTAATATATGATATTTATGTTACATTAATATAAAATTAAAATTATAGTGGTAATTTTAAATGAAAATTAATGGTTTTTTACAAAATGGTTATTTTGTAGTATTCAATGAAAAATAAATAATTTTATGAAGAACAATTAAATTATCTATAGGAAAATATTTACTTGCTAATTTAAAAAAATTATTTAATAGAATAAGGTTTTAAAAATGGTATTAAAATAATATTATAATCACACATATATGATAAATTAATATATAAAATTTAACTGTTATGATAAATTATAGATACATTTTATAAGGTAGTATTACTAATATTAACATCGAATTTAACGACTAGGACATAATAGTTTACAATATTGTGGGTAATATAGAACCAGGGTTTCATTTAAAAAATGCAATAAAATAAATAATGTTCTCTTAAAGGAACCAAATAAAAAATTATTGTGTGTATCATTTAGACAACATTTAAATGAAATTTATCCTTTCATATTAAATATTTTTTTGTGAAAAAACGAGGATATATTTAATTCAGAAAACTATTGAGTTCCTATGTTTCTTCCTTAATTGTATTACTCCAAATGACAGTAGAAATGTGATTATTCTTGTTCTATAGAAGATTAATTCCATGATCCATGATTTGTATCATTTATTAATCATATGATAAATAATTATCTACCATTATAAACTCATTATTTTTTATATGTTATGGATAATGTATACAATTCAATGGGATACATATAAGTAACATTTCACAATCATAAGAGATATTTTATAGGAGTTCCAAGAAATTATCCACCGTCCATACGTGATCATGAGGCTCAAAGGGAAAAATTTACAACAGAATAAAATTTAACATCCTTCCAATTATAATAACATTATACTACGGATAAATTTATAGGAAATACTTCTCATCAATGTTGAATTCCATATCTCACAGAAAGCTTTCGATAAAACCCTTCAGAAGACTCTATAATGATTTTATGTGACACAAAATTGATCGAAACTTAACTTCAATTTCATTTGATATATTATGTCCCCAAATCATTATTTCTATAAATTCATACAAATATGTTGGTGTTCTGCAATTCATTTCATATAAGGATTCTAAATGTGTCATTTGAATACTATAATGGATTGTATTATTGAATGAAAAATTGATAAGAAGAATCTGTAGAACCTAAAAAACATTGAAATATAGAGAACATTATCTACACATATTCTCCATGGTTTGAACATTTCTCTTAAACAGAATATATGTATGAGTTTTAAACGAACAACAAAATCAAAAAATGATATATATTGTATGTTTAATAAAAATCATGAAATTTTTATTAATCCTAATATCATATTATATTAAAATAGTTTATTATATCACTTTTAACATTACCACATCCATATTTTATATCCTAAAAATTTTATCAAGATTGAAATATTACCTAATAATGGTAATGTGTGTTTATTCTATAAAGCTATTAAATATATCCCAATAAGAATTGAGATAATTAGATTTTTCTTTTTTCTAACGATGAAATGCATGTTGTTGTGTTAAATTTTAAATTATGGTATAAGTAATAGTTACAGCATATCTAATAACTTGTTTCTCACATCCTTGAACTTTTAACATAATGAGCATTGAGATACATACTCTAAAATATCCCTCATAATGTTATACAACCCAAATACTCATTTAGATATCAAATAATCATTATACATATATTATGAATATATATTAATGAGCCTTATGATTCTTCTAATAGTTATTTATTTATTTTTGGTATTGATAGAACATAAACATCATTTCAGAAACTTATCATTCTACCATAATCAATGTCACACTCTTGAACATTTCTCACCTTACATTGTTTCTCCACATCCACTTTTTTGTTTCTCTTAATCAATATGTGTCTACAATATAGAACACTCATTTGAGAAATTCAGTATTTATCAACATAATAACAGCGGTAATGGACAATATTTTGAATGTACGTAAATATTTTCTATTTTTATCTTCTTCATAGCTTATATAAAATGATCCTTTTAACATGAATCTTAATCCACATTGAATGAATTTTTAGCATCATAATTTTGTGATTAGTCATAATATGTAATTAAATATAACCATCATAACTGGTTAAAATTAAAATATTTAATAGTGTATATACACATTTTGAATTTTATAATATTGATATATATAAAAATTTCTTCAAAAAATAATGTACATCTAGATATTAATTGAAATTTTACAACTAATAAATCCAAATCATGAGTCAGATAATTTATACCATTATCTTTCAATTGGCATGTGGAATAATATATAACAATATCACTATGAATATGAAAAAAAATCATATACTTGGATCCACCATTTAAATTTACAAATCTATCTCAAGTAAAGGTATTGTGATCACAGCTGCACTAAGAAATATTCTCTTAAGTTTCATGTTTCCATCACATTCATTTGTGGAAAGGTATTTTCCTCCAATTTGATTTGACATATTATGTGGATTAAATATCCATGAAATATCCATTATATTGTATTTTTATTATCTATTAAATCTAGGAAAACTGTGATTATATTCATAGTGGATGTCCTAGTGAAATGTTTAGTACATCAATCATTGATGTATGTACTGATATAACCTCACATGAGACAATATGACCCCAAAATGAAACTTTATATATATAAAATCCCACATGATAAATTTTATATACATATTCTCCATCTATAGGGACATAAATATAATATTAAAGTAATGATAATTTTTTCATTGATCATATAATATATAATAATATCATCAATAAATACTTCCACAAACTAAAAATGTTAATATCTAATTCCATTATTAAATAAATCCATGATGATAATAGATGTATTTGTAAAAAAAATCCTAATTATAATTTCATAGTGTCCAAACATCAATATGAAAGATTTCATTGTTATACAGTCACATTTAATGAAAAAATTATAGTTTCAGTATGGAATATAAATCTTTGAAAAATTATTGAGGTACATGTAATTGATAAATTAAATCAAAAATACATGGCAAGGGATATTATTATTTATCATGATCTAGAAAATTTATAAATAATCAATGAATAGTTACATTAATTCATATTTATAAAAAATTATAAGTATTATCCATTTTAATGAAAACAGGTGAATTATTCAATTATCAAACTTATTAGGATTTTTCTTCTACAATTCCTACAAATAAATTTGGGACTTTCTATATGGAGTCTTTAAAAAAGTGTTAGCACCATTTAAGATCCATATTAAAATAAAAAGTTCATTTCTAGGAGTAACAAAATATTTTATTTTTGAAAGAATTAAAATTACTCTTATAAAATATGAATATGATCATTTTTTAGTTTACCCCAACATATATGAGGTAAATTACGACCTTCAATAGGGATAAAATCCCAATAACTAAATAAAATATTCATGGGGGAAAATTATTCTCCCATTGATAGAAAATCAATCGATGTATTATAATATCAAATGTGATTTCTCTTATTAATAATTTATAAATAATATAGATAAATAAAACCTTTCCATTACCAAAATATCAAAAAATTCCATAAATAATATTGTAGGAATCAAAACACCATAAAAATAATTTGGGTAAAATCATAGACTGGAGTTAAAATATTCATTCTATTATGATTTATGAAATCTATTTAAATATCTAATCAATTTTTTGGAAATTAATTTCTCAATATAAATTCTTTATATATAAATGAATTTGTATAAACTCAATACAATGTGGCATAATAAATTATAGAATGAATGATAAGTTAACCTTTAACCATGTCATTATCTCACCCATAAAAGAAATGGTGAAAAAATGAAAAAAAAAATCTCCCTGGAATTTTTATATTATTGATGTCAATCAATTTAATTAATAAATTGATTAAAGAAGTTGTTTTTATAATGTATGGCCTCCTTGTAATTTTATATTTTTACTCTGGGATGTGCGTAAATTGAATTTATCTCCATATATTCTTTAGTAGATAACTTCTTACCATTAAATTTACATTTTATTTCACGATGGAGATTTTTTATAGAACAAAACATTAGATGTTCCATTATTATAATTAAATCAATTCTTATTTACATTAATTTGGTATAGTGTAATAAATCGACTTATTCTTTCCATGGATATTTTTATTCGAATTTTTTTCATTCATTTTTAATATATCCAAGATATTTATGGTTTACTCCATTATAAATCTCTACATTGGCAGCCCGTCAAACTATTTTTTCAATGTATTTATGTCTAATATAAATAAACATTTGGGGACTTTGTTTTATTAAATAATATATTCCATTCAATATAACATATTTTTTAATGATAAAATCATAATAATAGCTCAATTATCTTGTAAATATATATCAATAGTTAAAAAATTGTTTTCAATTCTTCTAATTAAGATCAAAAAATTCTTTATCAATATTCAAAAGATTAATACACTGATAACATGTACAAGAAACTTTATATCTTAAACAAATATCACTTAATTAAGTTAAAATATTTTTATTATGTACTATTCGTGATAAGACTCCATAGTGTATCCTCTTCACATTTTAAATTAATTAATGTTATGATATCATTTTCAAGTTAAATTTACTGGAGAAAAAAAATCTTTTTAGTGGCAATAGTCATTTTCTCAGCTATTAGTGGATCAGTTGACCCAAGAAAAGAATCTAGAAAATTTCCAATGATGTATTCAATTGTATATTCTTCTATCATTTTTCTTATTGGTAACATCAAAAATATTCATTAAGTAATAATTTCAGGTAATCATATCAAGGAATTATTATATTCCATCTTCCATAACAATTTGTTTCATGGAGGAAAATTAATTGCATTTTTAATAACATTTTAAATTAGCATATGTTTTACTAGTTCGTAATATTAAATGAAATTAAAATTAATATTATGTGAAATAAAAACCATATTGGGAAATCATATATTCATTAAAGTCATTTTTAAAATGACTAAATATTGACACCTTCTTTTCAATCTATGAAGACTTATGTTTAACAGAGGTAATACATGGTCATTATATATTCGATTTAATTATAATTAATGAAAATGAAATTATAAATTAACACAATAATATACCTTTTAATCATAGAACAATTTATGTGGAATTTTACCATTCATCATGCACTAGATTGATTTCTGAGATATACTGGGCTAACACATAAAATGTTTGTTAACCCTAGATGTAACTATGATTAAGCCACTTCAACGTGTCTTATCTAGACATGGATGTATTTTCATATGGAAACCAGACTAAATTATTTCTTATTAAAATGATATTCACATATAATATTTTATAATCTAGTGGTTCTCAACATTTTTTCCAAAATCTAGTTTCCAATAGTCATGAAACAATACTCTAATTCCAACTACTTGACCCATAATTTTCCTACATAAATATCATATAATTTTAGATGAAAATTGAATAAGGATAAAAATAATACCCCATTCATTACACAAATTTTTAGTTTCAACATAAATGATAATATTTATACAATTGATATATAAAATATCTATGCAATTTCAAAATATGTTCACTATAAATACCTCTGTTCATAGGGATCGAATATATAAAACAATTAATCATAATCTATATAAGGGGAATATAGAAATTGGTGAGATAAGATGGAATTTAATCGTAAACATAATATATAATAATCAATTATTTCAAAATTTCATAATATAAGCATGATTGTATTAGAACATGATAAATATTTACAAAAATCCTACCCAACCAGTCAAAGATGTTATATCATGAAATATATCGTATGGTTTTTTCGTAAAATGATATACAAGAGCGAGGGATCATCAATAATAAATCATGAGACATGAAATCAAATATTCAACATAATATATATGTTTTTGGAAAGTGAAAAATCATTGAAAATTATTATCATATTGAAGTATCGATACCAAACCTTTTTTACTGGATAGGGATAACTCTCTATTCCACTATTTCCCCAATAAAGTTTCACTCCCAAATCAATCATGTTGGATAATGTCTATTACAATACTAGGGTCACTCCCAATTTTATACCATTTTGTCTCATGACATTCCCATATTTAACCAATTCATTGGAGATTTATATAAATATATGACCACCCATAACATAATGAATACCATACATATGTTATGAACAACATCATAATGGAATCATCATGTAATTATATAATAACTAGTTTAAAGTAAATGGGTTATATAAATATTTAACCACAGTAGTCATAAAAATAATAAGATAGAATAATGTTTTGGTCAGTAGGTAATTTCACCATCAAATCATAATTTTCATCAAATGATGATGTTACAAATTAAAATATATTCAGATGATTATGAAGTCACTTTGTAAAGAAATGCAAATTTAATTTTTAAATCACTTATTGAAAATATTAATATTTATAAAATAAAAATGAAAAAATTATAGTTGAAAATAATTATACACTTATAAAATAATCTTTATAGAAAATTAAATTCATGATTTTTGGAAATCTATTCATAAGGTTATCTCTAAATCTATTCCATTTACATTTCATTTAAATATTAATTGTAACATGTACATAAAAAGATTTGAATATTCCCATTAGAACATGGTGAATATAGTATAATATAGAAAAACCTGAATATAAATATTCTATTTACAATAGTTGAACAATTATTTTATTAATTTTAAGTAAAATATGTACATAGAAGGAATGGTTTTCATATGAAGGGAGAAAAGGATTCATTTCCATGAAAATATTCATTTATTCTTTAAATAGAATAATGTGTGGAAAATAAAAGGAAAACATGATATCTATTAAAATAACCAGATTAGAATAAAATAAATAATATTTTTAAAATAGATTTCATATAATTACATCATTAGAAAATTTAAGAGTAAATAAACCTTTTAATACTTAGATTGAAACATAAATCTATTGTAACATTATAAATAATTGTATAAAAAACATTTGATGCCTCAATATCAAAAGGATCTGATAATTACACATATTAAATGGTTACGTTTTACAAAATTAAAAACTATGCAGTATATACCCTGCTAAAAATTAGGTGGATTACATTATAATATTTATATATAATGAACGTTTTAGATGTAACCATTACCTCATGTTTTTCTTCCATCATAAGAACTCTATATTCATCTTATATTATGTTACAACAATGAATTAATCCACATGAATTTAATGATTGGTATTTTGGGAAGTTAAAATGTTATAGCATGGATGAAATAATTTTTTACTGTTTTTTATTTGGGATTCATGGTGCTAGAAGGCTGAAATGGTGTGTATAATATAGGAGAATAGGTTCATGATTATATGTAAAGGATGGTACACAGCTTGGATTTCATACAATATTTCAATGATTTAATTTCAATATAATGGTAATGTATCTCCAAATTTTCGGGGATTTGAAGGTAGGATATATAGTTGTTGAATTTACATCATAAAATAAATCTTTTATATGTGTTGGTGGTATTTCTACCCAAATATCATGGATTAACCCCTGATAAACCTGTTTTAAAAGTGTCTATGATACCAAAATTTAACTGTTTTTATTATTCACTATGTAAAAATATTGTTTTGACAATATTAAATTATATTAATCATTCTATTTACAAATTATGAAAATAAAATTTCCATAATTGGTTGAAGAAAATTTTAATTAATCTCACCAACATCAATGAAACATCAATCTTGAAAAAAAATCAACCATGTTACATAATTGAATTTCATTACATGAATTATAATAACTATTAATGATATAATGAATATTATATTGAATATATAATCTTTATATTTCATGTAAATCATTCAATAATAAATACTTAATTCACTCTATAAGATGAATTAACATCTAAACGTAAAACCAATTGTTAGGAAAATGATTTCAAACAAAAAATTTATCTTATACTAAAATAAAGAATAAAAATCATTCCAATGTATTTATTTATATGATTTCTATTTAATGGAAACATATTTTCATTTTCAATAAATTTAAATAAACAAGTTGAAATATACATGATATGAAATGAATTATTTTAAATAAATCATAATTCATTACTCTTTTCTGAAAAATATATATTTTTAGTAAAATCCAAGAATGACACCATTTGATAACAATTAAAAAATTATTTCATATTTTATATTAATTTCATTAAATAACACTTCTAAAAATTTAATAAATTAACTTTAAACATTTTATTAAAAATTGTGAAAAAACACTTTTTTAATGAAAACGTATTTTTATGTTTAAATTGAATTTACTAAAAATTGAGTACTAATATATTACGCATCAATTGATTAATTAAAATTGATAAAAAATATGTGTATATTGAAAGTAGTTTTTATTATTATTCACAAATTCTAATTCAAGGACTATGTTTAAATAGTTTAATATATCTTTGTTCATATAGACTCAGGTTTTCTTGTGATGAATGCTATCAAAAATTTCACGATTTATTTGAAATAAATATATATATAATATTGGGGTGTTAAAGAGATATAATATTTTTATTTTTTCATTCATAAATTTTATTTTGTGTGATTGGATGTATATGATGACAATTTATTTATAATGAATAATAATTTGGTTTTTTTATTTTCGGATATTCTATAGATTATTTTCAAGGCCACGTGCTGAGTTGGAATATTATTCCATGGCCTAGTATTCCCCGAATAAAATTTTAAAATATAATAAATATATTAAACTTCACAAATATATATTTTTAATGAAAAAGTTAAATAACATCTAAATGGGGTCATAAATAAGAAATATGATCGCACTGTTGTGGAGTTCAAAATGATGGTTTTACATTATGTGTGACATATCCTTTTTATGCGGTTGGATTTTTTCTAAAACTAAACAAGTGGATGAATAAAAAATCACATAAAAACTAATTTACATATCAAATGACATAGATACCTAATAATCCCATTATAAAAATAATTATGGTGTATTTCTCATGTCCACCATATATCCCTACAAATCAATATAAATACTTTCATACATTGGAGAAGAATATTTGTGTGAACGACAATAATATCATAGTTCTATAATCGTTCTAAAATGAAATAAAAAGTATAACTCAAATAAAAATGACACAGATACACTTTTCATTACTGATCGTCACAAATACAAGTTGGAAATTTTTTATGATTATGTTTTGTTCACCATTGTCATTATTTAAAACAAACGTGAATCAATTAACCAAAAATTTTATTTGAGGATCATTGTTATTGCAGGGAGAGTTATCTAGAGTTACCTTACTGGGGAAATTGTTTTGTATTTATTTTATCTTTTCATTGATCGTTATAACAAAAATAAATCGAGGATAAAATGAACATTGGCTGAGATTTGGTCCTCGTGGTTGGGATATTCTATTTCACCCATATTATCATCATTAATATTGAAAAAAATAAATGACCCATAGTTAAATGAATACTAAAGAATCAACCATTGTAAATCTGTTTCATGGTAAAAAATATGATAATGTGGATCCAAATACGAAGAGATTAGTGGATCATGATACGATGGAAGTTTCAGTGGATCAGATAGATTTTTGATACTCGATTTTTATTCTTAGACATTTTAAAATGGATGTACGTGAAATGTTTTTTCCATGTAGATTCATGGACTGGATCTGAGTGCTTCAAGATGGTTGGGTTAGATGACCAATGATATGTTTTTTCTAGAAATGATGTTTTTTGGTTCTATGGCCAGAGGTGTAGAAGAAGATGTTGAATCAAGATTTGTATTTCTAGAAAATTCCACAACACCCCAAGTATGAAATGAAGAAAGACATAATATGGTACCCTAATAGTGGTGACTAGGTTTTAAGAATGGATTTAAGAATCACATGAAATTAAACTCCTTCTCATGTATTGTATCCCATCCCAAATTCGTTAGCGTGTACCTTGGAGGGTACATAGACTTGGCCATGCCAGGTGAGCATTGGAAGAGTTGTGTACTTTGACACGAGCATATATATATAGGGATTGGCAAACCATGTAGATTTACACATACATGGTTATGAGGTATTTTACATGGGCATTAATTGGTGCAGGTGGGATATTCCATGGTCATCTAGTACACATCATGGATTTTTTTAAGAGTATTATTAGTGTCACGAACCATGTCGGGTCCCCATCCGAACTGATGATCGACCCGGCCCACAGAAAGGCCGGAAGGTCGTTCCCGATCCCCACGGGCTGGCACAAATGTTCAGGTATTAAAATAAATCTTGGGAACGATTTACTCTCATAAACAAATATAATGATGCCGACAAAGTAAGACAAAAAAATTAAAAGTTACAGCCAAACAAGTCTTTAACCAAAACCTTATTTTTGAGCCACATATAAAACCAAAACCCAAACAATACTAAATGTATGGTGACCAAAAACACACTCAAAACTGTCACCTGGCGATCGGACACCACCCTCAAGCCGCCACCACAATGCCACATCAATAGTTCTGCTATCAACCTGAACCACCACACCCAGACACTGAAACCATACCTGTATCAGACATTAACAAATATACTTACACCCAGAGGTGTAAGTAGGGTGTGATCAATCACCCAGTAGGATGTCACCATTAAAAGATTCCACATACAATCATTAACAGATAATTACTTTTGTAATGATAAATAAACGAAAGCAAGAAATGCTCATCATTATTAGTTAAAAAGGTTTTCATAAAACTAACTTAAATAAAAGAAGTTTAAATCAAGAAAATATTTGGGAAGTAACTCATGTGACATATCATTTATCATTGGTGGGTGAAAAGTAACTGGTAGAACCAAAGGATGGCAGAGGCCCTATGGGTACTACAAACAGGTGGGACCCTAGAACGTCGTGTCTCGGTGAAACGTGGCATAGAAACCACAACCCTCAGAAAACATGGCTTAGAAGGTCACGACCCTCATAAAATGTGGCATAGAAGACCATGACCCTTAGTCATCATATATTTAGTTAGTGTTGCGATCGTCAATCCTACCAGTGAGACTGGGCCAAGCCATCTCTGAAACACTAGCTCACTAGTCCTAGTCCATCCACCTAATACCCCATGCATCCCTCTTTATGGTCACCTAAATTCAAAGTTCACATAACATGTAACATTAACACTTAGAGCCAAACTTGGTGCTTTCAAACAAGAACATTTCACCCACACACTGATATCCTCTTTTAAAACCACACGGAAACCATAAAATTTTAAAACTTAATCAAAACCACATAAAAATTAAATTATACTTGATACATAACATAACAAAAATACTTCAATAAATAAGAAAACCACTAAGAGAAATTATTAAACAGTTTTCAAACTTGTCTTGATTTTTTTAATGGCCAAGAAATTTCATTCAAAACCCTTTTCCAAGATAAAACATATTCTAAACCACGTAAAAACATAAATCGTGTCATCCGTATTTCCTAACTCACAAACTGCATTGTTTACAAAACAAAAATAAAAAATTCAATGTGGTATTTCAAAATAAAAAATGACCAATTCACTTAGACACACTTCCAAAAATTAAATTTACATTTAAAACGTAATTAAAACTAATTTTTCAGCATGGAAACTAATTAACAAGGTGCTTAATTAATTAAACAAACATGAAAATAATCATCAGATAATAATTGTGTATGGAATCACCGAAAAACATATCGCATGCTTGGAAAAATTGGTGCGCAAAATCCACCGCACAAAATGCATCTC
The DNA here is from genome assembly GCA_963277665.1 of Viscum album. NCBI lineage: Eukaryota > Viridiplantae > Streptophyta > Magnoliopsida > Santalales > Viscaceae > Viscum > Viscum album. Next base: position 1,710,951,212 of record OY728152.1, on the reverse strand, counting down.
AAATAAACTCAAATACACCCTAAAACAATTCATTGTAAAAAATCATCATGAACTAATCAATCACAATTAAATCATAACTGCAACACTTCCAAAAATAAATTTATGAACAATTAGGGACTCTGCACCTATGGAGAGGAGTCTGATAGGTCATCCAGAGGTTCATATGGGTTGTTCTGGCTTTCATGGAGCCTGAAAAACAAAGTGAGAGTTGTCAAAAAATAAGCAGCCACCAGAGTGGGGCATGGGCGGCTGGACAGAGGAGGGGCAGACCATGAGGATAAATTCTGACTATGCGGAGGGAGGAGGGTTTGGAGTGGCGTGGCTATCCATAGGGGGAAGGTGGATTGGCACAAATTTCCAAAGCAGGGTGAAGAGGGTCACAATATCGGATTGCAATGTAGGATGAGGGGTGCGCGACTGTCTGAAAGTGGAGGAGAGGAAGTATAGGAGTCCAGCTGAGTGGCATGGCAGCAGGGGGAATGTGACCTGGCGTAGTGGAGGATGAAGGATTGAGGTGCGGCTTTGGTTGGCCAAGATGGACGTGCCAAGAAGGATTCGGCTGAGAATGTGGGAGGGTAGAATTGGTAGCGGGGGGGGGGGGGGGTCTGGTTGAGCGGGAGGAGCAGCAGTGGGTAGCGGGGCAATGGGGGAGGAGGTTGGGAATAGGGAGGTGTGCGGCTGGCAGGAAGGAAGGTCTGAGAAAGAGTTGTGTGGCGTCGTCTCAAGGAAGTACGGAGGGCATCTAGGTTTCACGTAGGCCAGGGAAGACGCAGCGTGGAGGGAGAGATTGAGGGAGAATAAATGAAAGAAAAAAAGATGAAAAAGAAAGATAAAAAAAATAGTGGAAGGAAAACATGAAGGAGAGAGAAAAAATTAAACTAATATAGGATAAAATGAATATTTAATCTAATCTAAAATAATAATAAAAATATAATATCAATATTAATAATGAAAAATAATAATTTTATGATTTTAATGTTACCCAAAATAAAATATTAATTACAATACTGTGAATTAAAATAGTAATAATAATAATAATGATGAAAAATATAATTGTGACAATAAAAAATTATTTTCATTAGGTTAGTTAATCATTTGTGCACTGGGTAGACCACGCGTTAAACTGGAAAAGCCACACGGCTTCGCCCCTGCCCTATACACGCGTCGAGCAATGTCAAGACAACACTCACTTATCAGCTCAAAAGTGAAAAACTCACATCTTGTTCGGCATTCCCTTCAACCAAATAATTTAAATAAAGGAAATTAAAATTATGGGATAAAAATGAAAATTAAAAACATACCTCAAGCGTAGTCTGGGTGTGAGAATTCTCCCCACCATGAAAACATTTTTTCCTTGGAAAGTCAACTTGAAGCCTGAATAGAGAATAGAAATGGGTACTCTTACTCAACCCATGATTTCTGCTCCCATGTCTCATGCTCTTCATTCTCATACTGCCAAAGAATAAGAACCAAAGGAATAGACTCTCCTTGAAGCAACTTCTCCTGATAAACCACTATCCGCACGGGCCGCTCAATCACTGATAGGTTGGGCTCAATCTCCAACTCCTCCCATTTCAATACATGTGATAGATTGGGATTATACATTTTCAATTGGGATACATGGAATACATCGTAAATCAATGTCATCCTTGAAGGAGAAGATAACCAATATTCCAACTTCCAAATCCACTCGGTAATCATGAAAGGCCCAACATACCTCGGTTTTAGCATTCCCTGCTTTACCAAGCAACGGTGACCCAATCGTGGGGCCACCCACAAGAACACTCTGTCACCCACTAAAAACTCAAGATCTCGACACCTTTGATTTGCATAATATTTTTGGAAACTATGAGTTGTCAATTATCGATGTCTAATCAACACGACCTTCTCAGACATCTCATGAACAAGGCTCGGTCCCAAGAGTGAGGTCTCGCCTACCTCAGCCCAACACAAATGAGACCGACAAGGCCAACCGTAGAGTGCCTCAATTGGTTCCATTCTAATAGAGTATTGGTAACTGTTATTATAAGAACACTCAACCAATTCCAAATGGCTATCCCATGAACCTCTGAAATCCAACACACATGCACGAAGAATGTCCTCTAGAATCTAATTTTCTCGCTCCGTATGGCCATCCGTCTAAGGATGGTATGTCGTGCTCATCTTAGTCCTCGACCCCAAAGCCTTATATAGGCCTCCCCAAGAACAAGATTTCAAGCAGGGGTCCCTATCAGAAACAACTTCTGACAGTACACCATGATGTCTTACCACTTCATGAACAAAAAAACGGCCCAGCCCCTCCACCTTTGTTGTATCTCTAATCAGGATAAAGTGAGATGACATGGTCAAACGATCAATCACTAACCAAATAGTATTCCTTCATTGAGGAGTATGAGGAAATCCAACAATGATGTCCATGGCGACATCATCCCACTTCCAGGTAGGAATTGGTAATGGCTGAAGTATGTCAGATGGTCTCTGATGCTCTACTTTCACTTGCTGAAAAGTGTAGCATCTCGATATAAAGTCATCTATTTCCTGTCTCATACCTGGCCACCGGAACAAGCGATGAACATCAAAATACATATTGGTAGCACCAGGATGGACGACCCACTGAGATTGGTGGCTATCCTGCATCACCACGTTCCGTAGAGACAATGGATGCACTACATGGTCCCTAAAAACAAATCCTCTCAGGAGACAAAGTCCAATCCGAAGGAGTCTTTCCACCATGAAGAAACTGCATAGATCATTTGAATAGCTCATCATCGGGATTCTCCTACTGGATCAACTCCATAAGATCGGGATTCAACTGAATTCTAGCCACGAACGTACCTCTTCTATGCTCCTTGTTATCCAAGTTCATCTGGGTGAAGATCCCCATCAATGTCCACACATCACTGGACTTCCTCAATGCCTGCACTGGTACCTTCCTACTCAATGAGTCAGCCATGACATTACCCTTTCACGGGGAATTGAAAATATCAAAGTGAAATCCCTGCAGATACTCGATCTACCAGCGCTGCCACAGATTGAGATACTTTTTAGAGAAAATGTAGGCTAGACTCTTATGGTTAGAATAGACAAGAAATTTCTCCCTAAAGAGGTAGTGATGCAAAGTCTGTAGGGCATGCATCACTGCTTCCAAATCCATGTTGTGAGTCAGATAATTCTTCTCATGTGGCTGGAGCTAGCGAGAACCATAAGCCACCACATGATTATCCTGCATGAGTACACACTCGAGGCCCATACCTGACACATCACAATAAACTAAATAGCCCTTCATAGAATCTGGTATGATATGCACATGTGTGGTGGTCAACTACCACTTCAAATCATCAATAGATTTCTGGAACTGTGGGCTCCATTAAAACATCACCCCATTCCAGGTGAGTGCGGCCATGGAGGAGGCAAGTCGTGAGAAGTCTTGAACAAAACAACTATAATAGCCTGTCAGGCCAAGAAAAATCATGATCTCGAACACATTCCTCAGATTTTCCCATTACATAACTGCACTGATCTTCTTAGGATCCCTTGAATCCCCTTGTTCTGAGATGACATACCCCAGAAACATCACTTTTTTGATTTATAATGTGCACTTCAATAGTTTGGCATACATGCGGTGGTCCCACAACATTCCCAAAACAATCCATAGGCGATGCTCATGCTCCTCCCTAGATACAGAATAAACTAGGATGTCATCCACAAATACTACCAAAAATGAGTTGAGATATTGGTGGAATACACTCTTCATGATTTCCATGAAAACTATCGGAGCATTTGTCAATCCGAAAGGCATGACTAGATACTCAATGTGACCATACCTGCATTGGAAAGTCGTATTTGAATTTCTACTTCTCTCACCCTGAGCTAGTGGTATCCCGAATGCAAGTAGATTTGGGAGAACCACATTTCCCCCTTCAAGTGGTAGAACAAATCGTCTATCTGGGGAAAAGGGTATTTATTCTTGATGGTCACCATATTCAATTTTTGGTAATCGATGTACAAGAGGAGGGTTCCATCAGCCTTCTCTGCCAATAAAACTGGGGCGGCCCGAGGAGAGATGCTGGGGTGAATTAATCCTTTGGCTTCCAAATCATCCAACTGTATCTTTATTTTTCTCAATTCGGTGGGGTTTGTGAGATATGATGTAAGAGATATAGGCTGAGGTCCCAGCACCCACTCAATTGAGAACTCCATGTCCCGCTCTATAGGTAAGCCTAAAAAATCATCTGGGAAGACCTATGGGAACTCATCCTCTACAGGAGGTAACCCACCATGAGAAACACCCCCATCGTCCTCTAGTGCGAGTGATGACAACTAATAAGAAACATTCCCCAACTCAGGGAGTAGAGGTCCCGCACGACCCGACTGAGGATCCCACTCTCCATGAAATTACTGAGGACTCCCATCTAGTGCCATAAAGAACACTCAGTGCCGATAGTAGTCAATATGCGCTTGAAAGCACACCAAATTGTCCATGTCAAGGATCAGATCAAATAAGTCCATGTCAAGGTCCAATAAATACAACTCTTTCTCGACTCCTAATACAGAGAGTGCACACGACGAACAGCTAAGGCCTTGATCCATCTTTTTCTCAAATGGTGTTACCAACTCCATGGAAAGGGATGATAGTTCGGTTGGTAGGTTCATCAGGTTTACAAGATGTGTAGATATAAAAGAAACTAAAGCACCAGTATCAAATAAAGCTGTAGCTATAGAAGATGAAATCAGAATGGTACCTCGAACAGTCAAAGGTCATGCATTAGATCCCGCTGGTGCCTAATCCATAGCATGAAAATGTCTGGTCCCTACCTGAGAACGACTTCTCACTTGAGGCTCTACCCTAATCTGGATCTGCCCCGAAGACAATCCAGTCCTACCGCTATGGTCAGGGAACCGAGATCTTGTCTCATTGGTCGGCTCTGACTGAACCGATACCCCTATGAAAGCCATAGATCCAGTCCCACTCTGGTAAGGGCGTACAGTCCTACAGAAACACTGTAGATTCCCCACCACTCCACGCGCATGGAAAGGTATGGGAGGGTATAGACATTGAGGTTGTTTGTGCCCTACCCTTCCACACTGATGGCACACCAGAGACCCTACACTAGAAGCCTGAGATTATGTCTTCCTGGGAGGATGACCTGAGCTTCCACCACTCTTCTTCCATTGCTCATCATGCTTCCCCTTTTTCTCGATGAACTATAACTTCCAAGCCATGGCACAGATCCATAAAAACATAACTTTCCTCTCTGGTCAATCTGAACCATGCAAGCATGATTAGCCACCTAGGATTAAGTTCCCTTCTTGAATAAGAATACACGAGAATGGATTTCTGGTCGAAGGCCCTTCTCAAACTTCCGAGATTTCAAATATTCACTTGAAACAATCTCAGGAACGTATTGTACTAGCTCAGCAAAGCAGTTTGCATACTCCATCACTTTATAATCCCCTTCTGAAAGATCCATGAACTCCAAGGATCTTCCATATTCCAGGAATTTGGGACAGTACTTCTCATTAAATATAGCCTTAAAATCCTTCCAACTCATCTTCTCATTATTCCCATTCTGAATCACTGATTCCCATCATTTGTGACTGGAACCCTCTAGCTAGAATGAGGCACACCATAACCTGACTTCCTCTGGCATGTCAAGGAACTCGAAAATAAGCTCTATATTTTCAATCCATTCCTCTACCTCGTGAATTTCTGAGCTACCTCAGAATGAAGGAGGATTATTCTTCAGAAATTCATGTGCTTTATCCCACTTGGAGCCAAACTCATCTCTTATAACTGGAATAGGGGCTGGGGTAGGATTCACCCCCTATCCTAATTCTTGAACTGCTCGGGCCATGGCTTCTACGAATCTATGATCAAGTGGCGAGGGAGTAATCTCACCGCCTTCTTCTCGTGGGTGCGTATAAACTCTCAGGGGAGGAAACTTTCTTCAAAGACCAACATTCATAAAAGAACAAAATCACTACATCATATCCAAAGAAAAAAAACATATTTTCAACAAGATAAGTAATCCTCAGTAATCCTAGTATGCAAAAGTCGCATCATGTCCAAACTCTTCTTCCCAGCCCGATGCCAACACACAGTCTGCAGCATGCACATCCCACCTGTAAGTGAAGTCAAAGAATAATCCCAACATCCCATGGAGACTCAGTGTGTGTCACGAGGTGTGCTCGCCAGGCACCATACTCATAACCAGAGTTCTGAGCCTCGACAATCCTAGCTCTTTTCTAACCAGACTCGTCCCAAATAAAATAACTCAGAAAACAATACATGTCCCCTCTAATACCATTTCGTCAAGAACAAAGTCGGGTGGCCATCTGATCTGACATCCGACCTGGCCCGTGGCAAGGCCCGAATGGCTTTCTAGATCCCCATGGGCTGGCACAAGTGCCTGGGAATTATAATAAACATTGTGTATGATTTACCGGAGTAATTACATATAAAGCAACTAACAATGTAAACCAAACAAAAAGTAAAAGTTATAGCCAAACAACTATTCAACCAAAACCAAATATTTCAATCACATGTAAAAAAACCAAACAATACTAAACGTATGGGGACTATATACTCACTCAAAAATCGTCACCCGGTGAGAGGACACCACACTAAAGCTACCACCACAACTTCACATCGAGAGGTCTGCTAACAACCTAAACCACCGCTCCCAAATTCTTTACCCTTACCTGTATCAGAAATAAACAATTCTACTAACACCCAAAGGTATAATTAGGGTGTGAGAAATTGTCCAGTAGGATGTAACATAGAAATGATTACACACACAAGCATTAACAGACAATTACAGTTTCAATGATAAATAAACAAAAGTAAAAAATGCTCATCAGCGTTAGTGGAAACAGTTTTCATAAAACAGCATTAACGAAAATAAGTTTAAAGAAAACACATGTTTGGGATGTAACTCAAGTGACATATCATGTATCAATGGTGTGAGAAAAGTAACCAGTAGTAGCAAAGGATGGTACATGCCCTATGAGACATAGAAACAGGTGGGACCCTAGAATGTCGTGTCTCGGTGAAGCGTGGCTTAGAAAGAAAAACCCTCTGAAAATGTTGCTTAGATGGCCACAGACCTCCTAAAACGTGGCATATAAGACCGCAACCCTCATTTATCATATATTTAGTTAGTGTTGCTTCATTAATCCAGCCAGTGAGACTGTGCCAAGCCATCTCCAGAATAGTAGCTCACTTTTCCTAGTCACCCCACCTAATACTCCCGGCTTCCCACTTTGTGCGCATCTAAATTCAAAGTTCACATAGCATGTCACATTAACACATAGATCCAAACGAGGTGCTTACACACAAGAACATGTCACCTATAGAATAATATTTTCTTTTAAAACCACACGCATACCAAAACATTTTAAAACATAATCTGAACCGCATACACATTAAATTAAACTTGATAAATAACTTAAAAAATAAACATTGATAACTAAGAAACCCACTAAGAGATATTATTAAATAGTTTCAAACATGTCACAAAATTTTTAAACGCCCCAAAATGTCATTTAAAACCCTTTTCCAAGATAAAACATATTATGACACACGTCAATACAAAAACCATGTCGTCCACACATCCTTACTCACACACTACACAGTTTAAAAAACAATAATAAACAATTCAATGTGGGATTTCAAAATAAAAAAAGACCAATTCACTTAGACACGCATTAAACAAATTAAATTTACATTTAAACATAATTAAAACTAATTTTTCAGCATGGAAACTAATTAACACGATGACGAATTAATTAAACAATCATGTAAATGATCATCAGAGAATAATTGTGTTTGGAATCACCAACCAACGTATCACACGCTTCACAAAAATTGGTGCGCAAAAGCCTCCACACCAATTGCAGCTCAAAAAAACTCAAATACACCCAAAAAAACAATCCATTATAAACCAACATCAAGATCTAATCAATCGCAATTAAATGACAACCGCAAAACATAAAAAAATTAAAGAATGAACACCGAGGGACAGCGCACATCTGGCAAGGAGTCCGAGAGTTCGGCCAAAGGTTGATAAGGGTTGTCCGGGCATGCGTGGTGCCGGAAAAAAAAGAGAGTTGACGAAAAAAAACACAGCCAAGGGTGTGGTGCGCGCGTGGATGGGCGTAGGAGGGGAAGACCACCAGGATGAATTCCGACTGAGAAGAGGGAGGAGGGTGCGGGAAAGCATGGCTGTCCGGAGGGAGAAGGTGGCTTGGAATGTATGTCCAAAGGAGGGTGGATAGTGTCACAGCTTCAGCTTGCAAAGCAGGAGGATGGGCGCGCGACTATCTGAAAGAGGAGAGGTAACATAGGAGTTTGGTCGAGCAGCAGGGCAGCAGGGCAGCAGGGGGGGGGGGGGGTTGAAACCTTTCACGGTGGAGGAGGAATGACCGAGGTGCTTCTTGGGATGGGCCAGATGAACGGGCTGAGCGGGATCCAGCCGAGAATGCGGGATGTTAATAGGGGGTAGCGGGGGAGTGCGGCCGAGTGGGAGGAGCAGTATGGGTAGCGGGGCGATAGCGTAGGAGGCTGGGAATAGGGAGGTGCGTGGCTGGGTGCAAAGAAGGTCCGAGAAAGAGTTGTGCGGCGTCAGGTGAAGGAAGTTGGGAGGGCAGCTAGGGTTCGCGCAAGCGAGGGATGGCACAATGGGGAGGGAGAGATTGATGGAGAATAAATTAATGAAATGAAGAAGAAAAATAAATATAAAAAAACAAAGTGGAACAAAAACATGAAGGAGAGAAAAAAGAGTTAAACTATTCTAGGATAAAAAAAAATATTTAATCTAATCTAAAATAATAATAAAAATATAATAGCAATATTAATAAAGAAAATTAAAAATTTATGATTTTAATGTTACCAAAATTATAATATTAACTACAATAGTGTTAATTATAATAGCAATAATAATAATAATAATGAAAAATATAATTATAACTATAAAATTTTATTTTCATTAGGTTAGTTAATAATTCACGCACCGGGTAGACCACACATTAAATTGGTGAAGCCACACTGCTTCACCCATGCCATTCCCACGTCTCGAGCGATGTCAAGCCAACACTCGCTTATCAACACAAAAGCGAAAAACTCACATCGGGTTTGGCCCGCCCTTCACCCCAACAATTTAAATCAAGGAAAATAAAATTATGGGGTCAAAATTAAAATTAAAATCATACCTCAAGCGCAGTCCAGGTGTGACATGTTGTACCATTGTCCACTAAATCTTGGACATGCCTTTTAGGGTATGTTCCCTATATACATTCCCTGAGTGTTAGTATTGAATCATGTGTTAAAAATAAGAATTTTATCACTTCGGCAGTACATCATGGGGTAGATTTATTTGAATCCTTCCATGATGCATGTAGTGATATCCTCTATAAATTTATTTCCAAAGGTGGATTTCTTTGTATTTTTGTTACCAACACTGTATGGTTATTGATCCAATAATTATTGGGCTAATCCAGATTGAGTTTTTGTTATAACCTAGTACCATGGGTCTGATCCTTATATCTGTATCATATATCTCTAGTCATCAAATGGATACATCTAATTGGAAGACCTAATGATAAAAACCAATTGGACTGAAATAATCAATGCTATATCATTGGTGGAGTGTATTCTTCTAGATGAGTTATATATGAAAATTTAAAGCTCAAATAATATGACGAAATTACAATTATGACATTACCATTAAATTTTTTTTCATTGTGGATTTCATAATGATATTATTATTATATGTGTTGTAGATATATACTTGAATGGAAGTTACAATTGTTGTTGTTGTTGTTATATAAATTCTATTTTCAGTGATTCCAATTGGGTATTGTTATATTACCCCATGAATGGTATTTTCCCAAATGCATCATGACTCATGATGGTTATATACAATTTAAAAGAGTCCTAGAGGGACCCGATTAATAAATCTCATGGTGTGTTACATAGACCGAGGATTTTCCTTATGGTTTTCATGAATCTAGTCAAGATCCTTACTTTCTGGATGGGCCTTTTCTAGACTCATTGTAGTAGTATTTAATTTTTAACACTTTAATCTCCATTTGATAAGAAATTAATTGGTTGTGGGATTATATGTATGGAATAATGGATTCATTAAAAAAATAAGTTTTTGCGTTGTATGGGCTTGGAGATTGTGTGTGTCCATGTATATTAGGATACGACCTACCATGTTAGTAATATTCCGAATCTGCACTATCCTCCAGCCAATGGCCTAATAGATGTGGGCCTGGGGAGTCATAGAACAATATATATTGGGAAGGTTCATTACATAGTGTCATTAGAGAAGTTACATCTATATTATAACACGAGTTTCAATATTTTTTTGGGGTAATAATGTTATGTATTTTGAGTTTGGGTTTTAGTTTTGGGGATCCAGTGTTGTTCATGCAGTCGATGTATCCATGCAATGGGAATCTGAATACCCTAATTTCAAAATGTTACATTAAAAATCTAGTTGAAATAGAATAATGGTACATTAATCATATTGAATGGTTTTTTACATGTACTTCATGAGTCAGCTCTTCAAATATATTCATTGATCATGTTACATAATATTTATTTTTTATTCCCCTGTGATGTATTCTATGTTTTATGAAGTATAATTACCCTGAGGAAAATTCTCATAGTGAGGAGGAATTGATTAAGAGACATGTTCCTAAGTGGTTACCTCTTGGTGGAGCACCAACTATACCACCACTTGTTCTATAGCATATGGTACACATAGTGAAAGTCAATGGAGAGCGAATTATGAGTAATCATCAAATGTTACAATGAATGAGACCCTTAATAATCATGGTGATCCTAATACACAAGTTTATAACAACATTGTGGAGGTGGTGACAAGAGTTTTTCAACTAGTCAGGACTCTATTACATCAACTGGTGGTCATGGTGGTGATCCATCACAATCACCTTGGAAGAAAAATGAGGGGTTTGATGACCCATTTATATGATGAATAGACTCTAGAATTGTAAGAAATCGACCTAACATTTACATAGTAGTCCTATCTAGGTATGATGAGGGCAATACATATCTAAGATATTTTATGTGTTCAACAACGCAGTGTGACAGTAGTTGAGTCATTATCATGCTTCAACAAGCTCTCTAGGTACCTGATCAATATTTCTCTAGATCTGATCTTATTGGGTCATACCATCAAGGTTATAATACATATATAAATTGAATAATATATTATAACTACAGGATTTAATAACTACTATAGGGTTACTAAGAAGGGATTTGTGGTTAAAACATTCTTTATTATATAAGAAGTCATAGAGAATTGTTGACGGTGTGAGCAAATAATAGTATATATTTCAATAGATGGGAGTCAATGTCATTCAATAAGACCAAAAAAATATTATTTTTCATAGTAAATGGTCAAAAGGAAGAGGTTTGTTTCTTAAAGATTCACTTTATGGGTCTCTAGACATAGGGAGTAGTAGTTATACCTAGAATATTGTATGGGACATCTAACATGTGATTATCCGAACGTCATTCCGGTTGATAGGGAGACCCTACATAGGGCTCCGAGGAATAGGCTGTGGTAGGAAAAGATATGTTCTCAGGGTGGTGGATGTGGTAGAGGTTTTAAGAGTAAAGATATTGGTGGTATAAACTAAATATTATTTGCACCACCACTCCCAGGTTTTCCATGCCTTGCTCAGGAAGCTGAAGGTCAGGTGTGGGAAATGTAGTTAGTTATGTCTTATGACCTTGAGGCTCCAAGATCGATACGATGTATGATAAATATATATTTTATACCATATATATGGTACTAATAAAAAAACATGATTGTCATTCAATTATTTACTCATATATAGTTTGAGAAAAATTATTATTGTTGAACCATTGGATAAAACATTACACTTGGAGATACTTACTAGAGATGGCTAACTGATCACACACTTGTTGCGATACTGAAAACTGACTCTTGGAGGTGAATGTTTCTAGTGTGATATCATTGATTAATATATGAGGAATTATGAATTTTTATTAGGTTTGTACAATTTTTCTACTTCTCATTTCCAGTTAGAGTATTTCAGGTGGTTGATGCGGTGTGCCTATAGTTTGGGGACCATATTTTCCATTCAGGGTGAAATGGAAACCAATTAATAATAGGATGAAATAATTAAAAGGAGGGTGAAACTGATTACTCAAAATATGTATGGAATGAACCTATTTGTAGTAAATGATATTTTTTTAATGTTACCTATAACAATGTTAGATTAAGAGGATATATTCCCAAGGATCATCTAACCTGACATCCCTAGATATATATAGACTATGGTATTGATATACACCTCGGGAAAACCTCAATATATATGTCAAAATATTAGAGGAAAACTATATAGATTCAAGGGATGTGAGTTATGTAATAGGTAAAACATAAGAAGTGCTTTGTCATACCTAGATTATCACCCTGGGCATCCACAATTATGTTCTCCAACATTGTGGGCCCTATCTAATTGTTATTTTAGACAATTAGTTCTTGACCATGGTGAATGTAAAAAAAATTGTCCACTACTAAAGATTGATGACCTCATTGGTCCTTTGATATTGGAATAGTGGCTAATAAATGTTGACCATAGGTCTGGCTATTACCGATTTTGATTACGAGGTTAGGATACACCAAAGACTATATTCTGATATCGCTAGGTTCTATATGAGTACCTGGTGATGCCATCTGGCATGAATAATTCCATATAAGAGCTAATGGTACTCATGAACTAGATCAATCATCCAATAATAGACTGGTTTAAGGTAGTCTTCATCGATGATATCCATGTTTACTCGCTGTTTAAGGATATAAAATGAGACACTTAAGGGTTTTTAGACTTACTCTGAGAGAACTGTCATTAGGAGAATCTCTCAAAGTCCCATTTCAAAATTAAGGATGTTCAAATTTGGGGACAATTTCTCTTAGATTATGGTGGGATAGTGGTTCCAGGTAAGGATGACTCTATATTCTATTGGGATCCACTGATGAGTGTGAATGAGGTGCGAAGCATCCTTCAGTTGGGAGGATAATCTTGTAGATTCATACTAGAATTTTTCCAAATATCCAAACCCATGAAATATTTTAACGAAATGAGAATTCAATCTCGTTTATGTATATTCCTTAGATAGATTTTTTGAGATGGGGAAAATATTTAAGAGAATTCCAATCATGAGATTTCCAAAGGAGGGAGTCAAGTATATAGTTTTCTATGATATATTAGAAATCTTGTCAAGCTGTATTATTAGGTAGAGGATGGTGACGATTGACCATTGTTAACATTAGTTTAAAACACAAGATAATAACTACTCAATATTGGATTTCATTTTAGTCTTGATAGTTATTACATTAATAATGTTGAAAGACTACTTATTGGGAATGTAATTTGACATCTTTTGGGAAAATAAGAGTATCATGTATATAATCCCTCAAAATGGTTTTAACATGACATAGAGGATATGGATAGAGTTACACTAGGATTATGAATTCAAGATTTTATATAAATTTAAGAATGGGAATATCGTAACTGATGGTATTAGCTGGAGTTCTTTTTCGGAGTTACTAAATGAGGTTTCAATGAAGTTGGACTCGTTTCATTTATCCATTGTGTATGAATTTAGAAAAGATTACCTGAAATAGATGGTTGCTCCCCCTTTTCATTTAGAGTGATTAATGGAGTTAGATCTTGTGGATTCTAACCATGTCACATTACGTACTTAAGTTTCAACTAGATATTCTTCTAATGGATTTTTTGAAGGTGGGTAGCATGTCATTTTTTTTTGAATGGTGCATGATGGTATCATTTCTATTATTGTAGAAGGATCTGATATTTTTTCTTATGTCTCTTTTGTTAGTAAATCCATGGGTGTTAAAAATGTTCAAGGGCTATCGACATTATTTTTTTGTCTTGGGATAAGGAATATAGTTACATAGTTTGTCTCTCGATATCATAGTTGTTAGTGAGTGGAGGGTGACATCCATGTTCTGATTGGTTTATGAAAACCAATTTTGGTTCTTGAGTGGAATTGGGATGGGGAATCCATGTAATTTTTATAGTGGATAAAAATTTATTATCATGTGCAAGATTCCATATGGGTGATCGTATACCAACTCAAAATGTCAAAGAAATTCCTAGCGATCTGAGAGAAGTGATCAATAGAGAGTTTGGGACACCTGTATGTGCATATGATAATCAGACTACACAATGATTAATTGATTTATGATTCTAAAAATTATTCCCACATCACATCTTAGATATTTAATGGATTATAAGAGGCTTTGGGACTTGGTTCTGTTTCAACATTACTTTCCACCCCAGACAGAAAACCATACTAATAATATTATTCAGGTTCAGGATGACATGTTGTGATCTGCATGCTGGAAATTTCCAATATTTGGGAGAATTGACTACAATTGAAGTATTTTACATACAAGAAAAATTAATATAATACCATTTTGATGAAAAAATTCTTGGCCTTGTGTGGTCAACCCTATATATCACCACATTACTAGACGGGTCAGGCTAGTTACCAACTATGGGCCTAGAGCTGGTGAGAAAGACAACTGAAAAGGTGAAGATCATTCATAAGAGTTTGATTAATACCAACTTACTATATATTTATTATTAAGACAAATTATGGAGGCCATTGGAGTTTGAGGATAGGGACCATATGTTTCTATGAGTCTCACCCTGATATATATTATATTTATTTAGTTGGGGATACATGATATCAATGAGATTCATGGGACCATAAAAAATGAACTGTAGATTTTTGGAGATGTTGTACCAATAACCTATACCTCCAATGTGAGATCTGGTATTTATGTCTTCCACGTATCGTAAGTGAGGAGTAATGTGAACGTTTATTATGATGTTATTGACATTGTCGAGTTGGACATCGAGAATGAATCTTCCTTGGGTGAATACCCTGTAGTGATCATGGATCCTAATATAAGGATCTTTCAATGGAATATCATTCCATTTGGGTTCATCATATGGTAGATAAAATACTCAAGAAATCACCTGGGAGTAGAATAATACGATTCATCCGGAATACCCAACTATTTTTGTGCACAAACATTTTTTGGTTATTCAGGATATAATGCCCCAAAATGGGGAGGATGTAATGAATCAAATTTTATTTGTATTATTTTTTGATATTTAATGGATTATTTTCCATATTTAGAATTGAGATTTCTTGTTATTAAGAGGACCTATGTGCCTAGAAGAAATGATTAAAATTTATAAAATATATTGGACAAAACACACATACACTTATCTTCACAATGGTGCCTAGGATGTAAATGGTTTCCTGAATCCAAAATCTTATAGAATAATTGAGTATAGTTCATTGGTCTTTCATTAGGTGAAATATAATTTTTTTCATATATGGGTGTTAGTGAAAGAGTTTTCATTGTCATATTAATGAATATAAAGAATAATATAACTTAATTTATTTGTTCATTAATAAAGTGAAGTAATAATATATTTATAAAAATGATTATGATAGACATTCAGGGTTATTTCCATAAACTTGCAAATAAATCAATGACATTGTTTCTATTGGAGGATATTTCATGGGTAAAAGGAAACCAAATCATAATTCTACGATTAGTGTAATATAATCATAAGTTATATCCAACGATAATGACACCACTTTGTTCTTAACTAATAGTCAATCCAAATTGATGTATGATAATTTTTATTGGATTCTACCTTGGTAGTCTTTTGACATATTCAACACAAATAAATCATTATCCAGAATAACCTATGGATTCTTTGTATTGTGCAATAGGTTATCTAGGGGGATCTTATTTTTAGTATTTCTTCTTATTTTTTCATTTATATATTCTGCTTTTATTATAAATAAAATTTGTTTAAGTAAAAACCGAAAATTGGCTGAGTTTGGTTCCTCATGGTTATTAATGATAATTTATTCACTATTTTCTTTTCTTATTAAGGATAAATAACATTTCCCATTGTTTGATAAATATGCAGTAACCGGGTATTGTTCTGTCATTTTATGGGGAAACGACTCAATATCACAGATCTGGACTCAGTGTGATGAGGGGATCGTGAGTCTATAGAACTGGTAGTAGATCAGATTGAATTTTTACCCAATATGTGTTCCTTTATGCATGATGACGGTTTGATGTGCATAAATATTTTATGAATATATTAATGGGAAGGATCCCGATGTTCTATGGAAAAAAATACGATGATCAAAGGATCATACTTTTTATAAATGAGCGTGTTTGGATTATTGGATAGAGGCACATGTTCTGTATAACAACCCATATATTACATATATTGATATTAATTCAATATTTATGAATATTAATTACAAAATATAAAAATTCTATGTTAGGATAATATAATTATAGTGTATTTATAAATTCGGAGACATAAATACAGTTTTATATGATATCTTCAATGTCTATCACTTATTATGTCTTAAATATACCTTTTCATAACATATCATTCTTAACACCCTTCATTAGGACCTAGGGAAAAGAGACATATGAATGAGATAGCTCAGTCACATAGTAATTATAAAAAAGGGGGATATAAATCTTATCATAATCATAAGACATAAGAACATTACATTTTATAATTTTATCCTACATATGAAAGATAGTTATATAATACCACAAGATAGATCAAAAATGTTCATAAGAGAAAAATATGGTAATACCAAAAGTCATAACGTAAGACATGAAATTTTGGGCATACACATAACCATAGAAAATCATTTCATATAAGTCAAAGATCATTTCCAGGACCATCATAGAGGAGGAAGTTGATTGTTGAACTGATTCACTCCTCATTTGAACCCTATAGTACTGAATAAAGATCATTTCTGATTCTAGGAATGTGTCATGACTCGTCCTCGAGGCCCGTGCCGTGACTACCCCAAGGCTGCCTCCCATAGGCCAGGGGCTGGCGACTAGCACCAAAGGCATAAATCCTTATAAAAGGTAAGCCATTGCCTTTATAGAAGTAAACAAAAACAATAGAGTACACACCATAAGTAAACACTATGTAATACTCAATACAAAAGTAAGTGCTAAAAAGTAAAGGGGCTAGTATACAAACCCAACTGTAAAGTACAGTAAAACTGAAAAGCTAGTACAACAACATTAAAGTAAGACAGCAACTACTAAGTCTTCCTCCAGAAATGCCACCTGAAGGGTGGGTACAGATGGTGTCCTAAGCACCTCAGGTCTGTCTGTTTGCTCTGTGTACGTCTCGTCAAGTTGTCCACCTCCAGGTATCGTCCAACTCCACACATATCTACCTCGATCTATGCTTTCTGTCATCTACATCCAACACAACGTAGTGCGGGCATAACCCATGCAGGGGTGAGTATAACAATACTCAGTAAGGACCACGAGACCAGCAAGGTCTCACAATATCCACAAAGGATAAAGAAGAAGTAAGAGACAAAACATGGTGCATAGACCAACCCTACTTAGGTATATGCCCATACATATACCTAAGTCTTCAATCCAGTTCAGCTCCAACTCTCGAGCTCAAGAACAACCTAGTCCACACAGGAAGGAAGTCAATCACATCAATGATAATGATTGAAAGTCAAGACTCATCTCACATAGGTATACATCATTCGTATATTGATAGAGATGATCCGATGTCGTCACTGATTCATCTAAGCTGTCGGACCAACGTAGGATAATAGACATGCTATGCTCTCGGACCCACGTAGGATACTAGACCAGCTACTCTGTCGGACCCATGTAGGATACAGGTACAAAATTCAAACTGTCAGACCCACATAGGATACAAGTATAGTAGTTATCATTGTCGAACCCATGAATAATTCTAGTACTGTAGTCATCATCATCAAACCCACGGAGGATTCTGGTACGATTGTCATCATCGTCGAACCCATGGAGGATTCCAGTACGATAGTCGTTGCAGTCGCACCCAGCTCTAGGGTTCCCGCACACAGCAGGCTCGATTCTGGGAGGGTCCGATCCTCAAGCCAATGGGTCGATACATCAACTATCTCAAATCCAGAGTTGATATATCCCAAAGTTCTGTCTCATCAAAAGGAACCCAACGCGACAGACGGTGCGTCAACCAGACGCCCGGTATGAGAGTTAATGGCTTTTTCGTTCCTGAGGCCTAGTTGGAATTATGCTCTTTCCAATCCCAACCGTCTACCAAAGTCATCCAGAAATTACTTGGAGTTCATAAAAACGAACATTTCGTCATAAGGGTCCTAGTTCCACAGACGGCGCGTTGATCAGACGCACGGTCGTGAAGTTATTCGCACTTAAGCATAACAGGCCCGACCCTTTAAGCCTAGTGTATGATGGGTCGGGTCGACCCGGTTTTGGCTGGTCCGACCCGACTAGTGTCGGACCGCCCTAGTGAAGCGCGTTGCCGGACACGGTGGTGCGTGACACTGCCTGAGGGGTGCCTGTCATGACTACCCCAATCCTGCCTCCCATAGGTCAGGGCCTGGTGACTAGTACCAAAGGCGTAAATCTCGATAAAAGAGAAGGCATTGCCTTTATAGAAGTAAACAAACACAATAGAGTACGCAATAGAAGTAAACACTAAGTAATACTCAATAAAAAAGTAAGTGCTGAAAAGTAAATGGGCCAGTATACAAATCCAAATGTAAAGTACGGTACAACTGAAAATCAAGTACAACTACAATAAATTAATACAAAAACTACTGAGTCGTCCTCCGGAAATCCCACCTGAAGGGTGGGTACAGATTGTCTCCTCATCAACTCGGGGCCGTCCGTCTGCTCCGTGTACGTCTCATCATGTGTTCCACCTCTGGATACCGTCCAGCTCCACAAGTCTTTACCTCGATCAGTTCTGTCTATCGTCTGCATCCAACACAACGTAGTGTGGGCATAGCCCGTCCAGGGGTGAGTATAACTATACTCAGTAGGGACCCCGAGACCAACAAGGTATGACAATATCCCCTAAGAATAAACAAGAAGTAAGATAAAAAATATGATGCATCAACCAACCCTACTTCGGTGTATGCCCATACATATACCTAAGTCTTCAATCCAGTTCTGCTCCAACTCTCGAGCTCATGCACAACCCAGTCCACACCGGAAATAAGTCAATCACATCTATGATAATGATTGAACATCAAGACTCAGTTCACACAGGTATACATATTTCGTATAGTGATAGAGATGATCAGATGTAGTCACTGATTCATCTATGTTGTCAGACCCACATAGGATACTTGACCGGATAAGTTGTCAGACCCACGTAGGATGCTAGACCAGCTACTCTATCAGACCCACGTAGTATACTAGTACAAAAGTCAAACTGTCAGACCCAATTAGGATATAAGTACAATAGTTATCGCTGTCAAACCCATGGAGTATTCCATTATATTAGTCGTTGTCATTGAACCCATGGAGGATTCCAGTACTGTAGTCGTTGCAGTCACAACTAGCTCTAGGGTTCCCGAACACAGCATGCTCGATTTCGGGAGGGTCCTCTCCTCGAGCCAAGTGGTCGATAAATCAAATGTCATGAATCTAGAGTTGATGTATCCAAAAGTTCTATCTCATCAAAAGGAACACAACGTGATAGACAATGCGTCAATCGGATGCCCAGTCTGAGGGTTATTGGTTTTTCCATTTCAAGGGCCCGGTTGGAATTACGTTTTCTTTCCAAAACTAACTATTTTACAATGTTGTTCAAAACTCACATAGAGTATTTATAAATGACCTATTCGTTGTAAGGGTCAGAATTCCGCAGATGGCGCGTCGATCAGACGCACAGTCATGAAGTTATTTGCACTTAAGCGTAACGGGCCCGACCCGTTAAGCCCAGTGGCTAACGTGTCGGGTCGACCTAGTTTTGGAGGGTCTGACCCGGCTGGTGTCGGACCAGCCTGGTGAAGCACGTGGCCCGGCCCGGTGGGGTGCGTCCCAGCTTGAGGGGTGTGGCCCGGCCTATCCCGAAGGGCGTGGCCCAGCCCGGCCAGGCCGGCTGCGGCTCGGCCCGTGTGGCCGAGCACTACAGTGGGGGGGGGGGGTGTGATTTCCCGAACCGGTGGCACTGAGTGACGCTACCCTCATATCCTGTCGGCTGGTCTTCCAAGCGCGAGCGGCCTGTGCGGGCCGCTCTCCTCCGGTGCGGTACCTGCGGGTGTCGCGCCTTCTCCAACCCGGTCAGACGATGAGCCGGCTGGTTCTCCTGCCAAACTGGTCTGCGGAGCACGCACCCCGGTCCTCTGCAGCGCAGAGCCCCTTGTGGTTCCGTGGTCTCTTCAGTCTGGTCAGGTTTAGCCAGCCAGTTATTCATTGGCCGAGCGGCCCGCGGTTTCACGTCGTGGTCTTTCCCTCTTCGCACGACACCCTGTTCCGCAGTCCTCTTCGGTCACTGCCACCTCTTCCATCAATGTCTCCATCAAAATAAAATGAGGATCAACGGAGGTTAATCGGTCCATGTTCATTCGGCTCGTTCCCTCGCGCTAGGCGGTATCAAAAGGCCGATGATAAAACATGGTTTCAACAAGGGATGAAGAACAATTTTATTCAATTGAAATTGAAACAAACCCCCTTCCATCATTAAGGTTCGTTCATCGACGAGCCATGGAAGACGATCTTCCGGGTGGTCAGGCATCATAGATGATGGTGTCATTCCATCAATGTTGGAGGAAGAGGGAGGTAGGTAGCGTTCTTGTGGAGTCGCCTCCTTTCTTGCCCCGATTGAAGTTGTGGAGAAAGGTGATCGTGTACCTCACGTTCTTCGTCGGAGTTTTTCATCGTTGAAGAATTGTGTTCTTTATCCAAAGGATAACACTATTCTTCTCTTGAGCTCTCCCAAAATTCTCCAACAAAAAAAAGAGTGCCAAACTAAAATAATATCTAAGGCTATTATTTTATTCACACATGTAATTCTAAATTCAAACACTTTAATTAATTAATTGAAGATTTCAATTAATTAATTAAAAAGTGTTGGAAAATATTAATGAGAGAGAGAGGGAGGTGAAGAGATCACATTCATTAAGGGGGAGTTTTCAAATTAATTAAAGGGGGTGTTAATGGGGAGTTGGGGGGAGGTGATAAGTTAGGGATCGTGTGGCCCCACCTCACAAATATCCTCTCATGAAAGGTTATGTGGGTGTGGGAACCACCAATAACTTCCCCTTGTAGGATATAACTACCAAAGATAAATAAAATTGTTCACAACAAATTTATTTAACTTTTTTATTAAACCCCAAAAATTGACTTCTCCTCCCAAGCGAACGCAAATGCGGTAAAGGTCCCCTTAAGCAAATATCGGCGCTGCGAGTTCATCAGTGCCCTCAAATTTCAATTATGAGAACCGGTTAAAAATATAGAAAAACCGCACATACCTTTACTGAACATAACCGAAAAAAAACGTAAAAAATTAATTCAGGGCACACCGGGCCTCAGAATCAAGTGCCGTCAGAAACCGCAGACTCGTAAAATTCCAACGTATTTAAGAATAAAAATTTCCTTGAAATTTCTGGGTCATTACAGAATTTCTATCTCATGAGATATAAATATTTAACTAATTATTTGGTGGTAGATATAGGTCCTACCAATATCATAAGGAAATCATTCTTATTTGTGCAATAATAACCTAAATCATTCATTATAAACCTATGAATAAAATGGGTTTTTTAAACATCATTCCAGAATATCATAATCCATGTAATAAATGCATTTCATATATAGAATACCACCATAAACAACATAAAACCAATAGAAAAATAATGTTATTAAACTTGAATCATAACCCTAATAAATAATTCCCTCTTATATGGAAAATAATTTCGATATAACACTTCTATTTAGTTTTTGAGAAAAAATAACCTTTCTTCTTCAAAAAAAATTATTTTCTCAAAATGAAGTATAATTATAATGGAAAATAATTTATTTGATAAAAAACTATAAATAGGGTAGATGTCTATTCATTGAAATAATTTATTATCAAAACACAAAAAATCTCTTCATGCTTTATAAGTTGAAAAAAACATTCTCCTAACACTTTTTTCTTGAAAAGTAAACAATTACCTCGTATAGAAAATGAAAAAATATTCCTTTCATACCATTTAATGAAAATACACCATAGAGTAAAATTGACTGTAAATTTTTTAGAATAACTAAAATAATATTTTCGAATACATAATTAGAATACATGGAAATGGATGATAAATATAACACATTTTATACATACATATAAATAATCATGGATATTAATGAGATTGTGAACTTATCCCTGACCTTATTTATAATTTCCATTGTATGTATCCAATAATTTTTTATAATGTTATAAATAGTTTCATTTAATTATTTTAGAATAATATTAATTTTATGACATCATATAGGAAAATATTATAATTTTTTGTTAGTAAAATTATTATTCGTCCTTGTCGTGTTAACTTCATTATTTTCTTACGCATGTATTGTCAGATATGTTCATGTTCCTATTATTTGGTAATATATATATCATTTAGAAAGTGATGTTAGAATATTATATATCATATTTATAAATTTCATTATTTTATATAATCATTCTTCAATGAAGATCAAGTATAATGAGTCACAATGAATTGTGGATATGGTGCGCCATACGTACAAACGACTAACGAAATGATTTTCATAGTTTTTGAATGGTATTATATTGGATGTTGTTTAATAGTTAAGAATAAATATAATGTTATAATAATAATATATCTTTATTAATTATTTCAATATACACATCCATGTTTGGTGGTGGTGAAAAATACATTACACCATGACATGAAGACGGTATGTCATACGTACACACACGGGTTGTTTTTATTTTTACTAGGATGTATAAAAGTTAGAATATAGTTGTTTCATAATAATTATCACATATATGTATATAAGTGATATATTAGTGATAATATTATAATAAAAAAACTCATGAAGAGGTCATTGAAGAGGAAATAATTTTCGAAAAATCGGTTGAGGAGATTAACACTTGTTCATCAAGCTCCCTCTTAATTTCCTCTTAATGAAGTAATGTTAGTCATTGAAGAAAAACAGATCCTCTATAGTTTATCTAGGGATGTTGATAAAGTAAATATTTAGGGTAAGTCTGAGCTTGATTTCTCAATGTAATGTTATGTGTTTTGGGAGGAGGTTCCATTTTGTAATTTTGGTGAGGGGCAGTTTTGGGATCTCAATAAATAATAATTTATAATAAAATATAACCCTATCCAAAAGCCTCGATAAATTAACCAAATTTGAGAATGAAATATTATAGGGTTTTAATATCATCATAGAATAGGTTTTACTCAAAATATTCTATCAATTATAACATTAACGTTTTAATTGACACATAGTTATTCAATTTAATTTTTGACAAGGGTAACAAATATTTCAATATTAAAATGTAAAATATTTATTTATTGGGTGTAAATTAGAACATAAATAAATAAAATGATGATTTATGACCATATAATAATTATTATATATTATTATAATTTTTTATGATTTTTAAATAATATAATAAGTCATATTATTATAAACAATCAACAGTGTCAATTTTGAAACTCATCACTTCAATGATTTCAAAAAATGATATGATAAGAAGTTAAATTCGAAAAAATTATTTTATTATATTCATAATATGTCAAAGTAATCTATAAATTTAATTGAACATATTTGTTATCAAATATTTTATTTTATTTAATATTTTTATTAATATTAATCTGATATTTCCCTTATTAAAATAATTACAACAATAATTTTGTGTAATTATTTAATAATATTATTTTAAAAATAAATAAAAGATAATATATTATCACAAAGAAAATTATTATTATTTTTTAAAAAAATTATAATATAATGTATCATTTCTAGATTCCATCTTTAAAATTTTTATACTTATTAGACATGAATGGGACGCGTTTATCAATACATTACATAAAATGAAATCAGTGTCATAATAACTTCAATAAGGTTGGAATTGGTTATCAACTCTACCATTGAATGATTATGGTCGATATATACACTATAAATAGGATTTGGCCTAAATTTAGGGTCTTTCAATGGAAATTATCACTTTAAGAATTATTATTTTAAAAATTTATCACCTATTAAATTATTTTTTCATTATGAATGTATTTTTTTCTGAAGAAATTATTTATTTCTTAAAAATTAAAAATTAATTATCATGAAAAATAAAAAAATAGATTTTAAATAAGTATTTAAAATTTAATACATGTTATATGTAACCATATATTAATAATATATATTTTTTAAAATTTGTGTAAGATATATTATACTTTTCATTATATAAAATAAAAAATATATATTAATTTCATCTATGCGGCTTCTAAGGGAAACAAATTTGACCCAAGGATTATATATGTCAAAAAAACTCATCCAATTATATTAGGACAAGTGTTAGGGTACGTTCATAATATTATTTTTACCCTTAATTGTCTTATTTACCCTTTTACCATATTAATGAAATTTACGAATGATAGAATTCATAATTCCCAAAAAATAAAAGTATGATATTAACATAATCTAGACATAGTGATTCAAAATAAAAAATAAATTTTCCAAAAAATTAAACCACAAAAGATACAGTAATATATTTAAAATTAATCCCATTTTTGGAATGAGTGATCAGGTTTAAAAAGTAAAAATAGTTAAAATGATTGAAATGTTATTTTATCTGAATTCATTGTATTTTTAATACAAATAATAAACATTACATTGAATGGAAATACTTCTACCTCATCACATCCTCATGTTACAACGATGCTTCCCAAAGTTATTGGTTCCTCCATAAAACATAAACCAAGAGAGTAGTCATCATTTGTAGAACATTATTGGTATGATCCAAAATCTCTATCAGTTTTCCATTATAAGAATGATCATTCACGAACAATACAAATTCAAAATTTAGTTCAAGAGTAAGATCCGGTATGTAATTTCTTGGGAGATATGCAAGGAACAAATCTTTAATATAAGAGAGATTCAGTGAAATTGACAATTTGAAGGCTACCTTCCTAACATGATCCAGAATTTCAAAAGTTCTGATTTACCTAGGTCTCAGCATTCCCATATTTTAAAATATCCATACACCCTTCTAGGGAGATATTCATAGAAATACCTTGTTACCCACTTCAACCCCTAGTTTTATTCTTCGGTTTCCAGTATTACTA
Source organism: Viscum album (assembly GCA_963277665.1). Classification (NCBI taxonomy): domain Eukaryota; kingdom Viridiplantae; phylum Streptophyta; class Magnoliopsida; order Santalales; family Viscaceae; genus Viscum; species Viscum album. The sequence continues at coordinate 1,710,925,978 of OY728152.1, read as the reverse complement.
GTTTTTCAATTCTAGGATACACTTATGTGTTTTTGAATATATATGACCTTTTCGATAATTTAATCAAAAGGATAACATTCTAATAGATTTATTTCCACAAAACAATTCCATAATGTTCGTGTTATATACTTTTTCCATAGTGGGATTTACAATAATCCATCTTGTTGTCTTAGAGACGATCGTTATCCCCTCTCTAGTATTAATAAAAAAATATAATTTCCAATCATGTATAATCATTTCAATAATATTTATTTAATTTCAAATTTATTAATTATAATTATCTAAGATCAGCAATTTATTTATAAAATTCAATGAATATTCATGTTATAAGACTTTTGAAATGAAAAAATGGGTTATGTGAGAGTCACTAACATTGATAGAATACGTGTGACACCAGAAACACAAACCGACTCACCAATACCAACAGAGTAATGTCTCACTGATAGTTCAACTGAGACACCGACAATTGAAATGTATCTCCAAATAGAGGAATGTATCACTGATAGAAGGAATGTCTCACTAAAATAATGAATGTATCAATGAAAGATATAATGTCTCACTGATTGTAGAAACTGTCTCACCGATAGACAATTAAATTATAGTACAGATGAGTCACCAAAAAAATTAATGACTCAATGATAGAACAAAATGAGTCACCGATGCATTCAGTCACCGATGCATGGAGGTACTGATAGAATGACACACTAAAAGAATGAGTCACCAATACAAATAGAATGATTCATTGGAAGAATGAATCATTAATAAATGAGTCACCTACAAACATTATAAATTTTATATTATTAAATGTATCTTTAAATTGCTCTTTGTAGACAATATTAATTAGGATTTCCAAAGTATGAGGTACCCAATGAAAACCATACATTCTTATTTTAGCGATATCTAATATAAAAGTTAAAATCAGGTGAGGTAAAAGTCATATATGTAGACATATAGTATATGACTCCAATGAGCACCCATAATGAACATTCGAAAAAAATGAGGAAGAACAAATGAGTAATAATGCTTATTTCTGACTAAAACGAATGGAGATCTTTCTTTTCACCAGTGTTACAACACCTCTGCCATAGAAAAAATAGAACCAAAGGAATAAAACATCCTCTTCAAGAAAAAAATAACAAAATGTTTCATGACAATCTATTTTATGTGTCTATTTATTGAAGAGGACTTATGCTTCACATCCACTACATCCAATGTGTCTAGAGTATCCTTTCAAAATAGATAGGTTCTTTTAATATATATCTCTTTATTACATTCTATGTTTTCTGAATTTTTACTACATTTCGAGCACTGTGTGCATCTCTATGTTAAACACACTATCTCTTGTACTAAATTGTAGGATACAGTATAACCTTGCACAACCATTTTAATGCACCAATTATATCCCACAAATAATTATGGTAGAGGTCATGTTTGACCTGACTATTTTAGTTCCCATGTAGAGCATTGGTAGAGGTCAGGCGACCTGAATAGTTTTTATATAATTAAATAGAATCCAATCCATGGTTTGGATCAAATATATATATGTATATATATATATATATATATATATATATTTCTTAGTGGATGGTGATCACTATGTGGATAGGACTATGTCTCAATAGGATACTGAACATATTGTTTGAAGCTGATGTGCTTTAAAATATAGTTTACTCTATTTTAACTCATATATTAGAAAACTAGATTTTACTTTGATTCATAGTCTTGGATAGTATTTGTAACTATTTTTTTAAAATTAGTTTCAAAAGTTATATAAATATCACATTTTTTTATAAATGAAAAATAATCAATCTTCTAGAAAATTAATTGATCAATCAAGCTATTATAAATTTAGTACTTTGATTAAATGGGATGTAATTTTTTTACATTGGGTGATTCATTCATATAAATTTTATTAAGATATTTTTTTAAAGGAAATCATTTCATACCACTCATGATTTTCCTAATCCAAACAAAATTAGTTATCAAAATATTTTTATAATATTTTTTAAATTATTTCAACTATGATTTTAGTTGTGGCTTAAATGTCACTAAAAGTTTGTAAGATGTAAATTTTTATCTCTTAAAAATTATAGTCATTACCCATTATTATGATTAAAAGGTATGATTGTGCTTCTACGAATACACCTCCCTTCATTAATGGTTCACAAAATGTATTGTGGAAAATAAATATAAAAATTCTCTTATAAATCACAATGATTTATATTTGGACTATAAAAGAAGATAGATATGAAATACCAGACAATCTGAGGACTACATGGTGTAATGAAATTAAAATTAATTTCAATAAAAATTAAAATTATTTGAAAGCATTGTTTTGTGACTTAGGGGATGAATAATTTCATAGAATACCTTCTTTTAAATATTCGTATGAAATTTTGGATAACATAGTTGTTCCTCATGAACAAACTACAAATGAAAAAAATGACAATTAAAACATTTACTATAAAGTATGTTATCATTAAGATGAATCATGATAATACCTTTTATTATATGAATATTAAATACAACTACATAGTCAATACAATAAGTAATCTTGGAAAGACAGTCGATGATAAAAAACGAATCATTCTGCAACTTATATTTTTACATGGAAGAAAGAGTGAATTCTTAGCATCAATTAGAGAATCTTGTGATATCAGGAAGTTTCCAATAATGGATATATTTAAAAACATGAAGATGTATGTGGAAGAATTATCAGTCACCAATGAGGTAAAATATTAACCAAATAAAAATTTATTGGCTTTCAAAACCAATAATTCCAAAAAGAAATAAATAAAAGGGAAGGACTCAAAATCATTTTGAGAAATCAAGTGATAAAGATTCACCATCAGACTGCGATGATAAAAAATAACAAATATCTAGAAGGATTAAAATTTTTAATATAAAAAAAATGTTTCGTAGGAACCCCGTATAAAAAAGAAAATATGATAATAAGGGGAATTAGAAAAAGGTTTGGGAAAGAAATGATAACTCGAATGAAATATATTTTTATAACTATAAGAGATTATGACATGTAATTCCTTATTTAACTATATTAAAATATAAAAATAAATACGAGGATAAAGATAAATGATATAATAAGACAATGAAGACCTCCTTGAATGCTTTGGAGGATATTGCAAGTAACTTAGAGTTATCACATGATGGGAAGAGTTAAAATTCATTCATTTTCTTTATGAAAAATTCATCTGAAGAAACCCTTGAGTCTCCTTTACATAATTCTCATTATTCTATAAATGAATGTTATTATGAAAATATGACTAATAGGGAAATGATTAAATATTGATTTTTTATGATACATGAAATTAATTAAAATATAAATATAAAGCTTCGATGAATCAACATTATATTACCTCTACTATTAAATATTATCTTACTATAGAAATTAAAAAGGAAAGCTCAATTTCATTATGAAAATAATGATATCAAATTTTTCAATGAGGATTTAAATAATTACATAGAGAACATTACGAATGGAAAAAATACTCGTAAACAATGTCATGGTAAATAAGTAGATCCTAGGCATAAAAATATAATATGATACCAACATGGACAGAGGAACCTAGCTAAAAATTATTTTGTAACCAAATCTAGAAAAACAATTTTCATTTCAAAAAATAGAAACTTTTTATGCTATATTTATAACTGGGCAACCTTCCACTACATGATGTTTTTCTACAACAAATAATGTCTAATTTTTAAATAATTTACATACATTTTATAGGATACCCATGATGAAAGAGTGGGTTCCTGAAGAACATATTACTATTATTAACAGACGCAAAAAAAAATTTACGTACCAAACTCATATCTTGCTTGATCATTTTATAGGAATGTTTTTTAAAGAGATACTATTGAAGTTTATAGTACATGAATAGTTTATTTTTAATACACATGATAAGACATGATTCATGCTTAATAAATCTGATAAATAATGATGGTGGTAAATTCACATTTTTGAAAATTCCAATTGAAAAATAATTTTCCTTGGCCAAATTTATAACATTAATTTAGATTTAATTTCTATTGTACATTTTTTGATGGATTAATGTACATTTTTTTATGTATCTCTCATTTTTTGGATGATGAATTTAATGTAAAATTTTAAAATGATTCATGAAATGTATTTAATTTTAAAAAAGATTTAGTTTTTACATCTCATATAAATTTAAATTTTAATGTTGAAATCATAGATTACATAGTTTATAAAAATTTTTCATGCTTATGTAAATTTGATAAAGAGTCTTGGATATGGAATAAGTTATTAGAAAATTTTAATATTCACTCATAAAGTAAGATTACAAAGAACAGTGTAGTTAAGGATCTACCAAAACATGAATTTCTAAATCAAAAAGTATACATTACTTTTAAAAAAGGTAAACATCATTATATATTTCAATACAATGAAAGATGTTTAAACATTTCAAAATCTTCAGTTGGTTCACATGGATTTGTTTGGACCATCTATTGTTTCTAGTCTTAATGGTATGCACTATGTCTATGTTCTACAAGAATAAATTTCTAGATTTACTTGGACTATATTATTTGTTCACAAATGTGAAGATTTATATTATTTTATAATGTATGATAGAATAGTAGAATACCTAACTGTCCATAGAATTAAATCATTAAGAAGTGACCATGGTCGTGAGTTTGAAAACAAAGAGTTTGAATCTTTTTTTCCCACAAAATGGATATAGTCATTACTTATCTACACTTAGAACACCCCAACAGAATGTTTTTGTGGAAATAAGAAATAAAACCTCACAAGAGATAGCTCGTAATGTACTTCATGAATATTACAACCTATCTATTTTGGGTGTGAATTTGTCAATACAACATGTTCTATGATTATCAAAGTCTTAATCAAACAAATCCATAAGTGACCTCCATATGATCTATTGAATAATAAAAAAACCAATGTTAGATATATCAATGTTTTTGGTTACAATGTTGATATACAAAATAAAAAGGAATATCGTGAAAATTCTGTAGACAAATGTGACGATGGAATATTTCTAGGTTTTTACATCTCTACTAATTCCTATAGGGTTTTTAATAAAATAATCAAATGTGTGGAAGAATTTTTTCATATATAATTTGATGAAACAAATCCACATAAACCCAAGACCGCCATAAAAATCATGATGATGATATTTCAAATCAAGAAATAAATATAAAATAATTTGACCATCTTAATATGTAATCAGTTAACTTTTCTTGTTCTGGAAACTCTTCATAATATATTCACGTTGAACCTAAACCTGTTTAAGAAGATGAAATTACTAGCCCTTCATTTTCTAGATCAGTTAGAACCCTTAATAACCATCCTATAGATAATGTTGTTGGAGTTGTAGATAATCGAACTCAGAGTAGATCTTCACTATGAAATTACATTGAACATCACGATTTCTTGACATAACATGAACCTAAGTACATAAATGATTCTATCAATGATGAATTTTGTGTGATTGTTTTGCAGGAATAATTGAATCAATATGAAAGAAACAAATTCTGGAACCTAGTAGATATACCCAAATACACCATGACTATAAAAAATAAATGGGTGTTTAGAAATAAAGTCGATCACTATAGTAATATTGTAAGAAAGAAATTTAGATTGTCTACAGAAGGTTATAGTAATGAATAAGGGATTTATTTTTCAACATCTTTTTCATTAGTTTCTAGACATTAGGCCATTACAATCCTGATTGAATGTGCATCTCATCACAATTTCAAACTATATCAAATGGTTGTTAAGTATTCATTCTAATATGGGTATATACATTAGGATGTTTATTCAGAACAAAACCCTTGTTTTACAGATCCACATTTTCAAATTCATGTTTTTATATTAACAAAACCATTATATTGTTTAAATCAATCTACAAGAGCTTGGTCTTATAATTTAAGCGAATTTATAATTTTCAATGGTTTTACAGTGGGTATAGATGATCCTACTATTTTTATAAAATGATTTTTTAATTATTATTTAGTTGTAAATAATTTTTTAGATGATTTTATTTCTATATCATCTAAAAATTATTTATGTGCTGATTTTTAAAAAAAGATGTAGAGTGAATTTGAAATGCGATTAATGGGGGAAATAAGATTCTTTCATGGATTTAAAATCATTCAAATTAAAGAAGTTATTATTTCAATTCAACGTAAATATACTAAATATATATTTAAATGGTTTGGATTTCATTATTAAAAAAATTAGTGTCACTCCAATGAGTACTACCTGTAAGTTGTGTCTTCATGGAAATTAGAAATAGGTTCATCAATCCACTTGCAGAATAATTATTGGAAGTGTTCTTTATTTTATTACAATCTGGTATGATATTATGTTTAGTACGTATGTTTTTTCTCAATTTCATGATAATCCAAAAGAGGATCATTTAACTACTATTAAAACATTTTTCAATTACCTCAAATATAACACCAACTAAGGTATGTTATATCTAATAGGAAAAGTGTTTGATTCTGTGAGTCATTCTGATGATGATTATAGTGGTTGAATGTTAGATAGAAAGAGAACCTCTAAAAAATTTCACTTTTTAGGAAATCCTCTAGTTTCATGGTGTTGTAATAGTAAAAAATTTGCCACAATATCTAATACTGGAGATAAATAAATAGCTTCTGGTTGTTATTGTGCTCATATTTTTTGGATGAAACAAACTTTACTAGACTATGGATGTAAATTCAGACATTCCCCAATAAACACTAATAATAGAAGTTCTATTAGCATCTCTATGAATCATGTTTCACATTCTAGAAAATATTATAATGATATAAGTCATCACATTTTGAAAGATCATTATAAAAAAGGTGATATAACTCAAGAGTTTATTGGAATTGAACCTAAACATAATGAAATATTCAGAAATCCATTGAACTCTGAATGAATGTGTTAACACAAAAAAGTATTAGGGATGATTAATTTATAAGGACATTTTGTTGATAACTAGTTGTCAAAAAATGAGTGTTGATATCATGCTGACATGGCCAATGTCATAAAGACAATGTCATGCCGACACTGTCACATTTTTCATGCCAAAACATGGTCTTGATAACACCGACATACAGTCATGCCGAAACAGATAGAACCGAATATTATATCTATTTTATGTTTTAACCAAAATGAAACTATTTCATTTATTCCATCGAACCCATTTTATGAATTTTCAATCACTAATACCTAAAAGAGATAAATTTGAGTTGATCCACTCTATTACACACTGACTACTTTAATCATTACACTCTCTCGCTATTCCACATTACCTTTGACCTTTCACCTTCAAAGATTAAAACCTACCCATTGGAATGGTGAGAGTGAAGTGAGAACTTTAAGGAGTACCATGAGACGATTCAAAACCTATAATGAAACAAAATGGAGAATCATGTATGAATAAGGTTGTTATATCTACTCTTGATAATCATGGAGTAATACTAGAAATTTATGTTATCTTCGAATGGATGTTGCAAAGTGAGTATTTTTTTAAGGGTGTTTTCAAACCAAGGATGGGGAAAATGATTTTTAGATAATGAGAGGCATTATTACCAATTTCTTTTACAAATGTTTTATATGAATGCAGAGTTACTTCTATAAGTAAGTGATGTACGATGGGTTAAGTCAGTTGTAAATTGAAATATATTTTCATTTTCTTATTGTCATTGTGATGAATTCCATAAGGTACATCATGTGGGAATATTTAATAAAATTCAAATAACTTCTCCATCATCAAGTGATATTTTTTTCTATGTTATATCTATAAAGGAATTGAATGGAAATGGAGAGACCAAGAGGCCTATAACTATTGAACTAGATGGTGAAAATAGGTTGTTGTTTATGTTTATTGACAACCATATTTTTCCCAAGAAAGGGGAATTTCCTTAATTAAAGTATTATGACATATATTTGTTCTATTTATTGAAGAGTTGATTTTATGTAATCCTATAAACATATAATATTCTGAATATTAGTGAAATTATCACGCATTATTTCAAGAACAATTCTCTTTTGTACCTAAGGATGATATCTTCCATGAGGAAAGTGAAAAATTGTGTGAGTGATGATGAGGATATTTTTTATGTGTAGTGGAATAAATTTGAGAAAAGAAATATTAAAATTGATGAAATTTTATTGGAAGCCCGAGAAAAAGAAATTTGTTAGAGATTTTGAAAAGACTTATGAGAAATTAATCAATATTTACCATATAACTAGGACAATTGATATAGTGGTCTGTGGTATATGAGTAAAATATGATGAACATATCTATGTGGATGAAGATGAAGTTTATACTCTATATATTGCTGAATGGTCTCCTATTGAATATAGGAGTGACCCAAATATTGATTACAATCTCCTGGAGAATGTCTTTTCAGCCAAATAGTTGACCTCTTTCTGTTCCATCAAAAGAACTAGTTTAATGTGAGGATGAAGAAACTAAAGAATAATTCATTATTGTGCATGTGAGATGATCAAATGGATCAGATGACAGTTATATAGATAAATAATAAAAAGGGAGATAATTTTAAGTGAATGCAAAAGGTTCTGATAGCGGAGAAGAGGATGTAGTAGAATAAGATGAGGATGAAAATGATGGAGATTATAAGAATGAAGAAGGTAGTGGAAGTTATAGTGAAAATTATCATCCTTATTATGATCAAGGTGATAATAAAGAGATTGCGGGTAATGTGGATCCAGAGAATAATGTGGAATCTCCAGATGATTTAGAAACATATACTGGGAAAGAAGAAGAATGAGTTGAAGTGGGTGATGCAATGAGAGCATAGATATTCCTTGTACAATATTTGGTTTATTTCAGAAGAAGATACCAAGATAATGGGGTGTATACTATTAGAGGATATCTAGTTTATGTGGATCATCAAGATAGAAAAGATCATTTTGATTGGGAGCATCATTCTAGAATAGTGTGACATTACACTCTCACCCCAATAGATTATGATGTTTTGTCTATATTTGCATGGAAGCAAAAATATGAAGCTCAAGGTTTGGACTATAAAGATTAATATGATGTAGTGTTTGTACCTATTTTAATAGAATAATTTGATCATAACACTCCTATTTACTATGTTACTATGGCTTAATATGAATGGTTTATGGAAGAAATGAGTTCAGCTATTAGGGAATCTGTTCAAACTAAAGTTGTTCTCATGTATACTCAAAGTGATGTGGTGAATTCAATAATGGCTTTGATTGACGATATGAAGTAGTCATTGCATGATGCTCATCCTATAGTTCATAATGATTGTATAATTGATATCTTTGTTGTCTTAGTCTCAATGAGAGTTATAGAAGATATTCAACCATATTAAATTTTGGTAGCTGGAAAAATAGTTGAGAACAACACCATGTGAGAAAATGAATTGCGTTTCTTCTTTTCTCACATAAAATGTCTTACCAATGATTATAATGATGTTTGGAAACTATTAATAAAGCTTTTTAGACCCTCTCAATATCTATTGTTGTCCCTTATATCATTTCTTATCTTTCTGAATCATTGGACAATTAATTAGTTAGGTCTGTGGTCAAAGAATAGCTTCAAGCCCAGTTTGGTGCCTTTGGTTTAGACGGTCTTTCGAAAATTAAGTATAACACTGATTTTTTGCATGATATGACCAGACTATACTTCAAGAGTGTTGAAACTTCCAATTCTTAGATCATAGAGAATGTGGAGTATTACTTCAAGGGGAATTAAGAAAAAATCAGCTGATACAACATTTTAAATATTTATAAGAGAATTTGATGTTGTCCCCAGTGATAAGATAATTTAAAGATCATTTTCAAAAAACAATGTACATCACACCTCTTCCAGACATGTTCATGGTGATCAAGGGAATTTTTGAAAAGTCCGCGCAATATGGTGTGGAGATAATATCATATTTTATCAATCTATTGAATCCCTATCGTCATGTTCTTATTGAAGACATATTAGTTCTTATTGTTGCACCTCTCAAACCCACTACCTCTACTTCTACATAAGTGAATCTTCCTACATATTCTATGTGAGTTTCTCATGATTTTTTCCACATCTGGCCTATCATCATATAAGCAATACAACCTCATGATTCAGCCAAACGAATCCTTTATCATTATGTTCTTGAATCCATTGTACTTCCTCCCTTGAGAATTAATTCACATCCTCCAGTCACATAGACTCCATCCAGTAGAACTTCTATTGATGATTTCCACAAATGAATAGAATAACTAGATCACCATACATAGTGTCGAAAACATGTATATACGGTTGAGTGTTTGTAATATTTTTATTATTTCACTTATATTTTGTACTCCCATTGTACTACGTATATTCATTATCTCTAAAATTTAGTGATCTTGCATTCCATCCCATTGATAAATGTTTTCATTATTGTTTTTCTTGTTGAATTGTTTGTCCTTTATGATAATACCAAAAGGGGGGGAACATCATGAGTGTGATTTTCATTTTTAAATCTCTTTAATATAAAGGGGGAGAACATAACACATTTATTATTTAACCTATTAACCATATCTCTAGATTGAAAATTTTTATTATTTTAAGAAATTAAGTAATTAAATATAGTAAGTGGTATTATCATATTAATAATTGATGTTATTAATATTTTAATGACTTATTATATTCCCCCTTTACTTATTTTATATGAAATGTGCATAATTTGTGTGAAATATTAATGTTTTAATATTAAGTATAATATTTGAGCATTTTTAGAAGTAGTCAAATTGAGTCAGTTTAAGGTTTTAATTGTAACTATAACTATACTGATCCAAATTGTGTGGTTCTTGTTTTTTAGGATTCTTCTTTCAATATACAACATTTCATTAGAAGGAACCATGATCCAATTCTTCCATTTGAACGGTCATATGGTCCTCACAAACAAGACCAAAGAATCTGTGAACAAACTGGACCATCCTTGAAGATAGATTTACTGGGATCAATCCAGAATTCCAAAAACATTAAATCTCCTCCATAATTTGGGGGACACTACATGTCAGCTTGGATAAAAATTTCAAGGCCCAAATCCAAGTACAAAGGGACCAAATAAATCTTTGAAGTCCATCCCACCATTCTGTCCGAGAATTAAAATCAGTATAGTATGCATGACATATCTCCTGATGTAAGCATAAAAGCGAGCTGATATTTTGCAGAGTGAAAGAGGATATATAGGTGGCCGACTTTTCTGAAGAAATCATTCGGATTTGAAGGCATATTCCTATTCAAAAATCCATTCAAATTTTGGCCATCGAAAAAGCATGGATAGAAATGGACAGTTTACCTTTGTTTAATAAAACCGCCATAACATTGGCTCCACTTGTCCAAATTCCTCCATATTTTGAAAGTAGTCGGAAAACATTATTGTCTACAACTTTGAAGAAGGAGATATTTGGTGATTCGGCTGTCTGAATTGCCAAATTGGCGATGAAAGTGGAGGGACATATTGGGAATGCAAACAGTCCACTCCTTGGGCTATAAATACTCTCCCCTTCTCTCCTTGAGAGGGGTTGGCCTTTCAGAAGAGAGGAGATCATATTGGCACGACCAAAGCTTTGAAAAAGGCTTGTTAGGACCTTCCATACTCAAGTTTTCACTTGAGATACCTTTCCTCCTCTCTTTCTTTTCACTTACTTTTGTGTTCTTCATTTTTGTAATCTGGTAATTCTCTTTATTTGTAATTCTGTTTTAATGCAAGTTACTTCTTCAATATCTCTTATTCTCTTCCACCTTCTGTATTTTAATATTAATGTTCTTAAAATAGTTTAAATTCAGTTCAATCCCCTTCCCTTCTTTAGCTTCCTCATTCAATCGAAAGTTCGTTTTTAATTATCATCATTGTTCATGTGTGTGTGTCGACGTACCACTATTTTCTTATCCCTTTCTTTTTCTTCTCTTATTAATTTATAATCATAATCATTATAACCAGATTATTAATCACCCAAATGGCTGAGTAAATCTCTCATTGGGGTGAGTTATAATTTAGGTATGTTAAGTGATTGATAGCTTCTTCTCGATGAATATTCTTTGAATTAACATTGTGTATGTTGGACTTAACATGTCATGGATTAATGACTTGTTTTGTTTAACATGTGGTTTCCATGGATTATTGGAACCATAAATACAAAACCATAAATAAGATCTGATTGAGATTATAAATTTAAGTTAAGTTAAGTCTTGGTTTAAAGCCTTAACGCTTAAGAATTCTAATCAACATCATCTTGTGACATGAGTGTTAATTTAAATGCAATATAAAGCAAAGCTCGAGGATATCACAAGCTTAACTAACCTAATGATGAACTCACCCCAATCTTTATCAATTTGGTAAATCAAACATCATCCATAAATCATTTCAATTAAGCTCTGCAAACAAACCCCCCTAATCAAAATACAATCAACTAAAAACAAACGACTACTACAAAGTATCATCGTCGAGGATTCGACCCGAGTGCTGCTATACACATTAGCAGAGCACCGGAACTTTGACCGGTCGATAGGCGACAATCGGCCGTGCGTTTCAAATGGCGCCGTTTCCGGGGATGGTGCTTTAAGTAGTCATTAATTTTTGGTTATTGTCATGAAAACACAAAAAAAAACAAATTTAAAAAAAAAATTGAAAAAAAACACAAAGAAAAACCCGTCTTCACATAAAAATCATAAACTGAAAAAATACAAAGAAAAAACCGTCTTCCTCTTTCTTCCAAAATCTCTCTGAATGCCCCATAGCCTTCCAAACAATCCCTCAGATTTTTTTGACCCTGAAATTGAGCGAACACTTCGCCAACTTTGGAGGAACATAAGAGATACTCAAATAATTCAAGAACCAGTCCTCATCCAACCAGTTGAAATTGAAATGGACAATCCTAGGGAAAAAACCCTAAAAGAACTTGCTACCCCTGATATGAATTACCAACCTCTTGGTATTCAATATCCAAACATTGAAGCTGACTTCGAACTCAAATCGGGCTTGATTCACCTTCTCCCTCATTTTCATGGGCTAGCCGGTGAGGATCCACATCTTCACCTTAAAGAGTTCCAAGTAGTATGCTCTACCATGAAGCCTCAAGGGGTTTCTGAAGAACAAATCAAGCTTAGAGCTTTCCCCTTTTCCCTAGAGGATTCTTCCAAGTCTTGGCTCTACTACCTCCCACCTGTTTCCATAAACTCATGGGTTGACATGAAGAGACTTTTCCTAGAGGAATTCTTTCCTGCTTCTCGAACAGCTTCTATCCGAAAGGAAATAAGCGGCATCCGTCAATTACCTAATGAATCACTCCATGAGTATTGGGAGAGGTTTAAAAATCTTGTGGCAACTTGTCCACACCATCAAATCCCTGACCAACTCCTGATCCAATACTTCTATGAGGGGTTATTGGCTATGGAGCAAACTCTCATTGATGCCGCAAGTGGCGGTGCTCTTGTTGACAAAACTCCTGCAGCTGCATGAGAACTCATAAGCAACATGGCTGCAAACACGCAACAATTCCATACTCGAGCACATGCTCAAGTGAAACAAGCCCAAGAGAATCAATCCATAGAGCCCAATAGGATTACTGAGTGGATGAGTGAACTTACAGGTCTTGTGCGTCAACTAGCGGTGGCTACCAAAGCCCCAACCTCATCTACTCCACAGTCACTATTCCCTGGACCTATCAAGAATTGTGGAATCTGCAACTCTCCATCTCATCCAACTGACACATGTCCACAACTTCAAGATGATCCATCTGATTCATCTAGTCCAATGGAGCTCAATGCGGCATATGCTCAGCGAAACTTCAACCCTCAACAATCAGGTCAGTTTGTTAGAAACTTCAACCAACCCCACTCTGAGCCCTTCTCTTCTACCTTTAACCCACCTCTGAGGTATGGTAATCCCATTTCTCATCCTCCTCAGTTCCCTCATCAAAATCCAAACCAGTTCCAATATGGTCAAAGTGGGGGTAACTTCCATCAACCTTATCCTTTTGTTCCTCAACCTCAAAGGAACAATCCTCCTCCTGGATTCCACTATCCTAATGAGCCTTCCCAAATACCCACCCCATACAATCGCTTTCCCAAGAACCAAAATCAAGGCAATCCCAACCAGGGACAAGCCTCTTCTTCCAAGCAACCATGGGAAAGTGCCGTGGAAGATCTTGCATCCTTCACCCGTTCTAGCCTCAAGAACATTGAAACTCAAATAGGTCAACTTGCATCCCACCTGAGCCAGCAACAACCATCCAATTCTTCCCAACTCCCAGCTCAACCATTACCCAACCCCAAGGGTAATGTAAGTGCAATTGCACTTAGATCAGAAAAGCAACTTGCTATGCCTCAAGATAAATCCTCAAACCCCCCTTTCGATGTTGATCTAGAAAATGAAAAGAACAAAAAGCTGTAAAAGGAACTTGAATCCACTCCTTCACCTCCTTCCATTCCTCTAAGGAACCCAATTCCTTTTCCTCAAGCCATCTCCAAGCCTAAGAAGTCCTTTGAACCTGATCCTGAAATGATTGACATGTTTAGACGTGTTGAAGTCAACATTCCCCTCTTAGATTCCATCAAACAAATCCCTAAGTATTCCAAGTTTCTTAAGGAATTGTGCACCCATAAGAGGGAACTTGGGAACATTGAAAATGTTTCAACCCAACAGTCCATTCCCATGAAGTGCAAAGATACAGGGACCTTCACGGTTCCATGTCAAATAGGGAGTTCCAACTTTGATGATGCACTCATAGACCTTGGAGCCTCAATAAATGTCATGCCCAAATCCATATTCTCCAACCTTGGTCTAGGTCCCTTGCACCCAACGAGTATTTTCATTCAATTAGCCAATCGAAGCACTGCCAGTCCTGAGGGGATAATTGAGGATGTTCTTGTTCGGGTCAATGATCTTATCTTCCCAGCTGATTTCTATGTCCTTGACATGGAAGGCGAGACGACCTCTTCTCGATCTCCCCTAATTCTAGGAAGACCATTCCTCATGACTGCGAGAACCAAGATTGATATCCACTCAGGCATCTTATCCATGGAATTCGGTGACCAACTAGTCAAGTTCAACATTTTCCAAGCCATGCGATACCCATCTGAGGATCACTCTGCATTCTCAATCCATGCTTTTGAGGACACTTCTAAGATTCAATCGAACCCCAATCCACCATGTTCATCATGTTCTAATGATAAAGGATCTTGTGAAATCTGCACCATGATTAACAAAGTCATAAATGGTGAAGTTGATGTGGACCTCTCATTCATAGACTCCATCAATCTAGAAGAACTTGAAAACTCTCTTGAATCCCACATCAACTCTGATCTCTACTGCTCCACCTTGGACAGTGTTGAGGAAAATGATCCAAACCCATCTGGAATCCCTTCTCCTGCTCCTAACTTGTCTATCTCTCAAATCAAGGCTGAAACTGATCTAAAACCACTTCCTTCACACCTCAAGTATGCATTCCTTTTCCATGATCCCTCCTACCTTGTCATTATCTCTGCTTCACTTTCTGAAACTGAGGAGTCCCAACTTGTTCAAGTGTTAGAGGAAAACAAAAATGCCTTAGGTTGGACCCTAGAGGATATTCCAGGAATCAACCCTGCCCTTTGCATGCATCACATCCATATAGAGGAATCATCCAAACCAATTAGGCAACCTCAAAGAAGACTCAATCCACTCATACTTGAGGTAGTTAGGGAAGAGATTACCAAGATTCTTCAAGATGGTATTATCTACCCAATTTCTGATAGTGAATGGGTTAGTCCAATTCAAGTCGTTCCTAAGAAGGGCGGGATAACAGTTGTCACAAATGAACATGGAGAAGCGGTCACAACTCGAGTGAAAAACAAATGGCGTGTGTGCATCGATTATCGCAAATTGAATGCTGAAACACGAAAAGATCACTACCCACTTCCTTTCCTTGACCAAATGCTTGAGAGATTGGCCGGAAAGTCACACTATTTATTTCTTGATGGTTACACCGGCTACTTCCAAATTCCAATCGCACCTCAAGACCAAGAAAAGACCACATTCACTTGCCCCTTTGGAACCTATGCCTATAGGCGAATGCCTTTTGGCCTTTGTAATGCTCCTGCAACATTCCAGCGGTGTATGATGAGTATCTTTTCTGAATTCATTTAGAATTGCATGGAGGTCTTCATGGATGACTTTACCATTTATGGCGAGTCATTTGAATCTTGCTTACATTCACTCTCTTTGGTCCTTCAAAAGTGTGTCAAGTGCAACCTTGTGCTGAATTTTGAAAAATGTCACTTCATGGTTTCAAATGGGATTTTTCTAGGGCACATAATTTCTCAAGAGGGTATCCAAGTTGATCCATCCAAAATTGAGGTGATCCAATCACTTCCTGAACCCAAATCAGTTCAAGACATTCGGTCCTTCCTTGGTCATGCCGGTTTCTATCGGCGATTCATTTAGAACTTCAGCAATATTTCCCTCCCACTTACTCGTTTACTTCAAAATGATGTCACATTCAATTTTGATGAGTCTTGCAAGAGATCCTTCATTGAACTCAAATCTGCTCTCACATCTGCTCCAATAATCCAACCCCGGATTGGTCCTTACCATTTGAATTGATGTGTGATGCTTCTGATAGGGCCATTGGGGCTGTTCTTGGTCAAATAAGAGAAAACATTCCTCATGTCATCTTTTATGCCTCAAAAACATTGGATGAAACTCAATCACACTACACTGTGACTGAAAAAGAACTTTTAGCTGTAGTTTTTTCCTTGGATAAATTCTGGCCCTATCTCTTAGGTGCCAAAATCATCATCTTCACGGACCACTCAGCATTAAAGTTCTTACTTAAGAAAAGTGATTACAAACCAAGGCTAATAAGATGGATTTTAATGCTCCAAGAGTTTGACCTTGTGATAAAAGATAAACCTGGAAAAGAAAACCCTGTGGCTGACCACCTGAGTAGAATTTCTAATTCTTATCATTATGAAATAATTGATCGTGAATTTCCAACTGAACACCTCTCATCTCTCACTCCAAAGTTACCATGGTATGCCCCAATTGTCAATTACTTGGTTTCTGGTGTTTTCCCTGAATATTTTTCAAAAGAACAAAAAGAAAAGATGAAAAGTGATTCAAAGCATTATTTTTGGGAAGATAATAAACTTTGGAAAACTGGGGCTGACATGGTAATTAGGAGATGTGTTGATGAAACTGAACAATCCTCCATCTTGGAATTCTGCCACTCAATGCCTGGAGGTGGCCACTTTGGGCCACAAAGGACTTCTCGAAAGGTCCTAGATTCTAGATTCTTTTGGCCTTCACTCTTCAAGGACTCACATGAGTTCTATCAATCATGTCCCACTTGCCAAAAGTTTGGCACAATTTCCAAAAGAAACGAAATGCCTCAAAAGCCATTAATCTTCTGTGAGCTTTTCGATGTTTGGGGCATCGATTTCATGGGACCTTTTCCCCCTTCCAATGGATTATCCTACATTCTCCTTGCTGTTGACTATGTTTCTAGGTGGGTTGAGGCCAAACCCACTAGGAAATATGATGCTCAAACTGTGAGTGAGTTCCTCAAAACCCATATCTTCCATCGATTCGGAACACCACGTGCTTTGATAAGTGACTTAGGAACTCATTTCTGTAATAGAACCATGGAGTCACTTTTGAAAAAGAATGAGGTTGTACATAAAAAATCCACTGCATATCACCCTCAAACAAATGGAATGTCTGAAATTTCTAATAGAGAAGTGAAAATAGTGCTTGAAATAATTGTTAAGCCCACAAGAAAAGACTGGCCCGATAGACTTGGTGAAGCACTTTGGGCCTATCGAACAGCCTATAAGACACCCATTGGGATGTCTCCATTTAGGCTAGTCTTTGGTAAAGCCTGTCATTTACCAGTTGAAATCCAACATAAGTCATTTTGGGCTGTCAAAACATGTAATTTTGATTGTGAAAAATCTGGTGAAGAAAGATTGTTGCTGTTGACTGAATTGGAGGAGCTTCGACTTGATTCGTATGAGAACTCCATTCTCTACAAAGAAAAGGCAAAGTCACTCCATGACAAGAACATTCTTCGAAAGGTATTTCATGAAGGTGAAAAGGTAATGCTCTTCAATTCTCGATTTCGACTTCACCCAGGTAAGCTTAATTCTCGTTGGGAAGGTCCTTTTGTTATTACTAACGTTTACCCATTTGGTGCAGTGCAAGTCCAAGACCCTTCTTCAAAAAGAACATTCACGGTAAATGGACACTGGTGAAAGAATCACCATGAGAGGACTCACAATCCAGGAACCACGTCGACTTCCTTCGAAACCCCAACCACTTTAATAGAACCACCACTGGATGGAGACCCGCCAAATCCAAACCAGGGGGCACCTCTTTCCCTTTAACTCTCTCTCTACTCAATCTCTCTTCCCTCTCTTCTTCTCTCTATTTCTTCTTCTTCCTCTCTCCCTCTCATTTTTTTTACAACATTCTTCCACAATTTTTTTTTTCTATTCTCTCTTTTGTGTGGATGTGTCATTAAAAATAAAAAAATTTAAAAAAATTTAATTAAAAAAAATGAAAATTAAAAAAACAAAAGGGGTGTCATAATTACTCATCATCCAATATTGAAATTATGTCCAACCATTTTGGGGAGTCAAAAGTCTTGTTTTAAACTCAAATATATTGGATTTTTTTCTCAAACTTGGGTAAACAATTTTGTGTCAATAACAAACATTTTGAATGAACAATTTTTGGTGGAAAATGACTCTCCCCTACCGTGAGGATTAACATTAGCCTTCATGCCAAGGTCATCTATGGCCATCTTTTTCATTGTGTGTCTTCACCACTGATTGTGAGTCTTGAGTTTGTGGACCTTCGAGCTGAATTTCCATCTTTTGTGTGCATTAATATGATAAAGGCATTTTCTAAGCCACATGAGAATCAGAATAGCCAAATAGCCTCTCGTTACCCTTACAATGATCCTACTTTTGAAAGCCCCTTTGAGCCTATGAAAACCTTTATTTTGATAGCCACATTACAAGCCTAATACCTTGTCCCACCCAACATCTTCATGGATTTTCATTGTACAATTTATTGAAATTTAAGTGTGGGGGGAATAGACTTCATTTTTGGGCGTACTTTCATTGATTTCCAATGTGTCATCATATTCTTGAGGGCAAGAATCCATTCAAGTGTGTGGGAGAGGTTGTAATTATGTGAGCTTGGTGGTGTATATGTGTAATTGTCATTTGTACAAAAGTAATTGAAAAGTGTTCAAAAAAAATGAAAAAAAATTATATTAAAAAAAATGAAAAAAAATAAAAATAAAAAAATGGAATGGGTTGTGTCTTGGGTGGGTCAAAAATCATTCATCATCAACCTTTGATCGTGTTATAACTACTAAAATTATTTCCATGAGGAGATCAAGCATGGGTTGGGAGATGACTGTGAGACTTGTTTCAAGCACAACTTTCGAAAAAAAAGAGCAAAAAGAGAAAAAAAAAGAACACTTAAATCATCTTGTATTGTGTCATTATTGGAAGTCTTCCATGTTGTACATATTCCATCATCTCACCCTATTCCATTTTCTATCTCCCTCACTTTTCATTCATCACACATTCATGCCCTTGTAAATATGTGTTTCTATTTCCTTTCAAATCAAATTTCAAAAAAAAATGTGCATTGATTTTTCCATGTTGGTGTTTTTAACCCCTCTTTTCCTTTGGACATTATATACCTACCGTCCCATAGCCACTGAAAAACCCCTTAAAAGACCTATTGATTCTTGTAAACATTATATTTGGGAATGGAAGCTGAGAGCTCTTACAAACTCTTGATTTTCACTTTTTGTTGGTGAATGAGTAAACCTCCTAAAATACATTTTCATCATCTTGAGAGGAGTAAGTTTTGAGTGCCTACATTTTCCAATTCAAACCTTGAACATGAAAAAATTAATTGTTTATGATGCATTATTGTGAACCAAATTTGTGATGGAATTCAATATGGATGAGTGAAATATTCTAAACCTCCCCTGATTGGAGAAAACAAAATTTTAATATTTGTTGGTGAGTGAAAATGATTTTGTCATGTTTTTATATTTGTTGCACATGAGGACACGTTCAAATATAAGTGTGGGGGAGTTGATGTTATTAATATTTTCATGACTTATTATATTCCCCCTTTACTTATTTTATATGAAATGTGCATAATTTGTGTGAAATATTAATGTTTTAATATTAAGTATAATATTTGAGCATTTTTAGAAGTAGTCAAATTGAGTCAGTTTAATGTTTTAATTGTAACTATCACTATACTGAACCAAATTGTGTGGTTATTATTTTGTAGGATTCTCCTTTCAATATACAACATTTCATTAGAAGGAACCATGATCCAATTCTGCTATTTGAAGGGTCATATGGTCCTCACAAACAAGACCAACGAATCTGTGAACAAACTGGACCATCCTTGAAGATTGATTTACTGGGCTCAATCCAGAAGTCCAAAAACATTAACTATCCTCCATAATTTGGGGGAAACTACATGTCAGCTTGGATAAAAATTTCAAGGCCCAAATCCAAGTACAATGGGCCCAAATAAATCTTTGAAGTCCAGCCCACCATTCTGGCAGAGAATTAAAATCAGTATAGTATGCATGACATATCTTCTGATGTAAGCATCAAATCGAGCTGAGGTTTTGTAGTGTGAAAGAGGATATATAGGTGGCCTACGTTGTTGAAGAAATAATTCAGATTTGAAGGCATATTCCTGTTCAAAAATCCATTCACATTTTGGCCATCAAAAAAGAATGGATGGAAATGGACAGTTTACCTTTGTTTAATAAAACCGCCATAACTTTGGCTCCACATGTCCAAATTCCTCCATATTTTGACAGTAGTCGGCCAGCATTATTGTATACAACTTTGAAGAAGGAGATATTTGTATATTCGGCTGTCTGAATTGCCAAATTGGCGATGCAAGTGGAGGGACATATTGGGAATGCAAACAGTCCACTCCTTGGGCTATAAATACTCTCCCCTTCTCTCCTTGAGAGGGGTTGGCATTTCAGAAGAGAGGAGATCATATTGGCACGACCAAAGCTTTTACAAAGGCTTGTTAGGACCTTCCATGCTCAAGTTTTCACTTGAGAGACCTTTCCTCCTCTCTTTCTTTTCACTTACTTTTGTGTTCTTCATTTTTGTAATCTGGTAATTCTCTTTCTTTGTAATTCTGTTTTAATGCAAGTTACTTCTTCAATATATCTTATTCTCTTCCACCTTCTGTATTTTAATATTAATGTTCTTAAAATAGTTTAAATTCAGTTCAATCCCCTTTCCTTCTTTAGCTTCCTCATTCAATCGAAAGTTCGTTTTTAATTATCATCATTGTTCATGTGTGTGTGTTGACGTACCACTCTTTTCTTATCCCTTTCTTTTTCTTCTCTTATTAATTTATAATCATAATCATTATAACCAGATTATTAATCACCCAAATGGATGAGTAAATCTCTCATTGGGGTGAGTTATAATTTAGGTATGTTAAGTGATTGAGAGCTTCTGCTCGATGAATATTCTTTGAATTAACATTGTGTATGTTGGACTTAACATGTCATGGATTAATGACTTGTTTTGTTTAACATGTGGTTTCCATGGATTATTGGAACCATAAATACAAAACCATAAATAAGATCTGATTGAGATTATAACCTTAAGTTAAGTTAAGTCTTGGTTTAAAGCCTTAACACTTAAGAATTCTAATCAACATCATCTTGTGAGATGGGTGTTAATTTAAATGCAATATAAAGCAAAGCTCGAGGATATCACAAGCTTAACTAACCTAATGATGAACTCACCCCAATCTTTATCAATTTGGTAAATCAAACATCATCCATAAATCATTTCAATTAATCTCTGCAAATAAACCCCCCTAATCAAAATACAATCAACTAAAAACAAACGACTACTACAAAGTATCATCGTCGAGGATTCGACCCGAGTGCTGCTATACACATTAGCAGAGCACCGGAACTTTGACCGGTCGATAGGCGACAATCGACCGTGCGTTTAAATCATCAATGAATTTTATATTATATTTCCATGACTTTTGATCATCAAAAGGGGAGTGATTTTTGGACCATAATATAATGTTACCCCTTATATAGTTATAATAATCACAAATCATTTCAAATATTATATATAGTAATTTAAATTATGGTTATTTATGTTTAAATATGTTTAATTATTATTATATAGTGTAAACTATATACTTAACACATTCATTGTATATTCATGTTCTAATACCATTAAAACATTGAAATTTGCTTTTTATGTGCCACTAACATCAAAAAAACAAGTGTGACACCTATAACACAAACAAAATCTCCAATACTGATAGAGAAAATATCTCAATGATAGTTCAAATTAGACAATGTTAAAAGTAATGTCACAGTAATAGGAGGAATGTGTCACTAACTGAAAGAATGTCACAATGATAGTAGGAATTTATCTCCAACAACAGAAACCGAATCACCAATAGATAACTCGACGAAAGTATAGATGAGAAACCAAATGATGAAATGACTCACCAATAGAAAAAAATGACTCACTGATGCATTGAGTCACCAAATCATGGATATACTAACATAATGACTTGCCGATAGAATGAATCACCAATACAATTAGAATAAATCAATGATAGGAGTCACTGATAGAATAACACAATGACAAAATGTTTAATTTTTTTAAATTTAATTTGTTCACTAATGGTAATATTTTTACGTTTTTATTAGTACTTATTAAATTAATGATTGTTATAGAAAATATTAATTTGGATGTCAAATGTACATGGTAAAAAACCTACCCTAATAATGATTATTTTTGGGATGCATGATATAAAAGGGATAATCATGAAACCTAAAATACATACACATAGACATATAGTAGAGGAGTCACATGAGCAGCCTTTCTGAACCTATAATCAAAATGAAGAAGAACAAAAAAGGAAGTATCGTTCTTTGTAATTGAACAAATAGAATAACATTTTGTGGAAAAATGTTCCCACACCTTTGCAGGAAACTAAATAAAAATGAATGATAGAACATCCTATTCCTTGAAAAACAAAACATAAAGTTTCACAACACTCTATTTTCAGTGTTTATTTCTAGAATAGGACTCAATATTCAGATATTCGATATCCAAACAGTCCAGATCTTCATTTCACAACACACAGAGATTTCAAAACTCTATCTTTATCATTTATTCTCTATAGTATTAATTTTTACAACATTTCAAGAAGTGCGTGCTTCTATCGGTTTGACACAGACTATCTCCTACACTAAACATATAAATACTTGATATTCTCACAAAGACATATTTTTTACTCTAGTTATATACAACAATGATCTATGGTAGAGTCCATGTGTGACCTGGTTTTTGATGTTCCCACATAGAACTATCATAAAGGTCTTGCGACCTGGATAGATTTTTTACTGTTGTGTAAACCTAGATCCAATTTATGCATAACTTCTATATATATATATATATATATATATATATATATATGTTTCATGGTATAAGTTGATCACCAATTGGAGAGGAAAAATTATCATATTTATACTGCACCTCTAATTTTTATCCATTTTGATTTCAAATTTAGATTACTCTATTTTAACTCATATGTCGAAAACTATGACACAATTTTATTGTCATTTTCAGATATTATTTATAACTTTTTTGGTTTAGTAAATTAGTTTCAAAAGTTATGTTGATATATCATATTAATATAATTGAGAACTAATCAATATTTTTATTTAAAAATTTAATATTCAAACTATTATAAATTTAATTATTTGATAAACTGGGATCTATTGATTTTAAATTTGTGGATTCATTAAAAAACAATTAGTATATTTTATTGTTGGAATTCAACTCACCCACTATGTAGTGACCTACTCTCAAAAACACATCTGAATACTAGACTGAAATATATTTTTCTATGAAAAATCCACCCAATATATGTGTAGATCCCAACTACCTTTGAAATATATAATATAACCTCTCAACATGTATACAAGAATTTTCATTGTCCTCTGAGATTAACTGTTTTCTTGTAGATGATCAGCACTGCTGAAGCATAGCTATGTATCTTCTTCATGATGAAGACATCACCAAAAATTCAAGGTAATCCTCAGATCGCAGTCAGATATAATGGAAATTAGTACCCCATAGAATCCTACAAATTTCTTTTTTTATAACTAGGAATGTTGGTAAAGATTGAAATAATCTCTAATAGAAATGTTTTGTGATGGATTCATAAGGTGATGAACTCTATCCCATATAGAATTATGGGATTTAAATGTTATGGAATTTCCAATGACAAATCCCTTCATTATGTTTTCCCTATTCCATTCTGATATGGTTAATGGTTATAACAACCCCTTAGACATCTAACTCTAATCCATAGCATGGTGAAAAAACCAAGCATGAAGTGACATATATAGAATCATCATTTTTCATGCTATCCCACCATAATACACATTTATGTCCCAATATATTAGTGTGTTTCCTTGATAAATAGTGAATGGAGAACTTTGAGCCTCATCCGTTATCTTTTTATTTGATTCTAGTATGGGAAATAAAAATATGGTCCATGATACTAATTATTCCTTCATAATCAATAATTAATTAATGAACCATTATGACCTTATTTTTTATCTCAATATCATCCATATGTGCCTCCTTAACCATCACTTGTATAGATGGTGGATCATTCATTTGAAAATGATATGATTTCTCCAATTCTTTTAAAATTTCATGATACATAATTGGTTAATCCATAAATATTGGATCTTTTGTGATCCCGTTCATGGAAAGGCTATCGTGGTCCTTTCAACTAAAAGAATATTACACCTTGTTATCATTATTAGAGTGGAAATTTATTTATAATTAGTAATCAATAATCAACTCAAACCATCTTATTTCATGAATATTCTTCTCCTTTTATGTTAAAATATACTTTAATATTTTTTATATGTATTAATATTTCTCGTTTCACCATAAATATAATGCCTCTATATCTTTAATTCAATGTTTAAAAAACTAACTCCAAATCATGATTTGGGTAATTTTACACTTGGAATTTCATTCTTCATGTGGAATATGTTATCACCATAATATTATTCATGAGAACACATCCAATACCCTTCATGGATGCATCACTATAGATTACAGTCCTTTATCCACTACAAGGTAGTGTGAGAATATATTCATTCGCTATCCTTCATTTTATCTCTTTGAAATTCTATTCACATTCCTCCATCCACATGAACATAAATCCTTTATGAGTTAACATGGTTAGTAGATTATATAATCATGAAAAATCTATCAAAAATCATTCATAATTTCAATCCTCACCAAAAAAATCATATCTTAGTTACCGTTGTTGGTGTCATCCAACTTTCAATAAATTATATTTTTTAATCCATATATATACCCTCTATTGATATAATGTGGAAAAATAATGAAACATTCTAAATCCAAAATTTACCCTTTTTAAATTATGAATAATGCTTATTCATTCTCAGGGTCTTTATTAAAATTATCATGTGATCTTCGTGCTCTACTTTTCAATTTATACAAAAATTAATAACTTCTATAAAGTATACACGAAACTGATCAGGATAGTTTCTAAAGTCCCTATTCATTATTTCCATGATGATAAACAAAGACATTTGTAATACTAAAAAAATCACTATAAATTCAAAATTATCATACCTTTTACAGAATGTCGTCTTCAGTATATCGTCCTCCTTAACCATTACTTCATGATTTCCATAACATATATCAATCATGTAATAGTATTGTGCTCTATGTAGTAGGTCAAATAAGACATCAATATAGGTAATATAATATTATTTCTTGATATTTATCATGTTAAGATCTCAATAATCAATACATAGTCCCATTGATCCATTTTTATTCATAACATATAGAATAAGTTCATCCAAAGGTAATTAACTATAGAGTATGAATATTTTTTCAAGATTCACTAGTAGTTTCTTATTTAATTCATGAAACTCAATAATGTTCATTATATAAGCTTCCATTGAAATAGGTATATTAGTTGGTACAGTTTCAATTAAAAACCAAACTTCAAGATTTTGTGGAAGACATGGAAATTCATTCAAAATCACATAATCAAACATTCATACCATGACTGTATTATTAATAATGATTTTATACCCATATATTTGAGATAGATAAATGTTATTTATAGGAATGCAGACTCAGATGATGGATGAAACTCCCAATGAAAGAGAATACATTCCCTGAATCAAATAATGTTCCACTATAGTAAGGATTACTATATTTGTTTGCATCCCCTTCCCAAAAACATCAACTCGTGAAAAATTATAAATATTTGATGTGACTGTTGGTCCATTTGAAGTTGTCACAGCTAACTCAACATCTAATTTTTGATGTAATTTTGGGATACCCAAAGAAAATTATTTAGAAATAAAAGAATGTGTGAATGCATAAAAAAATTCTGATTTAATGGATTTTATGTCTACCTTTCACCATTTCATTATCATACTCCGTATCACCGATAGTGATTGCATTTCTCTAGGCTTTGCCTATGTCCTAAAACCATTAATGAGATTAGTCATAATATATAATACTTTTATTAATTAATTGATTAGAATAATTCCACATTTCATTTAATGTGTAACATTTAATTGTATGTAGTGAATTATTCTTAACATTTTATTTGTTTGATCAGTATACAACTTTTTCCCATCACATTGGCATTTAACTACCCGATGAAATTATCTCACACACATAAAACATAATATAGTACCTTTTATAAAATTTCCACCATGTTTATTTCTACACAATAAGAATAAGGGAATGATAACCTTATTTTATGTGTGTTTTTTAGATTTTCCCTTGAATTCTATTTTTATCTTCTTATCAACCCTATAATGCTGATGGGTTACTCTAATCTCTATCTGAACCTTTAGTACACATCAAAAAATATCATTGTAGATTAATATTACCCTTATGGATAAATCCCTTTAGAGATATGATTTTAATCCACTAATTAATCAATCATTTCTACTATTAGGTTCGATAATAATTCCATAACCATACCTTACAAGTCTTTTATTATTGTTTTCATAGATACCAATAGATTATTCATCCTTTTTCTTATACAGAATGAACTCCTTCTCCATCATTGTTTGGATAATAATAGGAACATAATTATTATAAAATATTTTAATGAATGTATCCCATTCCATGGATCAAATTTCATATAATGGCCTCATTTTCTGGATAAAGTACCACTATTAATTAGTTTCAACTTCCAAATGATAGAAAACTAAGATAAATAGATAATATTATAAATATTGGAGAACATACAATATCTTTTCAATCGTACCGATCCATTTTTCAGACACTAATGGATCAAATGACCCAATGAAAAAGGTGGATTCTACCTCATGTAGTAATCAACATAATTTGGTTCTTACCTTTTCTCATATGGAATACATACATGATTCATAGCATGAGAAAGTTATCTTAGAAAAGATATAATATTTTTCATTATATATCCCAAAATGTTAGGCTTCTCACGAGGATAATCATTGCATTGACCATCATATTAATAATTAATTCATTTCCTCTAGGATTCATCCATTGACTAAAACCAACAATCAAATTGTGACCACACTAATCATAATGAGAATACCACATAATCATGAATAAAAATTCAATTTAATAAATTTTAGTTATTATTATAGGTTATTCAAGAAAGTTTCTAAAAAACTAAAAAATGTATGATATACCTCAAAATATCCGATGGATTCTTAGTAAGGTTTTCTCATCCTAGTTTCCAAAGGATATTTTTCCATTCCTCTAATACCAACTATAAATACAATTATATTAAATAAATTGATATTACATCAATCCTAAAAAACATTCATTAATAAATATTACAAATAAATGATAGGTTCGAATAGATATATTGTATTTAGAAAATGGGAAACATAAACAACTAATTTATAGAACATATTCATCATCTCCCACTTATTTCATTATAACTGGACCCCTTTGGAAATATCAAACATAACACCCATCTTCATGACATGGGAGAAGAAACATATCAAAGGGTGATATCAAATACTCATTGTGGGTAATAAAAGGAGATATCAATAATATCATAATCATACGACACAACAACATAATAAATTAAAACATTATATTTCATATTAAATATCATTATATCATGTCAAGAGATAAATCATAAATGTTCATTAAAATCAATGAACGTAATCCCTAAAGTCATGACATTAGACATGAAATTTTTAAACATACACATAATCATGGAAAATCATTCAATATTATCCATGGAACATTTCCAAGATCACCATAGTTTATGAATGCAATTATTGAACCAAGATTACTCCTCGTTTCAGTCATGTTCTGCTAAACCGAGATCATTTCTGGATCTAGCATTGTCAATATCCAGGGATATAAATAGATTCCCCATTAATTGGGGGTATATATAGGTCCCACACATATAATAATGAAATTATTCTTACATTTTATAAAATAAGATAAATTAATCATCATAACCCAATGATATAAATTTGTTTCTTTTAACATTATTATACCATAACATAATCTCGGTAAAACAATTGGATTTCATTAATAGAATTCCATCATAATAACATTAAAACCAGAATAACAATACAAATATTATACATGATTCATAACATTTTTATATATTGACATCATAGATGTAAAATAATTTTGATACAACACTTGAAAAAAATTCATTAGGAAAATATCATTTCTTCATAAAAAATGATTTCTTTTCTCAAAATGTCACAGAATTTTAAAAAGAAAAGTAAATAATTGAAGAAAAACAATTTTGTAGAGGATGAATAATTTAAATATATTATTAAGAAAATATAAGAAAAAATCATTTCGTTTTTGTTAAAAAACACGATCCCTGTAGATTTGACGGAAAAATTTAAAAAGTACCTCTAATAGAAAATGAAAAAATATTCCATTCATAAAATTTAATAAAAATATACCAGTGGGTATAATATAGTGTAATAAAATTTAGATGTATATAATGAATATTCTTGGAATACATAATTATAATCATGGTCAATGATGATTAATATACACCATTAAATACTTCTGTATAGACATTCTCACATAATAAAAAGATTAAAAAATTGTCCATAACCTTCGGTCAAATTTCCACTTTATGTATCCAAAACTCCTGTTTAATGATTTAAATAATTTCATTTAATTATTTCATAATCATAATAATTTTTATTATATAATATATAATCACATTATCATCCATTTTTTAGTTACATTATTACGTCTCCATTGAGTGAAAACTTCATTATTTTCTTATGCATGTTTTGTCGGATATGTTCATGTTACAATCCTTAGGTTATATTTATAGAATTAAAGAATAATATTAGTGAAATATATATCAAAATGATTCATTTCAATCATTTTAAAAATCATTCTTTAATGAAGGTAATGTATAATGAATCAAATCGTATGGAGCACACGGTAGGTCGTACATATGTAAGAGCGAAGATATCATTCCCATAATTGTTGGATGGTATTGAATTGGATGGTTTATAATATTTAAAAATTAATATAATGTTATGATAATAATATATAATTATTATATCAATCATTATACCATGAAAGATAAGATGGTGGTGAAAAATAGTTTACACCACGACAAGGATACGGTAAGTCATACGTACACACTGATGGTTATTTTATTTTTTTAGGATTGATATAATATGTAATATGGTAGTTATATTATAATAATAATGTCTTGGTATATAATTGATAACTTATTTATGACTTTATAATGTTTCAACTAATTTTTAGTACATATAAAAAGAAATAAGTTTGAATGAATTGTTAGAATTGATTACCTCATTGTCGACATACTCTCACTAAATCTCCTCTTAATGCACTTGAGTTGGTCATTCCAGAAAACCATAAGCTTTAGAATGTTACTATGCAATTTTATAAAAGAAATGAGTAGGGGATTTCCAAGCTATAAGGCACAATGTTTAGTGAACAGGTGCGAGAGGTGGTTCCCTTTAATAATTGAGGTGTTCAACACTTTTGGGATCTCCAAATTATTAATTTATCATCTAATACATCCCCCTCTAAAAACATAAAAAATGACCCCATTTTGAAGATGAGTTGATATAAGGTTTTAATATCATCAACTAATAAATTATATAAATTTTTTCTTATCAATTAAAAATTTATCATTTTAATTAATATCTTGTTATTATATTAAATTTTAAAATAGGGTAACAAATACTTCAATATTAAAAAGGTTAAATATTTACTAATTTTATGTAAATTTGAACAGAAATAAGCAACTTATAACATTTTCCTCGATATAAAAATTAATCTATTTTTTTAAAAAAAATTAGGTGTAGTACCCCCAGTTTCTGGTATGAAACCCTTACATGATGCTTTTCATGGTTTTATAATTTAATGGTGATGTATGGGAGAATCAGGAGATCCTAGATTGAAGGTTGAAGCAAAGGGGAAGGTGCACGGGCGGCACACGGTTTGTCTAAACCGTGCGGCCATACCATGCGTGGCTGACTGAGGAGGTAGTGTCTTCTGCACGGCCAGTGAACGGTTAAGGAAAACCATGCGATGAGGCCATGCAGGAAGGGTGGAAGAGGCATTTGCTAACACACGGTTAGCACACGGTTTGTCAAACCATGCAGACTAACTGTGCGGTCAGTTAAATTAAAGCCTTAAATTGTGGATCTAACTCGTTTTTCCTCTAATTAACTCATCAAAGATCCTAAGTGTCCACAACTCAGGATTTTAGCTCTCCTAAGGTCAAAGAGGGTTCTCCCATCATCCCGGAGGTGATCCAAAGGATTCTCTTGGTGAATCGAAGCTGGATTCTTGAGGTATGTGATCGTTCTTGTTCAGTTTCTTAGATCATAATTGATCTACTCCTCCTCTTCTCTCGGTTTCATTGATCTATGCCTGTTATGTGTAGATAAAAGTTTTTGGATTCCAATTATGATGAGAATTTGTCTTGGTTGTGTTAGGATAAGAGATCTATGGAGGATCCTTGGTGAATCGGCCTGATTTTCTTGTGTGTTCTCCGGTTTTTAGGGTTTTGTCAAAACCTTTGAGGTTGGTGGCTTCACTCTCGACTCCTCTTGTTAGAATTGGTTGTCTTAGTTTCAAATTGGTTATTTGAATGGTATTTATTGTGAAAATAATGGAAAAAATCTTCTTGAGTGATGATTTATTGTTTGGATGAAATTGAAAAATCTTGGTGAATTGTTGTGCAAAGTGATTTGGATATTTGAATTTAAAATGTTGATTTTAAATTATGAAATTTCTGAAATTGTAAATGGTTTGATGAGAAATGATATTTTGATAAAAATGGTGTTTTATTGAAATGGGTTGAGATTTAAATGACTTTGATGGATTTGGTTTGCAATAAAAATGGAGTTTTATTGAAATGGTTTGATTTAATTGAACACACATGGTTTTGATGGAAAATGGTTTTCAATAAAAGGTGTTTTATTGGAAGGATGGTTTTGGAAAGATTTTTGGGAATGTGTGGTGTGTGTTCATGTTGCATATACAAGGCTTGGTTGAAATAGGACCTTGTGCTCAGTGCCAAGAATTTAATGGTACATGTGACTTTTAAGGACGAGGCTTTGTTGAAATATGAACTTGTTCTCGGTGCCAAAGGTGTAATGGGACATGGGAAATAATTACCTTGTGAAGACTTGGTAGATCGACGAGAGACCGCTCATGAGTATGGAACTGTCATAACGAAGCATGCATGGTTGATTTCACGGGTTTGTGAAATGGTTGGACATTCAACAACTAGATGTTTGTGAAATGGTTTGGAAATGTGTTTGGTTATTTTTCTGGAAAAATAACATGTTGGAAAAGCTGGTTTAAATTGAAAATGGATGCTTTTGAGAATGGATGGTTTTGGAAAACATGTTTATATTTAGTTAGAAACTGGTTTGGTGAAATTGTTTTATATAAAATGTTTTTATATAAGTGTTGCTAAATATTCTATACTAGTGGAATGAGTATGGAAGTCATTGGGGAAAACCTACTGAGTTTTATACTCACCCCTGCTTTGGCACTTTGGTGCCTTTGTAGATGTTGTATTCCGAGACACATGTAAAGGTAAAGCATCTCATTACTAATGGATCTTGGTGATGTTTGGGAGATGCTGTGGAGCTTGGACATTGTGGACCACAGAGTCGTGGTGTCTTCTGAGAGTCTTGTGTTGTTCTTATATTGTGTACTTTGATGTTTGGTTTTGTCTTCCGCTGTTGTGTACTCTAATGTGGTTTAATATAAATAAAGTTATTGATTGGTCTTTCATTTTTTCATGCAACATATAGTGAATGATTAATGGTTGGGTTTATTTTATTAAAGGGTAAATCATCCCCCACTTATACTTGAGACCCTTCGGTATTAATTTCCAGCCTTTGGCATCATGGGGATGTCACTTAAGGCCTGGTAATGAATCGTTTCACTCTGAAGACAATAAGGATACGCGGGTCATTACAAATGGTATAATCTTGTTCGGTCCTTGCCTAACAAGTGTTCATCGATGTTCTTGGTCTTGGAGATGAAATTATTTCTTGTCTATTCCTTGGGTGGTCATCTTAGATAGGAGTAAGATTGTCAGAACATGAAATGTATAACATAAAAGGGCGTAGCAAACCTGTTTATGCTGATCTTTATGTTACCAGTGTGTTTGGTACATAAGTGTGTCTAGAATGTTTGAAATGTCATTGTCATGTGTTTAGCCAATGAGATGAGCATGGCATGCATTTTAGAGGAGTGACTTCCCACTAGGATTTCATATCTCTTTGAGAACAATGAGTATGAATTTTGGGAAAAGTGCCATGTTTTGAAAAATGTGGAAATTTTTTTCAACCAAAAGACTTTGAAAACATGCTATTTGGTGTATTTTGAAAATGGATTGATTTTCAAAAAAAGTATGTTGAATGTTTTAAAAAATGTTTGAACATGGAAAAAGGATGATTGAGAACAATGTTGTGATAGTTGATGTGATAGAATTTGAAATTCTAAGCCAACAATTTCTAGAGAGTGAGATTGACAAAGTTTGTTGTTGGTTTAGAAAATGTCACCCAGTAGGCGTCATCGAAACCAACCTGAAGAAGCTGTAGAGAATGTGGTTGCAGCTGAACCACATGTGAACCAAGAGATGGTTCAGAGTATTTTCCAAGATTTTCAAGATGTGGATACGGGAAACCGGAGGAATGAGCCAAGACATTTGGATCATACCATCCAGTTCATGAAGTAGAATCCACCGAACTTTAGGGGTGATGCTGAACCCAAGAAGGCGGAGGTGTGGCTAAGCATGATGAATGGTATATTTGATTTCATCAGCACACCAGTGGAGCTGAATGTAAAGCCAGTGATGTATATGCTCGAGGATCTGGCACGTCTGTGGTGGGATTTAGCGGTGCATGCTAAATTGGATGAAGGCCTTACATGGGTGGATTTTGAATAATCGTTTAACAAAAAATTCTATCCTCACAAGTTCAAGATCCAAAAAATGACGGACTTCTTCAGCTTGAAATAGGAGAGCCTCTCTGTCATAGAGCATGCGGTGAAATTCATGAATTTAGTCCATTTTTCACCAGAGGTTGTGGAAAGTGCTTCTTTGAAGCCACACATCTTCGAATCGGGACTGAGGCAGGAGATTCGATCGAAGATTGTGGTGCCCTGTATTACAGATTATACAACGATGGTGAACAGAGCAACAATTTATGAACATGATATCTCAGGATCGATAGGAGGAGGTATGATGATACCCATGAGAATGGGTGGGAACTCTAATGCTAGAAACAAGCGGAATATGGAAACATACTTCCAAGGTGGGAGTGCGAATCAGAACCAGACAGTGGGAGTAGTCAACCTTCCTCCACGACCCCAGAGCAAAGAAGGTTGCTTTCAATGTGGTTAGACTGATCACATGAAATGAGAATGTACAGCACCATCAAGATCATGCCACAATTACAACATGATGTGGCATCTTCAACGATATTTTCGCAGTGCTCCACGATCAGGTGTTCAGGACACTTCTCATGCGTCGCAAGAATCGTATGCTTCGACAGGATGAGGACAGTAGAGTTAGTCTCATCAGCATAACAGAACCAGCCATGGAGATTCTCAGAATACCATGACTCCTCATGCAGGGCAATCTCAACAAGTCAATAAGAAGAAAAGTGCAGCAATAAAGAAATTGTATGGAGCCAAGAAGATGATCGTTGATGATCAGGATAGACCATCTATGGTGAGAGGTACGATTCTTTTGATTTCTACCCTCATTCAAGTGTTGTTCGATACTGGTGCATCGCATTCCTTTCCTGCTTCTCATGCTATTGATTTTCTATGTTTAAAACTGGAAATAATTCCTTCTGTCTTGAAACTGAAAACTCCTATTGGTGAAAGAGAATGTCAAGCCTTCGTTTGTAGAGCACGTGCTATAACTTTTGATGGAGTTGAGCTGAAATGGGATTTCTCTATTCTGGAGATGGATGTCTATGATATAATCCTGTGTATGGATTGGTTGACAAGGTTTAAGGATCACATCGACAGTTATATGAGAACGATTAGTTTCACAAATAAGGATGGCATCGACCATCTCTTTAGAGGAGAGAGAATGGTAATGAAAGATGAAAAGAGCTTGTTGGCACCAATGGTGGGAACGATCTCTTAACAATTGGCAGTTTTGACTTTGGCATCAATGGAAGCGAATGAGGAAAATAATTTCCCAGCTATTGTGGATAAATTTCCTAATGTTTTTCCTGAAAACTTCTTAGAGTTACCACCTGTAAGAGAACTGGAGTTTATGATTGATCTCCTTTCGGGGACCAGTTTTATCTCACTTCCATCTTATAGGATGGAACCAATAGAGTTAATGGAATTGAAAGTGCAGTTAGAGGAGCTGGAATGAAAGGGTTTCATTCGGCCAAGCGCATCTCCATGGGAAGAACCAGTTTTGTTCGTAAAGAAGGCAAATGGAACTCTTTGGCTGTGTGTGGATTATCGAAAACTTAACCAAGTTACGATAAAGAATATATAACCAATTCCACGCATTGATGACCTGTTTGATCAATTGAGGGGAGCTCAGTGGTTCACCATGATTGGTTTGCGGTCAGGATATCACCAGTTGCGAGTTCGGAAGGAGGATATTCTGAAGACAGCCTTCAGAAGAAGGTATGGACACTACGAATATGTAGTCATGCCTTTTGGTCTTAAGAATTCACCAGAAGTCTTCATGGAATTGATGAATCAGATATTTTAGTGATATTTGGATTCTTTTTTGTGGTGTTTGTGGATGATATATTGGTGTATTCAAGAACAAGGGATGAGCATGAGAAACACTTGGAAATAGTGTTGGAAATCTTGAGAGACAATCAGTTGTATGCCAAATTATAAATATGTGATTTTTGGATTCAAGAGGTATTCTTTCTAGGCCATGTTGTTTCTGAGAAAGGTGTTTTAGTGGATCCATAAAAGATAGAAGCTGTTCATTATTGGGAACCACCAAAGACTGTCTTTAAAATACAATGTTTTATTGGTCTAGCTGGTTTTTACCGAACCTTTGTTCGTGAATTATCATGACTAGCTTCACCTATGACAACATTGACAAAGAAGAGTAGTGCATTTCAATGTAATGAGGAATGTCAGAGATCTTTTAAAGAGATTAATGTTCTCCTTTCATCCGCACCCATCTTGATTTTTCCAGAATCAGGACAGGGGTACGTGTTGTATTGTGATGATTCAAGATATGGGTTGTGATGTGTTCTCATTCAAAGAGACCATGTTGTTGCTTATGGTTCAAGGCAGTTGAGGGTGCATGAGAAGAATTACCCAACACATGATTTGGAGTTTGCTACAGTCATCCATGCTTTGAAAACATGGAGACATTATCTCTTTGGTGAGACATTTACTGTGTTTATGGATCAAAAAAGCTTGAAACACATTTTCTCATAGAGAGATTCGAATTTGAGGCATAGGAGATGGATGGAGTATCTTCAAATGTTTGACTATGACTTAATGTATACATCAGGTAAGGGAAATTCAGTGGATGATGCATTAAGTAGGAAGTCGTATGCTCAGTTGGAAAAGGAAGCTTTAGATGAATGGTAGTTGATGTCAGTCTTAGCTGACATGCATGTGGAATGTGAAGACCGAGGTGATGTTGTTGTCTTCTTTTTAGCTACACTTGTTCCAGATTTGGTGGAAATAGTAAAGGAGGCACATGAATCCGATGTAGACTGCGTTTCATTGAGTTCAAAACTCAATGGTGGGGAGACCATTGAGGGATGTAAGTTGAATGGGAGTTTAGTCTTGTGTTTTAGAGATCAGATGGATGTAACCAGGGTTTTTCATGAACAACTCCTTCATGCTTACAACCATTTGAGATGGATTGTACATCCGGGTACAAAGAAGATGTATAAGGCGTTGAAGGCATAGTTTTGGTGGAGCTTCATGAAAAGGAATGTTACTGGGTTCGTCTCGAGATGCTTAAAATGTCATCAGGTTAAAGCAGAACATCAGAGACTAGTTGGTATGTTATAGTCTTTACCTATTCTAGTGTGGAAATGGGATCAGATAGAAATGGATTTTGTTACAGGTCTTCCAATAATGGTCTAGAAACACGATGACATTTGGGTGATAGTGGATTGTCTAGCCAAGTCATCTCATTTCATCCCAATTCGTGAAACCAATACGGTGGGAGATCATTCAAAAATCTATATCTGGGAAGTGGTAAAGTGACATGGTTTACCAGTTTCTATCTTCTCAGATAGAGATATGAGGTTCACATCTTGTTTCTGGAAATCCTTACAACAAGCCCTTGGGAATCAGTTGACTATTAGTACGACGTATCATCCTCAGATGGATGGATAATCTGAAAGGACGATACAGAAGTTGGAAGACATGTTCCAGCTTGTGTAATGGATTTTGGTGGCTCATGGGTGTAGAATATACCCTTAGTGGAGTTCTCATACAATAATTGCTATCAAGCCTCGATACGCATGACTCTATTTGAAGCATTGTATGGGCGTCCTTGTCGTTCTCCACTATGTTGGGTGGAAACTGGTGAGACTTCACTAGTTGGGCCAAGCCTTGCCCAGAAACAATTGAGAAGATCCAATTGATTAAAAAGAGGATCGTGACAGCTTTGAGTCATCAGAAATTTTATGCGGATCATCGCCGGAGACATTTGTCGTTTTCAGTGAGTGATCATGTCTTTTTGAGAATCTCTCCAAGGCTTGGACATCATCATTTTGGGTAGTAGGGAAAATTATCTCCTCGATATATAGGCCCTTTTGAGATAGTGTAATGGTTTGGAGAGGTGTCTTATTGATTAGAATTACCACCACAGTTCAATGCAGTGCATAATGTGTTCCATGTATCTGAGTTGAAAAAGTATCAACCTAATCCTGACCATGTCATCAGATGGGATGACGTTAACCTAGATCCGGATACTTTGTTGATACATATCCCGGTAAGTATTGTGGAATGGCAATATAAAGTCTTTTGTTGGAAATGAATTGGTCTAGTGTGGGTTATATGGCAGCATGGTCAGATTCAGGAAGAGACTTGGGAACGCGAGAAAGAAATGAGAGAGCAGTGGCCAGAACTCTTTCAGAAAAGAACTGGTTTTCTACTTTATGGGGACGAAAAGACCAATGGTGGGGTGAATGTAGTACCCCCAGTTTCTGTTATGTAACCCTTAATAGATGTTTTTCATGTTTTTAAATTTTAAGGGTGACGTATGGGAGTGTCAGGAGATCCTTGATTGAAGGTTGAAGAAAAGGGGAAGGTTCACGGGCGGCGCACAGTTTGTCTAAACTGTGTGGCCAAACCGTGTGTGGCTGACTGAGGAGGCAGTGGCTTCTTAATGGTCGACACACGGTTAAGGAAAACCATGCGATGAGGCCGTGATAGAAGGGTGGCCAAGGGAGTAGCTAATGCATGGTTAGCGCATAATTTGTCAAACCGTGCAGACTAACCATGCGGTCACTTAAATTAGATCCTCAAATTGTGGGTCTAAGTCGTTTTTCCTCTAATTGCCTCATTAAAGCTCCTATGCAGCCCAAAATCGGGATTTTGATTCTCCTATGGTAAAAGAGGGTTCTCCCATCGTTATGGAGGTGATCCAAAGGCTTCTCTTTGCGAATCGATGCTGGATTCTTGAGGTATGTGATCGTTCTTGTTCGGTTTTTAAGATCTACTTAGATCTACTCATTCTCTTCTCTCGGTTTCTTAGATATATGCCCGATATGGGTAGATATAAGTGTGTGGATTCCAAATATGATGATATTTGGTCGTGGTTGTGTTAGGAGAAGAGATCTAAGGAGGATCCTTGGTGAATCGTCCTGGTATTCTTGTGCGTTCTACGGTTGTTAGGGTTTCATCAAAACCTTTGAAGTCGGTGGCTTCACTCTCGACTGCTCTTATTAGAATTGGTTGGCTTAGTTTCAAATTGGTTATTTGAATGGTATTGATTGTGAAAATCATGAATGAAATATTCTTGAGTGATGATTTATGGTTTTGATGAAATTGCAAAATCTTGGTGAATTATTGTGCAAAGTGATTTGGCTATTTGAATTTAAAATGTTGATTTTAAATTATGAGATTACTGAAATTGTAAATGGTTTGATGAGAAATGGGATTTCGATAAAAAGGGTCTTTTATTGAAATGGATTGAATTTAAATGACTTTAATGGATTTGGTTTTCAATAAAAAAGGAGTTTTATTGAAATGGTTTGAATTGGTTGAACACAGTTGGTTTTGATGGAAAATGGTTTTCAATAAAAGGTGTTTTATTGAAAGGATGGTTTGGAATGATTTTTGGGAATGTGTGGTGTGTTTTTATGTTCCATATATGAGTCTTGGTTGAAATAGGTCCTTGTGCTTGGTTCCAAATGTTTACTGGCACATGAGACATTTATGTATGAGGCTTGGTTGAAATATGACCTTGTGCTCGGTGCCAACGGTGGAATGGAACATGGGAAATAATTACCTTGTGATGACATGTAGATCGATGAGAGACCGCTCATGAGTATGGAACTGTCATAACGAAGCATGCATGGTTGATTTCACGAGTTTTTGAAATGGATGGGTATTCCCAAATGGGATGTTTGTGAAATGGTTTGGAAATTTGTTTAGTTATTTTTTTAGAAAAATAATGTGTTGGTAAAGCTGGTTTAAATTGCACTTGGATGCTATTGAGTGTGGATGGTTTTGGAAAAATTGTTTATATTTAGTTATAAACTACTTTGGGGAAATTGTTTTATATAAAATGTTTTTATATAAGTGTTTCTGACTCTTCTATCCTAGTGGCGTGAGTAGGTAAGTCATTGGGGAAAACCTACTGAGTTTTATACTCACCCCTGCATTGGCACTTTGGTGCTTTTTTAGATGTTTTATTTTGAGACACAGGTAAAGGTATATAATCTCATTATGAATGGCCCGTGGTGATGTTTGAGAGATGCTGTGGAGCTTGGAGCTAGTGGACCATAGAGTCATGGTGTCTTTTGAGAGTCTCGTGTTGTTCTTCTGATGTGTGTTTTGATGTTTGGATTGGTCTTTCGCTGTTGTGTACTCTGATGTGGTTTAATATAAATGAATATGTTGATTGGTATTTCATTTGTTCATGCATCATGTAGTGAATTGTTAATGGTTGGGTTTATTTTCGTAAAAGGTGAATCGTCCCCCACTTATACTTTTGACCCTTCAGAATTTATTGTGAGCCTTTTGTGTCTTGAGGATGTCTCTTAAGGCCTGGTAATGACTCATTGCACTCTCAAGCCAATGAGGATAAGCGGGTCATTACATTATGATTTTAAAATAATTTAATAAAACGTTATTTTTGATAAACAATCAATACTTTCATTTTTGACAGTATTTAATTCATTGACTTATAAAAATATTAAGATAAACAGTTACCTTCAAACCAATTATTTTATAAAATTTTTAAGAGGTCTAGGATATCTAAAATTTTAATAGGACATATGATATTATCCCAAAATATATTTATTTGAATATTGTTAATAATATTTATCGTATATTTCCCTCATTATTATAATTATTAAATTTTTTTTCTAATTATTTATTTTTCTAATTCTCTAAATAAAAATTAAATATAAAATACTTTGAAAAGGGAAAATCCTTAATATTTCAGAATAATATTTATAATTTCAAATATATTTGGTAGAATCAATCATTAAAATTTTTATTCTTATTAAAATATGACCGTTTCATGTTTATCATATCATTAAATAACATAATATAAGTGTCATAATATATTATATAATGTTACAAATGGAAAATAACATGACCCTTTTAGGTTTATGGTTGAGATATAGTCAAAAAATTATTGTTGGTCAAGGGTTTAGGTATTTAAATATTTATAATAACATTAATATTAATTATTTTATTAGTATCTCATCAAATAAATAATTTATACATCATTTACATACAAATTTTTAACATCATTATTTATTTCCTAAAAATTAAAGAAAATTATCATGAAAAATAAATGAATTGTAGTTTTAGAATAACAATTTATAATTTTTTTTTTCATTTTTATACCACTGTCTTCCAAATGATATAGTTAATAAAATTAGACTAGGATATTTCTATGAATTTTTTAAATAAAGTATTTTATATTCCCTAGTATCTCCCAAGAGGGTTCTAAAGGTCACAATTTAGACCAAAAGACGATTTAGGTCGAAACACACTATCCAATTATATTATGACATGTTTTTGGCTAATTTAATTATATTTTTTTACCATTAATTATCTGATTTACCCTTTTACTCTATTAACATTAATTAACAAATTTATTATTCATAAAGTAAACAATTAAAAGTATTCAATTTAAATTATTTGGACACAATAATTCCATATATGGAATCTAATTTTCACTTTTTAAAGCAAAGAAGATGTAGTAATTTATATGAAACAAATCCAGTTGTCGAAAATATAGAATTGTTTTTAAACATTAAAACATAGCAAAATAATGAAATGTTCCTACATTTTAATTCAATGTGAAATTGATTATAATATCATAAATTATGTTTATTAATAAAAATATATTCTATATATAATTTCAAACCATTAAATATGATATTTTATTAACATTAATTATTTTTATGAAAAATGTTTTTTTCAAAAAAAAATTGTGTATTTTTAATTTTCATCAAAACATGAATGTTATCGGTAAATATAATGAATTCATATAAAGTGTATTATTATATATATCTTTAAAATAACTTGTTTATATTTTCATTTAAAAATATTAATGTATCATAATGTTAATTTAATATTCGTTCTCCATTTAAAAGGGGAAAGTTAATGTTTTTTTAAATTATAGTTTTATTATATATTAAGTATGGTTTTTTCATACCCTATGAAAAAAAATTAAATTATATGTATATAAAAAACAATTTATTAATTATATAACATATATATTTCATTAATTTTATTTTTTAATAGTAATTCAATAAATTTGTAAATAAAAATTAAATATTTAATTGATTTATATTTTTTTCACAAATAATTTGTTTCCAATGAATTCACCATACATTTTTTAAGTTAGTAGTATTTATTACTAATAACCTAATGTCTAGGTTAAAATTGAAATTTTGTAATTACTCTGTCTCCTGGTTTGATTAAACACATGATTTCAGGCAATGAAAGCTATATAACAGTTAATATTATTTAAAATATTTCATAAAAACATCTAGGTGTTACATGTAGATAAAGAACTCGAATCTGGATTTCTTGAAAATTCCATAACATACATTGTGGATTGAAAATCCACATGTGGTGTGGGATCCTCAAAGTGGTGAAAAGTAATTTAGGTTGTGAGGGTGTTATATGGTCTTTGTCCCTTCATAAATAGTTCACAGTGTACCTTAGAGGGTACACAGACACGAACAAGCAACATATACATTGGAAGATCCATGTTCATGGACATGGTAAGAAGTAGAATAACAATGTATCATTGTGTAATTTTACAATGACATAAGAATGGGAGGTTTAATATGTTCTGGTCCCTATGGTGAAGGGATACACAAGTTACTAATAGTTCACACATTATACTTCTTTAGAGTAAGATTATTGACATTTTCCTCTATATCAGGGACATGTTTCCTTCTATTGATTATCTATATATATTCCAGGAGGTAAATTAAGAAATATAATCCTACACATATGATAATTATACCATCATCCGGTCTTATTGGATAGTCTTTTTAGAATCTTTCTGCGAGACCCATAGTGAGATCCTCGATAATATTCATTCCATCTGTGGTGTTCTAAGAATTTTCATTCCCAACTATACTCATTTTTAATCTTCA
This sequence comes from Viscum album, assembly GCA_963277665.1. Classification (NCBI taxonomy): domain Eukaryota; kingdom Viridiplantae; phylum Streptophyta; class Magnoliopsida; order Santalales; family Viscaceae; genus Viscum; species Viscum album. The sequence continues at coordinate 1,710,883,512 of OY728152.1, read as the reverse complement.
TCTTAGTAGGTTAATCAATATTTATTTGTTGGTATACCCTAGGGTTTTTAGTTTGAATATCATCTATGCATCATATCACATTAAATTTCTAGTGATCACTTATAATGGTGTGACCCGATGATCACAAGCTATTTGACAGATCTCATCAATACTATCTATCTCATGGAGTGTGTTCTCCTAGATGATTGTCATGAGGAACTTTCAAGATGTAATACATGGAAGGAATTATTGATGTGACATTACCTTGATACTATTTTTCTTTGTTGTTTATATATTCAAATTCATGTTATATTTTGTTTAGGCATAAACATATATATATATTATTTTTATATCAGTTTTTATATTCTATGTGGTTTTAGGGAGTCCTACAAGTTATTGTTAAACTTCCTCATACATAGTATTTCCCCAACATGTGGCATGTTATGTGAAGAAAATCCACCCTCTAACAGAGTCCTAATGTGACCAAGTCTTTTAAGATATTTGTGATATAAAAATATTAGGGCATTTAGATGTGGTTGTCTTCACAGTAGTAACCATCATTATATTCAACATTACTTTTTTAGACTCTTTTTCATGGGATTGTATTTTTTCCACATTTAAATTAAATTAATTATTTTTGTACTCTGGTTGTGGATTTATATTTATGAATGCATAATTTCATTCATTTGTTTTTACATTTTACCATTACATGGGATTAGATATGTTTTCAAATGTAATGGTCCATTTGGTTAAGTCCTCCAATGATAGTGATATGCCTACTTGATGCTAGTCTCCATCCAATAGCCTATTGGATGTGAGCATGGCGAGTCATGATTTGGGCCCAATTGGTATGGATCCTGAAAATATCTAGTATGTTCTTTCTAACAATGTACGAAAAATTTAATTACATTGAGTACCAAAATAAGAAAATAGTTTTCATTGGTGTGAACCTTGATTCACCCCCTCCTAGGGAGACTCATGTAAAACTAGAGCCAATAAATTAATTATGGGACAAAAGATCCTATCGTGGTGTTCAATATCAATATATATTTATTATTGATTACACTAATTTTTTTTAATATTGATTCAACTATTTTTCATAATTAAAATCATTATAATTTTAAATAAGAAAATGTTGTGTAATTTTTTGGTGTAATGTATGGTAGTGAGAACATTATTTAGGTTACTAATATGAATAAATAACAATTATTGAATGTGTGACGAAAGTAAAAAATATATTTGTATGATCATGTTCCAGAAATGTAATCAACAAAAAATATATTTGTGGTAGTGAAATCAACATTTGAAAAGAATTTGGCATTGATTATGGGAGGAATATTGTTGAAAATGTAGTTGTGGAGTATACATGAGCAGAGGAATAAAAAACTAAAATTATTTAGAATCAAATTAGTAAATCCGTATATAATTTCCTTATATCAAAAGATAATAAAAAAATGAAAATAATAATCATCAGATGAAATATTATTCAATCGATATTATCATAGTTGAATATATCTCAAATTAGTTTTTATTAATGTTTAGGATGATACATGAAAATTGAACATTTTTGAGTCAACACTAAAGATATTTTTAAGAGTTGATTTAATTGATGAAATATTTGTGTAATTAACAATTACTTCCATATAATGGTCCATGTGTGATGAGAAAAGATTTAATAACTTTATAACATCATGGAAAAACTATAAATCATCCATTATGGGTCTATGATTTCATAGAAAATATATATATTGAATCATTAATATTTATGATATAATATATGATTTTGAATAATGATAATATTAATATTAGTGAAAAGGTGAAAGATTAATGTGACCTACATGATGAACATTCGTATAATATGTGAGAACATATTCCTATTTGGATATAGCCAGAATCCAAAAATACCCCTCCCAAGTCACAACATGAAGAGAGAAGGAATTATATGAATGAATAAAAATTACCAAATATTGATGATTCTACCCAATATAATGTGAAATATGAGAACACAATGTTGATTTAATCATGGATCAGATCATAATATGGGAATATAAAACCATGATAATCCCTCTACCGTAGCCTCAAAATGTAATGAATGAATAGTTAATAATATGAAAATTTTCAAAAAGGGATGGATATTTTAATTAATAGAAGAGATGGTTCTCAAAAGGCTATAGTTTCATATTTATACTACTTTCAAACAACAAAACACATCATGAGTGAATTTTGAGAATCTTGAGATCTTAAATGTGGAAGAGAAACCTTTACTAGAATATATCACCCATGAGATGACTACTTGGGGTATGTAAATTAAAGGATATTTTTTTTATATTCTATACATTATGAAATGGATAGAATTTATATTCAAGGAAGTGGAAAAAGGATCATAATGAAATACTATGTTTATATGACTAATGTGAATAGAACTCACTGAATGTGAATATGTTAAACTAGAAAAATAAAAATACTTCACTGGTGGAAAATATATATTTATCACTATAACGGGCCAGTCTAGCCCATGATCATTATATTTTCTGCTTTGGGCCTTGCCCATATGGTTTTTGTTTTCCCTGGGCTATGACCCTCAGGATTCCCCCAAAAAAAGGCCTCATGATGGGAGAGATATCTACACTACCATATAAATGGGTTCTTCGTGTTCCTCCTCCTTTGATGTGGGATAACCAAAATCCACCTCCCCTAGAAGGGAACAACATCCTCACATGGAACATCAAATGGACATTGTCTCTGATATCATTTGTAAGGGCCATGTCTATTCCACGATCATGATATTGTTCACTTTGGGCCTAGCCCACACTATTTTTTTCCTGGGCTATTGCTTCCATACATCCCCCAGGAACTAACCTCATGATGGGAGAGATATCCAAACCACCATATAAGATGGTGTTTTGTGATCCACCTACTTTAATGTGAGATATCCATAATCTCTTTGTAACCCCTTGGTTCTAGAAGCCGCCGAGAGGTTCCCCTTACCAGGTTGGTCGAATGGCCTTTAGCGCATTTCCCTAAGTTCCAGAGGGTGCTGACTAGCAGTGGGGGACTTGGGTGTGATAGTGTGGATACAAGGCCCTCATTGTCATAGTAACACATTAGAAATAAAATAATAACAATATTGGAAGAAATAATAATACCATACAACAGTAAGCCATAGAATTCTGAATTAAATAAATAATAGGAGCATATATATAAATGATGCTTCATACATATGTCTAGGAAATCATCCGAAAAGTCCCAATGGAAGAATAGAGTACTAAACCAAAGTAAAATGAAAACCAATAAAATCAAATACCATAGAAAACTTCATCTTGGTCCCCTACTCCCCCGCACCAAAACAATAAAGTACCTGAAGAAGAAGTGCTCTTTCCCTTATCTATACCTACAACAATATAATTTGATTGGTCCCAAAAGAATGACCCAAAGATGGTGTGAGACTAATCCCAGTAGGCAACCACCCAATGATATGTCCTTAATAGTAAGTGAATATATCTGGTACACAATAATCTAAAAGAAGTAGTAAACAAGGCCAATGTACATTAATGGCATATGTCAACTATTTCAAAGATCTGGTGTCCTTTTCTACCGAGGTAGCATCACATGATTTGATGAAGAATTCTCTCTTCTTTGTGGGTCATCCTCTTGAGATCAAGAAGTCTGTCCTACCTTATATGGACTATCATTTTTAGATGTTGGTGGATGAGGAATTTTTTGCTGATTTGGTCTCTAGAGTGCAGATGGTTGGCAATCGGTCATATCTGATTTTTTCTAAGGTTCCACATTTGGTGAGCATGGTGTGCCAGAAGAACCCATTTCTAATGATTCCTCAGTAGTGGTTTTGGCTTTCAGTTCTTCAGACCATTCAGTGGTGTGCCACTAGTGTGGCAAGTTCAGGCATGTGATTTCTTCATGTCTCATCCCTCCAAAGTCATGTCATTCTTGCGGGTGCCTGGACCATCTTGAAAAGTTTTTCAGCAAGAATCCCATGAAGAAGATGCTCTGACCAGAAGAATTTCAGTTCCTGACTGTGAGATATGAGATGATTCATACATCAAATTCCCAACAATTGATCTCAGGGTGAAGCTCGCAGGCATTAGGAGTTTCCAGGGGTGTGAAGACTTAGTTCCGGGTTCGTGTGCTGTGTTGGAAATGGAATATTTAATGTATTATAGTCATTTATTTTTTTGACGTTAATGTCATGAGGTCATTGTAAGTTCTTGTTCTTATCGAGGAGTTAGGATGGACATGTTCTATTGTAATATTAATAGTCTTGTTTGTCTAATCAAGGTTTTTTGGAATTTTGTGATTTTTTTAAAAGTGTGTTTGGCATCTGTATGGGTTGATCTTGGTTTAGCAATGTTCCTCTGGAGATGTAAGTGCCTGAAATGGAGTTAAGGCTTATGGTTATACTCAGGTTCACTGTTTCACTTATGCTCTTCTTAGGGGTTTTTCTCCAGTATTCAGGGTTTTCGGTCTGAGCCGAGAGTTCAAGGTTTCAGTGAAGGTGTTGTTCGCTTGTGATGTCGAAGATAGTTTGGATCAGTTGGGAGTTTCAGTATCGCCCCCATCCTGATGTGGTATGTCTGAGTGATAAACCTCTGCACTAGTTATGTTCTTATGGTGGGGATAACCCTCTCTTGTTCTCTAATTCTATTGTATTTTGGTCTCTTTCAGTTTTAATTTGGCATGGATTCTTGTTTTCTCAATTGTTCGGTTGGGTGAATTTCTAGGGGAAATTGTGTCTGGGTGGGGAGAATTGTCACACCCCAATGATTTAATTTATTTTTATTTTGTAATTTCAGGGTGTGGGTTATCCTAGTTGAGGTGCGGGTTGAGAACATGTCAAAAATCCTGGACGTCTAATGTTTTTAGTGGTTTTTAGACATGTGTGCGGTCACCGCATGGTCGGTGGTACCCACGCAGCTGGACTAGGTGCCATGAAATTTCTCATTATTTTATTATTATTATTGTTATTCTTTTAAAAAAAATGATTAATATTATTATTAAAATTATGAAAATTTTATTAAAGTTATTATTATTATTTCCTTATCATTATTGTTATATTTTATTATTGAAATAATTATTATTTCTATTGTTGTAAATTTTTTTATCATTATCATTTTTATTTTAATTAATTTTATTTTGGGTATTATTATTATAAATAATAATGTTATTATGATAGAAAAAGTAACCCATAACCTAATCTACCCTCCACCCCCCTTCTTTCCATGTTTCACGCTGGAGCCCACACCACATTTTTTGTTCCCTGTGCGAACCAGCACCCCCACCAACCCCTTCTCTGCTGCTCTTCATCAGCACCCCTAATACACCCCGTCCAACCTCCCAATCGTGACCCGACCTCCTTTGGTTCATCCCATGTAGCCCTAGTCTAAGAAGCCACCTCCCTCATGGGTCCCATCTGCGCTCATTGTCGAGTTTTTTTTTCAATATGTTTTTTTTAAAATATTTTTTAAAAATAGGCTAGGTTATATATTTTTTTGAAAATACGCCACAAAGGCGGCATCCAAGATTCCGCCTTTGGGCTCGGGTGAAAGGCAGCATACTATATGCCGTCTTTCCCCTAGACAAGAAAAAAAATATTTTTTCGAGAATTTTTGTTTTGTTTTGTTTTGTTTATATATATATATATATTAACAAAACAAAAAAACAAAAAAAAATCAGCAGAATTTATCCGCTATTTAAAATCCTGTAGTACTGCCATTACAAATGTCTGGATTCTAAAAGAAGCTCTCACCTAGGGCTTCTTTTTATAACAGAGCTTACCCTGGAAATCATTCTGCATTTTCGAAGTGGGATTCTGGTTCTCCATTTCCTGCATAGAACATTTTGCATTTCCGATGTGGGATTCTGTTTCAAGTACGTGACTTTGAAAGACTATAAAATATAAACTATAAGGCCAATATAAATGAAACTTAAAAGATGGATTAAACATATAAAAAATAGTTGAAAACAAAAAAAAATCATAAAAAATGAAGTTAAAAAATAAATTATAAGCTTTCAAAACCACTTACTTGAAACATAAGAAGTTTCAAGTACGTTCTTTTTAAAGCTTATAAAATATAAATTATAAGACCAATATAAATGAAAGTTAATACATGGATTAAACATAAAACAAATATTTAAAAATAAAAATAATTTCATAAATAATATTGATGAAATATAATTTATAAGCTTTCAAAAAGAACAACATGAAACTTAAAAATGTTTCAAGCACGTGACTTTGAAAGCCTATAAAATATAAACTATAATACCGATATAAATGAAACATAATAAAAGAATTAAACATATAACAAATAGTCCAAAATAAAAATAATTTCGTAAAAAATGTTCATGAAAAATAATTTATAGGCTTTCAAAACCACCTACTTGATCATTAAAATGATTAAAGTATGCGGTTTTGAAAGACTAAAATATAAACTATAAGACCGATATAATTTAATGTTAAAACATGGATTAAACATATAATAATTTATTTAAGTATTAAATTAATATTATTAATAATTAATTATATAATAATTAATTAGTTAATTAGAAATTATTAATAAATAATTATATAATAATTAACTAATTAATTAGTAATGTAATTATTCTGTATATAATAGTTAATTAGTTAATTAGTAATATAATTATAAATTATATTTATCCATTATAATTAATTATTAGTAATTTTTCAAAATTATTATATAATAATTAATTAGTTAATTGGTTATATAATTTTTAATTATATAATAGTTAATTAGTTAATTAGTAATATAATTATAAATTAAAATTATTCATTATAATTGTTAATTTTAATTAATAATTATAATTACTAATTATAATTACTCATTATAATTAATAATTTTAATTATTAATTATTAATAATTAAATATTAATTTGTTAATTATAAATATAATTATTAATTATAAAATTATTAATTGTATAATAATTAGTTAGTTAATTAGTAATTATTAATAATTAAATATATAATAAATAATTAGATAATTACTAATATAATTAGTAAATTAGTAATATAATTATTAATTATTTAATAATTAATTAGTTACTTAGAAATATAATTATTAATTATTTAATAATTAATTAGTTACTTAGAAATATAATTATTAATTATATAAAAATTAATAAGTTGATTAGTAATATAATTATTAACTATGTAATTTTTAATTTGTTAGTTAGTGTTTATTAATCATTAATTATATAATAACTAATTAGTTAATTAGTAATATAATTACTAATTATATAATAGTTAATTAGTTAATTTTTTGAGAAATATAGAGTCGAGGCCCTTTTTATAATTACTTAATTTGTAAAATAATTATAAATTATAATTATTCATTATAATTATTAGTTAGTATTTATTAAAAATTATTATATAATAATTAATTAGTTAATTGGTAATTTAATTATTAATTATATAATAGTTAATTAGTTAATTAGTAATATAATTATTCATTATAATTATTCATTAGTAATTATTAAAAATTATTATATAATAAATAAGTAGTTAATTAGTAATATAATTATTCATTATAATTGTTCATTATAACTATTAATTATTAATTATTAATTATTAATTATTATTTCTATAATAATTAATTAGTAATATAATGATTAATTATATAATTATTAACTATATAATAAAGAATTATTTAATTAGTAATATCATTATTAATTATATAATAATTCATTAGTTAATTATAAATATGACAATTAATTATAAGAAGTAATTATAATTATTAATTAGTAATTATTAATAATTAATTATGTGAAAATTAATTAGTTAATTAGTAATATTATTATTAATTACATAATAATTAATTAGTAAATTTGTAATATGATTTTCAATTATAATTATTAATTATAATTATTAATTATAATTATTAATTATTAATTACTAATAATTAATTATATAAAAATAAGTTAGTTAATTTGTACTATTATTATTAATTATATAATAATAAATTACTAAAATAGTAATATAATTTTTAATTACATTTATTCATTATAATTATTAATTATTAATTAGTAATTAGCAATTAGCAATTATTAATTATTTATCAGTTATTTAGTAGTATAAATATTAATTATAATTAGTCATTATAATTATGAGTTAGTAATTATTAATAATTAATTATATAATAGTTAGTTAGTTCATTAGTTATATAATTATTAATTATATAACAATTAATTAGTATATTAGTAATATAATTTTTAATTACAATTATTCATTATAATTATTAATTATTAATTATGAATTAGTAATTAGTAATTAGTAATTATTAATTAGTAATATAAATATTAATTAGAAATATTAATTATAATTATTACTTATTAATTATTAATTATTACTTATTAATTATTACTTATACAGTAATTATTAGGTTAATTATTAATATAACTATTAATTATATAATAATTAATTAGTTAATTAGTAATATAATTATTAATTACATAATAGTTAATTAGTTAATTATTAATATTATTATTAAATATGATTATTATAATTTTTAATTAGTAATTATTAATAATTAAATATGTCATAATTAATTAGTTAATTAGTAATATTGTCATTAATTATATAATTATTAATTAGTAATATAATTATTACATATATAATAAATATTTAGTTAATTAGAAATATAATTAATAATTATAAATATTTAATTAGTAATTATTAATTATTAATTAGTTAATTAGAAATATAATTACTAATTATAATTACTCATTTTATTAGTAATTAATAATTAATAGTTATTAATAAGTAATTAGTAATAATTAATTAGTTAATTAGTAATATAAATATTAATGATAACTATTCATTAAATTATTAATTATTAATTATTACTCTTTAATTATTACTTATATAATAATTATTTAGTTAATTAGTAATATAACTACTAATTATATAATAATTAATTAGTTAATTAGTAATATAATTATAATATTTCAATGTCACATACTTGAAACATTTTTAGGTTTCATGTAGAAGGTTTTGAAAGCTTATAAATTATTTTTCATTAACATTTTTTTGGAAATTAAATTTTTTTCAACTATTTCTTATATCTTTAATCAATGTTTAATGTTTCATTTATATTGTTCTTCAATTTTATGTTTTATGGTCTTTCCAATTCACGTACTTGAAAAATTTTAAGTTTCAAGTAGGCGGTTTTGAAAGATTATAAATCACTTTTCCTTAACATTTTTTTGGAAATTCCATTTGTTTTCAACTATTTATTATTTTTTTAATCAATGTTTAAAGATTCAATTATATTTGTTTTATAGTTTATATTTTATAGTCTTTCAAATTCATGTACTTGAAACATTTTTAAGTTTCAAGTAGGCGGTTTTGGAAGGTTATAGATTATTTTTCATCTACATTTTTGAGGGAACTCTTTTTGTTTTCAACTATTTATTATATGTTTAATCAATGTTTAAAATTTCATTTATATTGGCCTCATAGTTTATAATTTATTGTATTTCAAAGTCACGTATTTGAAACAAAATCTCATATTGGAAATGCAGAATATACTGCGAAGGAAAGGGAGAACATGAATCCCACATCGAAAATGCAGAATGAATTTCAGGGCAAGCCCTCTTATAAAAGGGATGCCTGGGTAAGAGTTTTTGTCAGAATCTAAACTGCTGTAATGGCTGTAGCACTGGATCTTTAATAGCAGAGAAATTCTGCTGAAATATTTTTATATATATATATATATAACAAAACAAAACAAAAATAAAAAAAATAAAAATTTTCAAAAAAAATATTTTTTAAGGGAAAGGCGACATCACGGATTCCGCCTTTCACCCGCAGTGCAAAGGCGGCATCGCGGATGCCGCCTTGCCCCCGAAATGCAAAGGAAACATTTGGGATGCCGCCTTTCAGGTGCATTTTTAAAAATATTTTTTCTCTAAGAATTTTCTGGAATTTTTTTTATAAAACGTAAAAAAATCCCTCGTTGTCCCTTCCTTGCCTCCCCAGCACTGGCCTCTGGTAGCCGCCCCGCACCCCACACCCAGCAGATCTCCCCGAACCTAACCACCTCTGCCCTGCCTATGACCCTCTACTGTGTTCTGGCCCCAGCCTACTCGCCGCATCCTGGTTCCCACACCAGCATCTGCCTCACCCCTAGATCACACCCTCCCTCACTTCTCATAGTGGAGTTCCCCACACCTGACCACCTCTGGCCATCCGCACACCCCAGCCATGATCCAATGCCTAGCTAACTCTGCTGGCCAGCCTTTCGTGGCTCACCCTCGCTCCGCCCTGCCATCCTACTACTGATGCCATCAAACCTGGTGCGTAGTGGTGCTACCTTCTTACAATCATCACACACTTCCCAACCGCGTGCCCCCTGGCTATGACCATTCTGGCACCCCGTAGCTCCTCTTTATCCTTCTGAGGATGAATGAACAACCCTGTCAGCTCTGATTCCATCTTCATTTACGCGACCAGCCTCACACACACCTTGTTTTTGATAGGGTGCATGGAAAACACCCGCCTCTGAAGGTGAGCAGTGGGGATCCACTTCGTTTCACCATCAACAGTGTCAAGGCTAATTTTTAATCATTTATTAATTTGGATTATTTGAATATATTGTTTCTGTGTTTTATATTATTTGTGTTTGTTGTGAAATATTTGTGAGGTAAACCTGTGATTCCACAATCATCAGATATTGGGTACTTATGCACAAGCATGTTGCGAGTCTTGTCATCATGATTGAGTTGCGAGTCGAGGTAGGACACTTTATATATTTCATTTAAATTTATGATTTCATTGGCTTATTTTTTCTCACTTCCTTAGTATTTAAATTATTAATGTACTATTTTTATAATACTTGTCCTATGTGAAATATCTGATTGTTTTGAATGTGTGACGTGGAATTGAAGAATGACACCCGGATCATGTTTAGATGATAGCACTGTTGGCTCTTGAAAATTGATAGAAAATTTAGAATCTTGTTTTTGCCTTAAAAATTTATTTTTGTTGTTTATGTAAATGGTTGTTAAAATTTTCTCAATTGGATTTCCAATGTGTTTTGACTTAAAATTTTCTTTTTTCACTTATGTATGAGAATAGTTGGTTTGGGGAAAATATGTTGGTCCCCACTTCACTTTCCATTATATTTAGAATTTATTAACTTCTTCTATTTCATTAAATTTTATATTAATGGTAAATGATATTAAATAACTAGTTTTATAATAAATGTTCATTTTGAAGGAATGTGGTTCTCAATTGTTTTTAATAACCTTAAAGTATTATCTTTTATTTGTGAGTCATTAGTGTGGATAAAATTATATGTTTTCCTTGATAAGTAAATTGTGTTTCTTTTAATGTATGGATTGAGTTATAAATGTGTTCATCTTTTTAAAATGGATTTCATATTATAAGTTTCGAATCATATTTATATTGAAAGTGGTGTTCCTTTGACTCTTTGGAAATGAGTTGGAGTGTATTGGTACTTTTAAAAATAGGTTGGTGTCCATTGGTTGGTTAAGAACTGTTTGACACATTGATGAAATAAATTATTTTAAGAAAACATTCTTTGTGATAACACAACAGGTATCGCATTGTGTATGATGATAGTGTGAGTTGTGTATGACGTTTGTGCATCGTGAATGGTTGATTGACATTGTGGAATCACCCCCTTTTTATTTTTATTATACACGTAGACAAGGGAACCTAACATAGTGATTGAATCATCTGAGTATGATTGCTGCACTAGTTTAGATTACATATTGCCTAGTGTCCCTTAGTATGGATTTTTCTTTTCTAGGGGATTAGGCCCTGCAGTTAGTCCATGTAGGGAAACACTATGTGCTTGGTCCTTATGACGTCATTGAGTAGGGCATGCCTTCAGGATGAGTCCCATGTATAGTATGTTTTAGACTTCCTTTGACTTCCTATGTTTTCCCAATTTTCTTTTACCCCAGTATAGTTAGTATTATTTCCCTCTCTATATGTAGTGATACCCATCATTTTTATATTTGGTGTTTTCTTGTAAAATTGTAAATGTGTGGTTGCTAAAGATCTTTACCTGAAAAAAGTTTTAAATGAACAACCACTCTTTCCTTTGACACTTTTATGAAAAATGAATGATTCTTTTTTGGTCTCATTTTCATTTCCCCTCTTGCACCGTATATTAAATCTTGAGGGCAATGAATTATGATTGTGATTTGTTTACCTTAAAAATGAAATGTGTAGAAAGATTCTACATTTATAGGTTCTATTTCAAACTTGAAATCAATGTTTTATTTATTTAAAGAATATGCATTGGGAATTGATTATTCGGGCCTACCTTCTATGTTATAATACTCATGCCTATAGTGTTTTATTGTTTTTTGTTTCTGTTTCAGGTTCCAACTCTAGTTTGGACCCCCTTGGGTGATGTTTCGTCTCGGTATCGGAGAGTAACCCATGGGGTAACGAGGAGTCTTAGTTTTGGATAGGTTAGTTATGTTTTGTTCATTTTTTATTTTCCTTTAGTTTATTTAACTTGTTTTGTTATATTTATTCATGTTTATTTATTATTCCTTATGGGCCAAATCATTCCCAATTATAAAATTTTTATACCAGGAACAAGTTTCCATCATGTGGGGATCGAGAACGCTCCTCGGGGCATGTCGAGGACTGGATCAGGTGACCGGTTCAGGGTCATCTTGAGTTGGTTTTTAACTAAATGGTATCTAGGGAGTCCCTAATTATTTGGGGTGTCATGTAGATAAATATTAGGACTGTCAGGACTCAAGAGGTAGGTACAAGAATGTTTCTAGGAACCCTCGCGCGTTCCAAACCACATGTCACCAGGGGTAGTCTGGGGTTTGAGTCTTCTACTTTTGTTTTCAGATTTAGGAATGAGAATTGAGGCGGACCCAGTGTCACATTGTGATATTATATGGAGTAGTGACCCACACGAATTTTGATTTCCCAGTTGATATCCTCCTAGTATTTTATGCTTTCTTGGGGAGTGGCTCACTACCACATCACCATGTTAAGCATAACTGCTAGTTCCTCATCTCGATGGATGGTTGCATGTTGGGATTTGTTTTGGTTTTGATTGATATAATCATGTTTTTGAAAATGAAAATGGGAAACGTTTTTGGTAAAATTGAATTTTGTTTGAAATATGGGTTTGGTATTTGGAATGTGGCCTTGAAATAAGGAGGCATTGAAATCTAAAATTAATGAGGGAATTTTGAGTTTTTTTGTATTTTTTTGTTTCTTTTGAGATGGTTGTTTTGGAAGAAGGTTCTTTATTTTTTGTTTCATTGATTTGAAATCAGTTTTAGCTTATTCTTTTATATGTTTTTCAGAAAATGCCACCTCAAAAGATCACCAAGGATTCTGATAAGTCATACTGAATTTTTGTTCCTTCTCAGAAATTGTTTGAAATTAATGGTGATTGGGGTCCATTAAAGGTAGTCATGGGGTTTGAAGATATCGAGTGTGCTTTTAGGATGGTTGGAAATTCAGTTTGTCAGTGTTTGAGCTGTCCTGGGATTATTTGAGGGTCCAACAATGGAGAAATGTGAGTTTCATGCCCCACCATCAATGCAAGTTGGGATAAAGCTGGATTTCATCAAATCATTCTTCGTCCAATTATTTATACCTGACGAAGTGAATAAAATTAATAATTTAAGAGTTCATGCATATTCAACAAGGCCAACAGACAGTGAAGGCATATATCAACTATTTCTCAGAGCTTGAGTCCTTTTCTCCAGAGGTAGCGTCACAAATTTTGATTAATACTAATCTCTTCATTGTGTATCATCGTCTATAGATAAAAAAGTGTGTCCTCAATTATAGGGACCATTATTTTGAGAAGTTAGTGGATGATGCATTTTTATCTGAGTTGGTCTCTAGAATGCTGATGGATGGAGATCTGGAGTATCTCATTTCATTCAAAGGTTCCCCATTTGGTGAGCAGGGTGTGGTAAATGAACCTATATCTATAGATTCTTTTGCATTGGTTCTAGATTCCAGTTCATTGGACGGTTCTGGGGTGTGAAAATAGTGTGTCCGGTTCAGGCACATGAATCTATCATGTCGCATCACTCCGAAGACATTTCATTGTTGTGGGTGGTTAGGTCATCTAGAAAAGTATTGCAGTAAGCGTCTCCTGAGGCAGATGCTATGAAAAAAGAAATTTCCGGTCCTGACTGTGAGGAAGAAGATTCATTAGCCATCAGAGACCTAACCACATTTCTTAGGATGATGCTCGCGCATAGTCAAGAGTTTTGGGTGTGTGATGCCTTAGTTCGGGTTTCATGTTCTTTGTTGGTAGTGGAATATTTAAAGTCTATTCACCTTTTTTGTTTCTGTTGTTATGGTTTTGATGTAATTTTATGTTCTTTGTCTTATAATGGAGTATTGACGGACTTGTTCTATTGTAATCCAAAATGTTTTGTTTTAATGATCATGGTTTTCTGAATCATGCGCTTTTCATAAAATTGTGCTTTTCCCCTGTATGGGTTGATCTTGGTTTAGCGTTGTTTTTTTGGATATGTAAGTACCTGTGACGGTGTTATGGCATGTGGTTATACTCATTTTCACTATTTGAGTTAATTACTTCTCAGGGGTTTTCTCCTATATTTGGGGTTTTAGTCTAGGCTTAGAGTTCTAGGTTTCAGTGAAGGTGTTGTTCGCTCGTGATGTAAAAGTTAGTTTGGATTGGTTGGGAGTTTTGGCATCACCCCCACCCCCTCCTGAGGTGGTATGTTTGAGTGTTAAAATTCTATGCTAGTTATGTTTTTGTGGTGGAGAGAACCCTCTCGTGTTCTCCCATTCTCTTATATTATGGTCACTTTTGGTTTCAATTGGGCATTTAATCTTGTTTTTTCTATTGTTCAACTGGGTGACTTTCTTGGGGTAGAAAGTGTCTGTGGTGGGGAGAATTGTCACACCCTAATGATTTAATTTATTTTTTTTATTTTAAGGCATTGGATAACCTATTTGATGTGTTGGTTGAGATCAAGTCAAAAATTGTTCACATTTAATGTTTTTAGTGGGTTTCAGACCTATGCGCGGTCACCGCAAGGCTTCCATTAGCCACGCTGTTGGCCTAGGTGTCATGCAATTACTCATTATTTTATTGTAAATTATTTTATTGTTTTTTAATTAAAATGATTAAAAATTTTATTAAAATTTTTATTATTGTATTAAATGTATTATTATAATTTTCTTATCTTCATTGTTATTTTTATTATTGTTGAAATAATTGTTATTTTTATTGTTGTTAATTATTATTATTATTATTATCATTATCATTGTTATTTTTATGAATTTTATTTTGGGTATTATTATTACTATTATTATTATTATAAAAATGTAACCCCAACTCTAATCTACTCTCCCCCCTTCCCTGTTCTGTGTCGCGGCCCACACCCCATTCCACATTCCCTTAGTGAACTAGCCCGCCTCCAACCCCTTCTCTACAGCTCTTTGCAGGCACCCCCTGCTACTCCCCGGCTGGCCACCCACTCGGCCCCCAACCTCCTATGGTTCGTCCTGACCAGCCCCCGCCCCAGAGGCCACCTCTATCACAGGTCCTCTCCTTGCACACCATCCATGCCTTACCTCCCCAGCTTCTGCTTCCTCTACTTGCCCTGCTCGCAGCGCCCAGCGATCTCTCTGCACCCAATCGCCTCTAGCCTGCCTCAGACCCTCTGTCGTGATTCATCCCTTAAAACCTAACCACCTCTTAGTGCACTCACCATCATCCACCTTTCCCCTTCAGTGCTTGACCCTGGTCCACTACCTCCCTCACCTTGCCCAGAAGATCTCCCTGTACTTGAGCACCTCTGGCCAGCCGCACCCCCTTCCACGATCTGGTGCCCAACCGACCCAGTCGGCTATCCTTCAGCAGCTCGCACTCACTCTGCCATTCCTTCCTACTGCTCCAGATTTCGAACCTATTGTGTAATGGCACTACCCTCTGACTAGCCGCACTCCCTTCCTGACCGCATGCCACCCTGCCTGTGACCTTTCTAGTGCCCCGTATCTCCTCGCCGTACTTCCGAGGCCAAACGACCAGCCCCGTCGGCACCTGTTCCATCTATGTTTTAGTGACCAGCCATATATGTGCCTTGTTCTCGACTGGGCATATGAAAAATGCCCACCTAAAAAGGTGTTCATTTTGGTTTCACGCTGTTTCACTTGCACCAGTGTCGAGGTGACTTTTTTCTTCGTTTATTTGTTATGATTATTTGGAGATACGGTTTACGTGTTTCAGATTATTTGTGTTTTTTGATGCATGTTGGTGAGGTAAACATGCGATTCCACACTCATCGGCTCTTGGGTACTTATGACCATGTATTTTTCAAGTCATATAATCATGATAGTGCTGCTAGTCGAGGTATGACCCTTTTCACATTGCCTTTAAATTCATGATTACATTTTCTTCTTGTTTTTCTCACTTCCATTATTGTTAAATTAGTAATGTACTTTTTTATAATACTTTTCCTCTATTAAATGAAGTGTTTTAACAGATTTATTTGAATGATTGATGTGGAATTGAAGAATGACGCCTGCCTCATGTTTGGATGATACCACTATTAGCTCATGCAAATGGTTTAAATTTTGTCGAAACATGTTTTTGTCAAAAAAATATATTTGTGATGTTTACGAAAATGGTAATTTAAATTTTCTCAAATGGATTTACAATGTGTTTTGAGTTAAAATTGGCTTATTGCAGTTACGTATGAGAATAGTTTGTTGATAAAAATATGTAGGTCCCCACTACACTTGCCTTTATAATTAGAATTTATTAATTTCTTGTTATTTCATTAAATTTTATATTTATGGTGAATAATATTAAATAATTATCTTTAGAATAAATTTTATCTGTGAAGGATAGTGGTTATCACTTGTTTTGAATTACCTAAAAGCGTTTTCTTGTAAATGTGAATCATTAGTGTTGATAAAATGATCAATTGGCCATTATATGTTAATTGTGTTTCTTGTAAAGAATGAAGAGAGTTGCAAATGTGTTCATATTTATAAAACTGATTTCTTAAGTGATGTTCCAAATGGTTTTGATATTGAAAGTGGTGTTCCTTTGATTCCTTGGAAATGAGTTGGCGTGTGTTGGTTCTTCTGAAAATAGGTTGGAGTCGATTGATTTGTTAAGGCATGTTTGACACTTTAATGAAATAAATTAAATTGAGAATAATTTTTTTGGGATAACATATGGATGATCTCATTGTGTTCATTGATTGGGTGATTTCTGTGTGACATTTGAACATCGTGACTGGTTGACTGATATTGTTTACTCACTGCATTTTTATTTTTATTGAATGTGTTGACATGGGAACCTGGAATTGTGAGTGAATCTTCTAAGAATGATTACTTCAGTAGTTTAGATTAGACACTAGCTAGTGGACCTTATTATGGATTTTTATTTATGAGGGGATTGAAACGTTCAGTTAGGCCATGTAGGGAAACACTGAGTGTTATAGAGTTATGATGTCATTGAGTATGGTATGCCTTCATGATGAGTCACATGTTTAGTATTTTCTGGTCTTCCTCTACATTCCTAGGTTTTCCAGTGTTCCTTTGACACTAGTATAGTCAGTATTGTTTCCCTTGCTATATGTAGTGATACTCATTGTTCTTAGTTTTGGAGTTTTCTTATAAAATTATAAATGTGTTATTGCTAAATATCATTAAATGAAAAATGTTTTAAATGAACAATCACTCTTTCCATTGAGAGTTTTATGAAAAGTTAATGATTCCTTTTTGGTATCCTTTTCTTTCCTCAACTTGCATCATATTTTAAAACATGATGGAAATGGATTATGATTGTGATTATTTTACCATAAAAATGAAATGTGTAGAATGATTTTATATTTATAGATTGAATTTAAAACCTAAAATCAAATTTTCAATATTCAAAGAATGTTAATTTTGAAATGATTTGTCGACCCTACCTACTGAGATTTAATACTCATGCCTATAGTGTTTTCTTGTTTTTAGTATATCTTTCAGGTTCCATCTCTGGTTTGGATCGCCTTGGGAGATGTTTCATCTCGGTATCTGAGCGTAAACTATGGGGTTATGTGGAGTCTTACTTTTAGATAGGATATTCAGGTTTTAGCGGTTCTTTCTTATCATGTTGTTTATTTAACATGTTTTGTTTTTTTATTGTAGTTTTTTTATTTGTCATAATCAGACAATTCATTCCGAATGATTAAATTTTTATGCCCAACACTAGTTTCCAGCATGTGGGGATCAAGCATGCATATCGGACCATGTCGTGGACCGGCTCAGGTGACTAGTCCAGGGTCATCCTGATTTGGTTTGTGACACTCTTGGATGAGATGGATGAAGAATATGTGTGTTATATCGAATAGACGCGACCACTATCCATTTAATGAAATAAAAAGAAAGTACATAACCTTTTCTTTAAAGTCACACAATGTGTACTTTACTTATATGGACTCCACTTTAGGTGACCTCTAGGTCACCCCACACTACCATCTGCTCGGCTGTTACACGACCAGCACACAGCTACCCACAGAAACCAAGTACATGGCGTGTACTTCTGAAATTTTAGAAACTCCTCTTTTCCAAAAAAAACAACTAGAAAAGAACAACATAACTGAGAAGAAGTTCTAGGTTCTTACAAAATTCCCCCATAATTCAATTTTTCCCAGAATTTCCCTAATAAGGTTGAGTTGATGAAGAATCCTAGAATAGTTGTGAGCACTGTGATCATACATCCACCTCCCTCCCCCATGTCTCATCATGTACACACCCATTCAGCTATAGCACTTGTACTAGAGGAACAAACTGGCCACATTGAACCTTTTCACTGTGATCAAATGTCCCGAGAGGATGATCCTTGAATGATGAATCCACCATCAACTCAACCTCCTCAGGTTGAAGGAAATGGGATGGGCCTAGAAGTAAATTTGAAACTCAGAAACCTAGAAAAAATAAGTGCATTTCTCAGTACCTATGAGGTAACTAAAACCAACAGGCAACTGTCCCAACTCTCTCCAAAAACTCAAATGGTCTACACATATATCTGTGAAATCTTACCCTATCTTCTAATGCTCCGGTGTCCCATCCTTGGTGTGACACACAAGAAAACCTGATGGCCAACCTCAAACATTGGATGTTTCCTTTGTTGATTATCATAAGACTTTTGACGTGGCTGTACAGTAGACACCCTCTTCCGAATCGATTATATCTGCTATGTGGTCTCTTAAACCTGATGTTGAACAAGCATAACTGCCTCTCCTACCTCTAGACAACATAAGGGTTATCGGCATATCCTATGGTACAAAGCCTCATAATGTTCCATTTGAATAGTTTAATGAAAACTATAATTGTAGGAAAACTATAAAAGAGGTATTTACATCTCCCAATAACCTCCAAAATATTGGATGTGTGCTTGAAGCATGTCCTATAGAACCTGAATCCTATGCTCAAACTGGCCATCAGTTTGGTGGTGGTAAACTATACTCAGAAGTACCTGTATACCCAAAGCCTTATATATTCCCTCTAAGACACAATATGTATAATGTGCATCCTTATCTGAAAAAATGAAGTGTGGAACCCCATATCAATGTACAATTTCACAAATGTACATCCTTCCCAACACATCAACCCAAAAATATTCCTTGATTAGTAAGAATTGATAATCCATCTAGAGTATGTAAATAACAACCCAAACTACATCATTTACTCAAGGAAACCTTGGTAAACATATCAAAAAGTCCATCATGACAACATTCCACTTCTACATGGGATTGGGTAACTACTGAAAAATCTATACTAGTCGTTGATACTCCTCCATCACCTGCTAACAGGTCGAACACCTCATGATGAAACTAGAAACATATCTCTTCATACCCAGACACAAATATTTATGGTGTAGATCATGATACATGTTAGTGACACCAAGATGAATTTCCCAAACCGAGGTTTGAAAATCGTGCATTAGCTCCTCACGTATGCCAATTGACACAATCACGCCTCCATGAAAACACAAGATCTCATCCTTGCCTATTGTCTATCGTGGAATAGGGTCCTCCCCTAGAAGACTCTCTCATAGGACTATGCCTTCAGAATCTGATAGTTTCCCCATTAGAAATCGTTCCTGAAGAGTATAGGTAACGAGCACCAAAGAAAGAATCATCTACCCCTGTCTATTGTAAACCTCCAAATGTATCTCATATAATAGATCCATAAGGTGCCACTCACTACTGGACTCATGAACTTCTTATATCTGATTCCCCCTACTCAATTCATCTCCTACGTCGTTTCCTTTACTAGGTGTATAAGAAATATCATAGTCAAAGTAATGATGGTAGAAAACCCACCATTGCTATCTCAGATTCAGATCAAGCTGTGTGGAGATATACATACGACATTTTTTGTCATCGAAAACCTCAAAATTCTCTCCCAATAGATAATTTCTCCAATATAATAAATCATGTTCAAAAGAACCCAACTATAGATCATGTGTTTGGTAGTTCCTCTCATGTGACCTCAACTGCCAAGACCCATACACAATGAATCTTTCTCCTTGCATAAGCACTGCTCCCAGCTTGATACCTAATGGATCATAGTGCATAGTATAACTCTATCCCAGCTTTGGAAATACTAGTATCGATGTGGATGTCAACCTCTATTTCTCCTCAGGAATGGCCGACTATCAAGAATCTAACTGCGTGTACTATGTGCCCTTCATAGTCTAGCCCGTCAATGGCGTTGCTAAGTGTGAGAAGCCTTATATAAAACAAATATAGAAACCAACCAGCCTTTGAAAACACCACACCTCAAAGATTATATTCAGGTTCCCCCTGGAAACTACTTGACTCAATTTCTCTGGGTCTACTAATACTACTTCCTTTGAGATAACCTGACCTAAGATGTGAATTTGGTCCATCAAAAAGTGGAATTTTGAGAGCGTAGAATATAATTGTTCTTCTCCCGCTCTAATAAAAATGATCTTAAGATGTCTTGCTTGGTCATGTTGAGTGAGAGAGTACACCTAAATATCATCCATGAAGACAACTATAAAAATCCAAGTATAGATGCTGCACTGGGTTCATCAGAGCCATGAAAACGGTAGGAGCGTTAGTTCGACCGAACGACATAACCATATACTCATATAGACTGTACCTACTCTGAAAGGCCGTAAGAGGTATATCTGATGGTCTAATGTGCAAATTATGATAACTATATGTAATTTAAATCTTCAAGAACTACTGGGATCCCCGATACTAATCCAAGAGATCATCAATCCTCAATAAGAGATTTCAGTTTTTGACAGTTAGCTGGTTGAGCTTCCAATAATCCACATAAAGTTTGAGGGTACTGCTTGCCTTCTTCATAAATATGAAAGGAAAACCCCAAGTTGATGTAATGGTTCAGATGAATATTTTATCATGTAACTCCTTTTATAGATTCTTGAGCTCCTGTGACTCTGGTGTAGCCATCCTATAAGAAGAAATGGACACCGGTGCCACTCCAGGAAAAAGCTCAATAGAAAAGTTTACCTCTCAATCAGGAGGAAAACCTGAAAAGTCTTCTAGAAAGACATCCCTAAAATGATTGACCATTATAGGATGATCAATCAATGATGTCCTTTGGTCATCCAGATTTTGACTAGGTATCTAGGTTGTAACTCCTCCCAATGAATGATGCTCAGGTCCTTCTGTGCTCGCCTGGACATCCCACTTGCCCCTATGAGGAAATGATCATCCCTATGGTGATGTGAAACTCACCCTAAAATGATAACAGTTGACTAACTCCTTGATTAATCTATCCATCACATTCTTAGAATGAAATCACAGCCTATCATCTCTAAGACATATAGGTCCCATAAGAAGTGAAATCTACTGACATCAAGAGGGAACTCGATGCACTAACATATGTTAGCCGTTCCTGTCCCCAATGAATTTTCCAACGTCAAGACATCAGAATAAGTACAGATAAGAATACCACGGCTCTCTAGAATAATACAAATATGAAACTATGGGATTCCACTGTATCAAAATGTGCAGTGGATAAGACTGAGGAAACTAGAATTGTACCTCGAGATATAGTGGGTTTGGTGTCCTGCTCCTACTAGGTCTACTCCACTACAAATATATAGATTGTACCACAACCTAATGACCCTACCTAAATAGCCTGAGCTGATCTACCCTGTTTTTTTGAAAATCTTTCTAGTTGGATACAACAACTGAAACCTTCACCTCGACCCAATTGGATGGAAGAATTATTGTTCTTAGACTTGTGGGAAGCGGGCGATGTAGCTCCAGAATGAGGAGTTATGGAAGAACCTCCGACGCCAGCCAATGGTGAGAAAACTGACATAACCACTGATGATGGCTGATATTTCTATAAGATCGACACTCCACATGGTCTCTTAGGAAATATTTCCTCCAATTATTGCTCTCCCTGCACTGGTATTACAACACATGGCCACCAGAAGAATTATCCCTCTTTCTTGGTTCCCTGCACATAGTCTCCCTATGGTGCTTCCTATTGTCAGCATGAGGGGCGCCAACTCCTGATACCAAGCCACCCAATCTCATAGCTCCATAATACCTCAAATAGTGCTCCGTGATCAGCTCCAAGTTATCTATAGAGGTTATAGAAGTCAACTTGATGATCTTCACATATGATTAGATGTCATGCCTGAGACCATCCTGAAACTTCATTGCACGAAATAACTCATCACATACTAGAATAGGTGTGTAGTGCTGAAACGCTTTGAAGAGAGATGAGTTCTCCATAACTGAAAGAGTACCTCACTCTAGACATATGAATTCTCAGGCTTGATCAAACCTCAATTTCCCCAGGAAGAATTAATCATAGAAGGTATGCTGGAACTTATCCCATACCATAACCTGCTGGCGTCCCGCCTGTGAGATCACATCCCACCATCTGTGGGTGGAATCCCAAAGCATATACGTTTCGAGCTTCACCCTCCTCTTTGAAGGTGTCTCCATATGATCAATAATAGAAATCATAGCTTCTAGATAGGACTTCAAATCTTGAGCTCCTCCTTCCCCAGTGTATGTGGGAGGATGCTACTACTAGAAAACCCACATCCATTCTGCCATTGACATGGCATGATGTGGTGAACCTTGTAAGGTCTCCATGATCCTCATAATGCCCTCATGGAACTTTGCATTGGCACCTGTATCTGTAATAAAGGTTTATACAAATACAGACACTACCTGAGGATCTTCTGGCAGTTCCTAATATGCCATATCTGGTTTCTGGTCACTACTTGGTTACTGGTGTACAACTGATGGACGTCTGGGTGGCATGACTCTACAAGTTCAAATGAACAACATAGATTATGATTATCATGGATTGAAACATATATGTGTAATAATATAATTAGAGAGTAAATTAATTCAAAATTTTTAAAACGGGGATACATGACTTGTATAACCCATACCTAGAGTTTTCGTTTAAGCATGCACATGTACATGTACTCCTGTCAATTCTAGTCAGGTGACACCCCATTCACATGGCATGTATCTTCAAGACACGATGTGTACTTGAATAGTGTTCTCCTTCCCAAGTTCTTCTACACAACTAACCCACACAGTTCCCCTAGACGAGGACTACATGGTATGTTTGTATGAGACACAATGTGTACTAGATGAACTTCACTGACCCATGTTGTTAGTCACATGTCTGGTTACAGTTATGACTCTACAAAGCATGTTTATTCCATACATGGCATGTACTAGATGAACTTAACCAACTTGTGTTTTTTGTTACCCAGTCGGATACAAGGGTTATACTACACAGCGTGCTTAAGCTTTCCATGATGTGGATAAACTAAATTTTATCAATACGTGTCATTAGTCGCATGGGTGGACTCATGGTCTATACAACAAAACATGTACTTCTAGTACACTGCGTGTCCCCCCAATGATTTCCCAAAATCATTTCTCCACCCACACAGCAAATGACATAGTTAGAGACTACACAGATTCTACATAAGAAAAATAGTTCCTTACCGAAGAGGAGGACAAATGGCGTGTTTTTATTATTACACGCCGTGTATTCTGGGTTTTGAAGACAGTAGACCTCAGAAACTACATTGGAACCTAGAAAACACCTAAACTAACAATAAAGATCAAAATTACGATCTTTGAGTGCCCATACACCCGAAGAATCAAATACTGGAATCTTAAACATGTCATATACAAGCATTGAAAAACAATGATCCAACAAATATTAGTCCAAGAGGGCCCATAAAACCACAAGAACCAATGTTTGGAATTCATTAAAACAAAATAAATTTTTTTAGCAAATCCCTATCAAACAACAGGTATTCTATAAAGGAATATATCACTACAACATGCATATCGAGCACAACATCTATGGAAAGAACATGATTTTAGTATTTCACCCTAAATGGCATTCCAATAATTCATGAAATGTGATTCCTAGAATGTGCCTATATGATGCAAGGGATGGAATAACCTCATCTCATCAGGTTACAAAAGAAAATGCACCACAAAAATATCAATAATAAAAGAACAAAACATGTGAATCACCCAATGGTGAAATCAAATCAACTATAAAAATTTCAAATCCAGCAAAATTTTAATAATCGATGAAGATTAGATTTTCCCTATACAAGGGTTAGAAAATCCCATGAACTACTTATTTCCAAGTACCTATCCTTCCAATCCCATGATATAGGCATTAAATAGTATATCATGATGAAAGGAATTCCTCTGATACAACATTATTATGTCCCTGTTCTGGATGCTGCCCTGAGGTGGCCCGTACCCAGTTGGTCACATGGCCTCAAGAGAATTTCCCCAAACGCTTGAGGATATTGACTTGTAGCAAGGAGCTTGGGTGTGATAATGCAGAATATATACCCCCATTGGCAGAGTAACGTAGTGGAAATAAATAGATAACAATAGGGGATACAATTAGAATACCATATGACATTAAATAGTGGAAGGCTAAATGAAAAAAAATAACTAGAGAACATATACAAATGATGAATGATATATATGTCTAGGAAATTATCAAAACAAGTCACAATTAAAGAATAAGGTTGTAATCCAAAGGAGAAAGAAAAAAATAATCTCCATCAAAAATGCATTCCTCATCTTGATCCCAAGCTCCCTAGCTCCACAACAATCAAGTACCTGATGTAGTTGGGCGCTTCGCCATATCAATACCTGCAGCAAGATAATCTATTTGGGCACAACATCATGGACCAAAAAGGGTGTGAGACTACTCACTGTCGGCAACCACCAAAGGATCAGTGCCTAATTGTTAATGAATATGTATAGAAGGTGATAAGATAAATGATGTAGTAAAAAATGATGTACTCAAAAGTAATCAATCCTACAGTTCAATTTCACTCATTTTCACATATAATTTAAGTAGATAATAACATGTAGCTAACCCTCGAAGAAGTATATATAAACTAATCCATACAGTTCAACCAAAATAACCACAAACAACCCACTTGAATGTACTTACAGGATAACCCCTCAAGTTCATATTTATCAAAGAATAATTTGGGAAGAACTCACCACAAAATCCCCATGTGGTCTCATATAATTAACCTTAGAAACTCTTGGGAAGCACTCAACATCCAATCCCCATGTGGTCTCATAACTAGGAAGTACAGACACTCTGAGGGAGCACTAATGTACATTCACCCTATTTAAATTCAACGTAATGTAAACATACACTCTGGAGAATCCCTCAACGTATGTTTTCCCTATGGTATATTACCCAAGGTTCCCATAGCCCTGTGTAAACAATCATGAAAAAACTATATATGGAATCCAAAGTAACCATCAATAACTACTTTTATTAATAGTATACAAAATATCACAACATGTAAAAAAATCAATCCATCTTAACCATACTAGTCATAGAAACCAAAATAGCCTAACATGCAAAGCTATTCCAAACGTTAAAAATCATGAATGCTTGGGAAAATTCATCCATAGCTTGGAAATTAAAAATATTCACAATCAAAGAACTTATATTAAAACATAAAAGTAATAGAAGGCATTAACATGGTTAAAATCGCTAAACGCACAATACCCCAAATGAGGGTAATGGGCACTTTTGCACATATAACTCAAAGAATAAAAACAAAAAGGCATAAACCACCTACCTCAGCATTATACGAATGATATACATAGACCTCAATCCCCGAATATACCCAGAATTCCATAGATATACGAAAATGCTAATAACATTCAACCGTAGATATCTCATAAAAGAGGAGAAATCATGAGAAGTTGTTCTAGATGGAAGAAGAGCGTATCATGGCATTCCAACGTAATCGACAATGGTATATTCGGAGAATGAATGGTGAGTGAAGGTATGGGAGAGGAATCATCAGCCTTTTTCTCTACTCTATGATATGGATGATGAAGAGGTGTGTTCTACTGATTAGACGTAACCCTGGTTCATTTAATGAAATAAAAAAGAAAGTACAAGACTGGTTCTTCAAAGGTATATGTTGTGTACATGCCTTGACCATCCTCTACATTAGGAAGCCTCCAGCTCACACCACAATGCTGTGTGCTCAGTTTTCACATGTCCAGCACACGACTACATGCGGAAACTAGGTAAAACTCATGTACTTATATGTACACTGTGTGCACTCTTGAAATTTCCAGAAACACCAATTTCTCTAAAAAAAACAAAAACAAAAGTCACAACTATAAAAATTATTTGGGTTCTCAAAATCAAAATGAATAACACACTCAACAGTAGTGATGTATTACACACAATATTACTCATTGATTGATTGAGATCATACATTGATGAAAAAGAAATAACATTCTCATTTGGTGATAAATGTGGACGAATATGTAAATAAATATTTATCATTGGAAAATGAGTCATAAATTTTTCTAATAGATATTTTAGAGGGAAAAAATTAATAAATTATCAGTAGATTTAAAAATCATACACATTATAAATAATTTATGATAAATGAAATGTATCTCCTCTGGGAGAGGATGTGTTACAGTAGATGTAAGAAACATTATTCAATAGAATAAACATCCATTAGTGTGGTCAATCACATAATGGGGATAGAATATATGCTATATAACATAGTTAAATGTAATTTTAATATATATAATGAATCATTCACAAGTTATATTATTAAAATATGTACCAAAATAAGGATATGATGGATGAGAGATAAAATGGTTAGTTCTTCGATAGTAAACACATTCAATAACATGGGAATATTTATGACATACAACTGTCTTTGAAATATAGTAAAATATTGAGGGGAGAAAAGATCCATGGGATGACTGCAATGAATAATTATATGTACTTTTATTATTGGATGAATGGGGTTTGTGATTAAATGAGGTATAATGCTTCAAATGAACCTAAAGGTGATTCATGAAACATGTAGAGTTATGGGTATTATAGTTCATTATTAGTATCATAGATTTTTTAACTCAAAAAAGTGATATTGATGAACACATTTTAATTTTAGGAAGGATATTGAGATACAATATATGATGGTGATGTTCAATTGATTAGTGATTTTGATTTCATGTTTTGGTGCGTAAAAATTTATATATATAACATTTAGTGGAATCAAGGATACTATTAAATTCATATTGATAATTTATTCCATTTCTAATCTGTTTCCCATCTACAATATTAAATAAACAATCATTAAAATGAAAATATATTAGAATTTATGGAATTACAATTTATTTCATTTAATACAAATAACGTGATATCAAATTAATATTAATCATGATACAATAAATTAATATAAGGAATGTGTAATTCACAATAAATTGAATACCCATGATAGAATTACTCACAATTATACATGCATGTACTGAATTCATTCATGGGAGTTAGTGATGAGAAATGAATGGTTGTTTATTATTATCTAGTGATATTAATATAATTTTGATGAAAATAATGATGGTGAATATTATGTGATATCACATGGTTATCAAAAAAATTGGGTTCGTGTGTCTTGACACACATAATTTTTTGTACGATGAGAAATTAATTATTTTTTCCTGGAAGTGTTCTTGAAATCTCATGGGGAATTATTGGATGGTTTTAAAATATCACGTTACTCAACATCGTGTCATTATATTAGATTGTGAGTAAACTAATTTTTTTTTATAATGTGTAATTAAAATATAATGTCCTATATAATTTTATATATTAATATTCATATAGTATTTAACAATGAATCAATTATTATTTTTAAATTTTCTATTGGAATTCACTGAGTTGAGTGAAATATGAAATTGTAAATGGTTTAGAGCTTTAAAAGTAAAAAATATATATATTATTTTAACAATGTGTAATCATTATTATCCATAAAATTTGGAAGTCTATTATTTGTTAAAATTAAAATGTTTTAGTAAATATTTTATTTGGAGTAACTAAAAATATTTAGTGCTGTAAGAACCCTGTTTTTCTTATATAAGACATTGGAATATTCTTGATGTTATTCCAGAGCAGCGCCTTCAGACAACATACGATTCTGAGCCCCGGTGTGGCCGAAATTAGATTTTCAGTGTGTTCACACTAGGAATGTTAAATAAATGGGATTACTCCTAAACTAGGATCCGGATTAGAAATCTGAGAGTACGGATGGGTATGAAATGGGGTGTTTACCCCAGGAATGACATAAAACATGTCGACACGGGACATTGGGACCCTCACCCGTTAACGTAACATTAAACGAATAAATTAATTAATTAATTTATTCGTTTAATGGTTAAACTTAGGTGTATCTTAAATGGTAGCTCGGAATGAAGAAACGAGGGAACCGTTGAGTCCGAAACATGACGTTTACTGTAGGAGGGGTGTAATATTCATGGGCGCGACTCTTCTGTGAAAAATGGACCAAGGGGCGTTTTCGTAATTTTGCAGTTTCAGACGCTAAATTTTATAACATACGAACGAAGGCTCAGATTAAAATTCTGAGACTTCCGTTGTGCTCGGGAAGAGGTTTATAACCTTGGGGAGGCTTAACCTCGACCCCGCTGGGGTTCGGGTTCGGGGCATACGGGTGGGGAGTTTATGTGTTTTCTATTTAAACACTTCTCCCCCACCTCTTTGTTTGTTTTCCCCCTTGCGAAAACTCTCCCAACAGTAAAGGAGGAGCTCCACCCCTCTACCATCCCCTCCCTCCTCCAATCTAGGTGAAATCGAGTTGCGGCACGTGCGGCGAAGCTCCGGGCAACGCCAAACAAGGTAGGATGGTGCATTTCATTTTATTTGTTCCTGCTCCTATTTTGAGCTCGATCAATCATGTTGAATTGCTATTTGATTTTCAAGAAAGGTACATGAATTCTTATTATATTTTAGGATCTTTCCAACACTAGTTACAGATTTGAATTCCGAGTCCTGAGCCGCCCTATAGCTGTCTGACAAAGTTTGGATGTGTTTTGGGGTTTTTCGGGGGGTTCCGGCGGCGGTCTGGTGAGCAGCAGGAAGATCCGGGGTAAGGCGGCCATTACGTGGGCTAAGGCGGCTGAGTCGTGGGATAAGGCCAGGCGGCGGCGGTCTTTAGGGTGAGGCGGTGCTGGCCGGGTGAGGTGGCGGCTCCAGGCGGTGAGGCTGAGCCGCTGGGGCACGACGGCAGTGGGGTCGCAGCGCGAGACCCCCCGCACGACGACACAGACCAGCACTCAGCGGGTCACCGCGGAAGACCGCGACCGGCCCTTGTGGCTGGTCGATGAAAATGTGGACCGAGAGACCACGGCTAGCCAACGCGGCGGAGCCGCATGCCGGCACTGCAAGCCGAGCCGGTCGGCGCGGACCGGCCTAAAACGGGGGGACTGGCCAGTCCAGGCTGGTCCAGTCCAAGGGGCTCGCCCCCTTCAACTTCGAACACCCATAATTTTCATTATGGGTGTCCGTTTTGTGTGATGTATGTAGAAATGAATTCCTGGTGTCAGGAATAGCATTTTGAGATGGTATCGGGAATTTTTAATTCCTGAAACGAGGGGCCTCAAGGCGCGACACGCCTTTAAGTAGTTTGGCATTTTTCTGGGGGTTTTCATTTTAGGCAGCACAGACACATCTGATGTCTGTTTTGTGTACCATAAGCAGCGTTGTGACCCTAACATCAAGATGATGATTGTCAAAGGGTTTCTAGGCGTTGAAACCAGAGTTGAGGTGTGGGCCTTGCGGCCCATCCTTCAAGCTGCGTGAAATGCTTTACAACTTTTTCAACGGATGTCCGTTCGGGGTGTACGACCAATCGATTCTGGGTGTTTTTCAGAGGGCATTGCAATGCTGCAATTTTCCCGCTTTAATTATGCACGATGGTGTGGGCCCCCCGTTTTGGGAGTTTGTTGTGATTTTGCGTCGTTATCACTGAGTGTACGTTTTGGAAATGTGATTAGTCAATCTTTTGTACTTTTTTGAGGGGATAAAAATAGTGCGATCCGTTTGTTGTGCTTCGGGACCAGGATGCGGGTCCCACGAAGCACCGCTTGTGTGTGGTACGGTGAAATGCATCTTTTTTCTATGGATATCCATTGCACTCAATTTTGCAGTCCTTTTGACATGTCTTTCTAAGGAGATCGTGATGGTGCAATGCACCCAACTGTTTTTGAGGCTGAGGCTCAGGACTACGGGACACTGTTCGGGCGTAAAGTGGTGTCAAAAAACTTTTACGTCCGATATTCGTTGGAGGCGAGTAAGTAGTCGATCTTGCATGTTTTTTTCATGAGGATTACAACTGTGTGATCCGTTTGGATGTGCAGAGTCTCTTTCGAGATCTCTTTTTTGGAAGCATGAAAGGTGTACCGATGGTGGTTCTTCCCACGGTGTTTGTAGGGAATCCTTGGTGTGTGATTGCATTTACTCTTGGGAGAGTGAAGTGAATGCTTGAAGAGATGTAGTTGGTCATGCCTGGGCGGATGAGGTGGCAAGTTGAAGTTGTTACGTTTACGCCCTTCGCGTTGACGTTGGGTGTCGTGTGCGTGATAGACTTTGTGCTAGAAATGTGGTATAATCTGGGAGTATACGGGAACGCTGGGAGGTACATGTGGTTGTTTGTACATAAGAACATTTGTTCTCTTGGTTAGAGTTGACTTAGGGACACACGTCGTGTGGTTCCCTTGTGCATTCTGTGTTTGATTTGCGTACCCTTGACCTCTCACGACGCAGAGGATCCCTCTGTTCTCATTTGTTTGACCAGCCGGGTTGATTTTCTTCCTTGTTCTGTTCTCGTTCGTTTGACTAGAAGGGTTGAGTGGTTTTACCCTAGTTTTGTTCATGATGGTTTCGCTGACAGAGTTTCTTCATGTTCCATGGTAGAGTTCTTGTGGATTCGGTGTGACCAACACATTACGCGGGCACCGATGCTCTACCTAGGAGGTTGTTTCCAGCAAGGTTGGCCAGGTGGTTGTTTCCGGAAGGGCAGGCCAGGAGGTTGTTTCCAGCAGGGCTAGCCAAGAGGATGTTTCTAGCAGGGCTGGCCGGTGAGGTAACATCCACCAGGGATGACCAGTGGGGTACCATCCAGCAGGGATGGCAAGAGCGCTACCATCCAGTAGGGATGGCCAGTGGGTTACCATCCAGCAGGGGTGGCTAGTACAGCGGTGTTCACCGAGCAGTACCATCCAGTAGGGATGGCCAGAGTGGTTTCAGGTTTACCTCCAGAGGGGCTTGGAAGTGGTCACTGATGCCGGGTTTACCTCTAGATGGGCGGGGAAGTGGTCCCTGATGTCAGGGTTACCTCTAGCTATGCTGGGAAGTGGTCCCCAATGATGGTTCCAAGACTCCCTCTAGTGGAGTACCCTTTAACGAGACTTTCCATTAGGACTCGTCGAAAAAAGTTTCCGGGTCTCCCTCCAGTGGATTACCCTTTTACGGGACTAGGTAGTGTGGAAACCGTCAACTTTTTCCAGGTCGTCCTCCAGTGGGAACCCGTCAACTTCCAGGGATTACCCACTAGCGGGGCTAGGCAGGGGGTCTCCTGTCGACTTTGTGGAGACCTCTTGACTACGGGGTAGTGACGAGGTGTGGTTTTGAAGTTCCCCCAAAACTCCCAAGTATGAGGGGAACTTTTCCCACTAATACACGTCCTTGCGATGCAGCCTAAAACCGTGCGGGCGAGTCAGTGCTGCCCAAAGCGGATAATGTCAAGGTGCAGTGATTTGAGCCCCTTGACTTGAAATTTGGGGCAGACATGCGGGATGTTGGACATCGATGGTGTTTACTTATAGGACTATTGACTACTCATTTTCTTGGGATGAGCTACGGGACAGAGATCCCCTTACGATCTTTTTCAGGTTTCTTGACAGAGCATATATATATGTATATAGCTTGTTCGAGTACCCACTTATTGGGCTTGGATACTCTCCCTCCAGGAGAGGCGAAGACACGCAGGGTCTGCCACGTGGTTCCTATGTCTTGATTCTCGTTTTTGGATGAATCTACTCTCCTGCTATAGGTATCAATGACTTGATGATAAGTTCATCATCTCACCTTTTCCACCTCCTTGTGTCTCAACCAGTCTACCTAATTTCTCTTGTTGGGTTGAGCTAGACTCTCTATTGTTACTCTACTGCACTCCTTATTGTACTCTTTAATACACTCTCGATTGTGCTGTTTTAATTTCCCCTGTTCGATCTATTGATCACCCTTTGGTACCTCCTTTTTTTCTCCCTCGAGCCTTCGGGGTATCCTATTGAGTATTTTTATACTCACCACTTCTTTGTCTTTGCCCGCACTTGGTGTGCCCTTGAATACGATAGACATGTTGGTCATGACTTCAACGGAGATTAGGAGTTTGGTAGCTTGGACCACGTGCGGTGGTCGTAGTCAGGTTCCAGGTGCAGTACTCTCCCATGTGTTTGATTTTGTTTACCTGTTCTTGGGTTGTGGCACTTCTCTGGTTGGGCGCGTATTTTTCCCCTTTTCTTTTTAGTTTACCTTCAGCACTTGCTTTGTACTGTTTAAAGGTTAATGCACTTTTTGGTTTATTTATAGCATTAGGTACATTAATTTTTCTTTTACTCTGCACTTTCACATTCAATGGGATGCGTGTGTGTGTACAGGTACTCAGGCAAAGGTCTCCCCGAGTTGTTTAGCCTTCGACGCATATCACCAAACCTGGCCTATTGAGGCAGGCTTGCGGATCAATCCTAGTTAGGTTCGGGACGTGACAATGTGGTGTCAAAGGTGGTTCATTCCTTGGGATGTTGTTCGAACATCCCTAAAAACGAATTGGTTGGGATTTAGGGTAATAGTGTCAACTTGTCTCGAGAGTGGATCTTAGGCCAGGGAGTCCAGTGATGGTGTGGCGGCGGACATATCAATTCACCAGGACCCTGATAACCTGATTGTTGACTCGAAATTCTGAAACACTTATTGTAGGGAAAATTGGTTTGTGCATCACATAGGATTGAGTCTTTGATTTTTCTTATTGAGTCAGCTCCGCATCATTGTTTTTGTTGTGATATACATATATTCTCACCTGATCGCGACACTCCGTGATAATATTCAGGATTTCTCCGTGAAGACAGCCAGCCATGATATCTTCTTTGGTTCGTGACGATGACCCTGTGAGCTACGAGGCCTCAGAACAGGACCCATCATGCGAGTCCCTTTCTCCAGGTGGGCCGGTAGCAGCACCCCCACCTAGTGAGCAGCAGACATCTTCAGCAGAGCAGACTGAGATTGAGCACAGGTTGAGCGCGTTCAATGAGTTCCAGCAGCAGAGACTACTGAGGTTCAATGGTGATCCAGACCCTCAGGCATTAGAGGTTTGGCTAGAGACAGTGGTTCAACTCTTTAGGCTTGTGTAGACGCCAACAGATCTTATGGTGGCATTGGCAGCTAGCCTTTTCCGCGGAGCATCTTGGCGTTGGCGGAGTCTGGTGACTCATTTTCTTGACGATTCATTGTTTTCGTGGGGAAGCTTTTAGATGTTGTTTCGTGAGGAGTTTTGACCCTCCTACATATGATCCGTTCATATTCAGGATCTCTTGCAGTTTCAATAGGGAGGTATGATGTTGGCCAAGTACGCGGCTAGTTTTGCAGACTGTGCACACTTTTACTCGGACTTGGTCCATGACGGCAGCTTCTAGGCACGAGATTTTGAGCAGGGTCCATGCTGAGATATTTGTGCTATCATAGTACCCTTGGGAATTCCCACTTATGCTGGGGTGCTAGAGAAGGCACTGGTGACATAAATCATTCTGTCACATTCTACAGTTGGTGGTGGCAGTAGGCACGTTGTAGCTGAGACGTCTACTACAGCTAGTGGGCGTCAGCAAGAAGAACCTCGACACATGTGGCTTTCCGATAACCGGACTCAGTGGCGTGGTCATGCACTATATTGGCGTTGGAGGGAACCAGTCCAGCCTACAGAGTGTTATTTCTATGCTTGTGATGGGCAAGGTCACCTGGCGTGAGACTTCCCAACCAGCCACGCTGAGAATATCAGGCAGGCAGCAGGTGCACCACCGTGATAGAGGCAGCGTCGTGATCGAAGTATCACCCAAAGAGGTGGTGTTTGTAGAGGAGTGGGAGGAGATGAAAGTGGAGGATGACCTTATGAGGTCTTCCCATCACCAGTAGGTGGTCCAAGTCAGGATTCGGGAGCTGATAGTTGGGACCACAGATAGCCGCGAGCTTTGGATGTCTACGATTCTGCGGAGCATGAGGTGGTAAGAGGTACAATATATAGCTCTTCTACATTTTTCAGTAGAATTGTTATACTCCGTGTGTGAAATGATTTTCTCCTGGATCCTTGTTTGAGTTGTTACTAGGCTGTCGTGGGGAATCAGTGTAACCCTGTGTTGTAGAGTGGAAGGCGTAGAACATTTTTCTATTAGTCGATGATGTCGACTCCATCACTTTCCAAGCGTGTAAGAGAGTCTTGGTTGGGAGACATCGACTGTGAAACCTTGCGTAACCAGATATCCTTGGGTGTTTCACCATATGGATATTCTGAAGGAGGGAATCACTGGGCTTGGTCCCAGGTCGAAATGGTGATTCCAGTTTCGGCGTGCGACGTAGGGGTTTGACCGGGGAGGTAAGCTACACCCAATAGCCTTTGGTTCATTTGAGTCCATTCAATGGGATGGCAAGGTTCCCTACCGCCTTTCCCTAACCCCAAAGTCAGGAGTGGGTGCATGACGTCTCCTGCGTGGCTTACCTGAGGAGATGTGTGCGTACTTTTATGCACGTCATCGGCAAGGGCAGACCTTGTGTGAACAGATCAAATTCATTGGTATGTGTGCGGTGACGTGGGGCTGTGCAAGAGTTATTCTGGGTACGGGAGAGCCACATGCGGGATTAGTACCCTAAGTTGTTCCCTGGTGTTGCTTTTCGGGGACGAAAATCTTGATGGAGGGAATGATGTAAGAACCCGGTTTTTCCTATAAAAGACTTTGGAATATTCTTGATGTTATTCTAGAGCAGCGCCTTTAGACGACATAGGATTCTGAGCCCCATTGTGGACGGAATTAAATTTTTAGTGCGTTCACACTTGGAATGCCAAATAAATAGGATAACTCTTAAACAATAATCCAGATCCGAAATCTGAGAGTACGGATGGGTCTGAAATGGGGTGTTTACCATAAGAATGACATAAAACATGTCGGCGCGGGATGTTGGGACCCCTCACCCATAAAAGGAACATTAAACGGATAAATAAATTAAATAATTTATTCTTCTAATGGTTAAACAATGTTTTCTCTTAAACGGTAGCTCATATTGGAAAACCGAGGGCACCGTTGAATCCGGAATGTGCCGTTTACTCTAGGAGGGGTGTAATTTTCATAGGCATTCCCCTTCAATGAAAAATAGCCCCAGGGGAGTTTTTCATAATTTAGCGGCTTCGGAAGCTAAATTTTATAACATTTGAATGGAGGCACTTATTAAAATTCTGAGACTGTGGTTGTGCACAAGAGTATGTGTTTACCCTAGGGGAGGCTTAACCTCAACCCCGCTGAGGGTTCGAGTATGGGGCCTACGGGCGGGGAGTTTGAGTGTTTTCTATTTAAACAATTATCCCCCCTCTTTGTTTGTTTTCCCCCTGGTGAAAACTCTCCCAATTGTGAAGGAGGAGCTCCTTTCATCTTCCATCCCCCTCCCTCCTCTGATCAAGGCGACATCGAGTTGTGGCACATGCGGCGAAGCTCCAGGCAACACCCAACAAGGTAGGACTGTGTGATTCATTTTAGTTATTCCCGCACCTAATTTGAGATCGATTAATCATGTCGAATTGCTGTTTGATTTTTGAGAAAATCACATGAATGTGTAGTATATTTTCTAATCCTTCCGACACTAGTTACAGATTTTAATTCCGAGTCCCGAGCCTCCCACAACGGTTCAGCAATGTTTGGATGTGTTTGAGGGTTTTCTGGGGGGGGGGGTTCTGGCAGCGGTATGGCGAGCAGTAGGCAGATCCAAGCTAAGGCGGCAGTAGCGCGGGCTTAGGCGATGAAAGTCCAGCGAGCACTAGGAATATCCGGGCTAAGGCGGTGGTGGCACGGGCTAAGGCAGTGGCGGCGTGGGCTAAGGCCGGGCGGCGACAGTCTTTAGGGCGAGGTGGTGCTGGCCGGGTGAGGCGGTGGCTCCTGGCGGCGAGGCCGATCCACCGGGGGGTGACAGCAGAGGGGTCGCGGCACACGACCCTCTACGAGGCGACAGAGACCCACGCTCGGTGGGTCTCCGCAGAAGACCGCGACAGGCCCTCGTGGCCGGTCGGTGCAAGAGTGGAACAAGGGTCCATAGCCGGACCAGAACGGGCCGACCGGCCGGTCCAGTCCAAGGGGCTTGCCTCCTTCGACTTAAGACGCCAGTAATTTTCATTACGGGAGTCCCTTATGTGTGTTGTCTATGGAAGTTCCTTCCTGGAATTGAGACGAGAATTTTGAGATGGTCTTGGGAATTTTTAATTCCGGATACGAGGGGTCGCGATGGCACGACATGCCTTTAAGTAGTTTGGCGTTTTTCCGGGGGCTTTTGTTTTGGGCAGCGCAGACACATCCGAAGTCTGTTTTGTGTGCCGTTAGTGGAGTTGTGACTCTGACATCAAGAAAAATATTTCCAAAGGGTTTCCTGGCATTGAAACCGGAGTTGAGGTGTGGGCCCCACGACCCATCTTTCGAGCTGCGTACAACGCTTTACAACCTTTTCATCGGATGGTCGTTCGGGGAGTGCGACCAGTCGATTCTGGGTGTTTTTCCTAGGAAATTTCAATGGCACAATCCACCCACTTTAATTATTCATGATGGTGCGGGCCCCACGAGGGCCGTTTTGGGATTTGGTAGTGATTTTCCATCATTATCACCGGGTGCCCGTTTTGGACAAGTGATTAGTCAATCTTGTATACTTTTTCGAGGGGATCACAACGGTGAAATCCATTCGTTGTTCTTCAGGATCGTGATGCAGGTCCCATGAAGCACTGCTCATGTGTGGTATAGAGAAATGCATCCTTTTCTCGAGATATTTGTTTCACTCAAGTGAGCAGTCCTTTTGACATGTATTTTCGAGGAGATCGCGATGGTGCGATGCACCCGACTATTTTCGGGGCTGAGGATTGGGACCACGGGACGACGTTCGGGCATAAAACGTTGTTAGATGAATTTTACGTCAGATATCCGTTGGAGGTGAGTAAGTAGTTGATCTCGCATTTTTTTCAAAAAGGATTACTACGGTGCAATCCGTTTGGATGTGCAGAGTCTCTTTTGAGATCTCTTTTGTGGATTCATGAAATGTGTACTAGTAGTGGTTATTCTTGCAGTGTTTGGAGGGAAACCTTGGCGTGTGATCGCCTTCACTCTTGGGAGAGTGAAGTGAATGGTTGAAGTGATGTAGTTCGTCA
This sequence comes from Viscum album, assembly GCA_963277665.1. Taxonomy (NCBI): domain Eukaryota; kingdom Viridiplantae; phylum Streptophyta; class Magnoliopsida; order Santalales; family Viscaceae; genus Viscum; species Viscum album. Next base: position 1,710,845,677 of record OY728152.1, on the reverse strand, counting down.
TGCATGGGCTGATGAGGTAGCCAGTTGGACTTGTTACGTTTACACCATTCGCGTTGACGTTGGGTGTGGTGTGCATGATAGCCTTTGGGCTGGAAATGTGGTATACTCTGGGAGTATACGGGAATGCTTGGAGGTACATGTGGTTGTTTTTACCTATGAACGTTTGTGTGCTTGGTCAGAGTTGACTTGGGGCCACACGTCGTGTGGGACCCATCTCCGTGTCATTTACTGCTTTGCGTACCCTTGACATCTCATGACGTAGACGGTCTCACTTTTCTCATTTGTTGGACCAGCAGGGTTCAGTTTCCCCTAGTTATATTTTTGTTTGTTTTTCCAGCAGGGTTGAGTGGTTTTCCCCTTGTTCTATTCTCGATGGTTTGGCTAATAGAGTTTCTCTGTGTTCCCTAGAATAGTTCTTGTGGATTCGGTGTGACCAACACATTACGCAGGTACCAATAATCTGCCAAGGAGGTTGTTTCCAGCAGGGCTGGCCAGGAGGTTGTTTCCGACAGGGCTGGCTAGGAGGTTGTTTCCAGCAGGGCTGGCCAGGAGGTTGTTTCCAGCAGGGCTGGCCGGTGAGGTACCATCCAGTAGGGATGGCTAGTGGGGTACCATCCAGCAGGGATGACCAGAGCAGTACCATCGAGCAGGGATGGCCAGTGGGTTACCATCCAGCAAGGTTGGCCTGTACAGCGGTGTTCACCAAGCAGTACCATCCAACATGGATGGCTAGAGTAGTTCCGGGTTTACCTCCAGTGGGGCTGGGAAGTGGTCCCTGATACCGGGTTTATCTCCAGCTGGGCTGGGAAGTGGTCACCGATGCCGAGTTTACCTCCAGCTAGGCCAGGAAGTGGTCCTCGATGATGGTTCCAAGCCTCCCTCCAGTGGAGTACCCTTTTACGGAACTTGGCATTGGGACTCATCGATGACTTTTTTCGGGTCTCCCTCTAGTGGGAACCCGTCGACTTCTAGGGATTACCCTCCAGCGGGGCTGGACAGGGGGTCGCCTATCGACTTTGAGGAGACCTCTCGACTACGGGGAAGTGACAAGGTGTGGTTTAATGTTCCCCCATAAATCTCAAGTATGAGGGGATATTTCCCCACGGAGAGGCATCCTTGCGACGCGACCTAAAAACATGCAGGCGAGTCAGTGCCGCCCAAAGCGGATAGTGTCAAGGTGCTGTGATTTGAGCCCGTTAAATTAAAATTTGGGGCAGTCGTGCGGGATGCTGGGCATCGATGATGTTTACTTTTGGGACTATTTTCTACTGACTTTCTTGGGATAAGCTACGAGACATAGTTCCCCCTATAATCTTGTTCGGGTTTCTTGGCAGAGAATATATATATTTATATACATTGTTCTAGTACCCACTTCTTGGGCTTGGGTACTCTCCCTCCAGGAGAGGTGAAGATGCGTGGGTTAAGCCACGTGCTTTCCGTGTCTATCTTCTCATGGTTGGATGAGTCTACTCTCCTGCTATAGGCAGTCAAGACTCGACGAGAAGTTCATCTTCGCACCATTTCTAGCTTCTTGTGTCTGGATGAGTCTACCTCCTTTCTCTTGTTGGGTTGAGCTGGACTCTCTAATATTAATCTACTCCACTCCTTGTTGTAATCTTTACTGCACTCTTGGTTGTGCTCCTTTACATTCCCCTATTTGATCTACTACTCACCCTTCAGTACCTCCTTTGTTGCTCCCTCGAGCCTTTAGGGTATCCTTCTGAGTATTTTTATACTCACCCATGCTTGGGCTTTTCCCGCACTTGGTGTTCCCTTGCAGATGATGGATAGGTTGGTCGTAACTTCAGCGGAGCTTAGGAGTTCGGGAGCTTGGACCTCTTGCGGTGGTCGTAGTCGGGTTCTAGGTGTGGGAATATCCCAGGTGTTTTCTTTTGTTTACATGTTTCCATGTTGTGTCACTTTTCTGGTTGGGAGCATGGTTTTCCCCTTTACTTTTTAGTTTACCTTGAGCACTTTCTTTGTACTGTTTAGAGGTCGATTCACTTTGTGGATTATTTATAGCAGTTGGTACTTTACTTTTTCTTTTGCTCTGCACTTTTGCGTTGAGTGGGCTTCCTGTGTTTGTACAGGTACTTAGGCAAAGGCCTCTCCTAGTTGTTTAGCTGTCGGCAATTGTCGCCAGCCCCTGGCCTGTGGAGGTGGGTTTGGGGTAGTTGCAGCTCGAGCCTGGGTAGGGTCGGGTCATGACATGTACAAAATTCAAATTGTTTAGGTGATAAATATACATTTAATGTTTTATTGATATCCTAATGGATTGTAATGATAAATTAAAAATTAGTGATAACACTTAGTGTTTTTCAGATGTAAACAAGAGGTGTAATGTGGTGTGTGAAGGGGATTTAATTTTTAGAAGGAATCAATATCAGAGTAATCTAAAAGATATTTCATGAATAAAAGGATATTATAGGTCTATCTAAATATGATCAACAAAATTTTAGGGGAACCATCATTCCCATGCAATAACTATGTAGATAAAAAAGGTTAATTGAAGATAATGTTATTTTCACCAAGGGGGAGTGTATATTAAATTTTATGCCCTTGATTTTTGGTGGAAAATTGGTGATTGTCAAAATATTTATCATGAATTGTGAAGACACATATTTATTTCATTAATAATTAAAGTGATTAATGATCATGAAAAATATAAATTCTTATTTGTGATTGTTGAAGTTATATGGTGGAGTAAGATTTACGGTACTTTTGTTGAAAAAATTGTTGAATGTTATGAGTGGGATGTTTTATCATTTAGAAATAGATCCATTTTTTTCCTAGATGACTTCATTTGATAAAAAAAATAAAAAATTTTCTTTCTACATCTAGTTGAAACTAGTAATCGATACTTATCTAATGATAATATCTAACATGAACCTAAGTTCCTAACCAGGGAGTTTAATATAAAAAAATACTATTATCTATTTTTTCACCCATATATAGATTCAATATATTTATAGAATATATTATAAACAAATAATTAAGAGAATATTCAAATGAATATAAAAAAATCAAAAATAAAATACATGCACAATGACCATAAGATTTCATGATTTAGAAATTGTAACCATGTTTTATTGGAGAATGAATACATCTAAATAATTAGAAAAAAACAATCATGTAGTTAATAGGATATCCCATCATTTTTATCCATCCCTTAAATAAGAAATATATCTAATTATGACTCCCAAATCAAATTCTCAGGCCCGATTCTTCAATCACGTTGTCCAATATTTTATTGGATGTAAATCCTCAAACAATTTTATATTCTTGAAACCATTCCTTTTTGTATTTTCAATTAATTATTGGATCTTAATACATTATCTCTTATACCTATATAAATTTTGTGTTGTATCTCTATGAGTGAACATTTATATAATCTATGGTTCATAGAAAATTATATGCATTCTGTCTAAATCACACCTTTCATTAGACATAACCTCTAATTCATGATCATAAATTAATACGACATATCTTTTATATCCAACAATTAGATACCACTATATTTCACTAAAACATTATAATATTATTTTAAATATCTATTGATCATCATCAATTCAAATATGTCAGATGAAGTTATCTTATGGTCTAAAAAATCTTATAGTGGAGATTTATTTTCTCCATCAACCATTCTAGAAATTTAATTTTTGATGCCTAACATTTTCTAATTCCAATACATGACCAAAAAATAACTATCAAACCAACAAATAGAAACTTACCACATGAGAATTGTTTTCATAGGACATGTTTATCAATTAACCACTTATATAATATTATAATTCCATTACCAAAGACTCATTGGATAGCTACAATCCACAATTTATTTCACCAATCTTAAATTTGAGAAACATATATCATTCTAAATACATTTAATGAAACTTAATTTCTGTTATTTGGACCATGATATCATTTGAATTATTCAACAAAATTACTCATGAAAAACAATGTATGAATTTCTTCCAAATTATATTGAATTCCCACAAACTAACTATTCCATGAACTATGTCCAAGAAATTTCTTATTCTAGTAATAACTCTAATCAATGGAACTTCTATTAAGATCCCATAGATTTGGGATAAATCTGATATAATAAACACTACTGATATAATTTGAAACAAAATCAATCACATGATTTCAATGAAAAAATTATAGATATTATAAATTGAAATACTCCCAAAAAAATCATCCATTAGTGTAATCAAGACATTCATGCAAATTTTTTTCAATTTCATTTTGGTATCAAATTTGATCCATACAAGATACTAGTCAATTTATAGTGCTTTTCTCATTGATGATAATCTTTCAATAGTTTCATAATATCATAAACCACAAATAAACTCCTCACCACACTTTCCAATAGAACACATTCCATGGGTTTGGGTTTTCCCTCCACTATGATTAACATGTATTTGGTAGGATACATTAGAATAATTTTATGATGATAGAATAATAGGTATTATTTTACATGAAATTGGGTATATATGGAATAAACTATCCAAAAAAATATAGATACCATACCACATGATTCATACTCACCTAATGAAATCATTATTCCCCATAATTTAGAGATCTCTACACAAAACATTGTTATCAAGATTACACTTGACACACTATATCACATATATTATCATGATATGATTCAGGAATAGTAAATATATACTAGGTATCATCCTTCTATTGTTATAATCTAATTTCCTAAAATAATAATAATGTTGAGATAACATGCCTTCTTGAAATCCCTTAGTTCCATGAACTCTCATTCACTAAACTTTTATTTTCTCAACATAATTCTATCATGATTCTAATCTACAATAGTCCCAATGATTAATATATTATTGAATAAAGGATCAAAACCCCACATTATTGTGATTATTCATTAATTAAGGATCCCTATTGAATATTAATGTACTTAAGAGAAACCCTCGGAAACATGGTAAAAATCTAGACCACCATCTTCCCATAATTATATACCACGAGAAGGACCAAATTCACAAATGGATTTTTTTTATTTCAATCCTTCTATAAAAAAATTATTTTTACCCGTCATCGTATCATTGATGCAATCATAAGAACCACATTAGTGGATATATTTTCTGAAAATGTATTGTTCTAAAATTTTCTCTTTTCCCACTAAGCCTATACCATGATCCTACAACAATAATAACATTAATTCCACAATATATTAATTGTTTCAATATCTTATCATAATTGATTTGTTTGGTACTTTTCCATACACCCCCATCTATTCCTTAAATAGATTTTACCACCATAAATATGAGTATCTCAAAAACTAAATATTATATATCTTGGATATTGATAAATGAGAACCCTAAATTAACATAACCCCATGAAATATTTCAAAAAGGAAAAAAACATTATAACTAGGAAAAACAAATTATACACCATCATTCAAAAAATCTGAGATTCCATTTAAAAATAATGGAATGGGAAATGGGAAACTATCCAAAAAACATTACAAATATTCCAAACCCTCTCATGAATTACACCATGATGAAAAAAGCCTTCCTTAGTACACAATACAGTTTATTAAAAATTTAATATTCATATAGACCTCTATAATGATAATTATCTTTAGGTGAATATCCTTTTTAGTCCTTCATAAATTACTGACTTGATACACTAATAACAATTCCTAATAATAATTGGTGAGATTTATACCCATATTCATATAATGTGAATACATCTTTCGACAATGGTATATAGACCACCTGATTATAATGATTTTAAAACATAGAATTATACTTTTCACCATTCAGAAGACCCCCCTGAACATGGGTCTAAAAATATGAATTCTCAGTACCAAATCCACCACAATAAACCAAAATCATTTTTTCTGTCATCTCACTACTTTATAATAAATATTTATTTTATCAGGGAGACCATAATCAAAAATTAAATCCAATAAAATAAGAAGAATGCATAATGGAATATGCAGGTATGGTATTTTGGTGTAAATTCACTATAAAATAATTTCATCTCATTAATTCAAATGGGTTATAAGGATTTCACATTTCATATTATACTAAAAATTAAATATAATATATCTATCAAGAACTCTAAAAATAATGCATTATTGAATTCGATATCACCACTAGACCCACATATGATTGTTTTTAAGCATGTCGATTGTTACATCTTCATGAACTTGCTCATTCATGCCTTAGGTCATTTGAAATATGACCTTTGGCCCATAGTCCTTATACATAAGAGACATGATATCCAAATCAGATATAGATGACCCCTTCATGTACCATAAACAATACCTTTCAGTATATAAATATTATTTTTTAATCATACATCACAATTAGGCTGAACCCACTGTCATATTGATTCCCAACCGGTTATTTGGTTCAAAAAATTTCCAAAATTCATGATTAACCCATCATTGGAATCTATATCCTCCTTTTATCTTTAAATTATACTATTTAAAAAAATAGTTAAAAAATAATGTCACGATTAATGGCTCACATAGATTAATTTAATAAATCATTTCCTTTTTTACTATCCCATGATAACATTATTCCACGAATTATCTCTATTGACTCTTATAAATACAATAACATCCATACATTCCAACACATACTCAAAAAATAAATGGTAAATAATAAAATCTTACTATTAATTATATATCAATCCATACTATAAATAATAAATGAAATTAAACAGCAGGTGTTAGAGTGATTCACCGTCTTTTTCCATGACTGATACACCTCCATGCCGCCACCACAACCACCACCACTGAGCTATCATTTTCTCAATACCATCTATTAGTTTTTTTAAAATTTTTAAATTTAATTTGATTAAAATTTTCAACTCAACCATTTCTAGTAAAAAGAATCTATTTCACACATTACAAATTTCCCATAGTAAAGGTATACTGTCTCCACCCTGCATTCTATAAAATAATATAAAGAGGATAAATGTTCAGATATCCAAAAACAGTCTAAAATATGGTAATCACTAAAAAAAATGATTGTGTAATGTAAGTTTTGATAATATGATTCGTATATTTTAAATCACATACATATAAATGGAGTGTTTGGATAACCATATTATATGTGATAAGGATAATATGTACTATATGATATAGATTAAGGATCCATGATAGTAGTATATATAATGGTAATGTTTTTAGATTGGTAAGGGTCAATATAAAGAAGTATAGATTTAGTGGCACACATAATGTTCATTACCTGACTATTTTTATCATATTATATTGGTAGAAGTTAGAGATTTTCATAGAAATGTTTGGAAAAAATGATTATTTCTTATGGAATATTGAATAATGCTTTGATTCATGGATGCTAAAATTTGGAAATTGAAATATATTTGAATTATAAGCATATGGGATTGGTTTGGAAGATAGTATAGAGAAGTGACATAGTTTGAACATGCATGTGACACAAAATCTAAATACTATTAATAGACTTGATGTGAACAAAAATCATTTTCTTTAGTCTATATTCATTTTTCATTTCTGTATTCAAAGAAAAAGAATCTATATTGAGAAAATATGCATATAAAAATGAATATCTGAGAACAAAAAATGGGCAAAGGAAATTTTTTATCATATCACCATTATGAACATGTTGGTGATATTTGATAGGCTATTCAAGAATGAGTAACATGAAAATGAACTAATCACATAGATATTGTTAATTAAGAACTTTTGATAGTTTAATTTTTTAAACTATTATGGGAATATTTTTTAAAATGTTTAAAAAAAACCATAGAAGGATATATTTGAATGTAAATATATCAAAACAATTTTACATGAAGTCCATATAAGAGGCATTTTTTGTATTTTAGAGAATTTACTTTTTAATAGTTTAAACATTATGAAATGTGATGATATTGGATGGGAATAATTTAAATATAATTATTAGTGTTTTTACGATGTTAGTATACTAAATATACTCTATATATTGAACCATTGAAAAATAAATAAAGACATGAAGAATATTATATAAATTAAAATCACTGTTCACAATGGATGAATAGTGATGGAATTTCCAATAAAGGGATTTTGAAAAGGTAATATTTTGAAGGCAATTTTGTGAAGGATGTTTTTGAATGTGAACCTTGAATGGATTTCCTGACGAAGAATGTTATATAAAATGAGTTACAATTTGTTAACTATAATGGTATTTCTTATAGAAAATTTACTATTAATGGAGTTTATGAAGAGTTGTTACGATTTCATTTCTGGAGGATGAAGTATCTTGAATATATTTTATAATGGAAGTATAGTGGAGGTGATTTGAGGATTGAATTTTGAAATTTATTGTTCTAGTAATAGATTCTATGATGAAATACAATGGAAGAATGATATAAGTTTAGAATAGAGTTGTTTGAAATATAAAAAAAATTACAAAAAATTTATGATTTTGGTTTCAACCAGAACAATGTAAATATAAAGTTCAATATTTATTTATATAAATATGAATATAAATAAAGTATCTATAAGTTATTTTTTGAGTCATCTAGTTTAGTTCATGTAGAGAATAAATTATTGATGAATAGGTAATTCTATCACTATACCGAGTTATTGAGAAGGACATAGAGAAGGATGATAATTTGTAATTTGAATTATATTTTTATTTAGAATAAGTTTATTTACTATGATATTTTTGAAATCAAATCACCAAACACATCATAGAGGTAATACCTTCTATCATTTATGATGAAAATGATTTAACATGAATTTTAATGTAGAATCTATCTATTGATTAATATATACGGTGTATTGGTAACCTCAAAAGATATGGATGAAACCTTATTATTTATAATGTATTTAAAGGAACCTCTATATTATAATAATACATTCTCTTTCATTGAATTAATAAGATATATGGGGAAGATGTATTATTCTATCCATTTATAGTGAATCATTACCAAACAATTTTTATTTATTATATTGTGTAGCATTACCCTATTATATATTGATACACCATAGGCATATGATCATTATATTTCCCAATTTTTTAAATAATCTTAAATCCTTGAAACATGTGAATGCCTTACGTATATAAATTAAAATATATCTATTTATATAATTAGAGGAAAAGTGAGGGGACATGATTATTCAAATGATAAAATGTTATCCATATCACATAGATGACCTAAATATGATATTTTTTTAATTGGTGTAAAAATCGCTTCTCCCTCACTCAAGGTGCTTGATACCAAATTTTTCCAAATAAATTCAAATAGTTTTACATCATGATATGGGAAAATAAACTCATTATATTTTACAATTATATATTTATTAACCATAAAAATAATTTAATTGATTTTTCAAAAGAAAATACTTTCATTTATGAAGATTTATTTTAAAAACCCTAATTTATATTTTATTCATTGGAATCCTTCCATACATGTTTTGAAAAATCATTTAATGATAAAAAAATATTACATATAAATTTTTGGGAAAACCAATAATTCATGTTATCTATAAAATAATTTTACTTTATGATGAACTCATAATACCAAACTCACTGTACTTTTCAATAAAAAAAATTTATTTCATGAAATAATTAAAAAGTGAATATTGAGAAAAATTGATATGATGATTCTAAATTTGAATCTCTTTTAATGAAATATTTTAATATATTCATGATCATATAATTTTTTTATAAAATTTATCAATATTATTTAAAATAAATTATTTGACAAAACATTAAAATAATATATTTTATTTAATAATTTTTAATTGAATAAATAAATGTTGAATTAAATTCTCATTGATTGATTACTACAAAATATTAAAAACATTTAATAATAGTATTATTAAATCATTTTAAAAAATTTATGAGACCCTGGCATGATAAACATATTAGCAACATTACTATTAGAATGGGTATATTACTGTTCCACTATTCTAATGGTAACATTACCCTTCCAAATATCACATCACCCATTATAGTTACAAAAAATTTACCCCTTATAAACATTCATTTAACCCTCTTTATTTTTTATAATTTATATTCAATTATTTATTTTTTATAATTTAAATGAACTATTTTTATATTCCTTCCATAATATAGTTGATTTTAATTAAGGAATACAATTTTCATATATTTAATATGTTTTCAATAGAACATGTTATAATAATTTTTGTGAATATAATTTCCTTGTTTTGGATTATGATAATATGAATAAATAAAAAATCATATATTATTTAATGGGTATTATAATTTAATTTTCATTTATTATGGAATAATAACAAGTCTTACAATCTTCCCCCATAAATAATTTCAGCATCAAATGTTTGTGGATACATAAATAAATGAATAAATATGTGATAATAATCATTATTTCTTCCTGTGGTTCCAAAATAGATTCCCTTAATTTTATAATCCTCTAAATTACAATCTCCCCAAAATTTTCATTCTTAGAACATATTCTATGAATTATCATGAATCATGGAAGGGTCTTCATTATTGTAAAACTCAGTAATTTTCTATATTTATTTTTGAGTATATCTTTTGATTTATTCATATACATTCGGATGGAATTGTCATTGTCAAGTTCATCTACATTAGATATGTATTATTGTATATCCAAATGGAAAAAAATAAAACCAACTCTATAAAAAATATAAGATTCCAAATCGTTCATGGAATGGGAATAAACTTCTAAATGAACCATAGAACTCCCTTGTGTTGTGATACCTTTAGGAAGACACATGCACCTACATAAAACTCATATTTATTTATATAATTATCATCTTATCTTCTATATCATCATTGGGTGGTCTTAAAATACTTTTCTATAGGACTCACATTTTCGATTTATCTCATAATTAGTTCAAAACCAATTACCATATTTTCTTAAATTTTATCATATTGGATTTTAGTACATATTATTTTTCAATACAAAGCATCATATTGATCCACTAGAATTTTTTATTGAATGTAATATTTATATAAAAATTAAAGTAGATATATATACTATCCTCATTATCCTTCTATGTCCCCAAATACTTTTTTTATATTTTTTAAAAACCCACTTTATGTCTATGTTGGAACCACACATTCAACTGATAACCCAAAAAATCACATATCCAAATATGAAATTAAAACAGAGAACAACCCACACCAAATTTGAAATTCAAATTTCATGATATGAACCAAACACCCCCGAACCACCTCGAGTCATGATATTTTGTGTGACAAGCCACCTCGAGCCATGACCTTGATAGATAACTGCACCTTCTCCATTACCATTGTCGGCAAAAACCCCCTGGAGCTTCAGAACACAATCACATGATACACCAGATCCGTTGGTTTGATCTGTTCATCTATGAGAGACATCGTAACATAGTCGAACATCATCAGATTATTCAAGGCTGAACATCAGGCCTCCTTCCAAGTGGTCCATGACCTTCACAAACCCAACATCCCAAATCGCTGGTGAAGAAGCTGCCTAAATCCATTGTAATCATCGTTGTGAACCATCATCATCACCAAAAAACACACACTATCCTCAAGGTAGAAGAAGTACCACGCCAGAGCACCTCCTAGAAAGCCATTGGTCACTCGAACCACACCTCCCAAAGCATCCTCAGAGCAATCGCACCAGACCAAATCAGACGAGAGCGATGACCCTCGAAGCCAGGGTAGAGGTGAGTGAGAAGATGACATAACAGTGATCCACACCTTGTAGGAATGGAGAACCCAAAAAAGATCCATCAAAAAATTAAAAAAACATTTCTTATACTATATGGATTGTAAATTGAAATTATTAATAGATTCTATGGTGGTTGGTATTGTTAAAATATATATAGTATTTAAATTCATTTTAATAATTATCTAAAATAATAACATGAAATAGGGTGCATAATTTGATTTAAAATATAGAGTTTCACCATAAAGCATCACAAACTCATTAATATAATGCTATACTAGTCAATAAATGCACACACCCTCCATTTTTTTAAAAACTTGTAGAATAGTTATAGTGATCCTTAATAAACCATTTTATAGAATTCATCTTGGATATTTTCTGAATCATAGTATAAATGTATATTTTTATATTATTTCACATCATAATTCATATATGACGAGGCTTAATAACTCCTGCAGTTTCACAAATCACACCTGGTCAATCCTTAACGAGTTACTCAAGTTGGAACATTAAAATCTCTAGTACACACCATAATAAAAAAAGCCCAAAATTAGGAATTCACTTGACATAGGGTTCCAAAAACCTAAGAAACTTTACTGGGATATTGAAATCAAGAAAAATAATAAATAATGGGATGAGGAAACAAACAATGGAGTTCCAGAACTAAATCTCATAGAAAAAGAAACTAATTGACATATGAAGTGGATTAAATGTGAATGGGTAGTGTGTAAGAGAGATGGGTTCATCCTAGAAAATCATGTGTTAGTAGTGGGTAGTCTTAAAAATAAATTTACCAATGAAGTCCATGATAGAAAGGTTTCTAGAGAAGAGGGGTGATCTTAGTGAGCTCGGTAACATGAGAGAGTGGGGGTGTAAAGAGGTATAGGGGATCTGGGAGGGAGTTGGTAGCCATAAGGGAGAGGGGAACCATGATGTGAAAGGGTATATATTTGGGAATAAATTTTATTTTTAATGTAAATTTGATCAATATAAATTATAAAATAAAGAAACAGAGCATGGTTTGGGTCACAAGAGTTGGAAAATTGTGTGCCAACCATGTGACATCAACTGATCTCCCAAAAAACCAATCAAGGACAAGAAACATAGTTTGGGTGACCATATTAAAACTGTGTGGTTGGCTCTGTAAATATTCAAAAGGTTTCCCAAAGTAGTATAATGGATTTCCAAACTGTGCACATTAATCAAGCGAAATGATTTTAATTTCCAAAAACATCCATTTCAATGGAAAACAAAGATATTTGGGATGAAATAATTTGGAACTCAAAAATAAAAAAAATAATAAAAACATTTTGTGTTGGGCGTTACAATTATCCCCTACATGAAACATCATACCCCTATAAAATACCTACTTTAAACTATTAACAATGGAACAAAGAAATGATGCAATAACATTTAATTAAAAATATATACTTCCCATGGAACAATACATGAAACCATATTTTCCAAACATCACTCAACATGGAACACAATGACTAATAACATACAAACCACCAAAGAGACTCATCAGGGTAGAGAGGTATAATAATAAATGTTACTCCATCATGAATGATAAAAATAAAATTCACTTAATCATCCTTTTTATTTTGGTCTACAAACCATTTTTGGATTTCATAAAAACACTTTTTATTGTTTGTAGGCCACACAAAACAAGTAAAACCTCCTCAAAATGTTGAACATCTTAATTTTCCAAGTCACACTCGATCACCTTAAAAGAGGACATCACATAACCCGTAGTGGGTATCCCCAAAATTTTAAGGCCAAATAGCATAGAAAAAATCCAAAAAATGGGGACCTAGTGAAATATAATATAACTAAAAAAAATGCTAGACCAAGATCATAATCCCCATTAGATGAAAACATCTCCAACTAGGCACGATCCAACAAATCATCCATTATTTGAAACAATGATCTGAAATGAATGAGGCTACTCGGTCGTCAAAAAACAAGAATATGTCCTATAATTCACTACCAAAATGAGGGAAAAAACAATATTATTATATAATTCCAGTGAAAATAGGATTAATGTGCATTCCCCTAAACTAGTAACTATCCAACTTCATGAATAAAATCACTTCAAGACATATGGTTAGATCCTAGATATCATGAAGAATATGCATCATGAAATTATATTAATTATATCCTCCGACCTTGGATTACTCTTTAAATATCCACTTACAGATATTTTATACGGACACCCCATTGACATGACCTCAAATAATGATGAAAAATGGAAAACAATGGCAAGACTAACCACTTGAGATGAAAACGAGTGTTTGGTATTTAGATTGAGAAACAAGACCAGAGAAATGTGACAACCCAGTAGTTGGTTCCTCCAATTAATCATCTTCATCTGATGGGGAACCCTTCCCACAAACCTTAATAAACAAGACCAACCACTTCCACAAATTCACCCACCACAACACAACATGTACATTGAAATGAGTTATAACACTTCACTGGTCTATACATGACCCATAAAAAAATAATAACATATCACACCCTCACAACATATTGAGTTTCCAATAACCAAAATACACACACAACTTCCTCATGTTTCACAAACACCTTTATTTAACCTCTGCCACCATGAAAAATAGGAAATATTAAAACAAATCATCCCCAAAACTACATCGTGGGTCTGGAAAAAACAAACTAGAAGGGACCCCTTATACAAAAATTGATTTTTTTTCCAGGATACTCTAATACTGGAGAAAAAAACCAACATGAAGAAAGTCACTACAAAAGTAATTACATCTGAATCATAAATAAACAACCCAAACATGAACTTCGTTTCAAAAACCTATCACCACACAATGAATAAAAAATTATCTTTTCCAATCCCCCACATTCATTCCAAATTAAAAAATATTTTATAGATAAAAAATAGAACATCGAAACCCATTTCAATATTCAATTTCCATTTAAAGAACAATTTGTGTAAAATCATCTAAATAGTCCCAATAAACAAAACATTATGATACACAATTTTTTAAAATATTTTAAGATAACTAATCAAGCCTTATAAATCAAAATCACTGTATTAGTATTTTGTGATGCCTCATATATATATATATATATATATAATTAACATACCACTCTTGAAATCCTCCATGAAAACCATAAAAAATACACTGAAAACATACATTCACACATGTGAGCATACATTGAAATTCCAAGGGGTAAAAACAAAAACAACATTCAAAAAAGATCTTCAATGATGAGAAAATTAATTTTTCAAGACCAAGCTTTCACATTTCAAAAAAATGTTTCCAATACCCCAGATTCCTATAAAAATCCATTTCATATTTCAAAAATCAATCCCAAAACCCCCAATTTAGTTTCCATAAGTTTTTAATTAAAAAAATAATTTTCCAAGACAACCCTTTTTTATTTTCAACCCAATATTTAATTATTTCATTTTTAAAAGTTCAACCATGAAAATATGAGTATATTTTTTCAGTAAAAGAATCATATTAAATTATAAATGAAACAAATAAAAAACATTTTAGACCATACATGTGATAAAACAATTATATTCCACCTCTCAATGTCTAAAAAATCCAAAAATATTAAAATAAACAGTACCACGTAGTTATTTTACACATTGTTTTGTGGACCATGTGACATTATTGTAAGAATAATATAGGTCAACCAAGGAAGTTTCAAAGTTTTCTCATTGGTTTCTAGTCCATAAAAAACAATGATGACTTCCTTTGAATACATTCAGAAAGACACTCTATACATTGGAGTTTATGAAATAGCACTCTAAAACCTCAATAGAAACTGGAAACTATCAAACAAATTCAAATATATCATAAAACTTTGATAATATATATCTAATTTTAGGAACCATAATATTTGGCCGCCTTGAAAATTCAGTAGTCATTCTTAATAGGTTTTGATCTTGTGACTACCCATGAGTAACTACTTGATTAATGAAAATTGTAACAACGAACTACCCAACAACCCGAGAAGAATGTTGATAAAAAGCCCTAATTCTATTTTATCACGAACTAAATCAGTTCTTCCTTGAATTAGTTACCTATAAATTCCCTTTAAAAGTACCACTAAACACTCTATGGTTAAAATAAAAAAAAATAAATCATGTCAACACTTCACATAGGGTTTTTCCAAAAAAAATCATTGCCTATAGGTATGATTAAATGAAGAGAAATAAATAATAGAGGGAGGAGGAAATCATAAAATGTAGAGACATACCTAAATCACCAAAACAATTTGATTAATTTCCATGTAATGAGGTATTGAAATGAGTGGGATAGGTGGAAATAGTAGGGATTCAGTTAGGAGAATCACATGTGAGAAGAGTACATGTTAGAGGATGGCTCATCCAAGGGGGTCTATGAGAGGGAGTTTTTAAATTTGGAGGGGAGTACATATTGAGGTCGGTTTCTCAAGGGAGAGAGAGAGGAAAAATTGTAAGGGGAGTCATGAGAGAGAGGTAATTTGTGAATGGGAGGGGAGCCACAAAGAGATGTGGTATATATTTTTTGATTAATTTTTTTATTTTTTTTATTTTATTTTTATAAGACATGGTACACGGTTCAGTTCGCACAGTTTGGAATCCCATGAAGTAGCCACATTCCCTCTACTAGTATCATAGACCACCAGACTAGGTTGACCAAATAGTTATGGATGACCATTCCACATTCATGCAATTTTCATCCTAAAACAAAGATGAGGTGTCTCATGGTTACCGCACTATTTTCTAAATCATGGGTCATAATTGTGTGACATTATTTACTTTCCAAAAATATCCAATTTCAATGGAAAACACCAAAAATAGAATATAAATAAATGTTATATATTAATTAATTATCATAATTAAAAATGGTAGGTATGAGTGTAAAAATCAAGAAGTTATCATTGATCAATTTTTATTACAATAAGAAGAGTCATTGAACATGGTCTACATTTTCTCACTATATGATTTACCACCAAAAGTGTTCTCATAAATATCAATACATCACAAATATATCTATTTATATTGATAAATATTATTCATGGGATTTATTTAGAAATTCCTTATTTATTTTTTGTAATTATGAAACACATATACCTTTTAAAATCATAAAAACACTATATTTATAAATGATGTTCATAAATTTAAAATCATTTTTAGAATTAATCACCATTTTTATAACATTATTATCTTTTTGTAGCATCATTTTGTAAAATAATAATGGTAGGAAAATTATTTTTAAAAGGATATATTTTCAACATACATAATAATTTTCATTTCAAACATTAAAAAATGCATTACTATTTATACCTTATCAATATTCATCATAAAAAAAATCAATAACCCTTTCTACTTAATTCATATACCACCTTTTTCCTTCATTTTGTGGTAGTCTATTTATTATTTATAATACATGAGTTGTTACAAAATTATAATCTGTCACATATATAGTTGTTTCATAGTCAATATATACATAAAAAGTTTTCCTCTCTATATATATCAAATGTTTTCCCAAATAGACAATGTATCCATTTTATCAAAGAAATCATGAAATTGAAAAACACTATAACCTGTGTTGGATAATTTTTTATGGGTTATTAATTATATTTATTCTTAAGAAAAATGTATACCTGTTTTCATTAGGACACATCCCAGTCAATTCATTGATGTAAACATATATATATAAAATTATTCCTCCCAAATTGAAAAGGTTAATACTAAAGAAAATTTTAATTTCTTATTAAATATAAAATATTAACATTATATTCTGTTAACCATGTCTGTTTATCCCATTTACATGTCATCTTATTTAATGTGTTATAAAATCATAGAGAATTTATAATTAATCACTGACTGAAATTAGCCATGTCATGAAAATAATGTTTCTAAAATATATTTACATGTGTTGTTCAATAATTAAACATAATGATCAATAATGGGTCTATAAATTTTCAATCCATAGAATATGTATGTCCAAAATAGGAATAATTCAAAATCCAAAAATAATACTTATAAAATTATTTATATAAATTGTATTTAGTAAATATATAAGTGTAATATGACAATTACTATCATACATATAAAATATAAATGAGTATTAAAAGATATAATTCTTAAATAAAAAAATATTTAACAATAAAAACCATTAATAATGTATTCATTATATCTATAAATAGATATTTTTTAGTTTTTTAAAGGTTAATTCATTATTATGAACATATAATACCAATAACAATTATGAAAATACAACTTTAGTATATTATCCATCTAAAAAGTTAAATTATGATAATGGAAAAATATTAATCATTATGATGTATTGTTACCTTATATATTGATTTAATATATAATTATTAAATTATGTTACGTAATTTAATAAAAATTTATTAGAATATTATTATCATTTATAGGTTGAATAATATCTTCTTATTCATTATGGATCTCAAAATGGTTATCCAATAGAGAGAGAGATATTTTAAAAATAAACATGAAAATAAGTGTCACTTCTTAATATAATATATTCCACTCCATCATCATAGATTCATTTTTTTTGAAAGTAGTAAATTATATAATTATACACTGAGAAAAAACATGACCATTTAATTTTTTCCACATAAATTGTATGTATGAATGTTAGGGTTGAATCAGTATAATCTACATTAATTATAATAGAGGTGGCCTAAAATAATTACATTGACACATTATTTCTATTACAAATTTTCATTGTAAATTAAATCCTTAATATATCTAACAAAAATTTATCATTCATGAAAAACATGAATAAATATTAATGTGAATATAGATCTATAATATAGTAATGTATTATATATATTTGAGTCAATGTTCAATGTAATTTCAATCATAAAATTTTAGATTTCAAATTTTTCATTATTAATATCATAATAAAATCCATTCTATGATAGTATCACATTAGGATGATTTTCTTAATGTTTGTGGTAATTATTATAATATCATAACATATAATTTGAACTAAATTATTAACATTGGTATCCTTCCTTTTTCAACCCATGAGAATGATATACATTATCTATACACATATAAAAATATACCAATCGCTGTAGCTAAACCCCAATTGTTTTATTCTAATACTTATTATATATTTGAAATTATATAATTCCTTTCATCTCCTATACCAGTTCTCTGAATATATCACTATTAATTTTCATATTCATCGATTTTTCCATCGAAAAACTAATTTTAAAAATATTACTTAGTCTTGATTGTATAATAAAATATATACACATATGTTATAAATTATAAAGACTCTAATAAAAATATATTAATATAATTTATTCTATTAATGACAAAAAAAAGTATTGATTTATTTAATATTTATATTGTTTACAAATTTTCTTTCTAACCTTCATAATAAATTATTATTCCCAAAAATAATTTTTTATTTCATTTTTCATAAATATAGAAATTACAATTCCAAGTTAGATTATTTATATTCTACAAAATAAATCTCAAGGAATGACACCTAAAAACTATTCTATTCTGGGATATCAATATCATCATCTTCATTGTGATTTGAGTCATTAACTATAAATAATCAATATATACCATTAGATAATATTCCATAATGTAAATCATCAAATCATCAATATAACTAATTGAGGAATATCATATCTATATACATGATACCTAACTAAACCATTAGATAATCAGTCATTTTATTAAATTCTAGGGGGTTTTCGTAATAAAATAAATGTTTTATTGAATTCGATGAAAATAAGTTATTATATCTTGAAAAAAATTTCCTAATTTTTTTGATAATTTTATAATTTTAAAATCAATATTTAGTCGTTTCTTTAAGAGGGATGTCCCTTTATATGTTAGGTTTTTTGTATAATTATCATAACATAAATCAGTAGAAATATATTTCAAAAGGAATATAGATGATTTTATTATGAAAAGAAATATGAATTAGAAACCCTGGAATATAATTGTTATAAATTTATTAAAATTCATAAAATTGTTCTGTCATTTCAATAAAAATTTGTAAAATATTAATATTGTTTATCATAATTTATAATTCTCTATGGACATAAATCTAAATCAAGTTTATATGTATTCTACTAAAATTACACTAATACTATCTATAATGCACCTTACTCTTTTAACAATGAGTAGTGGATAATTATTATAATTGTAAAAAATATATAGAACCCAATAAATTATTCATCTCTGTAGACTCGACATATACAAGGAAAATAAATTATATTGGATATTGGTAGTAGAAAAGATTATAATTTGAATACTTTTATCCTTTAGTCACACATATTTTTATTCATGGTATACTAGGAAGATGTGTGAAAAATATATAGGTTGATCCTAAATTATCATTAATAGTTAAGAAACAATAATAGATGACATGGTATAATTAAGAAATAAACAAGAACATTATTTGTAGTAAAAATTGAATCCAAATAAATAGTGGAATAATATATTTCATATATGACATAGAAATGTGAATAAATAGCCAAATGGATTACAATAACATATCATGTAATGATGTAATGCATAATTCTAGATATCATAACCAAAAATTCAAGGCTTCATATGCATAAATAATTCTTAATTAGGCAGACATAATTAAAATACATAGTATAGTTTGTCCAATTAAGAATATAAATGAATTGATGGTCTCTACGGTTCAAGTCCACACACATAACATAATATTTATAATTCAACCATGATATAAAAATAATTTCTAAATAACGTTCCCTATGAAACCACGTATATAACCATGGATAATTAATAAATATGTATTTGTACATGAATAATTGAAATATGGAAATATGAGGTATCCCTAAAAATTGAATTGAATTTATATATTGGATTATATAAATCATGTAATTTTCAAATTTAATTTCCCATAGTGATTGATGTAGTTCCCCAGACTGTGTATAGATCCACCAATACTAAACCACAATGTCATGGGGCAGAGGAAGACCTCCCAATATTTCCATGTTGATTAACCAAAAATGAATGACTATAGGTTATCATAGATTTTATATATCTTCATTATATTGATTTAAAATTAGAATGGACTAAACATGAATAAATTTATAATAATATGATGATATTGATAGTAGATTTATGGTTAGTAGATAAGAAAGACAAATATTAAAAACAAAATCTATAAAATTATTATTATTATATAATAAAAACAATACAAAAATTATTCAATTAACCCATAGTGAAAATAATATTTTTAATAGTATAAATTAACTACATAATAGATTTATGGACAACAAATTATCCCCTTGTTCTATCACCATAATCCATTAATATCATGCTCGTTCTTCCACTACACCACCTAGAAGTTATGATTCAGTAGTAGGTCTCTTTACCTTTAATGTATCATGTGAAATAATGAATTAATTTTTTCAATATGGAACATGTTCGGTGTGAGTATATAATTAGTACATAACCACAAATAGTTCCCCTTTATATTATCCACATGTATATGGTTGAATGGAAATTGAAATGTATTACAACAAAAAAACCACATCCCACTAAATAATAGTTTAATAAATATATTCCTGAGAACTCTATCAAAATTGTTTACTTTAACAGTGGGATGAATCATAAATTGTATGTATAAAAATAGTGGGAATCATTACCCTCCAACCAATTACACTGAATTGAGACCACCTACTAGAATAACCACATGTATAATATTAACAGTAATAGATTATGTATCCTTTTCAATGATTATATTATCATCCCCAATATAATCCACACATATGAATAGAATCTAGTGTGTGTTCTAGTAAATCTAAACTCATATCAATAATTTTTCTACATATACCACATTTTATTCTATCCAATTTATGATCAAATCCACCCACAAAGAAACAATTCTATAAAGGATTCCAAAAATAATCCAACAGTCAACATGAATGTATAGGACCCACTGTGTGCACATGACCCCAATGACATCAAC
The DNA here is from genome assembly GCA_963277665.1 of Viscum album. Classification (NCBI taxonomy): domain Eukaryota; kingdom Viridiplantae; phylum Streptophyta; class Magnoliopsida; order Santalales; family Viscaceae; genus Viscum; species Viscum album. The sequence continues at coordinate 1,710,824,045 of OY728152.1, read as the reverse complement.
CTAAATAGTGAATAAAATTTATAATATCAAATGACCACACCACTAGTTGAATGAATATGTCATCTTTTGATAGTTATCAAAACCAATCTGTGATAAAACATTTAACCACAGAACCATAAAATGACATGAGACACACCCATCATGTTCCCAAAGAACATCGTCACGAATGACAATATGTGAACAGCTAATTGATAACTAATGGAAACAAAAAAAGTGGTAATTAAATGATGAAAATAACCATGCCAAATATTTTGAATAATCTGAGAGACCACACACATCGAACAATCCTATAACCTCAAGTATTAACTATATAAATTATATGTGGTTCTATTCCCAATCCCTCATATTTTATTAACAACTCCATAAACTAAAATAATTCAAAAACATATATAAATAATTTAAATAAACATGAACCCAAAATATTTTTCTTCAAGGATCATTCCTTTTTAATTAGAAATCATGACTGATCCCAAGTGATAAATCCATAATCATGGTTAAAGAACCAACAAACAGAATTTAGTTAAATCCATTGCTATAGTGGAAAACCAAAAAGTATGATTGATTAAAAATATCCATACTTTCCAGAATTCACTGTTAAATAGTTTTTTTATTAATCTGATAATGATTGAAAACCCACATAAGAATTTAGGGGAGAAAGGTGTATGGAATCAGGAAAAATCCTCTAAAATGGAAGAAAATTTTGGATTAAAAAAAATCATAATGAATAAATCAATTAATTATTATAATAATGAATTAATATAAAATACTTGTAATGTCTACTAAGTATATGTCCATACTAAAATATGTACTCAAATCCCCTTATGTACCCACCCTCGTTCCATCGACAACCTAATGGAATACTAGGGGATTTCTTCTCATCATCCTAGAATTATGGATAACAAAATTCAGGTCACCAGGTTCTTAGTGGCTTATATATTAAAGTTAAAAGTTGTAAAACAATTACAATAATTCAAAAACCCACCGATGAACCTTCATTATCCCCATAAAAAACCTTTATACACCCAATTACACATGGAATATCCAAAAATATAAAAAAATATCTCTTAAATACCCATGTCTTTAATACTGGGATGTTGTGTTCTGTAGTTTAAGATCCCTAATGACGAGAATTGATTAAAAATAATATGTCTGTAGATTAATATTGAGAAATGGTAAATAAAAATATTATCTTTAAAATAATATATACAAAACATACATTTGATGTCTTTTCAAGATAACATTTAATTTTTAATCATAATAAAAAAATTCATGAGGTTATTATTCCATGTCTATTAAAGGTGTTTTTATGATATTATTATTGAAATCATTCTCATAGATATGATAGTATATGTTAGGATTTCGAAATGAAGAAGTGAAATAACTAAATTATAAGGATGAAATTACATTGTCACGGTGATACAAATAACTCATCAATTTAAGCATGATCAAATTATATTATATAAAAATTAATTTGTAATAAATATTTGTAATATGATAGATTCATGAATTCAAGATTGTATACCATATAGATACTAACAATAGGTGTTGATTTTTAACATTATTTTGTTCACTAGATTATAAAAAAATTAAACATTCCATGTTTTTGAAAAAAAGAATTGGGGATTCCAAAAGGTTAAATGGTTGGAATAAGTGTGGTAAATCCCATGGATAAATTAAAAACTTCTTATTTTATAGATAATGAATAAACACCCTCTTTTCATTTTTTATAGAAGTTAAAATGCATGGTATAAGGGAATAATAAAAAATTCCAGGTTGATATAATAATGATATATTTTATGAATTGAATAATAGTATATAAATTTGGAGATATTAAGATATATATATATATTAAAATATCTCAAATATATATCACAAAATCTAGAACATGTTTTCAAAGATACATATATTTTACTATATGTTTCTTCCAATAAAAAAAGAATATCTTTCATTAAAATGGGATTGGTGAAATATTAAAGGATATGTAAAATCATTCATTATTTATTTCATAAGAGGTTTATTACATACATAAAAAGATTAAATATGATGTAACCATGATCCAAACATGGAGAATCATGAAGTGGTATGTAAATGAGTCACATAATTATCGAAGCATTTCAAATTCATTATTATACATGGATTTCAAGAATATATTCCATCTCCATTCCAAGTTATTAGAGATAAATAATTTTGAAAATGGATACCCATTCTCACAATGAATGAGAACCACTTATTATAAAAAATATAAAAAAGAATATGTAATTTTGTTAAAATTATTATTCCCTTCACAACTAATTTATCAATATATATATATTCATCACATAATTGTAATTTATAATCATTTTTAATAACTAATAATGGGGTAGATGATTTAGAGTTCAATAATAGTAATTTCTAATTTACCCCCATAATACAAGATTTATCTAACCTATAATGGTCATTTAGTAATGATGAATTTTGTTTAAAGGAGTATATCTAAGGACTCTATAACATCCCATCACTCATTATAAGTGTTTGGGTTAATTATTTAATTTTTTAATCTAACAAAAATGTTTTTATTGAAATTCAGGGATTCTATACCTGATATTCATAATTATTAGAGTTTATTATTTATATCATACACATTTTGATTGATTGGATCACTTTAAATAATGGACTCTACAAATAATAATTGAGTACCTATAATCAATAAAAATGGATTCTTCATATAGAAAGATAACATTGTTGGGTCCCCTCTATTTTTTTCATGGATGATATTTATTTCATAGATAATGGAATTTATAATCATTATTTTTTAAAATAGATAAATTTATTGTAATAAATATAAAAAAAACTATTGGGTGAGAACCAAATACATTACTATCATCCATGATAGATAATTTGTTGACTTCTGTTACGTGTTTGAAGATAGTGAATTGAATTTACAAAATAATAATGATAATAATGTTATGGATTTCAAGGAGTCAAAATTATGAACATTACATTACTAATTTAAGGTTATTCAAATGATGGAATATAATCCAATGGTTGAGTTATATATTCTTGTGAAAAATAATTCACTCTATTTTATGTTATGGTGTTGTTCATTTGAATTAAATAATGGATTTTAAAATTATTGAATGTTATAAAATTTATACTTAAAATAAATTATACTCATTTTAGTGAATAAATATATTAATGAAAAAAATAAAAAAATAAAAAAATTATTGATAGCCTATGAGATAAGAGGGACCCCATGATGAAAACGAACAGAGAATTATAGAAGGAGATAACCTGTAATGAAGCTAATGTTTGGAAAAAATATTATACATAAGAGTTAATGGGATTTTAATTGAAATATAGATTCTAATTGTATGAAAATTAATGAGTTTATTTTATTAATTTGATACAAGATAGAGTGAGGTAACATAAAATAAAGGTGTTAAAATGTATATTTTTCTTTCAATATTGTATACTTTAGGATCATCAAAGTTAGTTAACATAGGAATATACAAGAAGAGGTAGATACAGATAATCCTAGGAGAATTTTTTTTAAAATATATAGAAATTATATATGAAGTAAGAAATTATGAAAGGTAAAAATAATGATTAAAATATCTGACAAAATGAACATTATATAAAATTAGTAATGAAACATCATGGGATAAACAATGGGAATAGTAGATTAAAGAATAATATAATTTTGGAACAACTACATTTAATAAAAAATCATAATATTATACTTATATATCTGGTATGGATGAATATAACAACGAAAAAGTGTGATGTGATTATGAGACACCATTATAGATTCAGTTATGGATAGATCTTCTGGTGTTTTAAAAGGAATATAGAAAGGTTATAATTTACAATAATTTATTTATAATTATGAATAATTTAAAAATTGAATCACACAATGAACAAAATAATAATTAAAAAAAAGAAGTCAATTTTTTATGGATTATGGGTTATCTCAATTAAAATCCTAGAATGAATATACATTATAAAAAATAGTAGTGTAAAAAATTATAATATCAGTGAATAATGATGTAAAGGGTCATAATGTGTTATTATTAAATAAAAAATATTTTAGGTAAATCTTATTACATGTGTTAAATAATATTATCAATGATGTTGTCAAATTATATAAATTATCCATGAAAATTGACAGCCTACCATGAAACTTTATGACTATTTTATAATTCATCGAATTATTATTTTTTACAGTCAATATTATATTCAAAATTATGGGGGGAAATATTAATTGAATGAAGGTGATAACTCATTTTAAAATTAAGAATAATCCAATTGTTGAGTTCCATGATTATGTATTTTTTTAAAAAAATCTATGAGTTGTGAAAAAATGAATATGAGGATATTATTAATATAAAATTTAAATAAATTTTATTCATACCATACATGAAGAATATAGAAGGAATTGGGTGAATTAAAATTCGATGAATTTTATTAGATTATATTTAAAGATAAATATTTTAATCTAAAATAATGTATTTTAAAGTATTTTTTGGATCCATTATGTTTATAGAGAAAATAATAAAGGATAATGTTATAGTTTTTCACTCTCTATATCAAAGAGAGTCCATAAATTGATGTAAATCAATGAATAAGATTCTAGAATCCTGTAGAAGTACCTTTTTAATGTTATAGTAAAATATAATAATTTATTCTGTGAAATATACTAGTGGAATATATGATCAAATAGTAGAGACAACCAAAAAGTGTCTAATGATCAATATAATCTATTTATGATGAATTATTTATTCAAAAATATTATAATGTGATTAAATAAATTACTAAAACTCATGATTCATGTGGGATAAAATACCATTAATGGTGGAATTCCATGGATTATTGATAGTGGATACTTATCCTTAATAATTAAAAAAATTATTTTTTGAATGATATCATGTGTTATGATATAGAAGCTTCTACATCTTAAATTTATTGAACATTCAATATAAATGGAGTTGGAATCACAAAAATAGGTTAAAATAAGATGGAATCATGTAATTTTTTTTGTCGATGGGTTTATTGATAATATATTGAATGTATATAATATTATAAAAAATATTAATAAAACTATTTTGGGATGAATGGATTAATTATAAGAAGATTAAATGTGGATAAAATCATCATTGTGTAATTATGTACATTTGAAATAATAATTAAAATAAAATATTTTCACGATAGTTAACACATGAGTGTGATGGGGATAAATTTTCATCATTATCTATAACCAATTAATTAATTTTAAAATAATTATTTTAAGATTACTAAATATGGTTAAGTTATAAATACAATTAATTTATGTTTATAATGAATATTCATTTTATAAAAATTTCATAATATAAATATAGTAAACAATAGGTACATGAAATTGGGGGAAAACCCATTAAACCTCATCATTTGATAGATTTATATGTTTTTTGTTAGATTATCAATACTTATAAAAATAATAAAAACAATTTGATTAGTTTTACTGATGATTTTATATCCTTGAAATACATATGATTAATATTCATAAAATCTAAGAGATTTCATATTTTTAAGAACATTTGAATGTATGTTATATATGAAATTAGATCTTCTAAAAAAATATTTTATTTTGATGAAATATCTATGTACACATATAATTTGATTCAAAAATATAATATAAAGATAATAACATTCCATGAATTCAATGATCTATACAATACCCATCAAAATAGAGTGGTTGAGAAGAAGAATTTAGGTTCCATGGATATACTAAAAATTATGTTACTATTATCACAGATATATAACATCGAGATGAGTGAATAGATTATTTTAATAGTTATTAAACTTATTATTTTCATAAATAAATATATATTTTAGAAATAATAAATAAAAATAATTCATAACTAAATAACTATCTAATTAAACATATTGAAAATAAATTATCCATTCAAATGATTCACCAATTTCATATTTAAGAAAACATATTGAATACATAGTATATATATAATTGAAAAAATAGATTAAAAAATAATTGGATTAAATATAATAATATATAAATATATGGAAGAAATATTTTATTTAATGATATATAGGTACTAAACCATGAAACCTCTTATATTATTAGATAAAAAGTAGAAGGCTCAACTACTAATCATGTTGGAGAAAATTATTTATCAAACCAAAATGATATAGAAGTTATAATGTAAAATATAATTACCACATAAATTATTTAAATTATTGAATATATAGATAAGATCATATTCTTCAAGATTCAAAAATCATAATAGAAAAGTAAAAAATCATTACATCGTACTATCTTCGATAAGAGATTATTTGAATCAGTAGATGTACAATATTAAAACTGAGTAATCATATAATATATCACATTAAATGAAAAAATAAGGCCAATTTAAATGTAAAATAAAAAATAAACAACATAAATGTCCTGAACCCCTCCCCCTAAAGATACCCCTCCAAGGATATAAATGAAGAAAGGGAGATAATGGCCCCTATTTCCCCTCCGCAGTAGGCCTTGGATTGGAAACTATAACCAAGGGTGTAAGAATCTCACAATATGGGAGCCATTTCTCTTTTAAAAACAATATTGAGACACATAATGAATAATTGAAAAAAATTCCAATAAATAAAAAATTAGAGAAATAAAAAACCATCCCACGTGGATGAAAAAAGTAGATCAGAGAAAAATACAACAAGTCTCCAAAGTGAAATACCCAAAAGTTATGAAAAGAAGTGATACAACATCATTAAAAAAGGACCAAGTTAGTATTGTCCAAAATGATAGACATCATCCACCCATGATCCTAAATGTAGTTTTATATACATATGGTGATCATATAAGTGTAATTCGTAGGATAGACAGTCTATGGTAAACATGTGAAAGAAGCATACTATTCCCCCTATGAGAAATAGAAAAACCAAACGACACCTTTCAAGGTATACTTACCAAACTCAACCTCCCCATGGAATTATTACTATGTAAAACATGTCATAGAATATAATATGTTATAAATAACATCGATGATAGGGTAACCCACACCACATTCCCACTAGTAGGCTACTCTTTCCTATCATCATACATCTTGGAACACCAAAACCTTTTGTATACTACATCACATCCAACCTGCACACACCTATTTCTCTCAAAATATCCTTCCCCCACACAAAAAGGCCACAGAAAACATCACATCACACCCTATCCCAAATTTCACATGGGAAATCACATCAAAACTCATCTCGAAGTCAAATGCTAACAAATAACCTCGCCCATAATTATTTATGCTATCACATATCGCCCGAAGAAACTTGTTCCACAAACCACCTCATTAGAAAACACCTAATGTATCAAAAACCCAATATAATGAACTAATATAATTCATACGATCATAGAATGTGACATACATAACATGTTTGGATGATAGAACTTAAAATATTGGTTACCCGACCATATGTTCTCCTCATCGGAGACTGGGAAAAAAACCCACAGTGTAGTGATAAAGGATATCATCACATAGTGATAAACATGGGTGGAGTTCATAATAAATCCCAAGAATATATTGGTATTGCAATGGCCCGGACATCTTAGGCTAATTCCTTTTTCAAAAAGAAGGTCACGAAGTGTTCTGGAGGGTAAAATAGACTTTTACAACACTTTCGAAAATTTTGAAACTACACGCCGTGTAGTGTGAGTACATGCCGTGTACCCCCTCACCGGGAATACCTCGTGTTCAAGGTCGTTTCCTTTCCATGTGAAATAAATGGGTACATGCCGTGTACCCCAAACTACACGTCGTGTAGTCCATCCCTGTGTATGCGTTACCCTCAAGCCGTGTGTTAACCAGTCAACGACGATGTGTCATGTTGGAGCCGTGTCCTTGCCGTGTGAAATAAATGGGTATATGCCATGTACCCAATACTACACACCATGTAGTCCCTCCCCGCTTATGCGTTACCCTCAAGCCATGTGTTGACCAGTCAACAGTCGCGTTCCACATTGAAGGCTGTGTTGGAAGCCGTGTGGTGACCGTGTGAAATGGACGAGTAGATGCTGTGTACCATAAAGTACACACCGTGTACTTTTGTTTTTCTCACCCATAAAATGAGGGGTCCCCTCCTCCATTTCAAATCACCCCTCTCCTCCCCATTCCTCTGAGAAGAGCACTCCCAAGAGACTCGATGGCTCCTTTTCTTCCATAACTTCTTCATCCGAGCTTCGATTTACGATCCTTCAGCGACCACATGAATGTATTGACGAGGCGGAACTTCTGAGCTTGGATCCGTTGTCTTTCCTTCTGCCTTTTCTTTCTATCTTCCACCCGAGGAGGTTTTTATAGGACTCGACAGAAGTGACGGACGCCGAAGGACATCTTCTAAAGTTGATCCGGGGGAGCATTGTGATTAGAGCCTGTTGAGGTAGGGATCTTACCTTTGTCTCTCTAGATTGTGCATCATGCGGGGTGGGTATTATATTGTTTTCATGGGAAACCGTTGAACAAATAATCAAAGATAATAACAGGTTAAATAATGGGGATGAGGAAGTTGTTATGTTTATCTTTATATCCTGTGATATTATGTTGTGAATTAAATCAGATTCTGCCTACTGAAAATCACGGTCGTTGGGGGCCTTTTATTACACAATTAAATGTTGCCATATCTTTCTTGACGGGTTTGTTCTGATGGAAACTTCATTGAATGTGTAAATTTGGTTAATCACGTAATGTTGGCTGTTTTAAAATCTGGAACCCTTATGTGAACACCCCGGTTGAACAAAATGGAATAATGAACATGTGGGTGTTGGCTTGGATGGGTGGCATGTGATGGGGGTGTTATGCGGGTTGTTGTGGATCGGGTGAGCAGCAGGACTGCGGTTGGCTTGTTTGTGAGTTGTTGTGAATGCTATGTTAGTGATGGGTAGCAGGGCAGTGATAAATGGTATGAAGGAGTGACGATGTACGGTGTGGTTGTGGTTATGGTGGTTGGCAGCGGGGCTGTAGGGATGGGCTGGAGTGTGAATGAACTATGGGTTGTGAATAATAAATAAGAAGTGGAAGAGTTAATGAATGGTGGCTGTGGTAATGGATCAGGATTGATAATCAATGGGTTGGGTGGTTAATAAGAAGGGACTTGTTGTGCTGCTTGTGTTTTCCTAACGTGATTTGTGGATGACGGGGATATGTTTCACAAAAAATTGATATGGTTGGTTGCGGTTGGTTGCCCAATAGATAAGGAACTAAATAAACTAATTCTGCTAAAACGTGAAAACCTAAATGGGGTTGCAGTTGTTTTTTGTATGCATGCTTCGTAGTAGCAGTGTCGAGGCATGTGATCAGTTCTCTGATTAGAAGCCATAGGTTGGGATGAGTGTTTGGTATATATATATATATATATATATATATATATATATGTATATGTATCTTTTGTGTTTTATCGCACCCCACCCATGTTGAGCACTTAGTGCCAAACACTCCCATTTCATGGGAGATGGTATTTTCCCCTTAGTTACTAGCTCCTTCCTACTCCTTCTTCCCTAGGCTATGATGGCTTGAGGAGACCTTAAACCTAATACCCTTCAGGTAGGTTTCGATTGGGGTGGTTTTAGCCCAAGACTCTTCGGGCAGGTTTTACTATTTCCCAAGATCCTTTGGGATAAGGCCCAGGTGTGTGCGGGCGGGATACGTGGTTGTGAGGCCCATGTGTTTGCGGGCGGGATACGTGGTTGTGAGGCCGAGGTGTGTGCGGGCGAGATACGTGGTTGTGAGGCCCAAGTGTGTTCGGGCAGGATGTGTGGTTTGTGAGGCCTAGGTGTGTGCGGGCAGGGAGAGTGTGGTGGCATCAGGACGTTTGCTGTTAGGCAGAGCAGCTAACTAATGGGAAATGGTGTGGGGTACCTAATACTCTTGTTCTTATATACTACTACTATATGATATGATTGTTTTTTTGGTGAGTGTTCCTGGTGATGTTGGGTGGATAGATTTCCATTCTAGGTTTCTTCTGTTGTTCTCACGGGACATTAGGCTGTCTCCCCACCTATGCACGAGATCTTTAGGTTTCCCTACTGAGTATACTTGTATGATCACCCTACATTTACTTTCAGTTTTCCAGGAGGACTAACAGGTCCAGGCGGGACCCTACTAGTAAGGATTGTTGGAGTTGTTGCAGTTGTTGTACACTTGTTTCTTTTGGTATAGTACTTTTGAGCTTTCTTTTACTTGTACCTTGTTTCAGAACTATTTAAACATGCATGTGGGTTTGTTTGGGTTTATTTCTATACATTGGTTCTTTTCCTTTTTTTTGGCGGTCTACTTTTACTATCTCCCAATCTTAAATAATAAAAAGGGTAATGCCTCCCATTTTTGTGAAAACTCATACCCTTGGTGCTAGTCGCCACCCCGGGGCCTACTGGAGGCTGGACTCGGGGGTCATTATCTCCCTTTCACCATTTCCAGATCAAGTGGGGCGTATTTGGTAGGAGGGGGTCGTGACAGAATGGTATCAGAGGAGATGGTTGAGAGATAGGATGGAGTCTGGAGTTAGGAACAATGAGGATTGCATGGTATGGTAGGGAAACAGTGTTGGTTAATCTTGGTGCGTGACATATTCCAGGGAGGACCGGCTAGGACAGGGGATTTTAGGGCCCCCTGTGATCCGATGCAAGGACTCTGAGCCTTCCGAATGACCAAGTGAGACTACATTGGTTGCAGGGTAGATACCCTAGGGAAGGTACATGCATCATCATGATTGTGTTTTACTTGATTTGGGTGTTCTGGGAAAGAGATTGAAATAAAAATGATAAAATAAAACATTGAGAAATTTCCTTACTACTTGGGCTTAGGAGATCTTTGTTTACCATACAGCTATGGCACATGGACGTCGTCCTAGGGTGGCTCAGATGGCCGAGGCCCAGTAGATTCAGGCGGTCGATCAGTTGAGGAGTGATCGAGAGGAGGAAGATAGCCAGTGGCAGAAGACTCTCCGTTCTTTCCAGTGGAAAACCCTAAAGAAGTACGAGGGTAGTACTTCAGATATGGAGACAGAGGTGTGGCTTGAGGAACTAGGGATCGCTTTTACCTTGATCCGTGCTCTGAGGGAGTACTGGGTTCCCCTAGCAGTCAGCCAGCTGAGAGGTGCGGCATGACAGTGGTGGATGCTCTACCTCGGAGAGAGGATAAATAAAGAGGTTTCGTGGGCTGACTTTGAGAAGGAATTCTGAGAGGAATTTCTTTCTTCCCTGATCAAGGCAGAGAATCGGCAGGAGTTACTCTCCCTTCTGCAGGGGAGTATGTCAGTACGAGAGTTGGGGATCAAGTTCAAGGATCTCCTGCTCTTTGTTTTGGATATCTTTCCAGATGAGGAGTCTCAGGAGAGATGTTTGGAGGAGGCGCTTCGTCCTTCTCTCCAGTATGTTGTCACCCCCTTCACCCTTCTGACGTAATTGGAAGTACAGAAGAAGGTAGAGGTTGTATAGAGGATGCACTCACAGGGAGGTGCACCATGTGAGGGGATCCAACCAGGCACGTCGAAGGAGAAGGCAGTCAGCAGTAGGTCTCCTGCGATGAGACCTTCCAAGTTCAGGCCAGTGGGGAGTAGGCCCTAGCAGTTCCAGATCAGATCTACAGGTCCTCGTCCATTTTTCAAGAGCCCAGGACCGAAGTGTTTTTATTGTGGAGGTTTCAGTCACATTCAGAGTTGGTGCATGACCCGAGCTCAGTACGGTGGAGGTGGGCAGGTTCAGTGCCCACCTCAGCAGCACCAGTTGCCGTCGAGGCCCTTCTAGCAGCAACAAGACTGTGCTTTTCTGAGGGAAGACATTGCGGGAGGAGGCTGACCTCAGGGTGCTCCTCAGGGACATCGACCGGGGCGTTGTCGGGGAGGTGGACAACATCAGAGAGGCAAAGGATCTGGGTGTGGAAAGTTGCACGCAGCAGAGTTGACAGCTCCGGTAGGACCAGAGGTGGTGCGAGGTATGATTTTTTTGTTCAAAACTCTCATTTCTACCTTGTTCGATTCAGGATCTTCACACTCCTTTGTTGCACCTAGTCTAGACCATGCTTTGGGGATAGAAATAGAGGGACTTTCCGTACCAATGGTGCTGAGTACACCAGTTGGAGGCCGAACCAGCCTATCTTGTGTTTTCCGGGGATGTGGGTTTACGTTGGGACCACATCGATCTAGTGGGGACCTTCTTCTGTTATAGATGCATCCATACAATGTCATCATAGGCATCAATTGGTTGTTTTACGTTAGTGCCGTTATTTAATGCTTATGAAGAAGTGTCGTGTTCTCCGATGTGGATGGGAAACATGTAGCTTTTGTTGGCGAGAGGAGTTATCAGGTGGGAAGCCGACGTGGGGAGCCTCTCTTTCCCTTGTTAGGCGGCCTATCAGTGGTTCTAGATGATACAGATATGATGTATGTCCCGGAGGTTGTTGGGGAATTCCTCGATGTTTTTCCTGAGGAGGTTGTGACTCTACCCCCTCGACGTGACGTTGAGTTCAGGATAGACTTACATCCTGGTGCCCATCCTATTTTGATGGCCCCTTATCGAATGACACCATCGGAGTTGCGGGAGTTGCAGATTCAGATTGATGATCTGATGGAGAAGGGTTTTGTTCAACCCAGCATAACACCATGGGGTGCTCTTGTTTTGTTCGTGAAGAAGGAAGATGGTGGTCTCAGGCTATGCATAGACTACCGAAGGTTGAACCAGGTAACGGTCAAGAACCTTTACCCCCTTCCAAGGATAAATGATCTCTTCGACCAACTGAGGGGAGCAGGTTGGTTTTCTAAGATTGATCTATGATCTGGATATCATCAGGTGAGGGTAAAGGATAGTGACATCTCGAAGATGGATTTCAGGTGGAGGTATGGGCACGTCGATTTTGAAGTGATGTCGTTTGGAGTTACGAATGCTCCGGCTGTGTTCATGGAACTTATGAACTTTGTCTTCCGAGAGTTTCTGGACCGGTTCGTCCTTGTGTTTATCGATGACATCCTGATCTACTCAAGATCAGAGTAGGATCACGTTGAGCATCTCAGGGTAGTCTTGGAAGTCCTTCAACACCACCATATTTATGGGAAATTGTTGAAGTGTAAGTTCTTGACACAAGAAGTACACTTCCTTGGGCATGTAGTGTCTCAGCATGGAGTGTCAGTGGACCCGTCGAAGGTGGATGAAGTTGTTTCTTGGGAAGCACCCAAGAGTGTGGCAGACGTTCGTATTTTCCTGGGGTTAGCAAGTTACTATCAGAGGTTCGTTTCAGACTTCTCTCGAGTTGCTGCTCTATTGAGCGCTTTGACTAGGAAGAACTAGGTCTTCCTATGGAGCGAGCAGTGCCAGAAGGCTTTCAACTACCAGAAGGAGAAATTGGTTAGTGCTCCTGTATTCAGTTTACCATAGGAGGGGTTATTGTATGAGGTGTTTTGTGATGCTTCTGGCCTTGGTATGGGGTGCATGCTGATGTAGAAGAAGGGAGTGATATGTTATGGGACTAGGTAGTTACACCCTCACGAACGTAACTATGTCACCCATGACCTAGAGCTTGCAGCAGAAGTGTTCGTACTGAAGTTGTGGTGACATTACCTCTTTGGGGAGCGCTTTGTGGTCTTCTCAGATCACAAGAGCCTGCGTTATATCTTCTCCCAACGTGACCTGAACATGCGGTAGCAGAGATGGGTCGAGTTCCTCCAAGACTATGACTTCGAGATCTCTCACACTGAAGGTAAGGGAAACGGTGTGGCTGATGCCCTGAGCAAGAAATCACATAAGGAAGTGGTTCAGGAATCCACTGATGCTTATAAAGTGATGGGAGAGTTGGCCTCCTTGCACTTGGATGCAAGGGTAGAAGGTGTTAGAGGATGTTTGTTTCTGATGACGGTGCAGTCCTCCTTGTTGCAACAAGTGGATGAGTCTCAGTGGGGGGACTCCGAGGAGGAAGTAATGCAAGATCGTGTCGATCAGGGAAACTCTCTAGAAGGATGGTCAGAGGACAGTCGACATCAGAGGCTTTTCCATGGAAGGTTGTTTTTTTCCAGAGGCGATGCGTGAGGAAGTTATCCGTGAGTTCCTTAGCTCATCCTTGGCGGTACATCCAGTAGTTTCAAAAATGTACCGAGGCCTGAGGGAACAGTTTTGGTGGCCCGGGGTGAAACGGTCAGTGGCATAGTTTGTTGCTAAATGCCTAGTGTGTCAGCAAGTAAAGGATGAACACCGTGTTCCCAGTGGTTTGTTGCATCCTTTAGATGTCCCTGAGTGGAAGTGGGATGACATCTCAATGGACTTCGTCGTAGGACTACTTAGAGATCAGGGTGGTTATGATGCAATCTGGGTAGTGGTGGATCGATTGACGAAATAAGCTCACTTCTTAGCAATTAATGAGTCGGTCCTAGTGAGTACCATAGCATAGAGGTACATAAACGAGGTGGTGCGTTTTCATGGAGTTCCGTAGACTATTATCTCAGATCCAGATACTCGGTTTACCTAACGAGTCTGGAGGGGGTTACAGCATGCTTTTGGCACCCAACTATTCCTTAACACTACTTTCCATCGCCAGGACGATGGGCAGACAGAGCGGATTATCAAGACGTTGGAGGACATGCTGCGAGCTTGCGTTCTGGATTTCGGAGTATCATGGGTACGACACTTGACTTTAGTAGAGTTTTCCTAAAACAACAGCTTCCACTCTACTATTGGCATGGTAACATTTGAGGCTTTGTATGGAAGACCATTTCGTTCACCCATTTGCTGGGCAGAGGTTGGTGAGACATGTGCTCTTGGGCCAGAGGTAGTGTAGAGCACCACAGAGAAAGTCCAGCTTGTACGTGAGAGGATGAAAGAGGCTCAGGACCGACAGAAGTCTTATGCTTATTGTTGGAGGAGGCCCTTGGAGTTCGAGGTGGGAGATCATGTGTTCTTGAAGGTTTCCCCTCGACGGGGGAAGCAGAGGTTTGGGAAAGGGAGAAATCTCTCAGCTAGGTTCATCGGACCTTTTGAGGTGCTGAGGCGAGTTGGCGAGGTGGCATATCATCTAGCCATGCCGCCTCAGTTAGAGAAGGTTCATGATGTCTTCCACATATCCTAGCTACATCAGTACTTACATGACGACTATCATGTTATCGACTGGGGAGAGTTAGATATGGGAGATGACGTGACCTTTGAGGAACTACCAGTCAGAATAGAGGATTGTAAAGAGAAGGTGCTCCGTGGACGAACCATTCCCTTGGTTCGTGTGTTGTGGAGGCATGGCGGCCTCGAGGAGAGTACATGGGAGCGGGAGGCCCAGATGCACGCTTAGTACTCAGAGTTGTTTTGACTTATGTTTTCCCTTGTTATTCTGAGCTTTGTTTTGATGTTATACTCTGTACTTTTGATATATGGAATGCTTGTCTTGTAGGTTGTGAGAAGTTTTGTTTCCTTGTTCTCTAGAAGTGTGTAGCATGTCCGTATGTGTGGGGAAAAGTTAAAACCTGACTCTTAATCAAGACACATTAATGATGATGCGATTGAACCCATGCAGGTGAGTTTTGTGCTGCCTAAAGCAGATAATATCTCGATATAGGAGAAGGAATTTTTCCCCAAACCACATGTTCGGGCAGTGTGTGTGTTGTACAGTGTTGGGGGATGTGTAAGTTGGAAAATCATAATATATGTAAGTGGGAAGGCCCAATCCTTAATTGAGACTCATTAATGCGGATGTGATTAAACCCGTGCAGGCGAGTCAGTGCCGCCTAAAGTGGATAATATCTCGACATAGGAGAGGGAATTCCTATCACCTATGATTAGGGTTGTTGGTTGGGTTCCTGTTATAACTAGAACTCTAAGAGGTATCTTGTTTGGTTCCTCTGGGTTGGTTTTTGAATTCTTGAGGATGATAATGTTTTAATAGGTATCTGATGTAATGGAACGGACCTCTCCGGCCCATTCCTTTGTCAAAAAGAAGGTCACGAAGTGTTCTGGAGGGTAAAATGGACTTTTCCCACACTTTCCAGAATTCTGAAACTACACGCCGTGTAGTGTGAGTACACGCCGTGTACCCCCTCGCTGGGTATACCCCATGTTCAAGGCCGTGTCCTTGCTGTGTGAAATAAATGGGTACATGCCGTGTACCCAAAACAACACACCATGCAGTCCCTCCCTGCGTATGCGTTACTCTCAAGCCGTGCGTTGACCAGTCAACGGCCGTGTGCTGTGTTGGAGTCATGTCTTTGCCTTATGAAATAAATCGGTATACGTCGTGTACCCAATAATACACACCGTGTAGTCCCTCCCCGCGTATGTGTTACCCTCAAGCCGTGTGTTGACCAGTCGACTGCCACGTGCCGCGTTGAAGGCCGTGTTGGAAGCCGTGTGGTAACCGTGTGAAATGGCCAAGTACACACCGTTTACCATAAAGTACATGCCATGTACTTTTGTTTTTCTCGCCTATAAAAGGAGGGGTCCCATCCTCCTTTTCAACTCACCCCTATCCTCCCCATTCCTCTAAGTAGAGCTCTCCCAAGAGACTCTAAGGCTCCTTTTCTTCCATAACTTCTTCTTCCGAGCTCCGATTTATGATCTGTTAGTGGCCACGGGATCGTAACGACAAGGCCGAACATCTGATCTTGGATCTGTTGCCTTTAATTTGGCCTTTCCTTTCCAACTTCCACCTGAGGAGGTTTTTCCAGGACTCTATAGAAGTGACAGACACCGACAGATGTCTTCTAAAGTTGATCCAAGGGAGCGTTGTGATCAGAACCTGTTGAGGTAGGGATCTTCCTTCGTTTATCTAGATTGTTTATTATACGGGGTGGGTATTATCTTGTTTCCATTGGAAAAGGTTGCACCAATAAACAAAGATAATAACTGGTTAAAGAATGGGGACGGGGAAGTTGTTATGTTTATCTTTATATCCTGTGATATTATGTTGTGAATTGAATCAGATTCTACCTACTGAAAATTACAGTTGTTGGGGGCCTTTTCATATGCAATTAAATATTTCCCTATAGTTCTAGACCATATTTGTGGATGGAAACTTCATTGAATGTGGAAATTTGGTTAATCACATAAAGTTGGCTGTTTTAAAATCTGGAACCCTTGTGTGATCACCCCGGTTAAACAAAATGGAATAATGAACATGTGGGTGTTGGCTTGGATGTGTGGCATGTGATGGGGGTGTTTTGTGGGTTTTTTGGATCAGGCGAGCAGTAGGGCTGTGGTTGGCTTGTTTGTGGGTTGGTGTGAATACTATGTTAGTGATGGGCAGTGGGGCTGTGATAAATGGTATCAAGGGGTGATGATGTATGGTGTGGTTGGGGTTATGGTGGTTGGCAGTGGGGCTACAGGGATGGTCTTGAGAGTGAACGAACTATGGGTTGTGAATAATAAATAATAATTGGAAGAGTTAATGAATGGTGGTCATGGTAATGGAACGAGATTAATAATCAATGGGTTTCTTGGTTAATAAGAGGGTACTTTTTGTGCTTCTTGTGTTTTCCCAACTTGATTTGTGGATGGCAGGGATATGTTTCATGAACGATTGATATGGTTGGTTGCGGTTGGTTTCCCATTAGATAAGGAACTAAATAAACTAATTCTTCTGAAACATGAAAACATAAATGGGGTTGGGGTTGTTTGTTGTATGCATACTTCATAGTAGAAGTGTCAAGGCACGAGCTCAGTTCTCTGATTAGAATCCATAGGCTGGCCTGAGTGTTTGGTATATATATATATATATGTATCTGTATCTTTTGTGTTTTATCGCACCCCACCCATGTTGAGAACTTAGTGCCGAACACTACCATTTCATGGGAGAGGGTGTTTTCCCCTTAGTTACTAGCTCCTTCCTGCTCCTTCTTCCCTTGGCTGTGATGGCTTGAGGTGACCTTACACCTAAGACCCTTCAGGTAGGCTTTGATTGGGGTGGCTTTGGCCCAAGACTCTTCAGGCAGGTTTTACTGTTTCCCAAGAACCTTTGGGATGAGACCCAGGTGTGTGCGGGCGGGATACATGGTTTTGTGGCCCAGGTGTGTGCGGGCAGGATACACGGTTTTGAGGCCCAGGTGTGTGCGGGAAGGATTTGTGGTTTTTGAGGCCCAGGTGTGTGCAGGCGGGGAGAGTGTGGCAGCGTCAGGACGTTCGCCATTAGGAAGAGCAGGTAACTAATGGGAAATGGTGCGGGGTACCCAATACTCTTGTTCTTATATACTACTACTACCTGTTGTGATTGTTTTTTTGGTGAGTGTGGCTGGTGAGGTTGGGTGGATAGATTTCCCTGCTAGGGTTCTTCTGTTGATCTCACGGGACATTAGGATGTATCCCCACCTATGCACGAGAGATTTAGGTTTCCCTAATGAGTATACTTGTATGCTCACCCTACATTAACTTTCAGGTTTCTAGGAGGACTACCAGGGCTGTTCGGGACCCTACTAGTCAGGACAGTTGGAGTTGTTGCAGTTGCTGTACACTTGTTTCTTTTGGTATTGTACTTTTGTGCTTTCTTTTATTTGTACCTTGTTTCATAACTATTTAAACATGCATGTGGGAGTGTTTTGTTTTTATTTCTATACTCTTTTTCTTTTCCTTTTTTTGGTGGTTGACTTCTCCTATCGCCCAATCTTAAATAATAAAAAGTGTAATGCCTCCCATTTTTATGAAAACTCATACCCTTGGTGCTAGTCGCCACCCTGGGGCCTACTGGAGGAGGGACTCGGGGGACATTATCTCCCTTTCACCATTTTCAGCTCAGGAGGGGCATCTTTGGTGGGAGGGGTTCGTGACGGGTATATATATACATATATAAGTAAACACCAAATTCCAACCAATGTGTTATCAAACAAACATTCAACTCATAATATCATCAATTTTTTTTACCACCTATAAATGCATTTATTAACATATGCAATATACATTTTAAAAGAGGAAGAACCCTGATAAGTTACAATGGATTCACATTTCTTCTACGATTGACACCAATTAATTGCATTATTTAGTATCAATTATATTTAATCACACAAACATCATTTTATATCTAATTAACCACAATCATCTCATTAACAAAACCAACCTACATTACTGTAAACATTTATACAAAATTATTTATATGTTACATCACTACCCTATAAAATATCTTTAATGAAACATTACTAGACATATTGTAAAAGTTATTCAAATTCATCAATGGGATGAAGAGGCTTGGTATATTAACACATGTTACTTTAATGTCACATCACACATTGTACCCTAGATAGAGGGTAACACATTATGAATATTATCAATGGAAAGACTCCCAGAAATTATGAAAACAAGAACAACATCCCTTTTTCAATCTCAAACACCTAGATTAACATAGTAATAGAACTAACCCCAAAATCACAAACACATATCGCAACACATTACCAAATAAAATAATATTGTAGAATTCCATTATAATAAAACCACACCCATCACAATGCCATTATACAACCACATTTCATCCTATTTTCCAACCCAAACAAACCACATCAATCAGAATGATCAAAATTCCAAACATACCAAGGGATTTTTTTATACTTAGTAACAAATACTTTATTTAACTCATTAATTTCAATTAGGGGTTGTCACAAAAAAATGTACGATCCCGGGGAATCTGTTAATTACTTCAATTTAAATGTATAAATAATTTTTATATATAATAGTTAAATAATATAAAAAACAACATAAATTCCAAAAACCATCCTATGTGAAACAAATAACCCCAAAACCATGATTTTTAGTGGGTAGATAGCTTATAAAAATCACAAGAATCAATAAAATCAAACATAAAGCATGATCATGTGTCTATATTTTCTATCCCCAATATTTTTTATTTTATACCATTTAAATTATATTTATTAATCTAGAATAAACAATATTAGGAATTTTAGAAATCTATATATGCATCCCCCTTGATTCACAATTAAGAAGGATGACTGAAATACTAGTTAGAAGATGAATGATAGTCACTTCCTTATTGCACAAAAAATGGGGGTGTTTATACAGCATGTGACTCTAAAGGTATTCATGAAACATACCCAAGAAAACTCTTCAATGATGAATGCTTTGTGTACATTATTACTTAAGATAAATGGTATGGTATGAACTAAAGGTTAGGTAATTTTACATTAGGATGATCAGATCTGATTCTTTGGGAATTTAATATAGTTTATAAATTCCACTAAAGAGGATTTCACCAAGATCATGATGTTTTACCATTTCTAAGCAATCAAACCCTTAGTGAAATAATGATATAATTATATCATTATTAAATAACTAAAAAATCTATAAACAATGTCATTAATACCAATTCCCCTAAAAATCATAAAACTGGGAAAACCTGACAGTAATAGCCAAAATGGAAAACTATTGGAAAGTGGAACTATTGGATGTGATAGACCATTAGGCTGAATAAAATACTACTATAAGTGAGTCACCACAATTTGAGACATTTCCTTAGAGAGACTCTTATATACAAGTCACCGTCAGGGTGGAGTACCTCTTGGAACACAGAACTACCATAGGTGGAATCATCGATCGGGTGACCGCCATGGTCAGACATTTATAACAATCTACAACCATAGTGTGACACCATCAATGAAGAACCATGAAGCTGGGAAAGTGCTAGAAGGACACCACAAGTGTAAAAGACTGCTAGAAAGGTAATTCAAGGGTGATACAAAACCAGTGTGGCCACTCCAGTTTAAGAAAATTCTTGTGAGGCATTGTCAGGGTGAGGAACCACTAGTGGGGGCACCGCTATGCTAAGACATCAGTGGCATGAATCACTATTAGGATGAGGTACCATTGGAAAAATAAGTAAACTATGAGTTTTTTAAGGTGTTAAAAATAAAAAACATGATTTCTTAGGACACAAAAAAACACTATATTACCCACAATGTAATAAAATATAAGGGTATTGTCAATTACATCAGATAGATTTCAAACAATTCTACGCCTAGATAATTTAAATGTAACCTGAATGGAAGGAGTGGAAGGGTAAGAACAACCATCCCTCGATATACCTCTCATTAATCATTTCACACATTAACCACTTATACAAACAAAACAACTCAATTTTAAATTATAAATTACATTTTTTATAGAAAACTATAGTGGAATCCTTAATACCCAAGGAAACCCCCTCCAATATATGATAACGAGTCCATATCTTCGTGAATGCTGAAAAAACAACCCATATCACCCCGAAACACATTTTAAAAAACACAAAAAATCGCACAATCCAAACACACGAATTATTGAATTACATCATCCATGTTATTATATTTCCCACTCTGTGTTACTAAGAATTGACCTCATGTGGTTAATCAAATCATAGTTAAAACATCTCAATTAAGATTCATGTCCTCCACTTTCTATATGTTAGGACATTTTCACACAACACAAACCAAGGTTAAAACTCATCAAATAATCAACAGGGATCTATCATCACTTCATAATGAAAAATAGAAATATTAAAACTCAAAATAACTCCAGATACAGGGAACACATCTATGTCTCTCTCCATCAAAATTAATCTCTTCCAGACCACCATGCATCCACAACTAATGAAACAATGGAATGGTCCTTCAATGCAACACCTTCTCCTGATGAACCTAGATATCTATTACCGGCTCGAAAAATTCCACGCCAAACCCAAATCCAACTCTGCCTAGTCAATGACATGGGGGTTATTGTGAAGATACTAAAGAAGTAGTGTTATATGAATAGATCCCTGGATCCTCCCTAATTGAGGTGGAAATGATGACTGATACACCACCTCACCAACTCACTGAAATACGTACATGGTCCCAACAAACATGGGAGAAATATTAATCTCTGTTACAATATCCAACTTCAAAAATCTGATAAAAAAATTGTTCCAAAACCTGGAAAAATAATGTTCTACATCTACTATCGACATAAGACTTAATCTTGTCTTTCTATGTGTTAATCTTATCACGAGCAAGGTCAAGCTTCTCTATGACGCTCAGTACCACATCGGGACAATGAATGGATGTATCCCAAACCTCTGTCTAGAAAAATGGATTATGAAACGTTATCACATTCAAATCAACAAACGTGTCCATGCCAATGGAAGAGTGGTGTCTATTATTATAAACTAAATCCACCAAGGGAACATGTCATACCCTAGATTCAAACAGCCCAAGATGCTTCCTAATAGCATAACATCCAATGTATGGTAGTCTGTTCAATTATCCCATATGTCTGAGGGTTGAAAGTAGTGTTGAACCATACTTAAGATCCAAAAGCATGATTAAATCCCCTAAATACATTTGAGGGAAATAATGTTTCTTGAACTGAGACAATGGACCTCTAAACTTCCTGGAAAGAAAAAACATCATCTACATACATATTATTCATATCATCCAATATTCCTTACACTACGATCACTACGAAGTGGACTGATTTACCCAAATTATCCATGACCAACCAGAGTACATCACAACCACCCAGGGCTCTGGGTAACCCTATGACAAAATCAATTGAGATGTCATACCATTTCAACTCGGTCTCATCCATGGAATATAAAACTCCACCAGTAACATGGTGCTCTACTTTTACAAACTAGACAAAGATTTACTTTTTCACAAGCATTCCCACTAACCATTTCATCCCCGACAACCAAAACGACATCATCTTGCCATAGTAAATCCTAGATACACTAGGGTATTCTTCCTAAGTATATTTATAAATCAAAATATGAACATCCTAGTGCAATGCTACAACAACTAACAACTTCCAATGAAACATAATCTAGTTTCTACAGTCTTCTAAAATTCTATCTGAAGAATCGCCATGGATAACATGATCATGCATCAACTCTTACAATGAGTATCCCCATTTATAATCTTTCACCTAATGAATCATATATGATTTAACTATAATTTAAAATAAACAAAATTTACCACCATCCATTCTTGAATCTATGATCAATGATTCTGACTCCTCTATAGCTCTATATGATTCTCTAGATTACCAAACAAAACTCATTTTTGACTTTCTACACAAAACAACGACAAAAAATTACCCATTCATGAGGTGTATTAGATATCAATATCATATTAATAAATATACTACATCCATATCTATTTTTGTAGATTTGGTTCCTACTTGAAATGATATAACACACAATCTTTTGATCTATGAAGAACATAAAATACTCCCCAATGAGGAAATATCGCCACCATATCAGTTCAGTCACTATTACTACTATCGCCAAATAATTGGTTTAATAATAGTAATTAGGGGGATGTGACTGAAAATACCCAAAATTGATAACTACTCATTTATTCATCAACATACATCTCAAATAATAATGTTAATCTTAACAAAAAAACACAAAAATCACTATTCATATAGATATCAGAGCACAAGATAACTAAAAAACATTACCTTCAGGTAACCAAACACTTACTAATAGTGAAAACTCCACAAAAATACATGGTATTTAAATTTCAAATTATTAAATGGGGATTATAATCAAGATAAATGTTTCCCAAATGTCCATTAATATCCTATGATACTAAGGATACAGTGGAAATCTTTAAAATTTATGGGTGCTTTCCAGGAGACTAATAATTCAAAAATTTATGGGTCTACTACCACACCATACCAAGACACCTCATTAATGAGTAAATGAACCTCATTTGTCCAAAACAACTATTTGGACAACATTTTATAGTGCTGGTGTCCTAGAAGAACCTTGAAGATAGTTTTTAGATGCTCGGCATGATAATCCAATGAAATCAAGTAAATAAATATGTCATTGATGAATAAGATAATGAACCGGTCCATGAACTCATGGATGATAGAGTTCATAATCCCCATGAGCATGGATGGTAAATTCATAACACCAAATGGATTTAATACACAGTCGATGTTCCCATATCTGCATATGAAGGCTATAATTGAGATGTCACCCTCCATCACCCAAAACTAGTGATATCTAGAAAACAGATCATTCTTATAAATCAAAATCTCCAATATATGTTGGTTTAAGATACCATTAATTCTCATAAGAGGGTAACGATTTTTTACTATCACTTTATTTAGAATTTGATAGTCTATGAACAACATCAGACAACTATATGCCTTATTTGAAAATAAACACTTGAGCACACCATGGTCGAACACTAGGTTTGATAGCACACTTATGCATGAGATCACATATTTTATTCTTCAACCCCCATAACTAAAAAGGTGATAAATAATACAGATTCATCAAATAGGTGAAGCACCACGATACAAGTCAATCTTGAACTAAACATCACGTCGATTGAGAATCACCACAACCTCCTTAGGGAAAACATCTAGGACCTCCCAACACACCCAATTATCGACTACCACATTATAATCCACTTATTTCACAAGTATATTAGACAACATGGAACTAATGGGCTCATTACATCAACTTCCCACCTAAAAACACAACTAACCAAAAAAGAAAACATGTTGATTGTCTACATATGAAAACATGACTTTTCTCTTGAAGTAGTCTATAACAGCACATATATAATACAAATATTTGATTTTGATGATGAAATTTTATAGATTCATTTGTATCCAGAAGAGATACCCCTGGGGATAATGCATGCCTTTCATTATTCTACACCCCATGCAAATATCAAACAAGTCACACATACCTCTTACTAGAATTATCAACCCCAAAGTAATTGGATGACACCATAAAACTTCTTCCAGGTCATGGGATAGAATGGGTGAAACCAAGGGGTGAGAATATACTAAATCAAACAAGGAAAAAAATGTACTAAACATATTGATTATAAACCTAAAGATATGCAACCCCTAGGGAACTGCTGCATCCAATATGACACTGACCATATCCTTGTCATCTTCATTTATGTTTCCAACTACCTCCATGGACTATAAATGTTAATAGAATCAAGAGGCAAGATACACCCTATGGTCCACTTCTACACCCTCCACATACATTCTGTAGAGGAAAATCCAACATCCCATGTTTCTAAAATGGTCTCACATGAAACTTCTACTAATGTTGGAAAATTACATTTCACCGCCACATGATTGAGCTTATGAAACTATTAGTAACTAGATCTAGAGTTGACCAAGGAATGATAAATGACACACTCTTGTGTAAATCTCCAATGAAAAGGATGGAAACCTATGCCACCAAATGGCCGGAAATGAAGCTGCTGAGGTCGACTCCCTATATGTTGAAACTGTAAAGGACATAACACCTTACTTTTTCCACTAAAAATTAATCCTCCTAATAAACTATTGAATATCCCCTATCATAGTAGAGAACCTTTCATGTGCATAAAATCAATCACATATGTCTTCATCTGAACTTCTATATACATCAATAATATAAAATGAGTATCTTCATGATGGATTGAATGACGGTGGGCAACCTCAAGACTACTCGCACGAGACTCCTCATACGTAGAATTCTATGGGAAAAAAATAGAAGGTACATGAACATGATTCACATATCATACAATGACTTTATACCATGTTGATGGTATTGTATCTCCAACATCTTCTCATATTTTATGCTTGATGAATTGAACTTTCCCGAAAACTCCTTATGGATTTCAAACCAAAAAACGACATCATCTTTCCACTCCCCAGATATAGTGCCCATCACAGACACACAAATTACTACATATTAATTACTTACAATTGTACCCAGTACTCTATCGGAGCCAAGATCAATCTAAAAGCAATTTCATGATCCTCCAATTATATTTGTATCTCCATATTTAAATAGTGACCTCATGCATCACTGAATCTTGCCACTGGAAGGCATGAAATGTATTATTCCATTGTTCATCCTCTTCAACTCGATCAATCTTATTTTGATCTATTAGATAATCATAACAATCCTCTACATTCTATGTCACATGTGGATGATAGAAAAGAAAAAATATATGAGAAAAAAATGGATTTACTAAGCATGAAAAATATCAAATCTTCATTATGATTTATTTTATTTATTTTATCCATTATAATCATCCAAAAAAATCTACTTAAATCAAGACCTCTAGTAATTATGATTCATGTACCAAATCTTGATTTTTACCAGACATGTTGGTCCATATCACATGGATGGTCAATACATTTAGTGTTCATGCACTAGATCATGGGGACACTAAAATCTAGCATCATAGGCGGTATCCATGATCTATGGCATACACCAAGGTAAACTGGAACTGTTTTAATACATCATCATGCAATAATTGATATGCCTAACTCGAAACACAATATTATCTCACAACAATTGGCCTTTGATAACACTCTTTCATGACCCCATCCCTCCTAAGATACACTTCAAAGTTAAAAAATGAAGTATAGAAGAAAATTACCTCATTTCCCACCACTAGTAGGGCTCAGGTTGGCGACTACCACCAATGGTGTACAAATATCAAAATATGGGAGGCATTAACATTTTATGAATCAATATTGAGAGATTAAATGATTAATGTACAAAAAAATTACACAATAAAAAATAGAAATAAAAAACCATCCCACATGAATGAAAATGTATAACTGAGATAGATACAATATGTCTCGAATGTAAAATACCCAAAATCAAATCAAAGTAAAAAAAACAACTATCCAATGGCCTGACCTAGTAAGACCCAAAATTCTTGAATTAATCCTCAATGAAACCTAAAATATGTTTTATATATGTAGGGTGATAATACATGTATGCTCTGTAGGAAATCCAATGTCTCTAATTCAGATATGAAAAAAGTATTCTAATTCCCCTATGAGAAAACAATAGAAACAACCAACACCTATCATGTTATACTATCCAAACCCAACATCATCAAGGAAAACTCACCAATTATTTCAAATTATGAAATATAATATGTTAATAACCACGTCGATAATATGGTACCCCACACCACATTCCAACAACTATGACTCCCTCACCCAATGCTGTACGTCCAAGAACTCCCAACCCTTCAGTATAACAAATCACATCCTAGCCTATAACATCCTAAATATGTATAGAATAATAATATTTAATTTTTAATAATATTTATGAATTTGATATGATATTTTCCTTATAGGGTCTCAATGTTCAATACCATACCCAACACACAAAAATGGGTTTTTCTAAAAACAAACATTGTACCCATGATTGTGTTATACGGAAAAATAATATGTTGTAATTTTATTATTTCAAATGGAAGTTGTTCCTTGTAATGGTATTACATTAAATAAACATTACTAACTATATTATATTTACAACTGTTTGTTAAATTTATTTACTTTTTCTATTAAAATTTAGCGGCTTAAAATTTGAATAAATCCAATTTTAAGCATAAATACTCTATTATTTTTTAAAAGGTAGTTTTATAGACATTTAATGGAAACCCATTTTAATTATTGTTTTTATCACTTGTATATTTTAATTTTTAATATATAAACCTAATATTTGGAAATGGGACATCAAAATTTACCTCGGTTAAATTTTAGGTATTTTTCTGATAAAATTTACTCTCAATGACTTGTCAAAAGTAATGCATTTTAATTGAAAATTGATTTTTCATATAATTTATTAATATTTGTTAGAATATACTATAACATAGTTTTATGGTATAGTTATAGAATTGATTTATCATTTAATACAATTTTTTCCATTGGATGTATCTTCAAATTTAACTTCTATATAATCACATATAAATCTTCTTATGGTTTTTACTTGTAAAAACATGTTTCATAAATCAATCCACAAGATTATCAATAAATAAAATTTTGTCACATTTTTTATTTTAATTTTCAAAAATGGACATAATTGGATGTAATAAATTTGAAAAATGTGACCTAATAAGAGAAAAATAAATTTTTTAATATTAATATTATTATGTTTTTTACCATGGATAAATAGTAAATCAGGTAAATAAGGGTTAAAATAATATGATGCTAATATAAAACTACCATAAAAATTATCCAAACCATATAGGATGAGTTATGGACGACCAATAAAATCCATGGATAAAACATTTTTCCTTTGTAATCCACTTGGTTGTGATTAGAAAATTTAGAATATTTAATTTAATGAAATGGAAATAATATCATAAACATTTCTGTTCTTAATAAAAAAATTAATATGGGGTTATACAAGTGATAAATTTGATTATAAATATTAATTATAAAGACAAAAATATTACCAACATCATTTTATTTTATTTTAAAATTTTACACATTATATAATTAAATTTTATTATGACACAATGATAATGTAAAATTTAATTTATTTAAAGAATAATAAAATAAATGATAATAATATTATTACAATAAATATAATTTGAACTAATTGATGTCATAAGAGAAATTTATATTTTATTATGGCATATTATTTTTCTATGTTATTTATTTAGTAGATTCATGGTCTATTTTTTTATTTAATTTAAATTCCATGAAATGAATGTAGTTAAAACTGACATGTTGATATTTTATAAATCAAATATTTTATTTAATTATTTAAAAGTCATAAAAATATTTAAAATATATAAATTGAATATGATAATATCAAAACGTTCATTAATTATCCCATTATTGGAAATTGACCACATCTATGTAAAATATATAGCCACTTATTATTTATGATGTTGTTACAACAATTAAAATTAAAAGAGAATAATTAATGGTAAATAGAAAATATAATGTTTAAAATAAAATCAATAAATCTATAAATATTATTTTAAAATTTTATTTATAACAATAATCTTCTCATATACTATATGAATTATTTTTGGCCATTTTGATCAGAAATTAATTTTATATTTTTCATAATTTCATTGTTTCCCCTCCCCTGTTCTATTAAAAGGAACTCATCCCTCTATATTACTAACACATCCAAAGCCTATTGGTTCATAAATTATCCTAAAAATCTATTCCTATAATCCCTCCTCACTTTCTAGAATCCTTAAATTAGGATGAATGACCACTTTAGATGTGTTAATGTGTTCTTCAATGGTGATCAACTGAAGAAGATGTATCGTTTTCTTTAAGTATTTTGATTTCAGTTAATATGCCACTTCCTTAAAATATCCTACAAAAATTATTAGAAAATATATTCATTATGTAAGTATTTTAATATTTTATAATGTTAACATAATAACAAAAATCCATATCCACTTATATTAAATGGTTAATGAATTAATCATTCATTTGTACAAGTAAACTATCACCTCCACGAATAGAGGAAATTCGTTTTCCATAAATTTATCTCATGAATGGTTATACTAATGGAATTAATATTCATATCTGATACTAATTACATATTAATAATTATAATATAATTTTATATCTATTATATTCTTACTTTCATAAGTATAGAAATGATAAAGTTTTTTGCGCGTACGTGTATACTATCACTTACATAAACCGATGTGATTCGTTTTTATTCATTATATAACATGGATAATATATATATAATAATTAAATGATTAATATTTTAATAATAAATATATTATTAGTTAATTATAAAATAACAATTACCTTACTCCGGTAATGATCAATGTAAAATGAATATGTTACTCATTTGTACTAACGACTTACCATCTCAATGAATATAACATTGTTCATATTTCATAAGAACTCTTCATAGTTGGAATTAAATGTTATATTTATATATAAAATTTATAATAATATCAAGAATAATATTATTTATATGATGGACTTATATCCACATGGACTCATGACATCAAAACATGTTCATTTTGATTCATGTACCAAATACCATCCAAACATCCAACATAAACTTATATAATTATGTAATTTTTATAACATGAAAATAAGTTATATAAATGAAATAATAAAATTTCATAAAGTACTAATGATATTATAAATTATCCTAATGTAATAATTTTGGATGAACAAGGAACATATGTGACAAGTCAATCTTATGGAAAGGGAAATCATCTTAATCATCTTTCATTGAGGCATTTGTTGAAAATAAACACCACCTTTTTTATATGGTGTGTAATTTAACCCGTTGAAAATTAATTTCATTAAAAGATTATCAATTGTTTTTATTAATCAATTTACTAAAATAAAAAAGTACTTTTTAAATATACATGGAAGAACATCTTTTCCACCACTATGAAAACAATTTGGTATTTAGCTACCTCAGCATTCCAAATAAAATTAAAAGTAAAATAAATTCCATATTTCATTTTCATGTATTTTATCATTAAAATTGGTTTTCAAATTGGATTTACTATTTAAAAATTTTGAAATGATTTCTTGTGACATCAAATGATATTTTAGGAGTGAAATGTTGATAATTGAAATAATTTATGTGATATGATTATATAATTGTACTTGGATATTTGAAAGGTGGTTACGTGAAACAAAAATGATAGGAGGATACATGATAAACCAATTATGGGTGGGTGTTTGATAATCCAAGGATGAGTGGTTTTGTTTTAACATAAAATTAATTGTGTATGGAATTCTTCGATACGTCTTTTCCATTTTTCAAGGTGATATGTGTGGATGTTGACCATATGGTCATTCCATTTCAGTATTATTATGTCCCACGTTACTATTATATGTTATAAGTACTTTATATTTATTTTATGGTAATATTATTATTATAAAAACTGTAATAAATGATCTTATATTAATTAAAGAGTATTTACTACTATAAAAAGGAGACATGTAATACATTATAATAAATTATTAATGGTTTACATGTTTTCTCAAGACTAATAGTTATAGTTATTTGTATATCCCTTAATGATATTTTTATGTTCATCCCATGTTAAAAATGTTTTAATAGTAATTAAAGAAATATAGAGTCAAGGATGGGATGAAGGAAATGTTATGATGTTTAAACATTAAAGGAAACCACGTTTCTTATTAAAAGTATTTGTTTTATGAAAAATAGATAATGAGTATAAGTGAGTAAATTGTAATCATTATATTGTTATGTATGATTTATTAACTAATTATCTAAATTTATTAATACTAAAATATAATCAATATGAATAAAAATGAAATTACTGACTTAAATCATGATTATTTTATGTACAATGATGGGGCCTTTTAGTTGGTATCAGAGGTAGGAGTGAATAACATTACAAGTTAGAATAATGTTAATATAATATCAATAAATTATATTTAATTTGTGGTGAAATTGAAATAAAATAGTATTTGAATATTACCATGTTGTTTGACCTGTGATTTCTTCATTCAGAATTGTTTTCCACAGATGAAACATAACAACTATAGTGTGAAATCATATAAGGGAAAAAAACTCTTGAATCAGAATCCTTATATGGTTGGAATCAGAACAGAACAGTTTATTATAGTCATGTATCATTTTACTATGGATATAAATTGTGTTTGTTTCTATGCAAAAGATCAACTAGATCAATAAAATATGAATATGATGGTAGTTGATCATTTCATAAGGTGACATCCCCCATCAATCAAAGGATAATCTAACCATTTTCAAGATAAAGGATGGATTAATGCAATTGAAGCATTTATTAATTTAATTAGGTGTTCATCAAATCAAAAATATATTATTTCTATTTATCATTTAGAGGGAGAATTCGATCAGTAGAGGAAAATGACTAAAAATATCAAAAGATATAAAGAGATTGATGACATGGAATGGGATGAATTTATGAATTTCTTTTTTGAGTAAAATTTTTCCTAACGCTGTTCAATATAAGATGGAAATGAAATTCATAAAATTTCTAAAAAATGTGGATGATTATATAGCTACAAATAAATAAAATTATACACTTTTTTCAAGGTATATCGCAAATTTTATCTGAGATATTGACTGTATGAAAAATAATGATTATATAGGATTGAAGCTAAAATATCAAAGTGCATTAGATTCTCATGAGTTATAATTATTTGAGAAAAATATATTCTATAATAAAAAGGTATAAATGTAATTACCTAATGATCATGTGAACTATGAGTTCCTGGAAAATAGGTGATTTCGTTTTTAGTCAATGGGAATGGATTCATCATAGATGTTTGGAGGTAAGAAAACTAGATTTCCATCTTGTGAGAAGTGTGGTAAAATGTATCCTGGAGAATGTCTCTAAAAGGATGGGATGTGTTTCTAATGTGGTATGAATGGTCATATTTATAATGACTATAAGGGTGTTGATCATGGATGAAATGAAAAGTTGGTGGTAAGATGTTTTACTTGCAATGAGTTATAAAATTATGCCAATTTGTGTCCAAAGATGATAACACCGGGGGGGGGGGGACCTACAATATCCAAAGCATAAGGGTATTGAAAAATCATGTTCTACTACTATTGTTGTTGTGGGGCCATCAAATGAATTGGTGATAGGTATGTTATAGGTTTTCTCATAATATTCCAAATACATTATCTTACTATGGATCATAACATTCAATCATTTCCAATAGCATTGCAAGTAAATTGGGAATTACACCTCATGAATGTGATATAATTTTTTTGGGTAAAAAATTTTGGTTGATGAATTAAAAGACATAAATATTTATTTGAATATTTATAATATCATTACTAATATGGTCATTCTTGTAAATATTTTTCAACTTCCCATAATGAAATTTCATATCATTTTGGACATACATTTTCATTCAATTTAACATGATAAATTAGATTTCAAAGATAGGAAGGTTTTCTTAAATATATTAATACCATTGATAACTTCCCATAAATAAAACATATTGATTATAGAAGGTAGTTAATGTTATCCTGATCATGTTGTTGAGAATAATGAAATTTGTTTGATTAGTGAAATTCCACTAGTGAAAGAATTCACATATGTTTTTACTGATGAATTGTATGGTATTTTTCTTAATAGGGAGGTTGAAATTACTATTGATTTTGTGACTGATGCATAGATTATTTCTCATCCCACTTAACTAATGACTGATGTAGAATATTTGGATTTGGAAAAACTGTTTCAGGAATTTCTGGATAATGTATCCATTCTAACTAGCACTTCACCATGGGGTGAACCTATATTATTTGTGAAAAATAAAGATGGTGCAATGAGAATTTATATTTATTATATATCCTAGAATAAAACCTTTATTAAGTCCATGTATCCTTTTCCTCAAATCATTTATTTTTTTCAAATACATCGAGGAGCTCAGAAAATTTAAATGCTTGATTTGAGGTCTGGGTACCATTAGGTGGAGGTGAAGTAGTATGTCATTCCAACAACAAAATTATAAATGAACTATAAGATATATGAGTTTTTATTACATCCATTAGTGTAATCTAATACCCACACCATATTTATGAATCTATTGAAAGTTTTCTCTCATCCGTTTTGGATCAGTTTTTAGTTGTGCTTAGAGATGATAGTTAGGTATATTCCAAATATTAGGAGGAACATGAATGTCACAAAATGATTGTTTTTCAACCCTTAATAGAATAGATTCATTATCTAATCTTTAGTATGAATTAATTTTGGTTTCAAAAAAAGTATTTACCTGGTTATATTGTTTCAAAATTTGTAGTTACTGTGGAAACTTCTACAACAAAGATTTTCAAAGAGTTACCATGGCCAAAACATTTCATAGATATTCAAAGTTTTCATGGATTTATCGGGTTATTACTAAAGTTTTTCTGAAACATTAACTCAGCTATCTAGACCAATAACTAAGATAACACATATTGGAGTTTTTTTCATCTTGAAAAAAATATGATATGATTGTTTTCAGCAAGTGAATTGATTATTAGTAAATGTTCCATTTTTTATCTGACTTCCAGGAATGTTTTTTATTCTATATACAATAATTCTTCATTTAATGGAAATAGTTGTTTTCTATTTCTGAATTATAATATCATTTCTTATACATTATATCAATTGAAACCTCATGAGTCAAATTAACATATAGATGATTTAAAATTAGATGTTGTTGTTTTTTTGTTAAAAATGTAGAGGAATCATTTGTATGGAATAATGTGTGAAATATATTCTGATTATAAAAGTATGATGTATATATTCTCTCAAAATAATTGAATATGAGACAATGGATGTGGATGGAATTAATAAAGGATTATAATTTCACAATTTATTATCATGTAAGATAATTAAATAATGTGGCTGATTCATTGATTAAAAAAATTTGTTCAATATCATTCATGGTATATTTGGAACTCCATCCTTTTGGTTTTGATTTAATGAATTTTGGATTAGATGTTGTGGGTATAGAAAATTCCACTTTTTGTTTCAGGTGGCAATGAAATCATCTCTATCTAACCGAATAATATAAGAAAATAAAGAGGACAATGAGTTGCAGAAAAAGATATAATTGGTTTAAAAGGGTATCTTAACAGAATTTAACATTGATAAGTTTGTGTTTTGATGTTTGGAAAGTGATTATTTGCGTATTATGATACACAATTTATTAATATTTTATTATGTGAAGATTACAGTTAATCCATTTCAATTATTCCTCGATGAGTTATGATCTTCCGAGACCTACATAAGTATTACTGGTGGGATAGAATGAAATGTGAAATTTCTAACTTTAGCTTGAGATTTTTTATATCCAACCGGTTAAAATAGAACAAAAATTACTGAAAGGGATGCCTTAGTATTTTATAATTCTTCACTGTAAATGGGATAATATATCCATGTATTTCATAGCGGGATTACCAAATAATTCTCAAGGTAATATTGTGATTTGTGTTATTTTTTATCGACATAATAAATCATCTCATTTTCTTCCTATACATGATATAATACCTCTAATTGAAAATTCTTGGTATTATATTAATGATATATTCAGGTTACATGGGGTTCCTCTCTAAATTTTATTTTATTTTGATCCACAACTCACTTTATCTTTTTTAAAGTACTTAATAAGACGTTATGTATTGAATTAATTTTAATTACATCTTTTCATCGATTATCAGATGGGAATCCAAAACAAAAAATTCAGATGTTGGAGGATTTTCTACAAGGATATTCTATCTATAACCGGTAAATCAGGGATCAACATCATTATTTGTTTGATTATTCTTATAATAATAGTTTTCATTTGAGAATAGATATTGATCCATTTTTTCATTATAGGGAAGGCGGTGTTGAACTCTAGATTTTTGGGATGATGTGGGTGAAGGGATTTGGATGGAACAAGAATTGGTTAAAGAAATGGTAGAAAAATATCAGTTTAATTAGAAACTCTTCAAGACAGCTTAGAGTAGGAAAAATAGTTATACAGATAACCATAGATATATCTTACATTTGAGGTAGGCATTCATGTATTTTTAAATGTTTCTATATGGAAATGTGTGATGCATTATGGTAAGAAAGGGAAGCTGATTCAAGGATCGTTGGACACTATGAAATCCTAGAAAAAGATGAATCAGTTTTTTACAAAGTGGATTTAGTTCCAATTTTATCTAGGTAACCATTTTTTTATGTTTCAATGTTATGAATGTATATGCTGGATCCATCTCATGTTATGAGTCTTGATGTTTTTCAGTTAGAAAATAATCTTTCTTATGAGGAACAAAATGTCAATATTTTTAACCGTAGAGAGAAAGTGTGGATGAATTAGGTGATTCTCTATGTCATGGTTTTTTGAAATAACTTGATGGATGAATAGGAAACATGGGAATCTGAAAATTATTTGAGGGATAAATACCCCCCACTTATTTGATAAGTAAATTAAATTGTGGGGACACAATTTCCAAAAGGGGGAAAGGATGTAATGACCGACATATTTATAGAATTAATTTTTTAATATTTGTTACTATTTATGAATAGGATAGTAATTTTCCCCTAACAGGACAATATTTTTGATAGGATACCCATAACATAATTGTGGGTTTCACTGTAATCTTTCACTGTAGACAATATTGAGTTATACCTAAAAATTATGATATAATATTATTATTTTAAATTGTAGTTATCGCTTATCCATTGTAATGGCCAAAATGAAGAGAACTAATTATATTATATTTAAAAAAGTTTATGAAATGTTTGTACTTTATCCTAATATATTTTATAGTCTCAAATAGAAAATTAATCCAATATGAATCATAAATAACGAAACATACTTTTAGAAGGTAGTATTACAACTATTTTATAGAGTAACCATTTCAAATCTAGTTTTAGTCACATTTATACGACCCATTTGTTAATAAATAATTTTTTTCTCTGAACAGGGACATGAAAATAAAAATTGGTTGATTTTTTTTTGTTTTTCGTATAATATACATGTTTTATAGAATTGTGAAAAATACTGCATTTTAATTCAAAACATCCTATTCATTTAATTTTATATATTTTTAGATATTCCGTTAACATGATATTAAAGTATAATATGATAAATTTTTAATATAATAAAATTTGGGTCATTGGATGTAATTTTATATTTAAATTGGATATAAACACATGTCAATATTTTTATTGTTTTTATTTTTTGACAACATATTTCCCCAATCTGTCAATAGGATTAACATTACATTTAAGGTATTCTCATTTGTGATTGGAATTTTAAAATATCTACATAAATGGTTGTAATTAGTATGTATATTGTGATCTAATAGGATAAAAAATATTGAATAATTACTTGATTATTTTATATACCATAGATTAAGGGTAGATCGTGTAAATAAGGGTTATAATAATAATAATATAATAATATATAACTACCAAAAAACTTTTCCCAATATTATTGTATGATTTATGGACATCCAAATCCATCCCTGTGCAGAACGTTTGGCATTTAGAAGCCTCTAGAGTGTGATTAAGACATTTATAACATTTAATTTATTATAAAGGAAAAAATATTAGAAACATGTGTCTTCTTACTATTTTTTTTAATATGGAGTTATTTAAGTGATCACATAAACAATAAATAGTCATTAAAACATTGATATATTACCTACATTTTGGTATTTTACTTATAATTTTTATATATCAAATAATTTAATTTAATTATTAAAAATTATGATACGATAATAGATTTATTAACAGAATAATCAATTAAATGATAATAATAATATTAAAATAAATATAAGTTGAACTAATGGATCAAATATTTGAATTTTATAGGCAACAATGACATATAATAAGTCCATAAAATGTTTTTATTTTCGATTTTATCTCCCTATTTTGATTTTATTTAACTTCCATGAAGTGAATATCGTCAAAATTGACAATATTAATATTTTATAGAATTACTATTTTATTAAATGCTTTAAAAATCATAAAACTATTTTAAAATTACAAATTCTATATGATAAGGTCAACATATTATTTAGTTATCCTTTTATTTTCAACTAACCCCATATAAGTAATATTGATATCCTATAAATATCTAAATGATGTTACCATAATTAAAATTAAAAGATAATAATTAAGGTTAAACAAAAATGATAAGGTCAAAATATAGTCAATATATATATAAAAAATATTGGTCTTGAGGATTTACAAAAATTATCATATAATCATTTATATATATGAGTTTTGGATTTTTTGGAATCGAAATAACTTTTTTATTAATTTAATTACATTAATAATTCCAAGGGTGCCCCTCTATTTACTATACAAAGGCACCCATTCCTTTAAATTAATCAGACATCGAAAGATATTTGGATTGTCCATGATATTCCAAAAACCCATCCCTCAATCCCTAAAAACATTATTTATGCCTTATTTTAGTCATAACACCCTCTTTATAGGTGTTAAGTATTTCTTCAAATGTGATCAACTGAATTGGAGGTATAGTTTTTTTATATTTCTTTTTCATTTCCTCTTCCACTTCCTTCAACAATATACGAACACTGATGAGATAATAACTCAAGAATCCTGAATATAATGATGTTCTATTATGTGAATATAATCACCTATATCAATCTCCAGATCAATCTAATGATAATGTAATTAATCTTCTGTGCATATGTGTGAACTATCACCACCACAAACCGATGTAATTTGTATTTCATAACTGTCTATCATGAATAATTATAATAATAGAATTAATAATCATATGTGATATTCATGACATATTAATCATTATAAAATAACAATATATCAAATATTTTCTTACTTCTATTCGTATAAAAATAATATCGGCATTCAGGTGTATGTGTGAGCTATAACCTCCAGCAAGCGATGTGATTCTTTTATATTCATTATATTACTTTTTTAATGTATATATGTATATTTAAATGAAAATATTATATTAAATATTATATGGTCATTATGAAATTATAATATATTAAATACCATACTTCCATAATGATCAATGAAAAATATATACAATACTCATACCTTTGTACGTCATACTGTCTCTAGGAATACAACATAGTTTATTTTTCATAACCACACATCATGGTTTTATTTAAATGAAAAATTTATGTAAAAATGATAATAATGTAATGAATATAATTATGGAGATGATGGAATTAATACCACATGGACTAGTGACATCAAACCTTGTTCATTTTCAACTAAAGTACCATATAAAAACAAAACATCTGATATGAACATAAATTGTTATGTATTTTTTATAACATTTTAATAAGTAATATAAAAGAAATAATAAACTTTAAAATGTTTCACATTCAAGTATAAATTAACGTTAGTTTATTATTTTGGATGAAAAAGGAACATAGGTGATGAATCAAACATCATGAAAGGGACTTTGTCTCAATATCCATTCGTTGAGGGATATTTTGATAAATTACACCGACTTATTTTTTATGTTGTATAACTAATTCCTTTCAAATTTAATTTTAAAAAATTTACATTTAAAAGATTTTTTTTCTACGAAGAGTTTTACTTAATGTAAAAAATGATTTTTTAACATATACAAAGATAATGACTTTTCTACTATAGTGACCATTATTTGGTATTTGCCTTCCTCTTGAAGAAAAATTGTTTTTAAAATAAAAATAAATAACATACTCTATTTTCATGTAGTTCTGTATTGAAAATGGATTTGATAGTACATTTACTATTCCAATATGTTAATATTATTTCATTTAATGTAAAATGAAATTTAATTAGTGAAATGCCCAAAATATCAATATTTCATGTGATATGATTTTATAATGGTACTTGGACATTTTACGGGGGTTGCGTGATACACAAAAGATAGGTTGTTATTTTATAAACCCAATATAGGTTGTACTGTGATATACCATGTATGGGTGGTTACATTATATCATCCAATGGATTTTGGTATGGATGTAGGCATTATGGTTATTCCATTTATAAGAAGTATATGTGTGGATGTAGACCATATGGTTATTCCATTTATGAATGATTATGTCTAAAGTTAACTATATATGTTATATGTGATTCAAATGAGTTTTATGGTAATCTTATGATTACAAAAAAATGTATAAAATGAACTTATATTCAGTGAATAGTAATTACTACTTCCTAAAGGTAGACACTATTATTTTGAAAATGTATTCATCGTTTAAATGATTTCTCCAGACTGATAGTCTTCCTTCTTTGTGAATCCCTTAATGATATTTTTTATTCTCACCCGATGATTGAATTGTTTTTCATAGTACTTAAATAATAATAGTGTCGAGGATGGGATCATAGAAATGTTATGATGTGAAAACATTAAATGAATTCCGATTTATTTTTACGTGTTTTTGTTCTATGAAAAAAATGGATAGTGATTAAAAGTTTCTAATTTCTAATAATTAGGATCATATGTATGAGTTATGACCTAATTATCTAAATCCCTAAAACTATAAAGATCCTAGATGTGAATTAATGAAAAATTATTGATTTATATAGGGATTATGTAATGTATAAGGTAGGGGAGTTATATGCCCACACAAACCTAGTCCTCACAACACATCCTACCCTAAAAATCATGCGCCTGACAACCCAACTCATCACATGACAACCTAAACTCATCCAAAAGGCATATGAAAAAACAATCCACCTTGAGCACAATCACCCAGGCTATCACATCCCACCTGAAGACACCCAGACCTCAAACCTCCTTTCCTAAAAGAGAATTTTTCTATCAAAACCACCATCTAAAGTACCAAAAGAACATTGACCATAAAATCCAATTCAATACATACCTCTCTTAGAAGAGAGAGGTAAAAAGATAAAGTACCCAACCATTTTTGCGCCTCAGTGGATGTTGAAAAAAGACACCCTGTTTGATGATGTGTGTGTTTGGTACATAGTTCTAAACATGGGTAGTGTTATTATATTAATCATAATAATATATAAGTAAATATATAGTTCAAACCACTCAAGCCCAACCTATGGGTTCGAAAAGAAACAACCAAGTCACAATATTGTCAATTTTCTTACAACAAATAAATGAATTACATTATATCTACAACATTTAATTTATAAGGTGATAATCCATGATAAGTTAAGGAGGATTCACATTTCCTCTATGTTTAACACCCCTCATATCATCATTTAGTATCAACCATATTTAATCCAACAATAATAATTTAGTTTTTCATTAACCACATTATTATCACAAACCAAACCAACCCATGTATCCCAAAACTTGTTGAAAAATTATTTATATATTTCATCACTACCTAGGTAACTATCAAGCAGGACGCGTAACAGGTAATGCATCAATAGTTATTCCCAGCCATCTATGGGAAGAAGAGGGTTGGAAAATTAAATCACATCCCATTAAAGAAAAATTGTTTCATAGCACCTAGATAATGGGTTAAGAATTCTTCATGTTATCAATGGAAATACTATAGATAATTACCTAGAATAATAGTACTTCCCTTTTTCATACTAATCCAATGTGATCATCACATTAACAGAACCAACCCCTAACTCTCAAGCACATCTAGTAACACATTATAACATAACCAAATTCTACAGCCTGACTACATAATAACACCACACCCATCAAATCCTTACTGTAGAACTACATCTCACCCACTAACCCCACACAAATAATACTCATTAATCAAAAAAATTAATTCACCTCTCGTACCATGATAAAAATAAATTTTCAGATTTAATAAGTTATACATTATTTAATACAACATGTTAATTTAGTAATTTTAATGATATCTATATGATCATGGTGAATCTATTTATTCTATTAATATATATAGTTAAACCGATTTTATATATAATAATTAAATAATAAAAAAACAAAATGCATTCAACAAACCATCTAGTGAAAAAAAGGAAAGTATATATATTCCCATACTGCATGGTGTACATTTAAGAGTGACGAAAGAAAACCTACCAAAAATAAGCACTATTGGAACTTCCTAGTTGGACCAAAAATCGGTGCACACAAACAGTTGGTGACTTTCATGGCAGTCCCAAACCAAAATATTGAAAACACTCCAAGGATGATAAATATAAGGACATCGAGTCTCAAGAGAAAGAAGAGGATATAGACGAAGGGCATGGTATCTCAACATTAAGAAGGCCCGATCTGATTTTAAGGGAATTAGATATAGTTTAATATTTCGATTAATGGTGGATTTGACCAAGACTATGATGTTCAACGTTTTCAAAACCTCCATAACATTTATGATATGATGATATAATTAAAAAATATTAAAAG
Organism: Viscum album; assembly: GCA_963277665.1. Taxonomy (NCBI): domain Eukaryota; kingdom Viridiplantae; phylum Streptophyta; class Magnoliopsida; order Santalales; family Viscaceae; genus Viscum; species Viscum album. The sequence goes on along the minus strand of OY728152.1, from coordinate 1,710,782,515 downwards.
AACTCTGAAATCCATAAATATATTCAATAAGACCAATTCCTTTCAAAAAAATTCTAATGTAGGGAAAAATCGACACTGGTTTAAGAAATGGAAAAGTGTTGTAAAAGAGACACCATTGGAAGTGAGGCACCATCGCGATGAACAACCTAATAACTAATGTGACTCACCGCAATGAAAGACACATCCAGGATAGATGACAGTAGATGAGACACCACCATTGTGATGTGCAACAATGTACTAGTCCTTATCACTTGGGGCATCACTGTTCATGAAATCGCCAAGGTGAGACACCGTTAGTGAGCCACTGCATGTGTGAGACACCATTAGTGAGGTGACTCTATGGGGAGACACTGCCTATGTGCCACCACCATGGTGATACTGCTCCAGCGAGGAACCATTGGGGTGTGAAACCTCCAGTGAGGAAGTCCTAGGGTGAGACATCATTCGTGAGCCACAACAATTGTGAGACACCACATGCGATGTACCATCAGAGTGAGATGTATGTAGAGAGGAACCAACTGGGAGATACACCATTGTCATGGGAAACCATGTAGATGATACAGGATTGGAAATCATGGAAAAATATAAATCAATAAAAGTTTGGAAAAGAGTCACCATGTCATCCCAGGACACATAAAACACCAAATTTCTAACAATGTAATGTACTGGAATGGTATATGCCACTGCACTCAATCCCACATGTTATAATTAGATATATAATTTTATCATCGTAGTGTTGTGTTTTACTGTCATGTACACACAAATATATATACATATATATATATATATATATTATTCATGTATGTATCATTGATAAATTTTTTCATGTCATTTAACGCCATATTGACAAATGATAAAACTCAACAAAATTATTTTAATATATATATATAGTAGGTGTATTCTTGATTTACTATAAATCATGTTTGATGATACATATTTTAATAATTCAAATGATAGATTCCTTTAAGTAAACATACTATAAATCTTTGTTAAAATGAAAAAATATTATTGTATATGAATTTATTAAAACTAATACTTGGAATAGTTTATTTTATGAATATTTCACAACAATCCCCTTGTTTATAATTGAAATTAAATTAAGAATGGTATGTTGAAAAGAAATATTAAATTATAAAATTTTCTATTAAATTTTAAAATAAATCTTATAGAGAGTCCTAATGTCTCCTCCTTAGGTAAAACATATTATCCTAAATAGAAATCCTATTATTGTACAATTATTACCTAAAAATTTCCACATTATTCTACTTTCATTAATAAAAATGATTAATTATGAGTAGAATGAAATAAATAAAAATGTAAAAATATAATATTTAATTTATATTAATTCAAAAATTTATAATATAAGTGAAATTACAGACTTCTGTTTCTCATATTATTCAATAGTCTATTTCTTCTACTGAAGAATTTTCCATTTATATTTATTATAAATTTACCTAAAAACACATTATTTGATATAAAATCATTCATACAACTTATATTATTTACAATAAACATTTACCTATTTCATTTTGATATTCTAATTTTCATAAAACTAACCATATATTTAAATTTTCTAAATGTTTCTCAATTTTACATCTTTAAAATAGAAGAAATATAGTATGGGTTTCAAATGATGATCACAAATATCCTTTTGACACTCATGTGATTATTTTTCCATTCATTGATATTTAAAAAAACATAACCATGTTGTATTTATTAATCAATTAGAGTTGATATTTTTATTTTTTTATATGTAATGTAAGTTTAATCATCCCTTTATTGGTCTCAGTATTGTTTGAGGAAATTGATGTGGAATAATTATTTAATTTACCAATCTCAATCATCTAATTGAATTTTTATTTCTATTTTTTAAATAACCAATTACCTGTTCATAAAATATATAGGATAATTCAAAATCATAATAAAAATTACAATCAATTAATTATTTGATCATTATTCTTGTATCTGAAAAATTACATGTCAATAATGACATTTATTTTTCAACATGAAATACCTACTTACATTTATTTTAATATTATTCATTTTAATTATATATATATTACGAATAAAAATATTATTCATAATTTGACTCATTAAAAACCAATTATCTTGATTTGTAGTCGTCGTACTTATATGTTTTTTATAATTAAATATAAATAGACATTAACTCATATAAAATTTTATAAAATATAGATTATTATATTGAGTATTTTGATGAATTTTTTTTGGATAATACAGAAGGATAAGAAGATATTTTATGTATCGGTAGTTCAATATACCTTTTAATTATTTATATGTATACTCATTTTCCATATATTATAACAATGGTGCTAGGAGTGAATCATGACAATATTAAATTATTACAAACATAGATTTTTCATTTACCATTATTTTATGGTGTCAAGAGGTCTACCCTTATTTATGGTGGCTATTTTTTTATTCCCATCATATCTATTTACTATGAATGTTTTATTTCTCCTTTATAAAAAAAATTATAATTATTTATTTTTTCATTCCTTCCATATTTTCTATGAAACAAAAATTTTATTTAAATTATACATTATTAATGAATTTTTTCTGTTTATTTATTTAGGAATCAAATTATTTTATCAAAATTGAATTTATTATGAATATCTAGATAATATATAGTTGTTAATATTTGATCTTTATTAACATCTTGTTTTTAAATACAACTCTTATTCTTAATTTTTTTATCAACAACCTGTTGGTCATTATCCTACAATATCCATACATTTTTATTAAATTACCCTTATTTTCTTAAATTTTTATTTTCTTCCAATTAGATAATCTACCATAGTTTTAACATCATCTGAAATGGTTAAATTCAAAACCCCTGGTTACCAAAGAAATTAATTATTATAGTATCAAAAATCTATCTTCTTCATTACTAGAGTTGGAAAATCCAAATTATTAAGATAAATCTATTTATCATTATATTGTGCCAAGGCTTCATTTTTTGTGAAGGGTAAAATTTCAAATATACATTATTTTATTACTGATGTTATCCCATGGTTTTTACATCTAAAATCAACAAATATATTGAATTTAATTTATCTATGATCCAAAAACATGTAATAATTAAGATATAAACTACTCCCATAAAAACATTTCTATATAATCCCATATAAATTGAACAATTTTAAAATTCCCCCTTCCAAAAATTAATTCCAAAATGTTGATATATATTCCATTAATAGTGTAATAATCACTGTTTAATGAAAGGGGTAATATATTAATCTATGAAAGTACAATCCACATTTTAACCAATATATTAATTACATTATTGTATTTTTTATTAATTTATTTACTATTTCAAATTTTTATGATTTATCTATAATTTTTAAAAGTTATTATTATAATAAAATTCTAGCATTACAATTCCTTTTTGATTGCTATAAAAAATTTACTTAATAATATTTTTAACTCCTATATAACTATTATAATATTTAACATTTTAAAAATTAAACTGTTTCTTATGAAAAGTTTTATATTAATAATTACAATATTTGGAAATAATATTGATAGATGTTCATATTTGATAGAATGATGATCCCCAATCCCTAGAAGATGATGATACATTAGAGTAATTAAACATACAACATTGTATATTCTTAAAGGAAGTGTTGACTTTTATATATGAGTTTTATCATGAATGATGCTATAGATTCAATAAAAAAGTACTATAAATGGTGTAATTTAGAAGTTTCAGAGTTTAAGTAATAATAATTCTAAAATTAGTATGTTCTGTCTAAACTAATAATAATTAGGCACACAATTTAGTTGATTCGATATAATTGAGTATAATATTTAAGATATATACTAAATATTTCTTCTTTCTAGACCATGAATGTAATGACTATCCGTGAATGTGATATGTTATAAAATAAAATTTTTTGTTTATTGAATGACATCCAAAATATTCCTTAGAATAATTCATTAAAAATTTATAAAATAATATATTATTTAAAACTAAATGTTTCCATGTAACCATTAGATAATTGAATATACTATTATCCTATTTATGGGTCATTAATATATATTATCTTGAAATGTTACACAAAAAACAAATTACATAATATATGGTCATCCAAAAATAATGAATGTACAATTTTTATTTTTTATTAATGAGGTTTTTGAGCCCCCAGTATCCATTATTCATCAATATAATTTTGAATGAGGTTACTATATAAATACAGATACATGATTTAATATTAAAAACAACTAGTAAAATTATATCTATTATATATTTTATTGAGGAAAAATTATTCATTATAATTTATGAGAAATTTGAAAATTGTGTATTTAGGTTCACTCATCATACTCATATCAAATTCTGTTGTCGTGATATTTAAAAACGTTTTGGAAGTGTTTTTTTGTTGGATACAAAAATTATGACATCGCCATAGTTTTGTGTGCATATAGTTTCTTGAATACAATTATTATAAAAATACTACTATATACCATGAATTCAATAAAGTAAATTTAATAAGAAATAAATTTCAATGATCTGACCTGACTCTCTGATATTTTTTTAATCCAATATTTTTTTTTGTAATATTTACAAAGTTTTTTTGCAAAACATGGAAAATATAATCATGATATTAGTTTATATAATTTTCTAATGAAATTATATAATAAGGACACCGCTATTTACATCCATTTGTAATATTGAAATGTTCAAATCAGTAGAAAATAATAATTTATTATAGAGAGGTTTTTAAATATATACTATAAAAAAGGATTCCTCATATCAATACCTTCTTAAAGCATACAGACATTTCATATAATTCATGTTTTATAGTTCATAATTGTTTGAAACGTATTTCATTTTGTTTAGAAGATAAATTTAGCTATTATAACTATATAATTGTTTTGAAAATTAACCACTGTAGATAACATGTAAATTTTAAATTTTCCAAATTCCCCATTTAAATATATTAGAAACATTTATCACATAATAAATATTCTACCATTTTGGATTCATATAGAAATAAATATAAAACATGTTCATCTTTATTCAATAAAGAATTTAATTTTTTACTGGTTTGTAAAAAACACCAATATCATTGTTAATTAAAATGTCCATTAATATTACAGGTCTGGTTGATAAATATTTTGGGTTTTCTAGATCCACTTAATTTTTAATATATACATATATATCTCTATTTCTTCCAATAATAGTTTGAGGATCAATTATCAAATATAAAATCGAGGGGATTTTTAAATTCTTTTAATTCACTTCTTAATTCAACTATTTTATTTAAAATGTCATAAATGGATCAATTTCTTCATGTTTTAAATTTTCTATTTAAACAATTTAATAAAAAATAATATTTAATACATGATAATCATTTCTTATACTAAAGTGAAAAAAATATTCCATCGCCATATTTTTTACCAAATTTTTATAAATTATTAGTAGTTCTATGAATAGATACATTGTTTTACAAAGTGATGAATTAATGAATGCTTTTTAACCTTATAGTCCAAAATTAAAATTTAATTATATTCAAAACTCGAGGAATAATAATAAATTTTATAATATAGAATTTATTTTTAATAACATCAACTTAATAAAAAAAATATAATTACTAAAAAATATAGAATGTCTAATTTAATTAAAAGTTCAGTTTCTCCCAATTACACATCTCTATTAGAGAGTGCATGGAATTTAATAATTTTATTTAATGAACAACTAATATAAAAAAGATATTAAAAGTAAAATTCATAAATTCTGGCCTTTTTTACACTCTTTATTTTAATTATTATATGATTTCATTTCTTTTAAACTAGATAAGAATACGTTTAATATAACAATAATTACATTAATTTATTTTGAAAGAAATAAAACCCTAGTAATGTGAATAAAATCACTAATTAAGTCATAAAAGGATTTCATAAAAGATAATAAAGAATATTATGGGTTTTAAAATAAATATATTTACTAAATTTTGTTGTTCATAATTTAATATTTCACTTTAGGGTGTACAGAACGTCATTTTCACATTATATATTAGAATTGTTCAGAATAATTGGGGAATTTAAATTAATTTTTGGAAGGTCATTGAAAATTTGAAAATAATAAAAATTATTCAATGTATAAAAATGGTAATTTCCTACTTTACTATTCATTGACAATAAATTATAATCAATTTGAATATTGTAAGATAAGTTCCAACATGTAATATCTCATAGGTCAACTTTGTAAAAAATACTGTAATAATAAGAAGAAATTATGTGACCACCTTTTGTACTAATATATATATATATATATTTTATTTTTACAAAATTATAAATGGTAACCGTAAATATAGAATTTACATATAAAAATGAGGACTTACTCATGTTCTACCAAATTACATTAGAAATTTTATTCCCACCATATATCAATAAATCACCTGTATTGGGGATTTTTTCAATCATGTTTTCCCAAAAAAAAGCAGACATTAAAATTTTATATAAATAAAAATATAGATATGTTTTCAGTCATATATAGATGAAAATTTTAATCAATGTACCATATTTTTTTCCACCTCTATATTCATTTCCCATTTTTATGAATCAAAAATTTGAGTTCAAATATTTTTTGTGGGTCTACAAAAATTAGCATATAGAACAATGGAGAAACAATTTATTTAAATATTTATTGCTGAAAATAAATGATATCCATATATATATAAACATTAATATTTATTTAATTATACATTTTATATAAATAGGATATGATTATATAGTGACATCAAATATGAAATTTTTTATTGAATCAAGATCCTTTCAAAAAAAAATATTTGTGAATATTTGACTTCTTAAAACAGTAAAAATCATTTTTGGTTGAATACTTGAATTTTATTTTCAATATATTAATACATAAAGTATTTATTACAGTATAAAAATTATACTATATCTTCTCTAGAATTTATATTTCAGAAATTTTTTTATAAAATTCATTTAATCTTATTTATGTAAATAAATTATATGGAATTTTAAATATAAGGAAGTTTGAATTTTTTTATTATCATTAGAATGATATTCCCTTTCATGATTATGACTCATTAATAACTATGTATAATATTTCTAAAAGTTTAAAATACATTACATTATTTTGATATGTGATTCATAATATTCATCATCATTATTTAAAGAATAATAAGAATATAATGTCATAGTAAAAATATATTCACTAACTATTTATATGTGTAACGAGAAGATGTCTGAAATTTTTGTAATGAATTTTAAAACAGTCCTACTATCATTACCTTGTAATGAACATTGTGAACGGATTTATTTAACAGAAATCCCTATGTTAGTAACATATAACATTACATCCACCATATTTTTAGAAATAAATAATTTTAATTTTTATTATTTATACTATGAAATCATATTTAAATTTGATGCATTTTATTACCTTCATAAAAAGTCAAATTATTATATTATTTCCATTGTATATTCTTCTATATTCTTTATACATTTTCTTTTGTTCATTTCATATATTTTTTTCAAAAAAATATCTTCAATTACATTCTTCGAATTATTTTATGAAACAAATAGGATATTTTTCCATCAATTAAACAACACATTAATTCATGTGATTTATAGATAATGATATATTATTAAAATTATGTTTACAATATAATATTATATTCATATTTGTGAAAAAAATATTTATAAATATTATTTTCTATTATAGTATCTATTTTAATCCAATATTTTACTGCATCGATCATCTAATAATAAAATTATAACGAAACCAATAATGATTTATAGTATCATTTAATAAAGAAATCATAGATTACCATTATCTAAGATAATTATAAATGATAATTTGTATCGGATGACTATCAATAACAAAAAGTCATCTAATATCACGTAGTCTATTAATATTAGATATGATGTTTCTAATTCATTAACATACTAGCTTATCTAATTAGATAACCCAAAAATTCATTCTCAACCTAAAGAATAAATCATATAGTTTATAAATCATTATAATTTATTAATTATTTACATATAGATTCGTCTAAATAGTGCTAGTGGTTACACATTATGAAAAATATCAATGTATATTTCTCGTTATAAAGCCTAAAATATTTTTCCAAACATTGTTTTTCAATTGTCCATTCTGAGATCATGTATTAATACAAATGTGATTATACAAAATATCACTTTAACCACCCCTAATATTATAAATATTAACTCTAGTGTTTATAATTTTTCCCTTCCTATTAATCAAGTACTGTTAATTAGTTAAATTATATTAGGTTCTTGGGGGTACAATTATTGTAAACACACACACATCACACACACAAATCACCCACACATAATTCCTTCACCATGAAAGTACTTACTACATTACCTGTCACTGCTATAGTATCATCTTTAACTGCTATAGTAATCATCGATGCTATAGTGCTGCTGGTGAATAGTTTCATTATTGCTACAACACACTCCGGTACCGCAATAATGGACCTGCACCCAATGGGTTTTGAGCACCCATTATTTATTTATTATTATGAGGTTATTAACACTAATATAGGGTATCTTCCAAAGGGATGTGAATTTAATACTTTAACAATGTTTTAATATAATAGAATCCTTATTTTTTTTAATGAACCCAGATACTATGACCACTTATACTAAGGATATGTATTCTTTGAGATGATGTGCTTAAATAATATTATGGCGAGTATATGAGAGTAATTTCACACATACCATAAGGTAATTGTATTTGGGACACTATTTGAATTTTCGGATATCCTTATGTGTCATGATGAAATAGATACTTTGTTTTATTAATTCATGGAAAGTCATTGAGGGATGATATGACTATTTTTATTGAACACTTGACAATGGATGTTATTCAGTTGTGTTGGGATGGGATGACCTCTTGGATATTGAACATATTTCTTAAATGGTCATGATGATATTTCAAATGGGATAGAATTTGTCGATATTTGTGTCTCTTATATAGGTGGGATGTAATTTCTATGATGTGATACTTCCAATGAAGGGGATGTGATTCTTGGGGTGGACATACTAGTTGTTTTAATTTACTATGGATGTGATATGTATGGATTGGGGTGAAAATATTCCATGGAATGGGATGTGATGATTTTATTATTGTAGATACTTATGGGATGTTATTCCCTTTCACTTTTGTTTTACAGGAGATGTAGATCATAGATATTAATTATTTTTTTTATTTTTTTTATGGACTACCCAAAAAAAGTATTATGATATGAATCTAGAATGAGTCTCGTACAAATGAAGATATATATGGTATTTGATTCCCATACTTAGGGGACATTACAAGGATGAAATTCCCATAAATTTTTTATTACCCAAGAAATTGTTATATTCATCACATTATGTGACGAATCTAATGAAGGTAATGATATTCATATGTGAGATTAGTTGTCATAGGATATGATTCCCTATCTTATGATATGGGATTGGAATATTTTCCTTATCCATATTATGTTTAAACCTATTTTTAGCGTCCATTTTTCTTACCGCTATAATTTACTTAAGATATAATGGAAACTATTATATGTTTCTAGGAATATTATTCCCACTATTTAATCTTTTTTATTATGACATACTACCCAAATACTAATAGTTATGATATATTAGGTTTTTTATGCCCAATTGTAGGTTAGGTTATTAGGATGCATTTATAATGTAGTTGTAATGGTATAATTATAATACATTATAACAATTGATATTGAATTGGGAATTATTTCAAGGTAACTATTGTGTAATTCATTTAGATAAACCAAAATTAGTATATATCACATTAAGTGACTACATGGACCCCATATGGGTTAAACATTTATTATTATCTCTAACTTCTATAGTTACCAATCAACATATAAAACTTTATGTTATCCTTCTTGTTGGGAAAAAATCCCTCAAGGCATTATTGAAGCATTTTTGAGGTGATTTTGTTTGTTGACAAAGTGGACATATGAGTGGTGATTGTTGACAAAGAAAAACAATGACATAAAAATTTGTTGACAAAGAGGATATCATGATGGAAGGCCGAGTTCCAGAGCTGAGGTGAACGATCCATAATTGATTCAAGAACGCCGACAAAAGGAATGGATGATCTGGAGGCGGTACAAAAAGAACAGATACAAGGTGGCACCGTTTTCCAGTGTTTGCCAAATTTTTGGGCCTGAAAATCGACAAATGAAGAAAAGTGTTTTTGGAAAAGGGACTTGCGCGCCGAGGACTTGGACTATAGGAAACATGCACGCCATATGTTTTTCGAGATCAGAAGATCAAAATATGGATAAGGAAACAGGTTCACGCAAGTTTGGGAGTTGGTCGCGCAAGTTTCTAAGAGGACAGAAGACTTGCGCACCGAGAATGGGTCGCGCAGGTGACTTGAATGACGTCGGGCAGGGTGGTCAATTTTCCAATAAATACTAGACCACCCATCATCATTCTATAACCGGAGTTCAACACTTTGAGAAATCAGAGCTCCCGTCTCGCAGGTGTGGTGGTCGCGCAAGTGGTGTGTGTGGTCGCGCAAGTGGGATTTGCGTGCCAGGGTGATAGTTGCGCGCCAGTGTTTGAAGCTACGCGCCAGTGTGGAGTTGCACGCCAATATTGGTTTGGGTGTAGAAGGAATAGAGTCGTGCAAGTTTGGAGTTGGGCAAGCTTGTGTCGTGCAAGTGTCCGAGGAAGACTTGCGCGCCCGTTGTGACTTGCGCGCCGATACTTGCGTGCCGAAATTGACTTTCACACCAAGTAAGGTTTATTTCCAGCAGTGATTTTCAGGCGGTGTGGAAGCTGGATGCTTGCCTGATACCTTTGGTGCAAAGAGATATTCATCTATGGGTGAAAATTGGGCTTCAACAGAGCATCTACTTACAGAGGAAGATGCATTACTTCATGAAAATGAAGAGACATACAGGTCTATAAACTGTGAGTGTATTCCTTCCAAGAGCAGTGAGCAATGTAAGAGAAAGAAGGTGATCCTACCCACCGGTAGTGAGCTAGAGAGAGAGAAACAGGGAGTGACCCTTGGGAAAGCAGTGGGCTAAACCTAAACATGTAAAGGCGGTGAGAATAGGCATATAAGTGATCTAGCCCGAACCATTGTATCCACATCTAGTGAAGAATAGTGAAATTAGTTACGACCGGCAACATGTCGGCGTATGCTCCTTGGACGTAGCCCAGTGAGGGTGAACCAAGTAAAAATCACTATGTCTGCCTGCATACTTTTCTGCGTTGCATTTAAAGCATCATCATCAGATAAAGAATAAAATAAGTGATCATAATAAACACACAAGTGCAAACGAAGTGACCCTTGTAATAAAGAGGTCAAGATCCAGTGGGGCGGGAAGAACATTGAAAAATATTATCCATACCCTGATTCACCCCCCCTCTTAGGGTATGTAGGCCCCTATTGGTCCTAACAATTGGTATCAGAGGGAAGGTTGCTTTTATTAGATTTGTTTGCTCCGACTTGGTGTAGTCGATCTGTGTGTTTAAAGAATCAGCCTGCTCTTATCTCGGTGAGCCATGGAAAAGGAAAAAACATCCAAGAAGAAGCAGAAGTTAGGTGGTATTCCTCAGTGTGGAAGTGTGTACGGAAAAAGTGTGATTCAATTAAAAGAATCAAACACTTTACTGAAGGAAGGTCTGGATGAATCTGACAGGGAAAATATTGATTCACTCAATCATGATTTAGGGATGAGTGAAGTACATAAACTTCAAAGTGATATTGAAACAAGTGATGAAGAAGAAGAAATAATTGAAGGAAGAATAGATATGAAAGCTGAGTTAGAGGATACTATTGAAGAGATAGATGTGTGGAGAGCCAAAACCATGAAATCTAACAAAGTTGTTCACGATGCCAAACTCTATATGCAGCAGCAGGAAGAAGAGAAGTCTGAGTTGATGGATAAAATTGAGGAACTCAAGTTATCAGCACCAGAGAACTCAAAAACATTTGGTGAGTATAATCTTAAGATTAAAGAACAGAAAAGGGAGATCGATGGCTTGAATAGAAATTTGAAAGATCAAGTCAAGTGCATCGATGAACCTGATGTTCCAAGTGACGTTGGAATCACTGAAGAAGTCAAATATAAAGATATTTAGATAAAAGTATTAGAGGTTGAGGTCAAAAAGCTAATAGGATTAAATAAAAGGCTTATTGGTGTGGAAACTGAGCTAAATGAGAAGAATGATTCTCAAGGTGAGGAACTACAAAAGCTGGCTAAAATAAAAGGAAAACAAAAGGCTGGTGATTATGAAGAGAGTCAAAAGTCAGATGAAGTTCAGAATCTGAAATCTAGAAATGTTGATCTTGTTACACAGCTATCTGAGCTAGTTCATAAGAATCATAGACTACAACAAGACAATGCATGTTGTTTTGATTCTTTTTCTCAAGAAAAATTGAAAGCAACGGAGCAGAGTGACATGGTGGATAAGCTGACACATGAATTGGAAGAAGAGATGAGTAGAGGGAAGATTCTCAAGGGAGAACTTGATGTCCAACTTGAATCAAGGGATATGAAGATTCAAAAGTTGGAAGAAGAGCTAGAATCAGTCAAGAAGGAAATGGAGAAGTCTAAATCCAAAGATAAGCCCAAGTTGAAGGATGTACTACACTTATTATTTGATTATCCTTCGGCAGGTGATGATGAAATGAAAGCCAAATATGCTACATCAGAAGAGAAGCATGAAATGATTGTATCATCCCAAAGGCCATCCATGTTGGGAGAATCTGGAATTGGATATGATGATCTCACTCCTATGCATGTTAGGAAAATTGAAGTGAAAATATCTAGAGATATGAAAAACCTTGCAGGTGCTAGAGATAGACCTAAAAGGGCTTTTACAGGAAGAAATGATAGCATGCGCTATTTCTGCGGGATTCATGGCCACACATCAAGAATCTATCTAGATGCTCTGGAATACATTTCAGGATGTGAAAATATAAACTTTGATAAACCCGAGGATAAGAAGAAGCATCATGAGAAATCTAAGAGAAGAGTCTCTCAAAGGAAAGCATTCATAAGATTCTATTACTGTAGAAGAATGGGACACACCATGAAATGTGTCAGGAAGATCAAGAGCTCAATGTCAGGGGTAGAACTCATGTTGCATCAACATCTTGGCTAAGAATGATGAATTGAGGTATGACTTTAATGGAAGTTGTTTCATATGTTCTAATCATGGGCATTTTGCAAGACATTGCAGCAAGAAGAAGGAAGGAATGCAAATGGAACTCCAAAGGAGATTCTCAACTCCAGTGGTGTATAATGAGAAATTGTACACCGGGAGAGAAAGTAGTATGTTTAAGAATAATCTTAGAGTTCCTGGAGAATCACAAGGAGATGAACAAAAGGTATATCAGTCACACTCACAATCGCTCTCTAAGAATGAACATGAAAAAATATGGAAGAAAAACGGAGGAAACACTATAGTTGTGAATAAGAAGAGTGCACATTCAATGGAGGACTCACCACCAGTGAAAAATAGTGTGGTGATTCAGACATCTGATAAAAGGAAGATAAATAAAGAATGCGTTGAAAAATTCACAAGTCATGTGCCATGGAGAGGACTGGAAGAAAAAGGAAAATCCCTGTAATGGTGGAAGAAGCAAGGGAAGATGAAAAGCAAGGAGATTCCTGCTCAAATAAATAATCAAGGAAAATGGAATTTTGGAAGAACCTCAAAGAAGGAAATGAGTACTAGTGGATCTATAACCCAACTGATGAGAAAGTTCGGGCCTAAAGAATCTACATATCAGAAAAATGCTCAGCATGTGGGTAATGAATGGTTAGCCATATGGCCAGAGCAGTTGAAGTTGGCCAGGCAGCTGGAGGAAGCAAGAAAGGAGTGTGATGCACTCCAAGAAAGAATCAAAGGGTTGTCCCATCAGGATCAACCACAATCCTTGTCTTGAGGATTCCAAAAGATACCCTTCTCCCTATGTATATAAATGCTATTAACTGATGACTCAAGTGTTTCAGGTTTTAGGGAGATACGATCCATGGGGAAGTGGCATCTAAAGAAGCAAAGTGGAGAAGTGATATGCTCCAGAGTTTCAATTGATTCAAATCAGGTACCAGATTTGATGATGAAAGAGAGAAACATAGCACAATAGGAAGTGATTGTGTTATTGACTTTGTCTCTTGTTTCCTACACCAAGTTCCAACTCAGTAGGCTTAGAGATTTTGTTAATGGCTCAATTCCAAGTGCCAGACTGGTATAAATGATGCAGGTGTAAAATGAGAATAGATGGTGCAAGAGAAGAAGAATTTTTATTGACCTAACCCCAGGAAATGATGAATAACATAGGGGGAGAATTTAATTACAAAATCAGATGCAAGAGCCATGAAAGAAATAATTGGATGAATCAGCTCAGGTGTTGCCTCTTGAGGGAAGAATGAAACACAGAGAGAAGTAGCAATAATCATGAATCTCATGCTTATCTTTTTGATCTAACAATGTGGTATCAGCTGACTGCTTTCAGGATACCAAGAAGCTGTGAGGGAAAATAAAAGGTGTGTCATCAAAAATCTAAGAGAAGAAGTTCAAAGAAATGACATCATTGAACAATGACACAGTGACAAGTTTTCAGGTGAAATAAATGAAGCAATGGAAAAATTAATCAGTGAGCAAATTCCTGATGAATGTGTTCAGGAAGAAAGAAAAAAGGGGGAGCATAAGTGATTGATGCCGATTCAGAAAAGAATTTGACATGGGAGATTGTTTCGAGGTTAGCAGATAAAAATTTCATGGGGACTAAATGGATATTTCACAATAAGATGAACGAAGATGACACAATGATTCGAAACAAAGCACGACTGGTGTGTAAAGTATACTCCCAAAGAGAGGGTACTGATGTTGATGAGACATTTGCACGGGTTGCAAGGCTAGAGACAATCAGATTATTTTTGGCCATAGCAGTGCAAAGAAAGTTCAATGTATTCGAGATGGATGTGAAATCTGCATTCTTGAATGGAGTTCTGGAAGAGGAGGTGTATATTGAACATCCATATGGTTTTCTCATTCATGAGGATGAGAACAAAGTTTGCAGGATAAAGAAGACATTGTATGGGCTGAAACAAGCACCAAAAGCATGAAATGACAGCAATCAAATGATGATGGTGCTAGTGTGACACAAGGAAGGAATGGAACATTCATTTCTCAATATAAATATTCCATGGCGG
This sequence comes from Viscum album, assembly GCA_963277665.1. Taxonomy (NCBI): domain Eukaryota; kingdom Viridiplantae; phylum Streptophyta; class Magnoliopsida; order Santalales; family Viscaceae; genus Viscum; species Viscum album. Next base: position 1,710,767,300 of record OY728152.1, on the reverse strand, counting down.
TCCTAAGAAGGGTTGGAATGGAAAATTACAAGGAGATGAAGACTCTGGTTGCTACCCGGATGAAATTATCAAAAGATGAGGATGACAAGGCAGTTAATATCACAGAATACAGGCAAATTATTGGAAGTCTATTATAAATAACGGAAACAAGGCCTGATATTGTTTTCGCCACATGCCAAGAAGAGAGATATCAGAGTAATCCCAAGGAAAGCCACATGTTCTTAGTGAAAAGAATACTTCGGTATATCCCGGGCACAGTGGATTTCGGCTTGAAATATACTGACAAATCTCAGATAGAGTTATTGGGATATACTGATGCAGACTGGGCCAGTTCAGCAGATGATAGAAAATCAACGTCTGGTAGTGCATTCTATCTTGTTAGATTGTGTATTTCTTGGCTAAGAAAGAAGCAAGATTGCATTTCATTAAGCACCACAGAAGCTGAGTATATTGCGACCACTCAAGCATGCACACAATTATTGTGGATGAAGCAGCAGCTTGAAGATATGGGAGTCAAAGTGAAGTCTCCGATCGGAATCCAGTGTGATAACTCAAGTTCTATAAATCTCAGAAAAAATCCCTCCCATCACTCAAGGACAAAGCACATTGAGATAAAGTATCATTTTATCAAGGAGAAAGTTGAGCAGGGAATCGTGAAGTTGGAGTATGTGCCTACAGAGCTATAGTTTGTAGACATTCTGACAAAGGCCTTACCCAAGGAAGCTTTTTAGAGGCATCGACTGGCTCTGGGAGTTCAGTCGATTCCCCGCACTTGAAATAGTGTGGATGTGGAACCCACCCTCTCCTGAAGGTATGATGTGTTTTTCCCTAATGTTCTGATATGTGTTCTCTACTATGTTACAGACTACAAAGAAGTGTCCTTTAGGTTCCTTGACAAAGGGGGAGAAAATATTGATTGTTCAAGGGGGAGATAATGTGGAGATTTGATAAATCATGAATGATATGGGGAGAAGCTGACAGGTGGAGCAGCCAGATAGGGGGAGTTTAAGCTAGTTGAATGTGCTTAGCCAGAGCTTAGCTTAGACATCACAGGCAATAGGGCTAAAGAGGGTTTGAAGCTCACAAGGGATAAAGCTGTGAACAGAAAGGGGGAGCGCATTAAATCTGACGATTCTTGAAGTGATCAATCAAAGAATAGATATCAGGACAGCTGCGGATCGTGATAAAAGTAGAAGAGTAGTGTTGGAATGTGGTAAAAATATTTCCAACCAAAATTGGTCTTCCAACAAGTCCTTCAACAATTGGTATCAGTTTAGTACAAATTGGTATTAGTTTGGTGTCAATAGTGGATGTCTAAGATGAATTGATCCATTGATGAACTTTTCATTTACTCTTGTTTCTCACGCCGAGCATTGCCCATGTGGGCTTAGAGTATGTGTTGAGTAAATCCTTGATCGCTATCAGAATTGAAAAAGGCGAATGGTGAGTGAAGAAGTAATGATATATCGTTCTATAAAAGATTTTTCAACAAACCCAAAGGGGGATATTGTTGGGAAAAAATCCCTCAAATCATCATTGAATCATTTTTGAGGTGATTGTGTTTATTGACAAAGTGGACATCTGAGTGGTGATTGTTGACAAAGCAAAACAATGACATAAAAATTTGTTGACAAAGAGGATATCATTATGGAAGGTTGAGTTCCAGAGCTGAGGTGAACGATCCATAATTTATTCAAGAACGTCGACAAAAGGAATGGATGATCTGGAGGCGGTACAAAAAGAACAGATACGAGGTGGCGCTGTTTTCCAGCGTTTGCCAAATTTTTGGGCCTGAAAATCGACAAATGAAGAAAAGTGTTTTTGGCAAAGGGACTTGCGCGCCATGGACTTGGAGTATAGGAAACTTGTACGCCATATGTTTTTCAATATCAGAAGATCAAAATATGTCTAAGGAAACAGGTTCGCGCTAGTTTGGGAGTTGGTCGCGCAAGTGTCTAAGAGGACAGAAGACATGCGCACCGAGACTAGGTCGCGCAGGTGACTTGCGCGCCGTCGCGCAGGGTGGTCAATTTGCCTATAAATACTGGACCACCCCTCGTCATTCTGTAACTAGAGTTCAACACTTTGAGAAATCATAGCTCCCGTCGCACAGGTGTGGTGGTCGCGCAAGTGGTGTGTGTGGTCGCGCCGCTGTGACTTGTGCGCCAGGGTGATAGTTGCGCGCCAGAGTTTGAAGCTGCGCGCCAATTTGGAGTTTCACACCAATATTGGTTTGGGCATAAATGGAAGAGAGTTGCAAAAGTTTGGAGTTGGGGAAACTTGTGCCGCACAAGTGTCTAAGGAAGACTTGCGCACCCATTGTGACTTGTGCGCCGATACTTGCGCGCCGAGATTGACTTGCGCGCCAAGCAAGGTTTATTTCCAGCAGTGATTTTCGGGCTGCGTGGAAGTTGGAAGCTTGCCCGATACCTTCAGTGAAAAGAGATATTCATCTACGGGTGAAGATTGGGCTTCAACAGAGCATCTACTTACAGAGTAAGATGCATTCCTTCATGCAAATGAAGAGACCTATAGGTCTATAAACTATGAGTGGATTCATTCTAAGAGCAGTGAGCAAAGGAAGAGAAAGAAGGTGATCCTCTCCACCGACAGTGAGCTAGAGAGAGGAAAATAGGGAGTGACCCTTGGGAAAGTAGTGAGCTAACCATAAACTTGTAAAGGTAGTGAGCCTGGGAATAGAAGTGATCCAACCCGAACCATTGTATCCACATCTAGTGAAGAATAGTGGAATTAGGTACGACCGGCAACTTATTGGCGTATTCTCCATGGATGTAGCCCAATGAGGGTGAACCAAGTAAAAATCTATGTGTCTGCTTGCATACTTCCCTGAGTTGCATTTAAAGCATCATCATCAGATAAAGATGAAAATAAGTGATCATAATAAACAGACAAGGGCAAAGGAAGTGACCCTTGTAATAAAGAGGTCGAGATCCAGTGGGGCAGGAAGAACTTTGAAAAAGAATATCCATACCCTGCTTCACCCCCCTCTCAGTGTATATAGCCCCCTATTGGTCCTAACACTTCTTATACCGAATATTTTTAGGGATACCATAAGTTGTGTAATTTTATAATATCTAGTTTTCTAATAAAAGAATATTATAATATTATTAGATATATTATGGGGTCTGGGTACTATGATTGAGTGAGCTTCTGAGGCCTAGTGAACTTGGATTCGACATTATAAATATATTCATTATATTTAAATAATTTAAAAATAATGTTCATGAAAAAGTGGATTATCTTCTAAATATAGCCACTGAATGGAATTTCAGGATGTTTTTTTAAATTTAGTTTTTGACCTTTGCTGTGACATAAGGATTTTCAGTACTACGCATCCGAGTATGGAAGTTGTTGGAGTATTGTTTTAATTAAAATAAATATTATTTTATTTTAAATTTTTATTAAATGAACTAATTAAATTCTTATATAATACCGTATTATTATTAATTGTAATGGTATAGAATTATTACACTTTATAGACATGATAAGAGGAGGAAGAGAGTGTTCCCCATTAGCATATCATCATCGAATGATGAATTCTAGTCAGATTGAGGCGGCTCAATAGGTAGTGAACACAATTTGTATTCCATGTCAACATATTAATCATAATTCAATAATGATAGATCGATAATCGATGTAGGAATATTCAATTTTTAGATACACCTTTTTAAGAATTTATTTATCATGGATTAATTTTCTTATTTTAACTATTCCTTATTTATTCCTTTGAATGTGGTCTATTGGATTGTCATATAATTAATCTATTTATTGACATTAGTATCCAGAATCTTATATAACTTTTGGACATGAAAACTGCTCCAAGAATGATCCATTTTTTCATCTTGTTTACCATATCTATTAATAGGGTTCTTTAGTATTGGAATATGGGACCATGGTTCAACATTGTTAGGGAGTGTTTGATCACGATCATACCTCATGATTTGTTTCCTTATCCTGAAAGACACACAGATAGATGGATTGCATATAGATTGATTAACAACATGGGACATAGGGTATAAAATATTGGTTTGGGATCTTGTGTGGAGACAAGATCTCGTTGTAGACACCTGGTTGGTGTATCTAGGGACATTTGGTTGCATCTGAAATATGTGGATATTTTTTTAAAAAAATGATATTGGAATCCATTTATTGGATGGTCGTGGAGGGTAGCATGTGATAACATTATTTTAATAATAGTTATATTTTTTTTTATTTTAAAACTAATTATTTAATGTGGAATATATTATTATCAATATTAATATTTTATTAAATAAATGAATAAAATGAGAATAACTGGTAGATGAATGATCGTTGAACACAAGTAAATTGGGTGATCGTGAATTAACTGTTTTCCGCTAATTTGTTGTTATTGTAGTTATCAATGATATTAATTTTTATAATATAAGAATATGTGGTGTTATGGTTTATTGAGGGAAACTATAGGAATCCTTGAAGGTGGTATAAGGGTTTCCCTCCATTATTATTTTATACTAGATTAAAATAATAATAATAATAATAATAATAATAATAATAATAATAATTAAAGGCAGATTATTTCTACAATGATGGATTTGGAGGATTTCCATGAACTCACCATTGATGGAATTAATTGGGGGAATTCATCCCCCCGACATTTATATAAATATAAATATTAATATTAATAAATAAAATATAAGGAAACCATATTTTAGTGGTAATTTTCTATGTTTTTATTAATTAAGAACCATATTTGGAATCACTAACCTGAAATCTATGTGGTAATTTCATGATCAAATTGAAGAATTCAATTAATACATGTGTATTCAACCCAAGAAATGTTGTACATACTTGTTATGGTAAAATTATTTTTTACACCATATGACTGATTTGGAAATTTAGATAGCCTAACTCTAGTGTTTTATGGTGAGGAATGAAATGGTGTAACCAATTTGGACATTAAGGGTCCTTTGTGATAACATGGTGGTGGATTTATGGTTTATCTTGATTGAACAATGATGATTATGATGTTATCATTATTATTTTTTCCAAACATAGATTTTTTCTCACGAGTAGTTTATTCATGGAGTTTTCCCCATAAAATTTCATTATAGAGATTACAATTTATTTTGAGATATGATGGATGATTATACAATTTTAAGGATTATTTAAGAAATTAATGATGATGGAAGTGATTAAAAATATTATCAGAGAGAGGCTAGGGATGGAATGATCTATGTCATGTCATGGTTTAGAAACATAAAATTCAATATTTATAGTAGATATAACAATACACTATATAAGGTTTTCGTCTTCTATATATGAGAATAATACTCCCCTATAACACAAATGAATTGGTACCCTGTACTATTTATTTTAGGTGGAGATGTTTCTCCAATATTTAGAGAATCAGGCCACATATTCTTCATTTTTAATGGATATTGTAATCTCTTATTCATGGTGGGGGTCCTACATCTTTGTGTTTGGTAATCCTAAGTCATAATAAGATAAAGTCCCCCCCACACCAATTTTTCCAAATATATATATTATTTGCCTTTTAATGGTGAAAGTCCTCTATCTAGGGTTTGGTAGTCCCCTATCTCACCATTTGGCAGTTCCTAATGAACAATAAACTGATAATTATGGTTCTCCCTTTCATAGGTGTGTCTCTCATATCTATATAATGTTATCCCCCTAATTTTCAAACACATGTGTCCTCTATCCTTTTGAGATTATACGTCCATATAGTGCGGATTAATAGCGAGGTGCGATCAGTCCTTGTGAATTATTCTAACAAATACAAAATATGATGGGTATAAAATCTAGTATTTGAATTGAGATATAGGTAGAATCATTCTTCTTATATGGGATATGGATATTGAGATCCACATCAACTCTCGTGCGAGATTATCATTTAGAATATATTAATGTTTATGGTTGTTGCCTCAGTTTAGGGTCAACATTAATTTTTTTGGGGGAACTGAATACCTCTATTATGTCTCAAATTAATCCATATTTAGTTTCTATTATTCCTTACGGATAGTTTTTATTTTTAGAATTGTATGACCTTTTCCACCCATGTATTTTATTTTAATTTTAAGACATATTTGTCATGATGAAAAATGAGAATATGGAATCTCACGTGTATAGACAACATATGATGGTCGAGCTTGGGGAACATGTGATATGATCTACTATCATTAATTTATTAATGTTTTTTTCATAATGTGGAATGATTTATATTTAGGAAAGTATTTCACAACATTAAATTTTAGTTTACACTATCATTCCATTTTTTATTTTCGTAGAATTTTTTACATCCAGGTTTGTCACATTATATAATACAATCTTTTATTATTATTCATCTACATTTCATTATGGATGTGGTTGGTTTTGTTCATACAGGTGTAGTAGGAAAAGTCATCTCAAATAATTTATGTATTATTTTTTATTCTCTATATCCCCTGTTCTATAGAGAATTGCTTAGGATTATATTTCCATACCTTCCACCATGCAAGTGGGAATTTCATTGTAAGGACTTTAAATAGTTGTACTAGATATGTTCATTCCCTAGAAAGATTCTGGGAATTTTTTTCACTAATAAGGAGTTTTTATTTAGTAAATAAGTGGATTAAAATTATCTTGACAGTGGAATTCTGGATAAGGTACCTAGCAGAAGTGTGGTGACTGATTTATCTATGTAGCAAGAATCTGAAGAACCACTTGTCAAATCATTTTACTTTGAAATAATTTATAGAGTTCATTGGTACATAAATCATAAAGGATTGAGACTATTGACTTCAGTGTCATTCATTAACCATCTCCATAGCAATGCACATTGTTTTTATTACATCATGATAACATTCAAGTGGTATCCATGATGATATCCATTTAGGATATCTGGATCATGTCAAGATAATGACCATTTGTGAGATAAGACCTTAGATTAGTGTCCTACCAATGGGTTTATTTTTTCCTTGTGGGAATTAATTAGTGTTTCCAATTATTTAGTGGTGCATGAATCCTTATTAACATCAGGAATATTAGAGTCTGTTTTTACAGTATATGATTTTTGAAGCTATATAGTATGGCGGTGCATGTAGACCTAACATGATAAATGATATTAAGAAATGGATACAACCGAGGTCTCATGATGGTTATAAGCCTTAGTAAGTAGGGTATTGAATTGTGGGAGTGTTCTGAGTTCTCTACGATATATGAACACTAAATAATAATATGGATATATTGGTGAAGTGTCTTCTCTATGGAGACGATGTTTCCTATAGCGTTACCAAATGAATACAATCATTGTATGAGTCTAATTTTCAAGCTATATAGATATATATAGACATTGTTTTTTGGTGAAAATGACTCAACCTACTGCTGTGTAGGAGAAGAACTATTATCTTTTAGTGTGAATGAACCTCTTGGATTGGAGACATCATTATGGTGATCCTCACAGACATATTTTTCCTTTTTGTATCATCAAATCTATATAACCCTATGATGGTGACGACTGATGTTGATTTATACATGAAATAAATAGACATATATACATGAACAATAAATTTTTTTTATGACGCGAATCAAAATTGTGATGGTGTGTCAGTTCCACCCAAATTGGATAACGTAATGGAGTGGAAGATAATATCCTTTACTTGAATGATTGATTTTTTTCTATTGGGAATATTTTAGAATTATCCATATTTAAGGATAATAGAAAAATAAGGTGCATTGTGGCTTCAATTAGTGTAGGATTCTATCCTCATGGATTCGACTGCATTCAAGGTGAAACTCATGCCTTCTCTACTCTGTATGTAGTTTTGGTGTCCAGTAGAAAGGAACTTTCCATGGTTTTTACCCATATTCGAGACTTAGTGATACCGATTGGGTTCCAATTATCTCAAACATTATGATATAGGTTTCTTTATATGGGATAAATGATCACACGTTTCTGTGGATGGATTTATATAACACTATAATGATAGTGACCCTTAGATGAAATTATTCCATTGTTATAGTGGGATCATATGAAGTTTTCCTCAGTAAGGACTAGTGGTTTACCATATGATCACATATTATTGTACTAGTAAATATAGTAGTGCTTCTATTTTATTAAGATGTGGTTTTACACCATTGATAAGGAGTGATTCATGGGAATTATATGACGAGATTATTCAATTTATGTTACTCTCTCTACTAATTTGGATTGTATTACCCTTAATGAAGTGAATTCATTGATCTTCCACTTTACTATGATAATGTATGGGTTTTATGTCATAAATATTTTGGTTGATTAGTTTTTAACTCCATGTCGATAGATTGTTTTCTATATTGACCCGCATTATGGATAACCCTATATCAGTTATAGTATAATAGATTACCTGGTGTAGATATGAGAGATGCAGTTGTGGTTGGACCACTTTGTAGAGTTACTGACTCAGAAGACATATTGTGATCTCCTAGGTGGAAATTTTTTTATTCCTAGAGGAATAAATGAGTATATAATTGTATTTTTATTGGAATTAGACAAGATATCTGACTATACGAGAGGTGAAACATCCCTTATGAATCTATGACCTATACTCCCATTGTATGTAGGAAAAATTTATATCAGATTTTGGATTATGTTGGGTTATCTCCAATCCCATGTTTGAGAGTTTAATTTACAATGAATGGATTCCTAGAGTAGTTTCAATTTATATGATTTCAGTGTAATTTTTTTTGATGATTTTAATCAACTAAAAAAGTTATCAATACTTACATGATGGATTAATAACCTTTCATGGACCAGTTCAAGGTAGTCTTGTATAATGGTACGCTCATGTCCCACTGTTTGAGTCAGATAACTAGATACACAAGAGGATGGTTATACACAAACTCCAAGATATTTTGTCTCTGGGAAGACATCGTGTATTATGTTTTGTATTATATGGTAATTTTAATGGGATATATCTTCTCAAACTCAGGAGTGAAAGTAGAACAAATAGAGGTCAATGTTGTATGAGATTGAGGGCCACCAATGGTGTCCCCATGGAACTATATTATCTGTGTGAGTTTTACCTTATGATTTTGAGTTAGTTGAAAGTGATTTTTACCACTTTACATTTGACCCATAATGGTCGGGATGGTCAAACACACCTCTAGTCAATGGTTGACACTCCCTTAATTCATCATAGAAGTAGGGAGGGACAACATGGTGATATTGATTGGAATATTTATTGAATAGACGTCTAACAGATATGTTCTTAATGGATTTCCTATTGGTGGTCAGAATGACATCCTTGTTCATGGATAGTCGATGGAACTAGTAATTCTGTGATATAAGGGTTCTACAGAGGTTGGTTTCCCTTTTAGTACACACACGACGAGGGTGGTTTTACAAAGATCCTATTGTTATAGGATTGATTTTTAAATATAGATGTAGATTTTTGTTGAGTTTAACTCAAGAATTCTTACTAGCCATTAGGTGGAGTATAATGTGTTGGGAGTATATTGAAATAAGATGTTGTTTTTTAGTTTTATTATGGGGATTAATTGATTTATGAAAGGCCACAATGCTTCTTGATTACTCTTTGACATTCTCAAAATTTTGAAAACAATTATATGTATATAAGTGTAGTGGTTTGTGGAGTGTTTGGGATGCATGTGCACGAAATAGGTATTTTGGAATCATGAAATATCCACAATGATCGTTTAGATCATGATTTTCACTTAATGTCACAATTATTTAGAGGATAAAGTACACATATGGGTACCAACATCACTTAAGCATTGTGTTTTTAAATCCCAAATACATTTCTTGATGAGGAGAACATTAAGGTTCTATAAAAAATGCTTCAAGGTGACATTATATATATATTTTTCATAGAAAATAATAACTATTACAAATTATGGGAGTCTATATTACCACAATTATGACAACATCATTTGTGTTACTCTATTTGAAATAATGTATGGGGGAAATCAAGGTCACCACAACAACGGTCAATTCTAGAGGTAGTTGGTTATTTTGGGCTAGTGTTTGGTGCTAGTGATTGTTACAAAAGGGGGGTATTTCATCCATGGGTTTATGAGGACTACCCAAAAAATGACATGACTACTTTTAGAATTAATAATGATGATCTTTTGTGATAAATGAGGACATCTATGGTTTTGAGATTTCTTGACATGTCAATGTTCATGAGGATTTCCCAGAATGAAATACTATATATAAAGATACTTTTTCTTATTTCTGGTAATGCATTGAGTAAATGAGGTGTCAAAATCCAGGAAAATGTGTATTTATATGGACCTAGTTCTTTTTATTATTTTTCAAATGTAAGATGATTATTTAACATCTCATGGCACAATGTTGACCCATTTGAGATGGTCCTTGGGTGGGACCATACATTCATTATACCTATTTGTGGTTATTAATTGTTCTATAAATAACCCTTATCTTCATGTGGTTACGCTATGTCCATGTAAGTATAAAACACTAGAACAATTTAGAGATATCATGTGAGAAGGAGAGCCATATGTCGGCATTATATTATATCATTTTATTTGTAGTTTGTGATTTATATATATAAAGGTAATTGAAGTATGGAATAATTAGATAATAAATTCTCATTGTTATACTTTTTAATTTTCCTATAAATATTTATTTATCCTTGTTCTATGATTACATAAGATTTTGAGGCCTAATGATTGTTTAATAAATATTAAAAAAATATTAATAATATTAATATCATATATGGGTATGTTTTGTGAAAATGATGAATATACATGAATATTTCAATAGATTAAATATTTTTAAATGTGGTTATGTACAAAATATTGAATTTACCCTTGGCCTAAACTTAGGTTGGGTGGCGCTAGATGTTCAGATAAGGAAGTATTTGGATGGTGACTCCAATAAAAATAAGTATTTAATTTAGTTGTTTGTTTTATTAAATAGAAGATGTATAATCCCATATGAATACAATATTATGATGATCTTATAATGGTAAACTTCATAACCCATTATATAAATGATAGTGGTAAGTAATAATTATTCATTGGAAGATCAACAACCAATGAATAATGAAAATCAGATTGATGTAGATCGATAGGTTTTGAATGAAGAGGTTCTTTGTTATCATTGGACAAACCATTACTCTACATTGATCTATACACAATTGTGTTATTAGTAATCAAGTGTTTGTTTATACTTTTTATTGTTATATTGATCATGGATTATTTATATTCTTTGTGTCTTCAATTTATTTATTCTTTCACTTGATCCTTTCTGAATTATTGTATAGTTGATACATTAATAAAATAGTTACCATTGAAATCATTCCACTTATATAGTATTTTTCCAAGAATTATTTTCCAATGACAGCTCTTTTTTTGTCTTTTTACACTCTTCTGTCGTCAAATTATTCAACATTGGACAATGGGGTTATAGGTCGAAATTTCCAATACAGTTTCAACCATGCTTGAACCCAACAATTTGATTTGGTAGCACAAATGGCATGTGGATAGATGATTTATAGATGGATTGATGAAATATATATGATAATGGTGATACTAACCAGATCATGGATATGGAGGGATGTCATGATTAAGTTGTAGGGAAATGGAAGGTATGCCTAATGATGTGCAGTTAAAACATATGTATATGGAATATTTTCTAGTGATGAATTGATTGAATAAAATTTCCAACCTACCAAGATGGGTGCCATTTGTTTTTATAATTTTCAATAATAATGTATATATTAGTTTATAAACAATTATAACCTACATGATTTTTATAATTATTAATGATATTGGTTTACAAAACAAAAAACATTAGTTAATCAAAAGTGGGTGATGTTGCGATTGTTCTTGAGTAAAGATTGGGCGAATGAATTGAAGTTCATCACTAAATATTACTAATATAATCATTTTAATGATAAAAATATTTATTAAATGGATTAAATTAGAGGTAATGAATATTTTGGTATGCAGTACATGTCCTTGAATATGCTATATGGGTGGACGTTGTTTATTATTTTATATATGTTTTATATAATTATAATAATCATAATAATTTTAATTTGTCGGAAACCGGCACATTAAGGTATTTTACATATTTTGAGGTATGTTCCATTTATGGAATGATTTGGGAGAATTAATTATCCCCCTTTAATCTCATTAAATATATTTTAATTATTAATTTATTTTTTTGTTGTTGTTATTATTATTAATAACTATTGTTTTATTAATAAATTATTCATGAGATTTTGGAATTATGAACTATGTATAGAATCAAAACCCTATCATTTGGATAGTAGATTCAATCCAAATGTTGGCTATTTGGTTATGACTCTTTTATTGGGTGTATGAAATGACCTTCGAACGTCATACATAGAAATACATTTTTTTAAATGGATGTATGATTTGGTAAATTAAATATCCTATAAATAATGTTTTTTTGTGGGGATCACAATAGTTTATTATTTTGTACATTAACATTCCATTAAGATTAAATATCATTGGATATACATTTATCTAGATTGTTGAATGATGAGCCTGAATAATTTTTCATGATTTTTGTAAGACATGAATCTTTGATTAAGAGTAACATATCTTTTAGGATTTCCAAATAAAAGGGGGTAATAGCCTTCATAATTGATTTTTAGAAATAATGTGAGTTATTATAAGGATTAATCTTCTTTTAGAGATTCTTGTTGATACTAGTTATCATGACATATCATTAGATAGTGTAGAAGGATAGAAACACTCCAGTAATTCCATGTTTTGGGACTCCAATATTCATTATTCTACATTGATAAAATATACACCTATTCATGTTGTCGGTCCTATATCTTTGGGGTTGGTAACACCCTATCGTACTAGGCCACATATATACAATACAAGTAATTTTATGTAGTGAAAGTTCTCATCTATTCATGGAATGTGTCATATATTTAATATGATGGTACTCCACTATAGAAATAGAATGGGGGTCCCCCATACTCACTATTCCATGTAGATACAGTAGTGACCTAATTGGGGCATGATACCTCTGTCTATGGTGATGGTAATCCTCAATCAAAACTAGTCACAGGTTTGGCATATTCATTTTTATAGTTATAAATGATGTTCCCCTACTCATGAAGAGAGACCTATTTCTGTAGGGATGGTAAAATATTATCACACTAGGAGTTAGCACCCCATAATCTATACACATATATTAACTATACTATCCAAAATAGGAATGGATCCTCTATCAACTGAGTGTAATAAATATATTATACTAGGGAATAGTTCCCTTATCTTATGGATATTTTTCACCATCGTCATGTGGATCAGTATCATTGAATGTGTTCTATTAATGTATTCTTCAGATTGATATAAGAAATATTTGGAATAATTGATGTTCCCATTTAAAGGTTTTCAGAATACTCATTATTCTCAACCATGCATTAACCATTTATATAAACTTTCTCTCTCGTTTGGGCTATTTGGTGAGCATATATGGATGTTTATAGTTTTTATCCCATTTTCTTATTGACATGTCTTTTTAGTTTTAATGAATACTTATAAAAAAATTTATATTTCTCCCTCAATGGTGTTTAGGGTTTCCTACAACATCTGTATTAACTCACCCTTACATAATATTTTCCAACATGTGTCATGTCGTATGGATATGATTGATAGGTTTGCATTAATTTCAGAAGGGGATAATGATACACATGTTTATAGACTATATACGAGGGTAAATATTTGAAAATTCATCCCATGATCATTCAACATTAAATTATTCTACTTATTTTTATAATGTGATATATAATCTTTTTGGATGAGTATTTTGACCCTTTAAATATTGGTACACTATTGAACAATATTTAATATTACTTGAGGATTTTAGATGTATGTTTATAACAATAGTTGATTCTATTTTTTATTTTTGTTTCTCTTAACATCTTAATTGATATTATTAGGTTCATGTGTATAGGGACATTAAAAAAAGTCCACACATACTATTCATACCTACTCATTGATTGTCTCCAACAAAAGGCTTATAGTGGTGGGCAAGTAGTTGTGGTGGCCCGGTATCCTGTTGAATGTACACGAATCGATGATTGATTTCATTGTAAGAATATTGATATATAATCACACCCTTATTGGGTACCCATGTACTTGAGATAACATGTCAGTTATATGTACAGGTAAGGTAAGGGTGACTTACATTGGATGATTGAGTTAGTAGTTATAGATGGAGTCAGGAGAGATAGAACATGGAAAGGACCTATGAACTAGTAATTTCATACACTCCATTATTATGTTTATTTATTTTTGATAGCTTATTCATAGTTTCCCTATTATTATAACATCTTTATTATTATTATATTATTGTAGAAATAATTTCAACTCATGTTTTTACAGTGATTAAGTGGTCAGATTTCAATCGTATATTGTTATTGTATACTCTATTATTTATTTTAATATAATGATCATTGAATAATATATCCTCATCTATGTCTTCTATTTTTTGATACATGATGATATATTCTCTAAACATTCATTGATATACCATGTCCATTAGATAAAACACTTTATCATATAGGGTGTTGAACAATATATTTTTTATCCAATTTCATCACTGTGCAGCTTAACCAGAATTTGGATGTTCAAAATACTTATATGAGAACTTCCAAAAAAAGATCCATAAAAATATAACCTGAGTCTTATATTAACCAACTATTTTAAACTAATTTAAGAATTCATAACCATTCTTCAGCCAATGGTTGATCCATTAAATATCCAGATTCCCTTTGGACATGTCTCATCCAGAACAACAACATTTTCAACTATATGAAATTGAAAATATTTATTCAGATCACATAAGATTTTATAGTATCCTTAAAATTAATTTCAAAATTTAAATCTATTGATTCTTTATCCCAATGGATTTAATCAGAAAAAAATGAAAATTAATAAAATTGGAATCTTTCTATATAAATGTAAATTCCCCTATGTTATGTTTTATAAATTACTAAACCTTCACACAATGAGTATAATAAGACTAAAATTTCTTATTTTATATATCTTATAATAAATTCATTATTTCCGTACATTTTTTTCATGGAATATAAAATAACATCATAATAATAATAGAATCCACCTTCAAGAAATTGTTTTCCGATCATAACTTTTTTTTCTGAGGATTTTCAATGATTTCCAATAAAAAATGTATTGTTTAAATAAATTTTTATAAATTAATAATTGAAAATTATCAAAAAATTTCATGACATAATGAAATTAATTTTATATAATTCAGTCAGATATAGTGGATTCATTCCAAAGAAGTCTATTGCATATATCCTATCCTGATGTCCCTCTCATAGGAATCATCAACTCTCGAAGATGAATGTAAATATATTAATATATATATTTAACCAATTCTAAAAATTAACCATAAAATTATTAGACATCAAATAGCCTTGTTTTGGTCCAATAGAAATAATAATCCTCAAAATCCAAATAATAACTCATAAAAAACTCTCAACATAGTGATTTGAAAAATAATTATAAATAAAAAAAATCAAAATACATTTTATCCTATAGAAAATACTATATTTTAAATTATATTGAATAGAATATTTAATTTTTTTTAATTTCCACATTTTTTTTAATTTAAATTAGTTTATCTGTTATTATTTTATTATATACATACATATATTCAATAAAAGAAAACCAATCAAACCATAAACATTCATTTCATTATGAACAAAATAATATACACAATCTAGGATTCATTAAAACAAAATCTCAATTTTAAATGAATTGTAGAGGTTATTTTTTTAACATAAACTCCACAATATTTTTTTATGTCCCCTATTAATAATTGTTTTTTAAAATATTTAATTAGGGAGTATGATAATAAAATCAATATCAGTAAAATAATGCATTAAAAAATTAATAAAAAATAAAACTCACTCATAAATACATTTCTATAATCATAATATAAATTTACAATGAATCATGGTGAATTATAACCCAGATATGACTGAAAAAGAAATCATTAATGAATATATCCTATCAAGTGTTCTGTTAAAGAAGAAATAATATCTAAAGAATAACAAGAATACATAAGGAAATTAATAAAATTAAACATCCATAAAACAAAAATTATGGTCCATAAAATAATGTTATACGAATGTTTATTTTCTATTGAATTGTAAAAATGTTGAAAGATTTTAAATCTCATGAATTAAAAAAAATAACATTTTAAGATATAAGAAATAATTTTTTAATGATAATAGTTCTACTATAAACAGTGAATCTCATAGTATCATCTTATCTTTGATCTATTTGTATTCCATCATTACATCATTTGAATTCTATGTATTTATAATTATAACATAATGGATTGTAGTAACCACATAATCATCATATACCATTAAATATATCATATAATTTCTAAAAAAACCATGACACTACATTATGAAAATTTTTATTTATGCTCATAATCTCATATCTCAATATGTCCATTTTTATTTTATAATTTTTTTTAAATTTATAGTTTAATTATATTTTATAGTTATGGTTTCTATGTGAATAAACATAAAATATATTTTTGTTCAATTTTATGTTAATCCACTATGATATTGGAACCCATTAATAATAATATATGAAAATCTATAAATCATTGCAAATTTTAACTATCCATGATAAATTTTGATGTATCAATCATGCATTGTGAAATTATTATTTCATAATATAAATAATTAATTATTCAATAATATTTTATTCATAATATTTAAAAATGTTGAATAATATTTTTATCATAAAAATCAATTAATCAATTTGTATTCAATAAACATACCCATTTTATAAAATATAACAATTAATAATATGAATTCTGTAGTATTCAGTTAATTTTAAATCACAATAATGATAAAAATGTATTTTTAAATTTCTGTCAAAAAATTCTCCTGCACAATAAATTTTGATTATCCCAATGAAAAAAAACATCAAATAAAAAATGAAACACTTTTTAATAAAGAAATATTTAAATTCATTATATCTTTTGATGGAATGGAATAAATAGAAATTTTTAAATGCAAATAATCTCAAACAATTTTGTGTTTAGAAATCGTAGATCCTTTATGAACCGTATCCTCAAAGAATCATATATGTCAATCAAATAATTAAAAATTGTATTATCATTTATAAATATTTATGATCCCCCTTACCAGAAAATTAGTCCATTCATAATTTAACATAAAATTTGAAAGTGTTCTGTTCAATACATAATTATAATCATTTTAACCATTGGATTTTATGTTTCATAAATGTTCAATATTATTTTAAAATGAATTGTAATCATAAGTAATTTTTAATAATGTTATCAATTTGTGAAAGGGTTTTGAGGTAGTTAATAAGATGACAACATACCTAATATAATGGTTTCAATTTTTTAAATATTTACATTTCACACACTCTATGATACAAACTATGATATCAAGAAAATAAATATATCATTTTACATGATTATATATTTTCCCATCCATATTAAAACACATTACCATGACACAATGGACATATTTCTTTATAAATTAACTACATTAATTAATTTATATATTTGAATTATTTAAAATCTCCAAAAAAAGTTTTTATAAGAATTTTACTAATATATAAATATATTCCCCCGATAATTAGCCATACATAAGAAATTACTGAGATTAAAATATTAATAATGTAGAAAATATATATTATAGATATATGGTAACATCATAAACAAGTGACATAACAATAAAAGTGTAAATACAAAATTTAGAAGAATATGAAAGCCCAAGAGATGATAATAATGATTTATAGTATAAATTGATCAGTTCTTAAGGACATATAATCTCCAATATGATTATTTTTAATTAATATCATATTCCATGGACTAATAAATGGAAAAATTGACAAAATAATCATTATTGGGGGAGAATAATATAAGATAGTGGAATCAATGAATACATATTACATATATATATATATAATTATAATATAGAAAAAGTTCATGGAATAATTATTATAATATATATGAGGTTTTCCAACCAAGAATTTCATACCTCTGTAGAATGGTCTAACAACCTATCCCATAAAATAATGGATTTTTGAAACTAATAATATCCATAACCTTATGGATTTAGGCTATCTAGTAATGTCCCATATTGATCTACTGAGTTATAAGTCCATACCGATTGATGTGGGTGTATTTATTTGGCTCAACCAATATATATTAAAAAATAATACATATTATACCCACAATAATTCAATAAAACATTCATTAACATAAAAACATGACAAACCCTTAAAATTATAATGGGTTATGTAAGAATAACCATTAAGTGAATAATTTTATCAAATATTTATATGGGCTATTAAGGTAAAAAATAAAAAAATATAAATGACATTGTGAATGTTATATACATTTTATATAATTAAAATGTATACAATCATGATATTAGATTTCCTCACTCAATTAAATGTTATTATTTTCTATGTGAATACCCATACAATAGAAGATTGAAAATATGGTACTCTATGTGGAATGTAATTTATATGTTTATGTTATCATTACAAAAATATATCTATAATGAATAAAAACTGTTTGGATGGATCTATCCACTAAATTATATATAAATTTCTTATTACCTCTTTTACATGTATTCTTTCATTAAGAATCATATTATTATTTCAAAATAGGATATTCGTGAGAAAAAATAATATTGTGAGTGAAAATATTAAATAGAATATTCAAATTATGGATTAAAAAATAGTATTATCAATGGTCAAAAATATATAGTAGAAATTAAATAATTTTTTTAGGATTTATGAATTTATTTAATATTATTTTATGAATTTAAAAAAAAATATAACGTTGAAAATTTTATAACATCAAGATATATTGTTTGTTATTTATAAATTGAATATATTGCATCATTTGAAATCAGAAAGGAGAATCATTGCATATCTCAATTACTACATGGTTATAATTTCATTGACTTTACACTAAGGGAAGTAGTTCACTCATAATAATTGATCTCTTCTATGATAATGGATATATATTTATTTCATATTAATGGAATGTCGTAGCTTATTCATTTACGAAAAAAATACTTAGTTTGGGATGTTTTCATAACATATTAAGTATTAATATTATCATTTATAGGAGGTGTGTTCATTTTTTATTAAATATATTGTATAATATAATAAAAAATTTTGTTTTGAGGATGAAAAAACCATAAACTGAATGTTGTTATTCATTAAATTAAATATTTTTCAAATCAAATGTGATAAAAAATTATCTCTTGTGATGAAGTAATATTTTAGGTTATTCATACATTATAAGGAATCAACTAGTAAATTTTTTAATTTATCAATAATTATTCTAATAGGGGAATTAATTGATCATTTTTTCAATTTTATTATGAGGTGTAAATATGGAATGATAATAAATTATATTATCATGATAATAACTACAACAGAGCTGGAAAAGCTTTTATTCAAGGATTCATACAAGGATTCTATTGGAATATAAATATTATCTCATAAGAATTTAATGTCTCAGATGTTTGGAAATATTATGGATTTATTAGAAGAAAAAATATTCCTTGATGAAGGATATTTTGTAGGGAATAAGACCACATTTTTAAAGAGAAAACCACACCACAATAAAATCCATGATACGGTTTTTTAGATTTAATGGATCTAATGATTCAATTTCAACTACAGTATTGTTACTATTCAAATTCATATTTACTAATGTTTAAGGGGCTCCATGTATTTTTTTCAAAATAAATTTGAATATTCCACAATATAAATACAATTAAATAATAAATGATAGTGTAAGAAATTATGAGGCCCTCTAAAATCATTAGTATTGTGTCTTTAATATCATTAGAATTTTATTTTCAAATCATAGACAATAGAGTTATGGATCAATTATATTTAAATATAAAATATGTTATTGGTCACCTATAGTGTTGTGTGTGTTTGAAAAATGTTCATAATATAAAATTATGGACCCTAATTCCTATGATATTTTTGGATGTAAATTAAATATATTTACAACATTTCACCCAATGTGTAAAATATAGTTCATTATAGGTATCTGATGTAAAGAATTTTCAGGATTTTTATTCTCATTTCTATTTTTGTAATTAAAGATCAAGAAAATACTTCTACTCTTTTCGATTATGTAATGTTTGTAGAAATTTCAAAATTTATAATAAAATGGTAATTAACATCCAAATAATCATGTTGACAAAAAATTATAAAAACCACTATCTCCATGTGATTTCATTATCCCCCAAATCATTCATCATTAAACCATTACCACATAGATATATTATAACTAATAACATATGATAATAATGTAGTATATGTGTTAGTATTTTCAAAAAACACTGACTCAACCGTCCTCTCAATGGTGTTATAATCATGGCATGGATTATCAATATGAATCCAAATTACCATTCATTAAGTCTTTTATTAAATCTTGTGTCATATAATACTACCAAATTTGTATTAGATAATTCATGATTTGGATCAATCTATGATTTCTATTATTATAATTTCTTATGTATTTGATTAATGTGATGTGTATATTTTGTGATTACAAAAAATAACAAGTGTAAAATAGTTTTTATTGAAAGGGATTCAATAAATGATTTAAGAGATTATTTTTTCATATTTTGTATTCACTAGTCTAAATATATTTTATATCAATAAGAATGTTGTTACTCATCACAATGATATAATGGAATAAAATTTTATAGATTCAAATATTATCAATTTTAATATGAAAATATAATACCCCAGAATTCCATGTAAATTTCATAAAAAAATAAATGGGATTATTTTGAGACCAGGCTCTGAGGCACAATGTAAATCTGAGGTCCAGAGTGGATGGAACACATTTAGGAACTATTTTTAATGTTAATTAATTAAATGGACATGTTTATTTTTCTAAATTTTAGACCAGTTTCCAGATAATAAAACAGAAGGCATTGTTGAACTCCAGAATCAAGATATGCCTAGAAACGACCTATCATTGGCAATAATGGGCCAATAGTGTGCAATATTTTTCAATAAATAAAATAATTGTGTAATGATTATTTTATATTCAAATAATTTTGAAATAATAACAGTAACTTGATTTGGTAATCAGAGAGTACTGTTGAACTCATGATGGCGTGATTCCCATAGGAAAATTCTATCATCGATATGAGTAGGTCGTGGGAGAATTTTTTTCCAGACATGTCAGAAGAAATATAAAATAAGATAAAATGTTGTTTTATTTGTCTTCTTCATCATTAAGCGGTGTCATGCTAGCACTGTAGTGAATAAAATAGGCAATGTTGAATCTCAGTAATGAATCTCATTAATGAAACTCATTCATTAGTCCGTGTATTGATGGTCCAACACAGCGTAACCAAAATGTAGATTCATGTGTCTTCAATTAATAACATAATAAGAAATGGTGAATTGTTGGCATAATATTGGAATTTATTTGAGGCTTTGGTGGGTGGTGATGGAGAATAATGAATTATGAATACACATTCTTCCACCCTTTTAAGGATCACTTGAAATGGTGCGAGGTGGATCCTGAAAGAATAATTAGGGAATGCGATCCCATTTTTATTCAACTAACAATCCTATCATATGTATTGGTTTAATTCTCTATAAATGTTCTTGTTCTCTATTCATTGTTTTGAGAGAAGAATGTGGGTCAATCCACGAACATGTGTCCCACTGTTCAATATCCTATGTGGTAGGGTTTTATCTCCTGGTTCTGGATTTAGATAAGCCATGATTGAAATTTATTCTCCCCATCCCTTGTTTCCAAACTCTAACATAGAGTAATCAGGCTAACAGAAAAAATGCCATGATTTCTCCTTCATTGGTCATTAATGTGTTCTTTATGATGGAAGCCTCAGATCAACTGAAATTTAAAATCTAGTTCGCAGTTGGGATGGTAAAAACATGAGAAGTCTGAGGGTGAATAAGGTTTGAGAATTGGACCACCAGATTGGACTCAATGGCATGTGGAAGACACCACTGACACAATAATGCTGGTTGCGGCACTGATAAATAGTAGTGGGGGGTCTCTATGGCAGCAACATGTGGGAAGAATCCTAACTCAATGTCATACTGAGGTAGAAAAGGCCATGTTCTCAGGATGGGGTAGTGTGGTGTGGTTCCACCGCTCATGCCTAGCATTAGAAGAGTGGCCCACAGGCATGGTATGTGGCATGAATGGAACACATTCCATGAAGTACTGTGTGCCGAAGGCGGCAGCCAACTTCCATCATCTGATTGTCAGCGCCACATAGGCATGACATTGGAGGACCTACATGCTAACGTAGGCCATAATGTACAAGTGGCAAGAAGTACATTTGGAACTAGGTGTAGATAAGAGGTGTCCATCATCTTCTAGCCACGTGATGGTGGGAACTAGGCCGCTGGGAGGCTCTTGATGGAGGATAGTCGTGCCACCAACGCGGGCCATGATATCAGAACAAATTATGTCGATTAGTTTCCTAGGTAAATAGATGGCCTGCTAAATCGTGAGCTTATCTAGATGAAACCAGGTCGCTGGGTGACTTAGTGTCCTGGACCCATGAACGAACCGGACCTGGACCAGCAATACACAATTGGCATGGCCTAGTGGCCATGCTAGATCAGGTCGTCGTAGAACCTACCACGTATATTCGGGACAACCAAGATCCAACCACGTTAGGTCAGGTTGGCCTAACTTATTTGTGACATAATGGACCCCAAGGCCGGTTGGTCAGGACGATCCAACCAAGTCTGACCAGGACCAGACTCAATCGACAAATGTTTATGAAAATTAAATTATTCTATAGACCAGGTATTAGATTAGAGAGTCGTTTGTGGTGTTATGATCATTGCGATAAGATGGTCCTTTTGTATAATCTATGTGAAATTCTATAACACTAGATATATGTCCAATGGATTGATTATTTGATTCTCTCTAAATCAAGTGCACTGGGGAACGAGAATCCTACGACATGCTGTTAAATGAATTATATGACTATCATACATAATTTGTGAAGAAATCGAGCTGTAGGGACCCAAACATGATGTACATATAGATTGCATTTTTTGTGAAATAATTTATAAATAAAAAAATAGACACCCAAAGACAATATTATGTTTGTTTCCTTGGAAACTCATAACATAATCTTCTAATCATGGTGTATGATCTTCCACATCTACCACAAATTTTCATCCACATTTTCTTTCTTATATAAAAACATTATTTATATCCTATGGAAAAGAAAACATAAAAATTGGTGATCTCAAATTATCAGTAAGGGTATACAAGGAGGTCATAAACTAAACCATAAAAATTTGAACATTAAAACATGCATATAATGTTTAAACATCCAAATCATCAGTCATTAAATAAATCATGGCATTACATAACAAAATGATCATAAAGGAACATTAACCTTGATATAATTGAATTGGAATAAAACATGTAATTGTGGAATAATAATAAGCACATATTATGATTTCGATTTTATACAATCCATTGCTTCCAAGACCAAAATAGTGGATATAAACCATTACTGGATTGGGTTTACATGTTGTTCCAACCATGTATTACTAATCAAAATTTACATTCCATTCCTGCCCTGTATTGCTGAATAAGATTTACATTCCAATATAGTAATGTCTATCTCATGAGGTATAAATCCGTACCCAATGAATTGGAGGGATATATAGGCCCCACCTACCTCATAACAAAACCATTCATATACGTGACACAAAATATAAATCATTGATCCTTGGATAACCCATTAAATAAAACGGTATTCTTAAACATATATTCATCGTAACATAATTTATATATGTTAAATAGACATCATAATCATAATTAAATCTTAATCTAAATAAAATAAATGTAATAATAGGGATTGATACATACCCTACCTCAAAAAAGATGGAAAATAATTTTGATAAAACACATGAACATAATTCTTGAGATAACAATCTTTTCTTCTTAAAAAATAGTTTCTTTCCTCAAAATGCCATGAAATTGTAAAAGAAAATAATTTAATTAAAAATAAAAATTATATGTTTTCAAGGAATTTTCAAGGAAATAATGCATTATGAATGCTTACAAATATGTTCATGAAGTATAATGTAAAAAAACATTATCCACATAATTTTTTAGTAAAAGTCAAAATGTATCTCTTATGGTAAACAAATGAACGATTCCTACCATACCATGTAGTAAATGCCAAAAATGGGTGAAAAATGACACAGAGAATTCATATATGAATAGTAAAATTTTTATGAAAACATTTATAGAAAAAATGAACATGGATGATAAATATAACCATATAAAATACTTACGTATAAAAAATCATAGATAAAAATAATATTGAAAAAGTATCCCTTATAGTATGGCTGATTTACTTTGTATGAGTCTGAAACTCTTATATAGTGGGTTCAAAAATATTATTGACTGGTAAAAGAACCATAATAATATTTATTATGTCATATATGATTAACTTACAAATTTATATTTCATGTTCATTTGAAAATTCGATTTTAAAACAACATTTTGGGTAATAATAATTTTATTTATAATATGTGTATTGAATTTTTATTCATGATATTATAAATTATATCATTATTTAATTACTTAGAGAATGTATAAAATGATATATATATTATATATATTCAGTATATAAATATATATATAATATATTGATAAATGAAATGGAATAAACTATTCATGGAGATGGTAGGTTTATGTACTTATGAACACTGTTTTTGTTTCCTTATTAAATTGAATTTATGTAAGAAAATGACATATATATACATAAATATAGTATTATGTTTATTTAATATATTTAATTTTTATTTATTACTTATAATTGATATTATTTTATAATGGTTAATGTGGTTATGGAATCTCAACGCGTCTTGGAGATGGTAAGTCGTACGCACGCTTGAGCGACTATATCATTCCCAAAATTATTTAATGGTATTAAGGTCAATAGAATAGAGTATCTCATAATTAGTATCATATTTTAATAAATATATAGAGTTAATACATAAAACATTATACCCATCCATGTATGGTGGTGGTGAAAAGAAGATTACATAGCATCGTGGAGACGGTAAGTCATACCTATGCACACGGGGTGATTTGATTTTTCATACTATGGATAGAAGGTGAAATAGGGTTGTTTCATATTTATAATAACATATCAGTATTTGGTTGATATTTATGTTATTACTTAATAATGAACCATCTATGTAAGAGGGAGTGGAATATTAAATAAATTTGAAAGATTCGTTTGAATAGATTAGTTATTCCTCGACGAGCCTCCTTTAAATTTTTTTAGGGTACTAGAGATCGTCATTTGAGAATAACTGAACAATTAGAATTTTACTAGGAATGTTTAGGATAGAAATGGGATGGGTTTTTCCTATTATTGATGTCTCAAAATAAATTGGAGATCAGAGGGAGGAGGTGCTCGTTTATATGAGAGGATGGGGCACTTTAGTAATATCCTAAAATAATAATTTATTATAAATTCAATATTGATTTCAAATGAAAAAAACATATTAAATTGGAATATAATATTATGTTGGTTTTAATACCCATCATACAATAATTTATATTCATGTATTTAATATTTTTTTGTATCCCTTTCTTTATGGTTTAACACACATTTTTGACCTTTTTAATCATACCGTGATATCATGTTTTTTACACATTGTTGGTCAATGTAATTACTCTATCATGTCAAACGAAACAAAAAAATTTATTTATAACATATTTGGACTTATATAAAACATTTTTACAAACTTTTATTTTTAGGAATTTAATAAAATTTAGTAAACTATTTTATGTTTTATTCCATGAATTATGTAAATTTAGTACAATATTAAGACATTACATAAAAAAAGTCATAAAAACATTATTTATTCAAGGAAAATGCATTAACTCATCACTAATATGACTAATTCATACATAACATTTCTGTATGGAAATAAAATGATCAAATTTAATTTATTTTAAATTTTATAAATTCATTTATTTGAATCATTCATTAATGAGGCAATCACTACATCATAATTGTTTAATAAATAAATATATTTCTCTAAGGTATAGAAATTATAAATAATGTACCACTATATAGGAAATACTTTTCAATTTATAATTAATATTTATATATAGAAAGATATGTTATATAACCCAGTAATAAAATAGTTTTAGTAAAAGATATATGTTTAGGTTATAATTATCATAACATTAAATTAATTCTTATAAAATGTCATTTTCACATCCATGTGAATCAATGGGGTCCCAAAATTGACCCATGGATACCCATGGTTAGAAATATATTATCCAATAGAATTGCAACATGTTTTAGGTTATTTTTATATTATTATAATATTTTTATCCCTTATTTACAAGATTTACTCTTTAACCATAGTAAATAAAATATCTTCTAAAGTTACTATTCATAATGTCCAAAAATAAAAGGTACCTATTTTAAAAATTTTATCCTCTTGTATAAAAATATTGAATCCATTTTTCAAAATTCAAAACATTGAATTTTCAGTAATTAATTTTAAATTAGCATTCGTTGTCAAAACAATAAATTGGATTTTGAAGAAGTAATAACTATCAATATATTGACATGTTTTATGTCATATTTAAATGTGAAATTACTTTCAACAATCGAAATTAGATTAAATTATAAAAATTTAATCTAATTAATATTTAAACACAAAAAATTAAATCAAACTATATAAATAAATTAGATAAAAAGGAAATTCTTAATTAAAAGGTATAATTTTCACTATTCAGTAAATTTTAATATTATTTATAAAATATAAAAAATTAAACAAAATCAAATTTTTATTTTATGGTCAAAAGAAAAAGTTTATTTTTTTCAAATTTAACTTATAAATTTGTCTAAAATAGATTTAAAATGAGTGCACCATTAAAAAGCAAAAAAACTACATTTTTTAATATACTTCTTTTATCAAAAAAATAGAATTTTTTCTCATATAATATTCTATAAAATATGTAAGAATAATGATAATTTTATATAAAATTGAATGTTTAGTTAATAATATTTGTTATGGCTAGTTTATATCCCATTTAATAATTATATTTTAAAAATATATTGTTGTTTAGTGAAACTCAGTATTGAGTACAACAAGAGTTATAGAGTAAGGTTGCTCTTGCGTGTAACATAATCCAAGTCATTGTTGCATGTAATTCAAAATTACTTTTGTGTTGAGTATAACATAGTCAAAACATATTTTATTTATTCATCGAACAAAATCTATACTTAGTGTTGCATGCAAAAAGTTCTATTAGAGGAACTAGAAATGATTTTCAACACAAGCCAATAATAGTGTTGCATTTACTGCAGCCTAATACAGTGTTGCATTTAGTGAAATATATTCATGTTGTAGCATTCATCCGAAGGCATTGAATAAAATAAAGACAATCCATCTCATAAATTATCAAGCAGTTACATTTTACCCCCCAAAAAGTAATTTCTCCCTCAAAATTTTTCGGGGTAATAAATGGTTTACTACTTTAATGTTTCTTTCATAGAAACTGACCTCGTAAAAAGGAATACTTAAAAATAATTTCAAAAAGTAATTATAGAAACATAAATGTAACCCAAATTAACTTTTCACTAGGTTTCCATATAAGAAAACATAGGTAGGATGTGAAAACAAGAATATTAAAGAGAAATCAAACAATCAAGTTCTAATGGATAGTGATATAGAATAATGTTTTGAGAAAGATTACTACCAAAAATCCACTAATATGAGATGATTTAGGGGACCGTTTGATTCAAAAGATAAGAAGGTACTAGGATTTTATTTTTCTATTTTGAGTATCCTCTTCATAATTTTGATGATTATTTTATGAGAATACACACTTACTTGATTTTGGTACAATCTCATTGTAGTTCATGCCTTCAACTATTTTTTACATCATCTCTTGTTTACTGAAATGAAGTCAAATCGTGCATCCTTGATGTGTTAGCAGATAATGAGATAGAATTATTGGTCATTTCATATGTCTCAAAAAAAAAATGGTCAGCACATTAAGTCAAATATTTATAAGTCTAACTATAGTCAGATAATACATTAATGTAATAAACATAAAACGAAAAATAAATTATACTATCCATAGTGGGATAACATGAAAATCTTTCCAAAAACTAAAAATATAAGACATTAGAAATTGGTGAACTAAATAAACATAACATTTATCTTCTATATCTCGTTTGGAATTTATTAATTCTCACATTCCAAACAAGTGAATACCGAAATAATGTATTTTATTTTAAACAATGATAATAACATGAATATCCATAGAACCGTAGTTAAAACATGAATGCTATAAAAAGATAAATCATTCCACATACCAAAATCCAAAAAATAATATATACTAAAACCATGATATCACATTTTCCTTATATCATACGTGATCCCATTAATAATATTAAACATCTCATTATCCCATAATACCTTTATTATAATCATATCATGTGCTTACAAAAAAATCTGAATTATCTTCCAAGGTTACTCGTACCATTAAACATATACATTTACATAATTAACGAAATAAAATAGTGCAAAATTAATTGTATTTTTCTTTATTCCATAGTACCATTAAATTACTTATACAACATTACTCTTCATAAAAATTAAATCATTAAATTACCATCTAATACCATTGACTGAGATTCATCATTTTATTCCTTAACACTTCTTCAATCTCATATTTTATTTGACTTATCTTCTTCGTCACCAATATAAATATTTACCACACAACCAAACTGATTATATTTATGAAATTTTCCCTAACGGAATGGATTTTCATAATTCCCATACATTCCATATTTAAAACACTTAACCGTCATTGATATCATAAAAATTACATTATCCTTGTTGATTGAGTTTAATGAATGTTTTCCTTTTTAATTATAGTATTTGTGTCATTCTTTTCAACACCAAAAGCATATTCTAGTTCCTTTGAAAGATAAACTATTATGATTTACCCACATGATTTACATGTGGAAAATTGATCTTTAAATCCTATATGATCATCATGAAAATCTATCATTCGCTTATTATCTAGGTCAAGAAACATACCATTGTTAAGATTATTGATTATATTATGATATTTTTGTTTAGGCATAATAACGAGGTTTCGACTTCCAAATCATGTTTCATTTGTTTTCTTATTATTAATATCATTACATAGTCTATCCTATTGTCCATTAACTTTAATCATCTTTTTTTTCATACATTTTATAAAACCCAAGAAAAACATTGTGAGAGGAAAATATAATTCTAGAAAAACAAAATTGTCACGGGGGAATACTTTCGACATTTACCATCATAGGTTGTATCATATGTTATTCATGGTCGTTACAATAATTATTGGATTGTAATCTTTAGTTAGACCAACCATGAGAAACATACTTAGACATACCTTAGAAATATCTCTAGGGATCTCACTAATGTTTTCATATCCTAGTTACCAAAGGTTGACAAAAACATCTCTCTGATACTAACTATCGTAAACCAAACATGATGTACATGGAAAATACATTTCATTTTCAGAATACTTAATACATGAAACAAACATAATTCTAATGAACATGTTATTTTAGAGTCTCTAGAATCTCAAGAAATAATCTTCTAATCATGGTGAAATATCATCCACATCACCCAAAATGATCTTCCCCTTTTCTTTTCAAACCTAAAAACTGTCTTTATATCCTAGGGAAAAAACATAAAATTGGTGAAATAAAATACTCAGTTATGGTAAACAAGAAGTAACTAAAATAAGCATAATCCATGGAATTTAAAAGCATGAACATAATGTTTAATCATCAAAATCGCGAGTCATGAAATACATCATGGAAGTAGTATGTCATGGATCATAAAGGGAAATTAACCATGAGAGAGTAGAATTGGAATAAAACACGTAATTGTGAAAAACATATATTCACAAAATATGATTTCCATTCTATCCATGGAATTACTGCCAAAACTATCATAGTGGACAAAGTCTGTTACTGAACCAGATTTGGTTGTCATTCCAACCATGTATTACTGAACTCGATTTACTTGTCATTCCAGACCTACATTACAGTGGATTTATATGTATTTCAATTCATGTCTATATCTCGAGATATAAATCTTTTCACAATAAATCTTAGTTAGATATAGGTCTCACCCATCTGATAATGAAATCATTCTTACATGTACCACAAAAAATAAAAAATTCATCATAGAATAACCCGTGAAATAAAATGGGATTCTTAATCATCATTTCATCATTGAATAATCCATATAAGATAAATTTACATCATAAAAATAATTACATCATAAAAAAATAAAATAAAAATAAAAATATAGAAAAAGAAAAACCCTATGTAATCATACATGGAAAATAATTTTGATAAAACACTTGAACTTAATTCTCGAGAAAAATATCTTTCTTCTTCTAAAACGTTTTATTTTCTCAAAATTTCATTCAAATTTAAAAGAAATGAATATTATTGAAAATAAACATGAAATACTGTAAATTAATATTCATGGAAATAATGTTTTATGAATGAATAAAAAATCAATTCATGCAGTATAAGTTAAAAAATTATCCTCGTACTTTTTTTCTAAAAGTCAAAAAGTACCCTGTTTGGTAAAACAAAAAGAATTATTCCTTCTATACAATTTATTAAATGTAAAAAAATGTGTAAAATAACTATAAAATACATATATTAATATTAAAATAAATTTGAAAACATTTTTAGAAATCATGAACATGGATTATAAAAATACACCCATCAAATACTTATGTATAAACAATATCGGATAATAATGAGATTGAAAAATTATCCCATACCTTAGGTCATATTTCTTTAGAATGTGTATGAAACTCCTTTATAGGGGGTTTATAAATATTATTGACTTCCAA
The DNA here is from genome assembly GCA_963277665.1 of Viscum album. Lineage (NCBI taxonomy): Eukaryota > Viridiplantae > Streptophyta > Magnoliopsida > Santalales > Viscaceae > Viscum > Viscum album. The sequence continues at coordinate 1,710,736,273 of OY728152.1, read as the reverse complement.
CAGAACCCTAAATATATTTTTTATGTCATATTTTATTAACATATAACTTTATAATACATATTTATTTTTCAATTCAATCTTAATGGAATAGTTTGGGTAATAATTGTTTTATTTATCGTACATGTTTTGAATTTTTATTCATGATATTATTACATATATCATGATTTAAATGCATCAAAAATGTAAAACATGATTTATAAATTATATATAATCATTTTATAAATATATATATAATATATAGATAACATAAATGGAATATGCAGTTCATGAAGACGGTAGCTTGTAAATACGCATGAACGTTGTTTTTGTTTCCTTATTAAATTTAGTGGAAGTACGAAAATGAAATATATATATAAATCTAGTAATATTATTATGTCATATATTTCATGACTATTTATTAAATATTCTTTATAATAATTCTTGAATGGTTAACGTGGATAAGAAATATCATCACGTCGTGGAGATGGTAAGCCACACATACGCTCGAGTGATGATATCATTCCCATAATTTTTGAATGGTATTTAATTGGATGGTGTATATTATCTCAGAATTTTTATCATGTAATAATAATAATATATAGATAGTATTTACACCATTATACAGATCCATGTAAGGCGGTGGTGAAAAATAGGTTACACCACGACGTGGAGACGGAAAGAAGTACATAGGCACGCGTGGTGATTTCATTTTTCATAGGATGGATAAATAGTGAAATAGGGTTGTTTCATATTTATAATCACATATAATTATATTAATGATACATATATTATTACTTTATAATGAAACAAAAATTGAATAGTATGTATATGAAAAAATAAATTTGAAAGATTCAGTAGAAGAGATTACTTCTTCCTCAATGTGCCTTCTTTTAATTTCTTATTAGGGAAATAGTGTTAGGAATTTGAGTAGACAATAACCTCTAGAATGGAACTGGGGATGTTTATAAGATAAATATTCATGTGATTTCTGAACATGAAGACTCAAAATGGAGTCATGAGGAAAGGGAGGAGGTGCCCTTTTATAAGGTAGTAGAGGGATACTTTAGGAATTTCCTATAATATTAAATTATTATACACCCAATTTATATTTCAAATGGTCTAAAAACATAATTTATTAGATGATAAGATAGTTTTTGTTTGAATACCAATTTTCTAGAAGCGATCATTCTAAAGGGAACATCAGGGATATGATGGAGTTTGACGAGTGGGACTCACAAGGAGGTGGCCCTAATCTATTCTGAATTTGAGAGAATTTTTACGGAGGATTTCTTCCCCACAACATTTTTCTAAGTGGATATATAAGAGTTTCTTCAAATATAGCTGGGCAGCCTGATAGTGGATGAATAATCTACATGGTTCAATATCCTCTTCGGTTACTCTACGAATATGGTGTAGGACCCATTATTCATGGCCTGGACCTTTGATCAGGGACTCCGATGGGAGATCAGGGCATCAATGAGTTCCCTCAACATGACTTTGTAGGCTTGGTTGCTAAAGTGATCTCTATTGGTACAACGATTCCTCGATGAGCAGGAACCGATGGTGGGAACTACCACCAAAAAACAGGTGGCCAAGTCATCAGTGGTGGGTAGCCGACATTTTATGGAGATGCCCAAATGGGATAGACCATTCTAAAGAAGAACCCAGGACTCATGGTCAGTAACACGAGGCCCCTGGGATACAGGGAGTCATTATTGGATTATATTATGCTACGCATGTTGCATAAATGGACTCTTGGATCAAGATTTCCAAACTAGCCACTCACAGGACTGAGAGACTGATGGGGTACTGCTAAGGCTGCAGTAGAGACATGATCATGGTGGTCCTCCATGCAGCAAATATGGAAGAAGAGTGGGACAATCACTATGATGTGGGCATCTGTACGAGGTACTACCATTACCACAGGCACCGGGAGAAGGTGGGCAATGGTAGGCTCATCTTATTACAATTGTGGCCTAGGGTCCCAATGTCCCAAAGATGATATGAGGTATGATATCTTTCTTCTCCACTTTAGTATAGTTCTTATATTCATAGGTTTCAGTCACGAATTCCATTCCATGGACATTGTTTGGAGGTCAGAGTTTCTGATCGAGCCGTTGGCTCGATCCGAACAATTAGATACTCCAACAAGAAGGGATTCAATGATAACACACTATTGTTGGTAGTGTGAACTTACTTTTTGAGGAGAGATATTTGGATGGGATATCCTAGTAGTGGAATTGTGGCCTTAAGAAATTATTTTGGTTATAGACTGGCTATCAATAGTCCATGATCTAATCGACTATTTTAGGTACAAAGTTTGGCGTGTCTGTGAATACGGGGCCATGTTTTCATTTATAAATAAAATGAAACTGGAGCATCACAAGATGGACTTGAATATAGGTGGTTGCAAACAATTACTCATCATTTGCCTATAATGACCCATATATTAATGGATGAGACGATTCCAGAGTTTCTTATATTGTTGGATGACTATGAGGAAATCAGTCCATATGATCTTCCAAGACAACCACTTAACCGAGAGGTAGAATTTTTAATTGACCAGTACTATGTGACTTCACCGATAAGTAAACCTGCTTATTTGATGAATCTCATAGTCCTCCGAGAGAGGAGGGTACCGTTGGAGGAATTTAATATGAAGGGTTTCGTAAGGAAAATTGTTTCACCATGGGCATCCCTAGTGTTTTTTGCGAAGAAGACATACACAAGCATGAGGTTATGTGTGGACTCCTGGAACCTGAACCAAGTGACCATGATGAACTAGTATACATTACCAAGGAATGTTGAACTCTTCAATAAGATTAAGGGATTGAAATGTTTATAAAAAATAAGACTAGAGTTAGGCTATAACCAGATTTGAGTTAGAGATGAAAAAATCTCAAAGATGGCTTTAATATATCGCTATAGTCACTGTGAGTACATAGTGATGCAGTTTGGTATGAAGAACGCCCCAACTGTGTTCATCACACTCATGAATAATATCTTCATATTTTACATATATAGGATTTTAGTGGTATTCATTAATGACATCTTAGTGTATATATCATTCGATTAGGGGCACACGATTCACTTGAGGAAGGTTCTGGATACACTCTGAGAGCACTAGCTTTACGGAATGCTCTCTAAGTGTGACTTATTGATAGGAAATGCCCATTTCTTGAGACATGTCATCATAGAGAATGGAGTGATAGAGGATATCATGAAGACCAAAGTGGTGATTTATTGGGAGCCACCCAATAGCATTACTGAGGTGCGTAGTTTCCTTGTGTTTGATGGGTACTATCAGAGGTTTGTACCTGACTTCTCCCGAGTAGAAGCACCCCCGATGGTATTGATAAAGAACGATAAACCCTTTGTATGGATATAAATATTCCAATAAGGAATCCAAAACCTGATTCAGATCGTGATTAGTGATCTTAAATTGAGGAAACCAGATGGGGAAACATACTACATGGTGTATTGTGATGGATTTGGAACCAGGCTTTGTTTTGTCCTGATGCATGTGCAAGTAGTAATTACTTATGGATCACGATAATTGAGACCGCATGAACAGAACTATGGGACTCATGAACTTGAGCTGGCAGTGGTATTCTTCGCATTGATTATTTGGTGACACTACCTTATGTGTGAACAATTTATCATCAACATTGATCTCAAGAGTCTCAAGTATATTTTTTTTCTCAAATGGATCTAAACCCAATACAATAACATTAGGTAGAATTAAACTTGGACAATGAATTCAATATATTATATACAATTGGGAAGGGGAACATGGTTGATGTAGAGTCCCCGACCCCAGAAACCCAGTAGTCGGTGCCTTATGAACATGATGTGTTGGTTTAAAATTAAACATACACTGGTAAGCTACACATCATGCCCCATATAGAAGATCATGTGCGGTTCGGGTTCTGGGAAACTGGAATCTTCTGAAATGATTCATATTTTAAAATCTTATACCTGAAAAATTTAAATCAAAACGTAAGGTGAGCATTGAAATACTCAGTAAGGGGTTTTAGAAAAATAAAAATAGTTTAACATTTTGAAATAATTCATTTAAAATCATTATTTTAAGGAAAACTATAACACATTACATCAAAATGTTCAATCAATAGTTTCATGAAATATATGAAACCCATGTGACATTTATCGAAGGAGTAATCATAAAGAAGCACTCCATGTGATTACTTAATTATAACATTGAACAGTTAAGAGTAATTCATAATCAGAGTTGCATATAAATGAAACAACTTAATTTTCATTTTCTAGTTACTATTTCACAAATCATGCTCCAACTTATACCAGTGAAATATGAACTTTATGAAAACATAAAGGCATTAGTCGTGAATGAATGGGCATTATATCTTGAAAATAACTTGTTACATAACTTGAATCATGTGGCATCAACATTTAATTTAGACAATCATTTCCATGTCACCAAGGTCCATCCCCAAGGTGTCATTTGAAAACATTACCAAGGTCTATCCCCAAGGCGTCATTAAATTGGTCATCTATAGAGATCAAGTCTTTACCAAATGCATTGGAGCGCTATCAGGGCGCACCCTTAAATTTGTATTTATTATCATGTGAGCCACATCGTTCATGCATTACTTAAACGGTTTGTATATTCAAGATGTCCCATTCCACCTAGAGTAACCCATTTATTTTCATATTGCCCAAGGTGTCCCATACCAATTGGGGTAATCTAATTTCTTAGTTCATTTAGTGATATGTCATCAATATGAATTGTGTACAATAATTACTCAAATAAATAATGAACAATTATACATTTTACTAATACATGATATGACAGTTAACATTTTAAAATATTTCAATAACTAATCGAAGGCACCCACAGTTTAGTAAAACATTATTTTCACATAATCTAATTACTAAAGCATATAAAATGATGATATAATACATGATGAACCATTAATATTATTATTCTATGGAAGTGGGAAGATTAAATAAAACTCTTTTCATTAGTTATGGAGATAAACATGCCATAAATAAAATTAAACCATAACTTGATTAATTAGCAACATTCACCAAAGTAGGAAATGTCAATGAACGAACACACATGATGACATGATCCCCAAAATCTTAAATCCACAAATACATATTAATAAAGAAAAAATATACACTTTATCAAAAAATATGTCATGGGAAATGTCAAATAAACTCCCTTAATAATTCATGCTCATTTGTGTGTACATACATACAAAATACATGTTGGTTTAGTAATTCTAAAATCATCCTTTATTAAAATAACATATGTATCACAACATAATGTTAGTATTGGTAATAATTATTAAAAAAATAGGGTTTTGGACTTTATACTTATAATTATATACACACATCACCATATATTCACCAAGAATGTACTAAATAAACAAGTCCATTAAGATTTCATGAGTTATGAAAAACTCTAAATTTTATATTTGTTAAGAAGCAAAAAAATTAAGAGGGTTTAATATTCACAAAACTATAAATACATAAACATATGCCAAACATTGGTTAACTACTACAACATAAATATACCAAAGCCCATGGCCTAGATTGCATCCAAAATATCGTTCAAGGATTGGAATTCACCCCCTAAAGTCATACTGACTCATTTTGAAGACATTCAAAAATATTTAGTTATATGTATATATAAGGTTTACATAAATAATATATGTTAAGAGTCGATATAAAATGCAACCTCATTATACATATATTACTTAGTATAACCTTTCCGAATGATCTTGGATACCATAAAACAAAGGGTTTGGGTTCTATGTTTTCACAATTTTATATATATTTAAAACCTTATATACACTATGTACTTAAATATATGTTTGGGTTTTTTTGTAAAACAAAATCTTTTTAAAACAAAATTAAAAGGATTCATATGTTTAAACCCTTTGATAACGAAACACAAAACACCCTTTGTGGTATTACAAATCGAATGGTTCGTGTTATATTACGCATATACAAACTGTATATATACCGAGAGTATAATAGTATGGGTCTCTTAAAAGGAAATAAAAACTTGTAAACACTCTTATATATGCACCCTATTGAAAACACGAAAGAAGATTATTTGAAGGCGATACAATCCGAGGGGTTTATATTAAGTATGTATATAAAAATATAATATGTATATATATACCGTGAGTACAAAAAAATTCCCATCCAAAAATAATCAAACATGCAAGAACCCTTACATAGCTTTGAGGAAAAATCTCGGATCAACAGGGAGATCGTTGGCCTTGCTGGAGGGTTCGGAAGGAGTTCTGGAGGAGAAGAAGCTGCCCGAGGCTTCCTGAAGCAAGGGGTTTATATAGGGCTTTGATGCCTCAACCAATGGGTAGGCCGACGTGGGGAAGATGAAGAAACAGAGCCCTAGTAGGGGGTGCTCGGAGGTCAAGAGGAGCAGTGGAATGGAGAAGCCGAGGCATCCTCAGTTGCAGGCCTACTGGTACGAGACCCCGATGCGAGGAAGAAGATGACGGGGAGGTCGACACACTGAGAACTGGACAACCTGGATCAAAAAAAGAGAAAGATTGCATGGTTGGAGGAGCTCGAGAAGTGTGCTGAGCGTTTAAAATGAAAAAGAGGGCCGACATTAGATCTCGGGGGAGATCGGACGGCTATGGAGGCACGTGGGGAAGATCGCGTGGTTAAAAGTGTTGGACGGACGAGATCAACACGGAAGTCGATCAGACGGTCCCGATCCTATGGAGCACATCCCACATCGAAATGGTTTGAAGGTGAGGCGAGGTTTATAAATCAAAGATTTTCGCCTCCGGTGCAATAACACGAAGACACACACACACCGAGGCCTTATACACATGCCCCATGCAGGCTTTGGACCACCCCTACACAACGCGCACCGCGTGCCTTACACACAGGCCCGCATGTGACTGGACGAACCCATACCCGGCTCGGGCTCAAGCCTAGTTGACACTATGCATAACTGGGACCCCTATGGTTGGTACTTCGGGTCCCTAGGGCTTGGTCTCGGCCTAGAGGGATTGTCCCGAAGAGATGCCCTCGGCTTGGCCGGGCCCCAACATAATTTTTTAATAAAAATTTATTTAGATTTCCAAAATAATTATTTTAAGTATACATTGTTTAAAATAGTGTGTGATATAAATATTTGTACAAAAATGAGTTAATATACAATAAAAACAAATAGTTTTCACTTAAAATCCAAATCCATTTTTTATCTTATGTAAAATATTTTATATATGAATCTTTTAAAAGGTATACCTTTCATATTTTATATACGGACCCATTATAATTATTAGGATCTTTAAAATACACCACCATACGTTTCATAAAATTTAAAAGACCAAAAGTTAATTAAAAAATACATAATTTTAGAGGTAAAAAGATATAATTATTAAAGATACCCTTCAATCATATCTTTTATTAAAAGAATACAAAGTTCTTAACTATATAGGTATCTATCGGGATATTTGTAGAAACAAAACGATTTATTTACAATAATACTCTTTTTATTTTAAAAATATGATTCTTTTGTGAAACATATTTTATAGATATTATAATATTTGAAATATTATAAAATTATTAGAGCATTAAAAAACAAGTTTTCATATAAAGAAAAACTTTATCAAGTGAAACCTAATGGTTGTTTTGAATACCCAACGACTATATATATTTTACAGCCATAACTTAAAGGAGCATTATAAAAGCAGGGGGGTGTGTAGGGTGTTTCTCAAAATCAGAACACTTGAACTAGGAAGGATGGCTCTCCTCATACCTTTGGTGTTGAGTATGTGTGCCGTGGCTCTGGCTGTTATATTTTTCACACTAATGGACCCTGGAGACGACGACTATCCGATTACTCGAGTTATGATTCTTAGTAGTCTTTTTGTGGATGTGTTAGGTCTTGTGCATGGTATTTTCAATTAGTTGGGTCCTGTTGGAATGTAACTTTTGAATATATACCAGTTTACCTTATTATCCATGTTTTATTTCATTTCAAATTATTTATTAAAACATAGGGCACAATAAATAAAACAAGAGAAATCATTAAAGGCATAACATTTTTCACTTGGACCAGTTCATAAAACCCAGGGAGTCACATTATCCCCCCTTTAGAAAATTGCATCCTCACAATTTATTTCACAAAACTACAAAGTTCTACACTGTTCTCACCACCTCAACCAATGTATAGGGTCAACAGGTGCAGTTTGAAGAACCCCCGTAGCGATGCTCACCTCTTCCAGTTCCCTAACCTAGATACACCTAGGACAGGAGGGGTTGAACTCATGTTCTGGGCCTTTAGGCTTTCAATGGGAGGCTCAAACAGTACAAAGTTCTGAAATGTCCCCACAGAACAAAGTACGAAGGACTCACCGAATTATGTCTCGGTCGAAGAAATTGAAGCCATAGATGCGGTCAAACAGGCTAAATCTTAGAAGTTGGAGCATATAATATGCATAAAGATTTCCCTCTAACGTAGCCTCCTGAAATTTCACTCTGTTCATGTAGTTCCGGCCTAGGGTGAAACACAAAAAGAGCTCTTCATGGTAACTTCCTCGTCGTTCACGTCCAGCCAGCTGTGCAGAGCCAATGCGGTAATAGATGGAGGCATTCCCCTGGCAGGAGCAGAGAATATATGGACTGTTTGTTACCTCAAACCACTTCTTGCACGTTTTTCCTCAAATTTGCGAAGGGGTCATACTCGTCCTCACATGTTTTGATTGCAATGATTTCTAGAATCTCAGTGGGAAGAGATAACAGGTGGGTTTGTCCTTCCATCTGAAAATTTTTAAGGAAGGAGTTCAACACCATTCAAATGTAACTATAAAGTAAAGACAAGGATGGAGAAAGATGACATTTCAATAATCATAAGTTTATTATTAAACATTAGTGCTTGAGTTTCCCTTAACCACCGACTAAAAGAACTCCACACAGAGAAGAAAAACTCCAAAACTCCTCAAACAAAACATAGGTTGAGCATTCAGGAAAAAAATCATGGGGGAACCTATGACGTCTTATGAGTCTAGCATGAGAGGTATGAAGTTGGGAGACATCCACATACACTTTTTTTCTGCAAGACAGTCGAGTGGACTCATATTCTACCATTCCGAAGACCAACAACTGACCCTAGAAGCCGTAGTTTAAAACTTTCCATAGATATATCGCATGGAGGTCACCAGAAGCAGAAGCTTCTTGAAAAGGGTTGAGGATCATAGTGCCAAAGCCCTCACCCTCCATGAAAATTCGGAAAATTACCTCATAGTACCCTCCTCGATGTACATAGGAGGGAAACAGGGTCATCATCATAAGGAGGTAATATATTCCTACCCCCTATTATAACTGAAGCACCCGTGGTGAGTTGGATACATCGTAAAGGTGTATTCATGTCATGACGATATGAGGATAGTTTATAAAATCCTCACGGCTAGCTAAATACACAATGGTCTCTAGGGCCTCTATGGGGAGAGATAACATATTTGTGCCTTTGATTTAGATCTGAAATTTAAGAAAAAAACATTTTTTAAATAAAATTGAAGTATATATACATATATATTTTTTCGTTTCAGTTTCTGGCTTTCTAGAGTTATCCAAACCGAACCTCTGATACCAACTGTAGAGACCCTGACCCGAGAAACCCAGTAGTAGGTACCTTCTAAACATGATGTGTTTTTTTAAAATAAAAAATGCAATGGTAAGATACACATAATGCCCCATATAAAGGATCGTGTGCGGTTCGGGTTCTGGGAAACCGAAAACATATGAAATGATTCATCTTTTAAAAGTTGATACCTGAAAATTTTAAATCAAAACGTAGGGTGAGAATTGAAATACTCAGTAAGGGGATTAAAAAAAAATAAAAACATTGTAACATTTTGAATTCATTCATTTAAAATAATTCTTTTAAGGAAAAATGTAACACATAACATCAAAATGCTCAATCAATAGTTTCAAGAAATATATGAAACCCATATGACATTTCTCAAAGGAGTAATCATAAAAAAGTACAACATGTGATTATTTAATCATAAAATCGAACATTTAAGAGTAATGCATAATCTGAGTTCCGCATAAAGTAAACAACTTAATTTTCATATACTGGTTACTATTTCACAAATCATGCTCCAACATATACCAGTGAAATATGAACTTTATGAAAACATAAAGGCATTAGACGTGAAAGAATGGGAATTTTATCTTGAAAATAACTTGTTACAAAACTTGAATCTTGTGGCATCAACATTTAATTCAGACAATCATTTCTGTATCACCGAGGTCCATCCCCAAGGCGTCATTAAATTGGTAATCTCTAAAGATTAAGTCTTTACCCAATGCATTGGAGCGCTATCAGGGAGCACCCTTAAATTTTTCTTTATTATCATGTGAGCCACATTGTTCATGCTTTACATAAACGGTTTGTATATTCAAGATGTCCCATACCACCTTGAAGAACTCATTTATTTTCATATTACCCAAGGTGTCCCATACCACTTTGGGTAATCTAATTTCTTAGTTCATTTAGTGATATGTCATCAGTATGCGTTGTGTACAATAATAACTCAAATAAATAATGAACCATTACACATTTTACTAATACATGATATGACAGTTAACATTGTAAAATATGTCAATAACCAATTGATGGCACCCATAGTTTAGTGAAACATTCTTTTCATATAATCTAATTACTAAAGCATATAAAATGATGATATAATACATAACGAACCATTAATATTATTATTCTATGGAAGTGGGATTATTAAAGAAAAATTTTGTCATTAGTTATAGTGATAAACATGCCCTAAAATAAATTAAACCATAACTTGATAAATTAGTAACATTCACCAAAGTAGGAAAAGTCAATGAATGAACACACATGATGACATGATCCCCGAAATCTTAAATCCCCAAATATATATTAATCAAGCCAAAATATACACTTTATCACAAAATATGTCATTGAAAATGTCAAATAAACTCCTTTAATAAATCATGCTCATTTGTGTGTACATACATACAAAATATATGTTGGTTTAGTAATGCCAAAATCATACTTTATGAAAAGAAAAAATGTAACAAAACATAAAGTCATTCTTGGTAATCATTATTAAAAAAAAGGTTTTGGAATTTATACTTATAATTATATACACACTTCACCATATATTCACCAAGATTGTACTAAATAAACATGGCCATTAAGATTTCATGAGTTCGGAGAAACTCTAAATTTTATTTTAGGTAAGAACCAAAGACATCATGGGGGTTTAATATTCATGAAACTATAAAAACATACACATGTGCCAAATATTGGTTAAATACTACAACATAAATATTCCTAAACCCATGGCCTAGATTGTATCCAAAATATCGTTCAAGGATTGGAATTAATCCCCTAAAGTCATACGGAATCCTTTTGAATACATGCAGAAATATTTAGTTATATGTATATATAAGGTTTACATAAATAATATATGTTAAGAGTCGATTTGAAATGCAACCTCATTATACATATATTACTTAGTATAACCTTGCCGAATGATCTTTGATACCCTAAACTTAAGGGTTTGGCTTCTATGTATTCAAATTTTTATATATATGTAAAACTGTATATACACTATGTACATAAATATATGATTGGTTTTTTTGTAAAACTAAATATTTTTAAAACAAAATTAAAACGATTCATATGTATAAAACCTTTAATAACGCAACGACAAACACCCTTGATGGTATTACAAACCGAAGGGTTTGTGTTATATAACGCATATACAAACTATATATATAACGAGAGTATAACTATATGGGTTTCTTCAAAGGAAATCAAAACCTTTAAACAATCTTATATATGCACCCTACTGAAAACACGAAAGCAGATTCTTTGAAGGCGATACAATCTGAGGGGTTTATATTAAGTATGTATATAAAAATATAATCTGTATATTTATACTGTGAGTACAAAAAAAATGCCCAACCAATAGGAAGAAAACATGCAAGAACCCTAACATAACATTGAGGAAGAAGCTCGGATCAAAAGGGAGCTCGTTGGCCTTGCTGTAGGGTTCGGAAGGAGTTCCGGAGGAGAAGAAGCTGCCCGAGGCTTCATGAAGCATGGGGCATATATAGGGCTTCGGTGCCTCAGCCAATGGGTAGGACGACGTGGGGATGATGAAGAAACATAGACCTAGGAGGGGGTGCACGGAGGTCAAGAGGTGCAGTGCAAAGGAGAAGCTGAGGCGTCCTCTGTTGCAGGCCTACTGGTATGGGACCCCGATACGAGGAAGAAGACGACGGGGAGGTCGACGAGGTGAGAAATGGACGACCTGGGTAAAAAAAATAGAGATCGCATGGTTGGAGGAGTGCGGGAAGCGTGTTGAGCATTTAAAAAGAAAAATACGGATGATATTAGATCTCGAGGGAGATCAGACAGCTACGGAGGCACGCAGGGAAGATCATGTGGTTAAAAGGGTTGGACAGACGAGATCGACGCAGAAGTCGATCGAACGGTCCCGATCGCATGAAGCACGTCCCACATCAAAATAGTTTGAAGGTGAGGCGAGGTTTATAATACAAATATTGCTACCTCTGGTGCAATAACATGAATACACACACACTGGGGCCTTATACACGGGCCTCATGCGGGCTTTGGCCCACCCCTACGCAATGCACACTGTGGGCCTTACACACGGGCCCGCATGCGACTGGATGAACCCATAATCGGCTCGGGCTCAGGCCTGGTTGACACTATGCATAACTGGGACCCCGATGGAGGGTACGTGGGGTCCCTGGGGATCGGTCTCGGCCTAGAGGGATTTTCCCTAAGAGATGCACTCGACATGGCTGGGCCCCAACATAATTTTTTAATAAAAATTTATTTAGATTTCCAAAATAATTAGTTTAAGTATACTTAGTTTAAAATAGCGTGTAATATAAATATTTGTACAATAATGAGTTAATATACAATAAAAACAAATAGTTTTCACTAAAAATCTAAATCCATTTTTTAGCTTATGTAAAATATTTCATATATAAATCTTTTAAAAGGTATACCTTTCATATTTTACATACGAACCCATTATAATTATTAGGATCTTCAAAATAAACCACCATCCGTTTCATAAAATTTAAAAGACCAAAAGTTAATTCAAAAATACATAATTTTAGAGGTCAAAAGAAATAATTATTATAGATACCCTTCAAACACAACTTTTATAAAAATAATACTATGTTTTTAACTATATAGGTATTTATCGGGATTTTTATAGAAACAAAACGATTTATTTCCAAGAATACTCTTTTTATTTTAAAACTATGATTCTTTTATGAAACATATTTTAGACATATTATATAATTTGAAATATTATAAAATTATAAGAGCATTAAAAACATGTCTTCATATAAAGATAAACATTATCAACTGAAACCCAAAGGTTGTTTTGAAAACCCAACGGCTATATATATTTAACGGTCATAACTTAAAGGACCATTATAAAAGCAGGGGGGGTGTAGGATGTTTCTCAAAATCAAAACACTTGAACTAGGAAGTATGGGTCTCCTCATACCTTTGGTGTTGTGTATGTGTGCCTTGGATCTAGCTATTATATTTTTCACACTGATGGACCCTGAAGATGTCGACTATCCGATTACTCGAGTTTTGATTATTTGTAGTCTTGTTGTGGCTGTGTTAGGTCTTTTTCATGGTATTTTCAATTAGTTGGGTCCTGTTGCAATGTTACTTTTAAATATATACCAGTTTACCTTATTCTCCATGTTTTATTTCGTTTCAAATTATTTATTAGCACACAAGGCACAAAAAATAAAACAAGAGACATCATTAAAAGCATAACATTGTTCACTTGGACCAGTTCATAAAACCTGGGGCATCATAGTTGAAGATGGCCAAAGTAGGAGATTGATATCACAACTACTAAACGAGGCCTCAGATCAGTTAGCCTCACCTCATATATCCTTTAGGGGCTGAAATGTGGAAACATATCTTTAATTGACGGTATTTTCCCCTCCAACCGTATAGTGAGTTAGGGAGGCTCAACTCAGAGATTCCAGCTGTGAGACAACATATTCCTAGAATTCCATATGGCTTTTCTTTGATGGATATTTAAATTGTGGGGACCACATCATCTTTTTGAGACGACACACCATTATACTAGTGGCATTAGGTTGGGGAATGGTTGAGAAAGTCCCATACATCGCATTTGGTAGTTCATATAGGTTTGGTGATGACGTAGAAGAACACCCAACACTAGTACTGGGTGGCTAGGGATGTAGAAGATAGTGGAATTGTTGTCTCGATATGCCTCACTTTTTAGTATGTGAATTCTAAACACCATACTCTTGATGTTTTGACAGAACCCCTCGAGGTACTGGAGTGTAAGTGGAATGGGGTATTGATTGACATTATGATTGGTTAACCACAAACATCCAAGGTCACAATTCAATCTGGTTGATTATAGGCCATCTCACCATGTCGACATGCTTTCTACCGATTCGAGAACATGGTTTAGTATATATCCTGGGACACCTATATGTGTAGGAGATAGTCCTACACCATGGAGTCCTATTTAGAATAGTCTTCATATCATGATACAAATTTTACATCCCAGTAATGCAAGGGATTAAAAGATGTGTTTTGGACACAGGTTTTCATGATAACAACCTTTCTCCCACAAAACGGATGGTCAAATGGAGAATACCATACATAAAATGTAGGACATGATTCGTACTTGGGTTATTGATTTTGGTCTCAGTTGAATGGGACACCTACCATTGGTGGATTTATTGTACAATAATACCTACCACTCCACCATTAGTATGGAACCATTTGACACATAGTATAGATGAACATGTAGGTCACTGTTATGCTGGACATACCCAAGGGACTCAACACCCATGGGTCCAGAGATGGTAAAAGATACCATTGAGAAGGTGAAGATCATATTGAGAGCGGATGTGGACTGCACAAATCTGACAGAAGAAATATGTTGATAGGTGAAAAATACCCTTGGAGTTTGAATTTGGGGTCCATATATTCTTAGGGGCCGATCGACAATGTGGGATATGAATATTGTTTAGAGAGTAAAGTTATCTTTGAGGTTCATCAGAACAACCTTGATATTGAGTAGATTGGATGTGGTGGCATATCACTTGGTTCTACCGCTGCAGTTAGAGAGGGTTCACGACAACTTACAAATATCCCAATTAAGGAGATACATGCATGACCCTTCTCACATAATCAACCTTGACGGGTTAGAGATTAATGACAAAGCGATATTTGAGGAGTACTCAATGGAGATAGAAGATCTACATGAGAGGATACTTAATGGATGGTTGATTCTTGTAGTGTGTGTTTGATAGCACCATGGGATTATCCAGGAGATAATGTGAGACTGGGATTCTCAAATCTGTGCTTGGTACCCCCATTTTTTTATTATCCTTTGGTTAGGCTTATGAGGGTATAAAACCATAAAGGGGGTATCAATTTAATAGCATGAATTCCATGTAATTTTTTTAAAAAATAATGTGATTATTTTGAGACTTGGATCTGAGACAGAACATAATTCTGAGTCCTTGAGAGGCTGAAACATATTTTTGAACTATATTATCGTTAATTAAATAAATGTGCGGGATGGTTTTTCTAACATTTAAACTAGTGGCCAAATAAAAAAATTTCGGTCAACATTGAAATTTAAGAATCATGATTTTCATATAATGATCCTAACATTTTATAGTTCATGCCAAAAGTGGAATGTAGTTTATTTCCATAAATAAATAAATTGTGTAATGATTATTTAATTTTCAAATACTTATAACTCAAAAATTATAACTCATAGTGAAAAATATAGGGTATTGTTGAGCTCATGAGGGTGTGATTCCATTAGGTGTAGTCAAACATCAATCAGAACTGCTCTAGGGTGAAAGATAGTTTTCATAAATTTTAGAATATAAATAAAAAATGGAAAATATTATTTTATTTTTTTTTCTTCATTGTTTAGAAGATTCACATTAGTGCTTTGGTGTAGTTATAAGGTACTGATAAATATGCTTAATTAATCTCATTAATGACATCATTAATTAGTCCGTGTAATGACACTACAACACAGTGTAACAGAAATGCTGATTCACATTATGATAATTAATAGCCAAACAAGTAGTGTAGAATTATTGGCACAATCAAGGAATTACTCTAACACTTTGGTGGATGAAGATGATGAATAATGAATGATAAAAACACTTTCTTAAACCCTTATAAGGATTTATATAAATATTGGGTGGCAGATCAAGAATGAAAAATGGGGGCACTTAATTTTTTTATTCTACGATGAACAATACAATCCTAGGTAGAAGTTTAATTATATGTGAATTTCTCTTGTTCCCCATTATTGATATTGTGAAACGAGCGAGGGTCAAACCATGAAAATGTAACCAATAGATCAATCCACTATGCGATATGGTTTGATCTCAGGGTATTTGATCAGGAGAACACATGTTGTAAACTTTCTATCCCTATCCATTGTTTCAAAACACTAATGTAGAGGAATCAGACCGACATGAACCATACAAAGATTTCTTCATCATTGGGCGTTCATGTGTTCATCATGAAAAATCCCACAGATCTATTTCAATGAAATAATGAATATGAATCAGGGATTTCAGTGACCCGAAAAGTCCAAGGGTGTAGATGGTTTGAGAATCTAATCGTGGGAACAGACCCGGTCGCCCGCCGAAGACACCCGCAATGACGGTGATAGGAATCAAACACAAGAAGGAGATGGTGCATCAATAAGGCACTCTAAGGATGGGGAGAATGCATCATGGATGCACCTCTTTTTAGGAGCCTCCCATGTACACATGACACAACATTGGAAACATTTGGTCCATTCGGGACAGCGTGAGGAAGGTATCGACATGCTTCTACCGGCCATGTGTCGGTGCTACATGAGTTTTTCATTAGCGGAGTCATCCCCTGATGTGGGCCCTAGCTGGTAGGATGGATGAGGTACACTTGGGAACATGTATGAGTAGGAGGTGGCTGACCTCACCTGGCTATGTGGTGTAATGAACTCGGCCGTTGGGTGGCCTCAGCTGGAGGAGAGCTAGCAAGCCAAAGTTGGCCAGGTCGTCAAAATAAAGCGGGCCTATGGGTGACACGAGTTGGAAATAACTGGCCCACTAAATCACAGGTGTGGAAGGATGAAACCAGATCGCTAGGCACCCTAGCGGGATGGACCCATGACCAAATTGTGTGGGGTCCAACAAGGCTCAATGGGACTGACCTAGTGTTTAGTACAGATCAGGTCATCCCAGAACTAATCGGGTCGGGTCTGGTCAGAACAGCCTATTCAGGAATTATGGATCCCTAGATCTAGGTTTCATGGAATGGTCTGACCATGTCAGACCAGGAATAGATGTAACCGATCCCAATTTACTAAAATGTCTATATATTTTGGACAAGTAATCTGATTGATACGCCTTCTGTGGCATTATCACCCTTGCAATAAGATGATCCTTTGGGAATAATTTATGTGTTATTATTTGATTTTATAGTTACGAGCTATGGATTTAGGAGTAGATTCTCTTGTAATCCAATGCACTGGTGAGCAGGAAACCAATTATTGTTCGTGACATGAAGGATATGAAAAGTGGTCCTTAGTGGTCCACCAAACGAGCGTACCTCAGTGGTCCAGTATATGAGTGTACCTAATGGGTTCTGCAGATGAGTGTACCTTATTAGTTTTGTAGATAAGTGGAACTACGTGGCCAAGAAGACATGTGTAACATAGTGGTTCAGTAGATGAGAATACCTTAGTAGTTTAGCTGATGAGCCTACCATAGTGGTTTAGTAGAAGAACTTATTACTAGATCGTACCATGAGTGTAACTCATTGGTTCAATAGAAAATAATTCTTTAGGGTTCAACCAATAATTTTACATCAGTGGTCCAGCTGACAAGCATACCTCAGTGGTTCAGTAGCTGAGGGGACATTAGTGGTCCAGCAGATGAGCGTACCTCAATGGCTCAACAGACTAGCGGTACCTAGTGGTCCAATAGTTAAGCATACATTAGTGGCTCATCTAGGATGAGTCCCTTCACTGTACAAGATGAATCAGGTCTATGACGAATAAAATTACTTTTTATAATATGAGTTATAACTTTTGTGATCAGTCCTGGCTGTGTGATTTTACTGTGAGATCTTGTTGGGTGATTATTCTTTGTGGTCATTCCATTGTTGTCTGGGGTCTCTATTGTGTATTTTTTTACTCACCACAAAACGTTCTTCACCCGCAAGTGTCGTGTCTCGTGCAAGTGATCAACACTTAGATGAAGACCTTGGTGGTGTATACCCAATGGTTTTTAGTGATATGGGACAGATGAGTGTACTTCTATGGATACAGATAGCTACCTTCACATACCCTTTAGGTAGTGTCTTGAACAGACAGACCGTGGTAGTTGAATATTCCATTGTGGTTATGAGATTATATTCTAGACCCATTTCCTTTTCAGTTCTACTATTCTATCTCTAATTTTCACATTGATAGTTGTGTTTACTTTCGATAGTTTGAAATTGGTTCATGTTTACATGTTGAAAGTAAAATTCATTCCCTTTTTGGGATATTCTTTTTTGTTTCTAGTCTCCATCCCCTAGTTGATGGACGACAGGCTTTGGGAAGTCACAAAACGGTCCCTTGGGGAATGTTACTGATAGTTAAAGTGTATTTGGTTACTACCAAACCTATTAATTAAATATTTTAATAACATCATGTAAAAAATATGAATAAAACATTTAGGAAACAATGGAATATTTATGAGTAGAAAATAATGGAAATTATCATTTTCTACAAATCGTAATTTCTTAGTTATAAGATATAAGAATGGTTGATGAGGATAAATTGATGAGTTAGTCATTAATTTTTAAAAATTTTTATTCCAAATTAAACTATATTGGGAAATAATTCAGAATTCTACCATCCTAATTGAATTTTTGAGAATTACCATAGATAAATTTAATTTTAATTTATATCCCTTAAATATCACTAATTTGACATGTAGAGAAAAAAATTCAATTATATAATAATCACATATGATATGAGAGGTTGAATAACATTTTCAAGATTAATATTAAGTTATAATGATACTAATTACAATGCTTTAAATGTCTCAATAAATACCGAGTCGAAGAATAATTATAGTGATGAAATTTATAATCAGGATAATGTATTAGAATTTGAAGAATTTATCTATGTATTTTGAATGTAAATATTATAGAAACATAGAATTTATCATTGAAATTTATCTATTTTTAGTTATCTGATATAGGGTATCAAAATATCATTATATATAGAAACCTATATATATTTTTCTTATAAATAAATACTGATTGAAATTATACATATTTAATGAAAATAGGTAATCTATTCAATTTGATTAGTAACCTATTCATTAATATAATAATGTGATTTTTAGAAATAGTAATCTACCTTTTATAATAATATACTCACCAATGAAATTTTAAATACAACTTGATAATCTTATAAGTGAAAATATGAAAATATTATATCATGGATTATGATATAAATTATTTAAAAATGATATATCTAGTATTGGTATTTCTGTGAAACATATATTATTATTAACAAATTTATGGCTAATATTATGATATCAATGAAAACTTACTCTCATTAAATATATTAATAAATTAATATTTTCATGTTTTATTTATATGATATTGTAATGAGACAGTAATTATGTTTTCAATGTGCCATAAAATCTGTTATAACCTACAAATAATTATTTTCAAAATGAATAATGATTTTAAATTATATTTATCATATTTGGAAAATTATTTTAAAAAATGCTGTTGATTTTGGAAATAAACATATTTAAAAATTATTGAAGTTATTTTTGGGAATGTTTTAAAATAATTGGATTTTTGGTAATTAGTGATATATCGTAAATTACAACATTTAACATTATAAGACAAATAGGTGAATTTTGGAGTCATGGACAATGTACGAAACCTTTAGATCAACATCACATGAAGTAATTATTTTAAATAGTCGAGGGATTCAAAAATATTTATAGTCATTCACTAAAAAAGTAAACTAATGAATAAAATAATAAAAAAATTCCCCTCTCACCTTCTTATAAATACAAACCTCTCTACATCATCTACTCACACATTTAATGAATTGATGAAATACAATATTCTTCCTAATTTCACTAACATCTCACTTTCCCACATCATGGTATTTCTACTCTCACCAAAATACCAGTTCCATGATCTATAAAGAGGTTCTAAAAGAGATGTTATTTAATAGGTAAAATCCTCACCCTTCTATTTTAATGTATTTCTTCCTTCTAACACAATATTTATTCCACTATACAAAGAGGAATGACTACTCTAGTATAATAATTATAATTTAATTTTACTATATTAATGGGAATTGGTGTTCTTGATGGGGATGTGCCTGTATGGGGTGCTACATGAGGTTGGGTTCCTGTTGTTGCCTCTCCAATATCAGTGCAAGTTTGTTTGAGATTATTCCATAAATTTTTGTGTCTTGACAATATCAGGTGTATGGTGGCCTCTTCCCACTAATTTATTTCGGTCTCAGTCGGCATCAGGTGGTGAAGCCTCTACGTGGCTACTCTAGTTTCTGCGGATGGTTTCTAGAGTTGGTGTTTTCAGCACTATATTGGCTCCCTCTGTGGTGTTCCTTCTTCTAGATGGTGTTGGTCACCTCTCGCTTCGGTCATGGTCAATTTAGGGTGGAAAATATCTTTTCAGTGGTGTTTATTTTTAATAGTCGGCATTGGGAGTCTATTTTCCTCGTTTCGTCCTTGGCTCTCATGGGGGAGGCTTTGACTAAAGGTGGCATGCATTAGTTCTTGGAATCATACATTGGTGTATTTGGTTGTATTTCTGCATTATGACATATTAGGTGACCTTCATTGGAACTGTTCTAGCTTGGCTAGGCCGTGGAAGTCTGTGGGGGATTTGGGGTTGATGTTGTAGGCTGTAGAGGATCATTGGCTTGGATATGTGGCCTCGTCCCTATGCATTGGATCTAGATCTGAGTGTTTTCTAGATATGATGTAGTTTTACATTGAAACACCATGTTTTATACTGATGGAACTCTATTGCGGTGGGCGGATGAGGACTTTTTCATGCGATACAGTAGATTCTTACGGGATTTGTGATTCTGGCTCGAGAAGCCAATGGTGGGAAGTCAATAGTGGTGATGGTCTCCTAGTTTGCTGAAATTTTTTCTCTGTGAAGTGAGTCAGATATTGGGTGTGATTGGTTTTTAGGGTTTTATTTGGTATGCGGCTCATGATATATGGTTCATGGGTGGATCTTTTGTGGCCTTTGGTTTGATATTTTAGAGTCAATGCAACATTTATCTTACAAAAAATTTCACTATATGGGGTTTAGAGAAGTGGGTTTCTCCATGTCATTGCCTTCAGATTTGGATGATTAATAGAGAATGGCTTTTCAATCGGTTCTATTTCTGTGCATTCATGCACGTGGCTTCTTGTTGTAAACCACTGTGTAAGAGGAAATCGGTCTATTGTTTTTTTTATTATTAGTGGAGCTCTTCTATGTTAACGTGAATTAGTTGTCTGCTCTTCAAATTTGTATTTTGGTGCGTTGAATTATTTTTAGTCCTTAAACACATATTTGGTTTTTCAATTATCCACACAAGTGGCTAATTAATGAAAAATATAATTTTCATTCAATGGGATATCCATAATCAAGTTTATTTTCATCCTTTTTTATCTTAAAAACCAAAGCAAGATATATGATGTGTCGATTCACAACCTATGTGTATTATGATTTTTCATTTTGTATTACACTAAAAAAGGATAGTTATAATACAATTTTAATTTTCAAACACTATATTAAAATGTTTATTAAATTTCTTAATGTTTTATGGAAAATATAAATATATATAATATTATATAATAAAAAAATTACTTCAATATGTTATGGAAATTTCCAAAATAATATTACGTGCATCATCAACATTTTATTGAATGAGACATACTCATATCTTAAAACAAAATGATATATGGGATCATTATTAATGATGGAAATATATTAATACCATTTTACCCATCATTTGTGGGTTTTCATTAATTTTAACAGAACTCCCTTAATAAATATATAGGGAACTTATCAAAAAATCCATGAAACAAAGCCTTCCTTAAAAATCGAAATTAAACTAAACAACTCATCAAAATGATAATTAGTCAATTTTATGAAATTTTAATATTATATATATATATATTTAAGAGGTTCTGAGTTAAATTATTAATTAATCTAATTTTAATATCTAGGAAATTATGTGAATTTGAAGAATACATTCTTACATAAAATAAGGGATCTCTTTGAACCATCAAATATAGTTGTGGTTATGTTTTTTATTTCATTACCCCAAATAAAATACTAATTATTACTATATATATATATTATAAATTATAATTTTAGGTTAATTTAATAAGTTTTTATATCTATTTATTCATCTTTTAATTGAAAATATATGTTTTATAAGGTTCCTTTCTCAATTTATCCTGATATGCAATTTTGATTAAAGGGAAATTCCCAATTTCATACCAATTTTTTACTACAATCTATAAAATATTCTATTCCACAAATATTTTCTAAAAATAAATCATTTTTTCATGAAAATTTTTATTATTTAATTACTTAATTTATTCATAAATCATACTATTGTATCCTTTAATGTATCATTATTATTTTTCTTAAACCACAATGAAGTTTCTATTTTGTAAACATTCATAAGTTTTTTTACATGTTTCATATAATACAAGACATAAATTTACTTGATCTATGCCTCATATTCTTTTTTAATGTCCAACAATTATTTATATACATTTTTTCATGGAAACCATTATGATAATCCCAATAGGTATGCCTTATAACATGAATATGATACACATTTTATTCTATGGGAATCCAATAAGTTTATTCCTAGTATTTGATTCTTCATGTGGAACACATATTAATGATCATGTTATCAAGGATGTCCCCAAATATTAGTCCAATGAACTGGTCAATGTTTAGTCTAACAATATTTCATATATGGGATTATGGAGTAAAAAAAATACAATTTGGTGATTTTTCCACCATTTGATATAGTCTTAGCAGTTATCATGTAATCATGTTTTTGTCATATTGTATATTACTTCCACATTACATTGATTCCATGATTAAATGATCATGATTCCTATATTTTACACATCCATATGTGTATCTATGTTTAATTCCATTTTATGTCATAATTAATGCTTTCTAATTTATGTGTAATTCTATATTCCTATGTTTAACCCTTTATTGGGATATTTAGATCATCTATATGTTCAAGTATTTTCTAAGGTTCTACAATGTAGATATAGGATCAAATAAGTAGTTAGGATAATATTATGAATAATTAATTTTAATATGTGTTATTTTAGTCTAATGGTTTCATTTTTACATACAAAATATTCCAAAAGACACCAGATGTTATGATGAATGGTTTGTATTTGATGGATAATTATTCTTCAAATCATGTAAAAATACGGGTAAATGGATAAGTACCCTATAGTTGGAATTGTATCATGGTTTAGTTTTTTATGGAAATTATAATTATAAATTCAATATTAAGAACCCTAAACATGAATCTATCCTCATGGGTAACCATGATTAAATCATATGGAATCAATGTTTACAGAATAAGTTTCTTTTATATGTTTATCTGTGTATGTTCAAATACTATTTTTTATGATTTTCAAAATAATATTATATCCACCTAATAATTCATTCAATTTCATAATTAATGGTTGGAAATAAGAGATCCTTTGGAAATAATCTATTTGACATATGGTATGTGGATTGTCCTAATGGAATGAAAAATCTAATGGGAAAGAGAAATCAAAACATGATGATTTTGATATCAAAACTAGATAAAGTTAATAATACAAATTTTAATCTTGTGGAGGCCCCTCCTTTGAAGAAGGATCATGTTGCAGTTGAATACATCATGTGAAATATATATTCTATCATTTTTAGATATTCTTATCATATACTCACATAACAACTGAATAACTACATTGATTATATATCTTTTATCCTCCAGTACTTTGAAGAAGGAATGTTGTACTTTATGTTTATCACTTTGAGGAGGAATAAAATTACTAGTGGTCACCAATGAAAAAATGAAGTATAAGGACGAAATTGGTTCTATAAAATGAAATTAATTCACTAAAACTATTTTCAATAAATATTTTTCCCAATCTCCATTTATTAACATGGAGAGGGATTTCATAGTAGTAAGGACAATAGATGTTGATTTTATAGGGGAGTATGAATCAAACATTACAAGTCATGAATGATATGCATCCAACAATATCCTGGAAAATGAATGTATATTGAATTCTATATTTAGGAGACTTAATAAAATTCTAGGAAATTGTTTGGTGATTTGAGACTTTGATAGGTATGATGATATTTAATGTTGTCACCTAATCAATTAAATGGAAATTAGAGACTCTATTTGGTCTCGTGGTAATAGAGATTAATAAAATGAAATGTAGTTTAATTTGAATGATTCAATAGATAAACCCCATGAAAGAATGAAAATAAAACATCCCACTTTTCAAAAGGTTGAAAATAAGGAACCTTGGAACCTTTTAAAGGCTACCAGGAGATGCTTAAAAATTGGAAGAGGGGGTAATCAGGATAATTATTGGTAAAGGGATAAGAAATAATCCAGCTAATGTAATAGAATAAGGGAAGGTTCATTTCAACACTCAAAAAGTATTATTTTTAATTAAATGTGTGAAACATGAGCCCAATGAGAGGAAATTGCCTAATCCATGGTTTTTTGGAGGAAATCAACAATTTATATTTACAAGGAATAATGGAAGGGAATATGATATCATTAATCCTAAGGTGGAGAATGAAAATGATGTGATGACATGTTTGCAGGCAATTCATTCTGTGACAAGAAACACAAACTTTTATTCAAGTTCTATTATTTCATTCATATCATTATTTTTTCATAATTATATTAAAAAAAAACCTCAAAATAGGATGGTTGAGGTATCCTTATAAAAATAAAATGGTTTAATTATTGTATTAAAAAAATATAACTCCACCATAGTTATTTTTTTGGAAATAAACTCCTAAAATATAATGTCTTAACGTATTTAGTTAGGATTGATGATAAATTGGTCATGCATTGGCTATCATTATATAAATCCAACATTAACTGTTGTGTAAGTATGATCACTCTTAGCATCCCTTGGAATCATCTAAATCTATACATTTTTAAGGAGGATGAAGAATCTAAATTACAATTATTTTCTCACTTATGGTTATTATATTATTATAAGCAGAAATATCATGCTCAAAAGATTGAGAAAAATAACATAATCATTATTTAATATATTCCCACTATGAGGGAATATATTGATGTGTTCCATAAAAATTTTATGGCCTTCCTCTTGATAGAGAGGACAACATCACAATTGTCTGTTTTCTTTAATCACATCATATATAAAATTAACTATGTAGAATTTCCACCATATATATAGAATAACGGATGAATTATTTACTACTGAATATTGATAAGGGTTTCAGACAACTGATTACTTCAAAAAGGGATATGCATGCTCACATTGTTAGGAAGAAGGATTTGTTAATACACATCAAAATTTATAATCATTATATCGAAAATACCATGATAAAAAACAAGTGTCCACATCCATTGATAGATGAATTGTGGGATCAACTATGTGGGGAAAAATATTTCCCTATGTCGGTCCTTTTTTCGGGATATCATCAATTAATTATGTGGAAATAATATATTCCCATGACTATAATTAGAAAAAAATATGCACACGGTGATTTCATATTGATGTCCTTTGTACTCACAAATTCTCCCAAAACTATTATTTTTTTAATTAATATTGTCTTATGAAATTAATTCATAAAATTGATAGTATTTATTGATGGGTTTATGATATATTACAATAGTAGGTTGGAACACTAGGAGTTTTGGAACAATGTGATAAAGTAACTTATATGGGGGAAAAGTAATGAAAATTACCGAAAATGTGAATTCTGTATAAGGGAACTATCATTTTTGATGAATATTATCACAAGAAAAAGAATATATATTGATCCTTCCATGAAAAAGAATATATAAGAGTGGTCCAGAAGAACTTATTTAATAGATATCCATATTTTCTATGAACATTCTAGGTATTATAAATGAGTTGTGACTAGAATATTATGATTTTCAAACCAACTAACCATGAAGCCTTATAATGGAGAAATGTTAGTATGGATAGTTATTGTGATGAATACATCAATGATTTGAAAAACGGATTATCACTACATCATTATTATCACTATTGATAAGTCTTTAGAAAATGTACTAACAAAAAAGGATAAGGTGATAACTTCTATATCAAGGAAGTTAAATTTTCATGTGAAAAATGATCCCACATATGATCTTGATTTGGAAGATGTTTCATTATCATAGAAAATATGGTGGTATTATCTCAATCTAGAGAATTGTGGGTTATATAATGATTAAAATGGGTTAAAATATATATTCACCTAGAATGATCTTAATATGAACTGGTAAAGAACGTTATTGCTCATCAAGGACGATGACTTATCAATCATTTAGAATCTTGGTAATGTAAATATAGTGTCAGATACTCTTTGTAGGAAGGATTATACAAACCATGTTAATGATGATAATTAATAAGGATCCAATCCCTATATATTTTTAAAGATTATACATTTGTATCATTAAGGAATGAACATAGACAAAACATTAACAATTGATTTCTCAACAATCATTAATGGTTTAAATAGTGTTTTCTCAATGAAATGATATGCACTTCTAGAAGATTAATGAAGCTATAAGAATAAGAAATCCAAATATTTCAAAAAATTGATGAGGATGGTTTCTTAATTTTTTGGCCATGACTTTTGGTACCCTTTAATCCAGATATTATTATTATTATTTTTAATGATTTACAAAGCTCACTCTTCTATAATATCCTATAGAGAAAAAATTTGGATCAATATCTGAGATAGTACTATTTATGGGATAATATGAATATAGAGATCATTGAATATACATTTAAGTACCTAATATTTCTAAAAGTGATCTCTAGAGGACAATATTATAAGGGGAAGATTCGTCCATTACCCATAACAACATGAAAATTGGAAAACATCACAATAGACTATTTTAGAGGACATATGAAGACATCAAATGGAAATAATGAAATATCTATTCTTGTTGATTGTATTATAAATAAAAATCACTTTATATAAATCCTAGATTACTTCTCACTCAACCAATTTTCAACGATATATATAAGATAAGTTGTGAGGCTGCATTAAGTACCATTATCAATTATTTTTATTCATGATCCATGATTTATCCCAATATTCTAGACAAATAAACAACAAGATCAAGATTCTAATATGAACATCATTATAACATATATTCTTCAAACTTATTTCTATTATAATTGGATTATTCACTCACTAGAATATATATTGACATCATTTTCTATGGACAAAAAAGGATGATGGGATGAACAAATTCCATCGATTGGTTTATCTTAAATAATATGAAGAATAAAAATTATTCCATATAAATCCATTTGTTAGAAAATATGTATAATAATGGCATTAAGGGATAATATTGTTGAATATAAGCAGCTGGGACATGAATTGGTGGGAAAAATGGTTAAAAACATTAAAATCTTTAAACATATTATCAAGGAATCCCAAAATCAAGAGAAGTTTTGTGAAGATAATAGTTAATGAGACATAGAGATTGAAGTGAGATACTTAATATTAATCAACATATCTCCATGGAAGAGGTTCTTGTTTTTGGGAAGAATCATACATTATGTCCCAAGAACATCATCCCCTATGGGATTCCATATCTCATCAAAGATGTTGAATACCAACTTGTACATACACAAAACGTCTAAATTACATGTTTTATTCCATGTGTCCTACCAAAAGATGTTCATACCTAATCCCTCACATGTGTTAATTAATTGATGGAATAGTTAGAAAATGATATATCTTTTGAGTAGTAGGCGGGGAAGATCATGGACCAAAGAGATAATGTTATATGCAAAAAAACTACTATTATTTTTAATGTATTATAGTGAAACCATAAGTTCAAAGAGGAAACATGGGAACCATATAAATTTAATAGTACAAGAACCATATATTATTTTAACTTTTTATGTAAAATTAAATTTTGATGGAACAATTTCAGAAGGGGGAAGAATGTAATGTCCTTGAATTTCATAAAATAAATTTCCCTTCATATAATTATATCTTATAGTATAAATGAAAAACATAAAATTGAGAATCAAAAACATATTTCACTCATAATTGAAGACTAAATGAATTAAAATTTATTCATAGAAATTAAAAAATATCTTCCAGTAGAATAAAAACCCATCTGTCAGAAACTAATATGACCTATAGTAATAGTTATCATGACATTTGAATAGTGAAATCAGCTATAAAATTATAAATAAAATATTAGTTATTTTATGAATGAAAATATGATGTATTTAGATCATGGAATACATAAATAATTTTTTTTAATTGTTAAATTAAGTGTTTGTATTTTGTGTAAATTTAATTTCTTATTACTAATTATATAACTAATAAAATGATTTAATACAATATTTATTTCCATCAAATTTACTCACATATTATATGAGTATTGTTTAATATTATACAATTATTCTATAAGACCTTATTTAATTTTTTAAACTATAAAAAATAGTTATAATATTAATATCAATATTTTTCTTATATATGAGGTTTTATTTGTTAAATTTCACATATAAAGAATTATTTTCAGAATATGTAGCAAATTTTTGAAATCTACATGTCAATAAATAATGGGGTAATTTTTACTAAATTTTTTATAATATAATAATTTTAATGAATAGTAAAATATGATAAATTATATTATTTAACATGGATGATGTATGAACTTATTAGTTG
Organism: Viscum album; assembly: GCA_963277665.1. Classification (NCBI taxonomy): domain Eukaryota; kingdom Viridiplantae; phylum Streptophyta; class Magnoliopsida; order Santalales; family Viscaceae; genus Viscum; species Viscum album. Next base: position 1,710,707,193 of record OY728152.1, on the reverse strand, counting down.
CAGCTCAAATGAAATAGTTTCTGTAAATATTCAAAAGTTTCAACATTATTTATATTCCAAATTGTAATAAAAAAACAAATGAATAAAATAACAAATCCTATCCTCTCAAAATAAATACTACCCCTCGGTTCCTTTTCTACTCACACTATATTAAATTTAAATAATAATAATATTCTACCTAAATATTCTCCAGATCCCCTTATACATGTATTTTCTTGATTTTCCTACCAAAAGAAATTGTCTTGGTGCCTTAAGGAGCTTCTCAAGTAGACGATATTCAGGAAGAATATCCACCCACCCTTTTCTTCTAAATTATATATTTATTCTACATCATCAATTACCCTAATATAAAATTCGAAATGATATCTCCATTTTCAAAATTAATATATTATTTAATTATGATAATGGGGTTTCCCTCATCAAATCTATTCTCTTACAATTTTATCATTAAAATGAAAACATCATGTGTAATTTGGCGATTCACAACATTTGTCGACAATGATTATTTGTTTTCTATTACCTTGTTCAAGGAGTGTAATTAAACAATTATAATGATTATAAAATATTATTTATTTTGTATTATAACATTTATTTTGTTTTATAACTAATATATATATAATATTAATTAATAATTCGAAACTAGATTGGGATGATCAAAAAATATCCAAAATAAACCAATGTTCATCATTATCATTTTATTTAATGATTCCTCCATGTATATTAAAAAATTATAAATTGTCCCATTAATTGTTATGGAATTGTAATAATATAATTTCATCCAACTTCTAATATTTTTTACCCATTTTTAAATAACTCCCATAATTAATTTCAAGGGAAACGATCCTAAAATAACGAAATAAACAAAAAAACAAAAGTAAATAAAATAACTCATCAAAATGACCACAATCGAATTGGATAATTTTTTTTTAAAAAAATTGTTTTAAGAGGTTTTTAGTTTCATTATTTATTAATACATTTTTATTATCCATGAAATTAATTGAAATTGAAGAACACTTTTGGTCAAAAGTTAAGGGATATATATGATCCTCTACATATCTTTTGGGTTATACTTCCTCATTAATTATCTCAATGTATTTTACCATTATATATATATATATATTATAAATTCAGTTTATGTGTTGCAAAAATAATTATCTTGATCAATTAATACATATTTTGGTGTAGAAAATCATGTTTTATAATGTTTATTTTTCAATTCCTCCCAATTAGTAATGCCTGTTCAAATGAACATCACTATTATTACACAATTTCATGTAAACTAAACAATCTATTTTAAGAAACCAATATTTTCCTAAAACAACTCAATTTAACATTAAAATCATTCTTAGTTCATTTTTTATTTTATAAAAAATTCTACCTATGTCCTATTTAATTTTTTTTATTTTCCCTTAATCAAAATTAAATTGGATAATTTTTATAGTTTCATAAACACAATTTTTACATGTTATAAATTAAATTTGATAGAAATTATCAAGAAATATCCATATCTTCAAACATTTATATATAAAAAAGATATAAATACCTTATTTCATACACATCATTATGATAATATCATTAGTTATGCCTTATGTCTTAATACGATAATGATTTATTTCCATCGGTGTCCATTAAGATTATTCTATATTTTTGACCGTTTATGTGGCTTAAATGTTCATGAACCTGTAATTATGGGATTAACAAGATGATTATGAAATTAAGGGGGTATTTGTTAGTCTCATGTGATGTCATGATTAGGATGAGGGAGTAAAACTTATCTATTAAGGTAATTTGTCGACCATGTGATATATTCTTGGTAGTTAGCCTTCAATTTTTTATGAATTTTTTATTTTACTACCATATTCTTTTGCTTCCAATAATAAATGATCCAATGATCTATATATTATACAACCATATGTTTATCTATGTTGGATTAATTTATGTTTCATCGTATTAATCCATAAAATATTTTTTTTTCTTATGTCATATGTGTGTCCCCTTACAATGATTTTTTAGCTCATCCCATTATTCATGAATTTCCAAAGGATATCTTATGTTACTATAGTAACTAAAAGAAATTAATAAATCTTTATGTATGGTTAATATAATGATGATTTATTTTAGTTCATTGTATTCTATTTTACGTAACTTATCTTTCAAAGTCATTAGAATTATTTATCATTAGTTTTTAATGGATTGTTACTTACGATAAAAATATTGTAATAATATGTGTAAATGGCGAGGGTCACAATTAATTAAGTGAGGTAAATGTTAATTATGATTATTTATACCATTTAAAATCAATAAGGTTTAAAATATTTTCCACTTTTTCTAATAAATTTATAATAATCGGCAAGATCAAGAGACTTATAATCTATCCAAATGGCAATTTAAGAATAAAAAATTGACATCAATCATGTTTGATGAATATTTATTCAATGTAACATGAAAATAAAATAAAATAAAATAGGAATTTTTTTACCACATTTACATTTGATATATTATTATAAGTGATATAAAAGATGATAAACAATCATTCATGATAAATGGAAAAAAATATCATAAAAAATAAAATTTCAAAAAAAAAGATTAATATAGAATAAGAATAAGGTGGTATTGATGTGGAGTCCCAAAAAGTGTTTAAAAAATGAGTGGATCACTTCATATTCTAAAAATAAAATAAAAGTCATGGATGGAAAAATAATAAAATAAATATGGAGTGAAATTTATTAAGGTAATCATTTTACTAGTTAAACATTAATGAAATTACAAAGATTGAGTTTAAAATATAAACAAGATAAATAAATGAAATTATAGAAGAATGATAATTAATCCTTCTAATTATGAAAAAATAATATTAAAAATAATGAGGTTTAAAATTTTCATTTTAAAAATATTGTAGAAGAAAAATAATAATTTTTAAAATTTAATGTTATTGTGTTTAAATATTTGGTGAATGTGGCTAGTGAATGCTCCAAAATATATATTAATTTTTATAATTACACTAAAAATCCAAATTATATTTTTATCATAACAATAAAAACATATTTTTATACCAAATGAATCAATTTTATTTGTTGAGGGAATTTTATTTGAAGGAAGATGTTGATTAAACCCCTTAAAAGTAAAGATAATGCAACATTTTTCTATTATGGGGTGATGTAAATTTGGATGGAAAAGAGTTATGGAATGAAATAAATATAAAGGAAAACATTAATGGAATTTAAATGGGTAATTTTATGTCTCTAATTAATAAAAACATTGAAATGTATAAGTGGTTATCAAATCTAGAAGAAATATAATGATTAGATTTCAATGATATAAGATTATATTGAGCGATATTTCACATTAAGGGATAATATCAGTGTTTTTGAATAAACAATATCAAATTTATATGTTATGTAATAATAAATTCTTCACATGATCAAAGTTTCATATTAAATTGAATATGATATATTATAATATATGAGTAGGCTAGCCAGGATGAAATCATATTGTGAATAATCAATTGAAATATTCCATTCATTATCTTGAAGATACATTTCAAAGATGTGATCTAATTCTATACAATATGAGAAAATATCTTACATTACTTTTATAAAAGACGGTGAAAAAGAAAATGTCATAATATTTTTTGTATAATAATAATCAAGGCCATTGAATAATTATTCTGATGTTCTATAAAACAAAAAATGGATTGATTCTTGGGACACTCGATAATGGAATCTTATTGTGTATGACTATAAAAAACAACCTTTAATGATATCTAATTGTACGAAAGAGGATCTACCAATTTTCAAAAAATATTAACAATTCAATTTCTTAGGAGTTATATATAAAATGAATTATAATAATCAATATAGTGACCATCACTGTTATAGATGGGTTGTGGATCGATATTTATAGTATCTCCTCGATTTGAGATAAAGGAAATAAGGTGATAATTCTGAAAAATTAAGCAGTTATAAATAGTATTAATGATTAAATAATTATAAGAAATCGTAAATGCGAAAAAAACTAGCTCCACATTTATAAAGATCAATATTTACATTTCATGAACATCGTGGGAAAAAAGATTTAGACAAAAATACCTGACAATTTATAGAATAACATTTTAGCTGATCATGTCAATCATGATGTCATAAAAATTATTTGAAATCTATAATTTGAAAGTCTCAACATTTGTGTTACTTTTATTTGTGTATATATGGTGAATATTTGTCTCATTAATTAAGAAATTCTAATGATAAAAAAAATTAATTTATTTTAATTTATTGTGTCCTAAGTGATGAATATGTAGTTAATAAATAAGGATTATTATTTCATTATATTATTTCTTTTAACTAATTATGATTAATCTATTTCAAATCATTCCAATCGAAACATATTGAAAAATCAATACATTTTCAGAGGACAGATGAGAATCATAGAAGGTATATAATTAAAATATTTTTATCCCATAATAGATATAAATATAATAAAGAAAATATAAATTCATATACTGGGAATAATATAATAATAAATGTATATATCACTCTATAAAGACCCCAAAAATGTTGTTTCTGAGTGGATGAATCAGATTTTGGATGTCCTTAGAAAAGTAGTGTTTTTGTAGCATGGAATAGAAAATTTATATTTAAACTATCCAAAACCACTAATTTCTAAATTATAAATTAGTTCATACTCTATCCTAATTTGAACAATACACCATATGTTTTTTAGATAAAAAATATATGTCCTTGATGAGTGTGATGGTATTGGTATCCAATAGAATATAAATATTTAAAGAAAAACTTTGTGTAATTTGGATAATAATTGAAAAAGGTATATTTTCATGGAATGAATAGTTGAAGAAGTTATGAATGATTTAAATTAAATTTTAGGATGATTGTTAACAAAATTTATTTAATTATGTTGGAAAATAAAATTTCTTGAAATGTGTCATCGGTAACAAATGATAAAAATATACGATACGAATATGGATAGTAAGAGACTATTACTGATGAATTATAAGATTTTCACAGGTCCCATGTTTATTATAAAGATAATATAAATGGTTAAGGGTGAATGAAATTATTTTATTTGTTTCAATAAAAAATAAATCACACTGATCCTAAAATGACATACAGATATACAAATAATGAATTACAAACTCGAAGAAGCATATTAATTTAAAATCATACCTTTATTCTTTGAAATGTTTAATCCCTGATTTTTATCAGTTATTTCAACATGTTATTTTATAATTAAAAGTTAATATAAAAATAATATATATTAGAATGGAAATCAGTAATTGGTTTCATGTACCCAAAGGAAGAATTAGATCTGCTAAAAATGTATCTTTTGTGATAAAATCAATTAGAAAGGATAAATTTCACTCTTTATACCTTTTATTATTTTAAAATTATAAAATAAAATTTTGGGAGATTATTTCGAACTATATTTAGTTTCATTCACAAGGAATTATATAATTTACATCTTTATGGTGATTTTTCTAAAGAAATAAAAAATATTTTCCCAAATTTATGGAATGTAAACATTTATTAATGGTTAACATGATGTCATTTTCATGATTGAAAACCCATATTTGCAAACATTTTATTTATTATTCAATATTGGGAAGGACGATAAATGAGCTATATTTGTTCAAAAATATTAATTATGGATGGTATTTAACGTTTTATAGTATTTTTTGTAATATTTAATTCAATAATGACAAACCAGATTTAAATATTTATGTTAATGATATAAAAAACACGCTCATTTTGAATGTTTATGTTGATGAAATATATTTCGTGCTAAATGAATATATAACCTATGATATAATTTATACCCAAATGATGAACTCCATTGAGAAGTCAATTTTTTGAGTAATGAATTTGATATATGGATTTCATCCAAAAAAATGAATAAAATTTTATAATTGTATCAGTTGGATGGTATGCCCATGATTCATTTTAGTAGTTTGTAATTATGGAATAAATATATGTTCTTACCCCTCTAGTACATGTGGCTAAAATAAAAATGTATAATTAATGTTGTATGTTGATTTATATGGAGTCACAAAGGATCATATGAACTATACATTAATCAGTAGTTTATTCTTTATTTTATTTTAACATACATATTATGCATGATTCAAAAGCAACATAATGGTGTGGCATTTTATGGATGAATGGAAGAACATGCCCCCAAAAAATTTAACTCATGATTTTAAATTTATCTATAGAAATTAGACAACATAAAATCATGATATATAGATTAATTTAGATTGTTAAGGATATTTTTGAGATATAAATCCAACCTTTAGAGGATCATTATATATTATATTGTGATGTGTTTCTTGACACAATATGACGAATAATTTTATAATTTTTTTATCAAAATAAGTTGAGAATTTGTCTATATTAATAAAATAGAATTTATAAAGAATTTAAAATATAGAATAATTGATGTTTGAAATTTTATTCACATTAGTTAGTTTGTGTGACCATTAGAGTGAAATTAGCTTGTCATATTATCTAAAAAACACTATCAGTCGAAGACTATTGATATTAAGTACGTATTCATAAATATGATGGTGGATTATAATGTGATTTAATTATATTTATTTCAAACTAAAAAACAAATCACTTATATATTAACAAAATTTCGTTCTATTTATACCTTCCAAAATAAGAGAATACTTTTGGGAGTGTGTTATTTTACAAAATCCATAAAAGTTTTCTCTATCAATTTTCCACATTCACCTAAATTCATTAAATGATAATTTCAGATAACAATGAATTATATCTTCTATAAATGAGGGATATAATGTATTCTATAATTGATTAATAAGGGTTAGGGGAGTTAATATTTCTTTGAAATCAATGAGATCATAATTGGTTAGCAGAAGGGGTTTGGAGAAGAACCCATGTGCCAATTAACATGTTCCATGTTATCAAACAATTCAAAGAGGGGTTTTAATGAACCATTTGAGAGATTCTATATAGATTAACTCTCATGATATATTTTGAAAATGGGTCAGACTAGTGGATCTCAACTAATTTCTAGATAAAATATGAATGAAGAAATATAGTCGGAAGGATTTTTATATAATTATTATTATATCCTATTATAATATGTTTAGATTTAAATATTATTGAATGCATTACTTAGCTTGTTTTTAAAAAATATAAATTAAAAAATATGATTTTTTTTATTTGATGAAAACATGGGAATGGATGATGTAAAAGAACATTATAGTTACCTTTAGTTTCTTCTTGATTAAAGGAATAATGATATTTTATAATGAATAATATTGTTCTGAATATTTTGGTGAATATCATGCACTATAATGTTAATCTATGGTGAGAAGAAGGTGTAACACACATGAGAATGTAGTTTCATGAGATCATTTTATGTGGTATGGTTTTATTTAGAAGTGGGTTTATTCACTCCATGACGATGTTTATTGAGGAATGAGTTAATATTTAACATTATTATCATTCTATGATGTTAATATGACACTGGAAATGAATTATTCTAATTTAAAATTGTTCTAAATACATATGTTCTAGTTTTATGTTAAGGGTTCATCTGTTTAGCTTAAACTTCCCTGAAAAAAATACATAGATAATTAATATTCATTTATTTTTTAGATATGTTTTGAATAAAAATAAGATGAAATAGTTACTTATATAGGATATAGTAAAGGGAATAATACCTAGTCAAATGTGAAGAAACCACAAAGATACAACCTATCCTAAATGTTTTTTGTATACAATACTGAATTATTGTTTCACTTCGCATTTAGTCTAGTTAATTTTTTTTTATTTTTTTAAATTTTTTTTTGGAAAATTAAAAATATTTTAAGTTAAATATTACTTATCAGTTTACAATGATACTCAAAAATATTATAATCCATTATTATTGGGATTTAATCCATCATATAATACATATATTATGGATAGGAAACATTTATTAACATATCTTCATAATTCCAGTTTTCTCTTTAATATATATAGTGTCTCAAATGTATATGTGTCTGTTATGAACATATTAGAGACTAAATGATTCTATAATATTTAAAGGATGATTTGGATATTTATTTTGGGAATCAATATTTTAAACAAAAATACACAATTTTATAGACACAAATAGTTTGATAAATTTTTATTATTCATATTTAAATAGTAATTATTCATTTGGAAATTTTGATTCAATATAATCATTTTCACCCTTATATCATACATAGATAATAAATTATAAAATTTGATAAAATATTAAAGAAACATAAATAATATATTATGTACCTGATAATAAATGTGAGTGAACAGTATAAAAAGTCATGTGTCCATTCAGGTTGTTTGTTACTCAAATATATCATCAACATATATTATCCATCGAGATATATTCACAAGTAATGATGAATATAATCATATTGATTGAGAGTTTGTGTTTATAGAACCACTGTTTTATCCCACCCCTATTAGTGGAGGTATATTATCCCTCATTCAACTAGTATAATTTAAAAAATATATAAATACACGTTCAGGGAATATTTGTATCTAAAGTATCTATCATGATGTATGGTATAACAAAATATTCATACACTAAACTATAATACCTCGCATTTATAGAATATTAAATATAACTCAATCAATTCCATAATTTAAAAATAATCATATATATAATTTTTATCTAACAATAAAAGTATAGAATTTTTCTATTTCAATATTCAATTTTAAAAAATAAAAATAATAAATGAAATTTTACATAAAATAATTTCCATCAATATAATTTAATATTTTGATCAATATAAATAAAAAAACTCATTAGGTGGAAAAAATTAAATTGTAAATGATGATGTATCCAAAATATGTGTCTCAAAAATACATTCAAGTTAGTCATATATCCAGCCCCCATAAATGAATTAATCATTTCCTAAAATAATTTCCCATGGTGGATATATGTTATAAATAAGGAATTTATTCCATACAATTATTTCTCAAGAATATATTAATGATATAAAAAATATTCTCTTTTTATATTTTTGTTTATTCATTCATCTATTAAATGAAATGTAACTTAATATTCCATTGAATAAATTTTCAATTTCTAGAGACTTGTTTTTTTAATTTATATAACATGAAACCATTTTGTGACATTATGTGTTATACTTAATAAATCAACATAAAATTAAAAGCAATTTCCAGTAATAAAAGATTTAAATTCCAATATATCATAGAATTATTGGTGTTTTTTTGATAAGAAATATAAAAAAATAATGCGATTGATGGTTATTCAAAAGAATGTGTCAAAATAATAAATTATTGATATATAATTGGATAGATGGTTAGAATGGTGAAATAATACCCAAGATGGTTTATATCAATGTCTACACTAGCCATATCCAAAAATTCATCCATTGATTCATATGATTATAGATTTTTTTCTCATAATGATAAATCTTTTTAGATTTGAACACAAATAGTATGTCATATTAATATCTATTATATAGTGTTAAAAATAATTTTATATTATATAACAGGATTGAAAGGGGATATATAGGTCTTATTCTCAATTATCCTACAAATGAGGTTCTCAGGATCTACTATCAAGGAAAATGTAATTAGTATATATGTAATAACAATATTGTTTATGGTGAAAGATTATTGTGGGTTTTATATCAATAGACTATAATTATTTTATTATCATACCTACTCTTAGAAGTTAATACTTCTTGTTTTTTGGATTCTTGAAAAGAATGATGGATGTTATCTATCTCAATATTGGATCAATGAATCTTATATCCGTATGGGTGATCACAATCATTCCCTTCCCAGTCTTATATATCAATTCCCGGAATGAATAATCCCTTTTAAGTAAAATATTATATTTATTAATATCATTAATCTTCATATATTGTTATTATATCAATATGAATATTATTCATAATGGGTATATCCTGGCATTTACTAGATTCCATATTACTGACATCCTCCTTTCTCACCATCTGTCAATTTGATTTTGTTTTAAAACATATAAAGGGTTGTAGATGAGAAAGGAGTTCATCATAACTACTATAAAAATCTGATTGGTTATTAGGAATAGGTATCAATAGAGGATAAATGGTCATAACCGATGGTTTAGGACACTGAAATTGTGTTTTATCATTTTATCATTGTAGAAGTGTAATCTGGGTATTCATTACCCAATTTATTTTCAAATATTTGAGAAATGAACCAATTGTGTTCAACAAATGGTTTAGGAACTAGGAAAACTTATTTGGTGGAGGTTAAAGATATTGTTTGATATGAGTTTTGTAATAGTGGTTGATATGGGTGTTGGGAAGGTAAAAGTTTTTGTAAGGATGTTGTTTTTTGGAATTGAGAGATGCTTTAGATTAATGTTTTGTTGGGAGAGTCATGAATGCATATGAATTATGTTTACCTGAGATTTAATAGTGGATTGATTCTTATAAGATCAATTTGAGTTTGGAGATAAATCTGGGGGAGGGTGGCACTAATTTAGGGATAAATTGTTGTCATTCTGAAATATAGGATTTGTATCATAATTTTTATTCATCTGGAAATATTATTGTGGAATAGATATATGTTTTGATATTATTTACCACTGTGTATAGTTTAATTTTTAATATTTTAATTATTTTAAAAGAATAATAAAATATCATTATATCGTTATGTAAAATTTAAAATTAATTTTTTATGTTGACAATATAAATATTTAGTAAAAAATATGAATTACTCATGGTGAATTACTCAGATTTTATCAAGACTTTAAAAAAAATCTGGTGTATTGTTTTTTGAATGACCATTGTCGTGATAAGAAAACAATTAACTAAATTTTTTTCTCATAACTCCTCTGGAATACCTCTCATTCCCTAATGTCTACTATAAATTCTATGAATTTCATTTAAATAATGTGGGTGATATTTTAACAACTTTAAACTAGTTTACGTTGTTAAAGGCTCCTATATAAATTATGGCATGACAATAGTTGATACATGCAGAAGAGAACAATAAAATTCATTTTACTAATCCAGGTACCTATATATCAGGGGTACATATTATACTTTTACAGTTATATAAATCGAAAAAATTACATAAAATACATTCAATCCATATTATGTAATAAATACTTATAAAAGTCATTTGTAATATATATGTAGATATAAAAAACATATAAATAATCAATATAAACTAAAAAAAATCATATATTATGAAAAAGAAAAATTCCATGTTTGATAAATTAAAAAATAAACATATGAGGATACCCACACTATCCTTTCTTGGAGCATCTATTAGAATTTTAAAAAGGATCATAATATATTACATATATATTTTTTCTATGGAAATCTAAAATATATTGACATTCTATTCGCAATATCATTTACAAAACAATATACACACATCATATAAATGATATGTATATGGTGTTAGAATATCATTTTTATAATAATATTTCTACATCACCCATAGACACCTGTCAGAAATAAACATGAATGAAATAGTAATACAGGGTTGTTTAATAATGAACCAAAAATAAATAATCTCTTTACATAATTATATATCAAAACTATTTTTAATAAACTCATATATATATATAGGATAATATTAATTTATCATTAGAATTTATACAAACATAAAATTACATGAATTCACAAGAAGACAATGGAAGTGTTCAATAATTTTCTTTGGTGAATGAGAATTCATGATGAAGAAAAATTTCCACATGATTGACATAACCATGAAAAGGTCAAAAACCATAAGAAATTTAATATATGAATCCAAATGGAATTAAAAAAATACACCCTAGAAAAGAACCCTGAACAACCCTAATTGTAAGTTAAGCTTTAAATTTTTAGTAACACGAGTAATCGTAACTTGAAACACAATTAATATACATTACAGATGAAACATTTAATCATTCATGTTATATATCCATGAAAAAGTGTTGTATTACAACAAAAAACCATTATCATTTAAAAAAAAGTTTTCCCATATCTAAATGTTATTATATTTAGGTAAAACACAATTCAAAATAATTATTTTAGGAGAATACCACTTTCCTAGTCATTATATGACATCCAACATTTTATACATTCAAAATAATTACAATTATACAAAAGTGTAGAGTGGTTAAATTACTAAACATATGATGAACTAATTTAACATTCTAAATGTAATGATATAATCCGTTAAATGTGGATGTCAAATAATCTATAATAATGAGTCGGAGGCAGAAAAAAATTTCCATCTATAGTTGAAAATCCCAAAATAAAAACAATTTTTTTAATTTCATACAAATGATAACTCAAGTAACAAATATAATGAAGAAGATTTAGAAGAAAAAAGAAATTTTTAATATGATAAAATATTGATTTATGGATTTTAATTTAGTATGATTTAATGTAATGGAAGTAAAAGAGATAAGAGAAATAAGTTACTCAAACCACGAAAATTTTTATAAATCATAATGAATTTGAAGTTATTTCAACGGTTTTTTGAATATTTTTGTTGATAGGTAAATTTATGTTTGGAGTAAATGAAATTAAGGTTAACACCATTGCGATATTGTATCATGGTTAATGGTTTTTTGGATTTTAAATATAGATTATGAAAATCCTATATGAACTATTATACGAAAAAAGGATACTATGAACATAGTACAATTCCACTACCAACCTGCTAGATTCAGTAGAAGATATATTATTAATAAATTCTAAATTGTGTTTCTGATATAAGTTAACTATGTACCCATTTCCTATATTAAAAATCTCCCCCTTTTCAACATCCATATAATTCCCTATAATTCTACTACAACTCTTCATAAACTCAAAATTCCATCAATATAGAAATTTAATGATATCATTTATATAAAAAACAAATGGATAATGAAGGATGTAAAAGACACCCTACCATAAATATTATCATCCTTGAGATTCATCAATGATCCTATTATGTGAATATGATATTCCAAATATATTTAATTTCATAACAAATTTACTATTTTTATTTATTATATATTTTATGCTAAAATAAAACATAGACTAGGAGAATCAATTTAAGTCATAATAAACTGTGTCAAAGACCAATTATTTAAATATTTTCCTTTACATATGATTAATCCACATTAATATTGATATAGTTATATTGTATCATGTGTGAAATTTTTTGTAGAAATTTCCTAAATTTTAAATCATAAAAAAATTATATATATTTTTTATCTCAATTTTGGAAAAAGATAGTAACCTTGATATAATAAAGGTATAATTATCTATATGAAAATTATCACTTTTATCTAGGCCATATCCATGCACATGAGTAATGTTTCCAAGGTCCCGTAAAATTTTAAATGGATAACTCATAATGGTCTAAAAGAAAACCTGATCCAAGGTGAATGAGATCACTAGAATGTTGGAATATTTCCCACTATATTAATATGAGATTCCAACTTCTTGAACCTTAATCAATTCCAAGATATTATGTTTCAGAAAACATATATTATCTTGTAAATATATCCCAAAGTGTCATTATTTTAAATGGAAAATACAATTGGTGTGGGATTATTATAAAGAATGGACATCTTTATTCCATATAACCCAAACCGATTTCATGTATAATAATAAAGCCTTAATAGAAAATTAATTATTCTATAAATTAGGAAATTTTATAACAAGAAGGATTCACAAATTAACACCATCATTAAGGTCCATGAAATTTGTAGTTGTGAATGGAAATTTTGAAGGACCAACAAAACAACAACACATCAGGGTTTGATGAATCGATGTCATTACTAGAGTCCTATATACTCGGTTGAACATGAACCAAGTTGCCTAATTAAGGTTAAAACCTCACTATATCTAAAATTATGTTGACAAATTCACCATAGATAAATTTTATAATAATACTTCAACAATGAAAACATTTTATGATGACCAATCATCCAACCATTCAATGGGTTTACCACATTGTCCTATCAAATTCTATGGTGTATCTTTTCTATCCTGTCACATAATAGAGAATCTTTTCCAATGTAAATTTTATAAATAAAATCATACCTAAGAATATATAATGGTGAAAACATCTCAAAAGACCGCATACAATAGAAAAACATATATTATATGCTAATAAATATTCAACCACTATTCAATGGTCTTCATATTGGGTTCTATATTTCAAAATAAATTATTTGGGGGTGTAATCATCAAATATATATCTATATATATATATATATATTCCTAACTAATGGGTCCACATCCATGGAATTTTGGATTACAAGAAATTTTTTTCTACAAGATCATGTACCGAAGAAATAAAATATTCCACTAATATAAGGAATACCCCTCATTTTCTACTATAATTGATGGAAACCACATGGTAGTCATTATCATATACTTTGATAATAAATGTTTTAATTTAATGGGTATTAGTGAGACCCTCTACCCGTTATAAGCATAATTTCTATTGTATATCGTGAATTCTATTATATTTTGAACCTAAAACCTTTCATGGGTCTATTTCATACTCTAGGAAGTTGTAAATGAGACTGGTAACAATTATGAGTGTTTTTAATTTTTACATGTAATGAAATATTTGAGTTATCATTAACCAAATTATAATTAATTTTCATCATTATAAATCCTTAATAAGTTACACACACCAATAATCAAGAATCTTTCACATAATCCCTCATCTATTTCTCCTAGGTTACTGTCTTATATGTTCCTAATTTTTTATTCTTATAATCCATAAATATTAATAGAGGGAGTTCAATCATGCACATCATCCTTAGTTTTATTCTGTAAGCATTTCCTTATTATTTTAGTCATCCATTTAATCTATTTATATGCTTTTAACACATGAGAAACATAATAATATTATGAAAATAATTCTCATAATGCCAAATCCTATGTGAAACCCTCCAAAAATGATTTATTTCATGTTATCCATTATCAATGAAATAATTATATTACTTATGATCCATCATCCTATTATGGAAAATAATAAATGTCATAATTAAGTCCTAATCCAATTTCATAATTACTAATAATGATAGATCGCAATTGTCCATCCATATATTATACATAGATTATTATTATCAGAGACCCTTTCTCACTATGGTAGTATTTTTTTGAAATTAAAATATAATGTACATATACTCTAAAAATGGAATTAAACATCATGGTCTGGTCCTATATCATGAAATTATACTACGAAAATTGAACAATATGGGATTTTGTTTCTAGTTTTTATGATATGTAGGACCGTAATATGTTGTACAATCAAAATATCATATTTTCCATTGAAGTATAACATTAATAAATTGACCTTTTTCATTGATTCATAAAAAATAAACCACAAGGAACCTTGTCACATTAACTCAAATAGAATTGCAAGTCCCTTTATATGGAAAATAACAACATGGGGTCGAATACAATTTATATGGACAATGAGGATGCCCCTCTCATGGTCAAAATTCATACTCTACAAATCATATCACCAAAATTGAAGGAGATAAATTCCTGAGATCTTATTGGGGGGAAATTAAACAACATCATCACTAACTACAAGAAAATTATTGAAAAACTTATATATATATATATATATATATTTTCCTATAAACTCAATGTGTCAATCAAAAACTTTCATGATGGAAACCAATCATGATATTTAATTTTATAACGATTCATTACCATATTTTAAGTCAATATGACAGTCATTTTGTAGGAATCTACTCACCCAAATATGCTGATTTGAGTCTGAATTCATTTGATCTTGAAGTATGTGTGACAATAGTGTAACTATAAAATACTCCATGAACATAATCCTAGGTACTAAATGTTGTAATTGGACCAAATAAAAAGTCATTTTAGATATATAAAAAAGTGATTAACCTGATTTCCTCATCCCCAATAATATAAAAACAGATCAAACAACCTCTGAATGTCATGATCAACATTTTTATATGAGAAATAAAATTTTCAATTTATCATGAATCAGTTACTTATGTGATTGAACAATCAATTATAATATTCTTTATGATGGTACATTGACAAGAATCATCTTAATGGTGGTATAATTTTTTAAGACTATGAATACACTACATGATCTACTAGAAATAATTTTTTTTAGTAAATCACATAGTGATCCATTCAACTCAAATGACATTATATATCTTGACATTATCTCACATCATCCTACTAGAATGAAGTAGTCGTTCCATCAATTACATGATGATACTTCCTATCACCATCTGAGGAAGCTAATATATTCCATTTGTGATTATGAGATATATGGCCTCACCGACCAGGTTGATATTATTTCCATCACAATGCATCTATAATAATGTTAAAACCATGATAATTTGGGATTACAATATCAATTAATACATTTAAATATTAGAGTACACTCATGAGATTCACTAGGATTTAATTTTATGTTGAACATCATGCCAATATAATACTAAATGGAATCTATGTACACCCATATCAATTAATTAGATAATTAGGAATTACTTCCAGTGAAATCAATAATACCCCTTATAGTTGGGTGGTGCATGATGATATTTTCATCCTCCATGTTGTTTTTCAAAATTTCCCTAAGAGGTATCTTCCTACTATATATCACTATTTCCAATACTACATGACCAAAAACCATCAGGAACCAATTTAGAAGGTTGATCAATTAGAAATTAACCATTGTCACCACAGAAAATGATCCTGTGATGATTTATTTTTTGGGACAGTTGTATTCTAAAATATGACAGTTAGGTTATATCTTTTTTCCAACCATGGAAGCATGTCAACCAATCATAATTGAAAATGTGGAGAAATGTTATGCTTATTCCTACATCAATAATTCCATTCATTGTATTCAAGATTCATCAATTGGGCCACATGGTTATATTTTGGATATAATAATTGGAAACCTCAACTATTTTTTCCCAAATATGATGCTTGTGAGTATATTTTCATGAACATTGAATTAATATATTATATTTGTGTTAGAATATTTTAGGTATCCGAAAAATACTTATAAAAATATAATTCACCCATTAGAATATTTTTATGTCCCCGCGTGAGAGGTCTCTGTTTTTTATATCACTAATACAAAGGGATTTGATCATAAAATCTATATTTTTACTCTGAATAATGATTATATACGTAATCAAAGTAAAGTGTACTATAGATATATCATGAAAAGTTTGATGTTCAAGAAAATAAATGTTATCCATTCCACTACTAGTGAAAAAATATATATCCAAGTATTTATTCTAATGTAGGGTCATATCACATGTAAGATCACGGTTTTTAGAAAGGGGATTTGGGAACGGAAGGAGGGAGAGACGGGCAAGACGGGCTAGGGTGCATGGCCTGCGCATGGCTTGGCAAACCATGCAGCCTGCCCAAGTGAAGTCATGAGACCCTTCCTCTTTTGGACAGTAGCATGCGCACGATTTTCCCACGGTTTGCTAAACTATGCGGCTAAATCGTGTGACCACTTAAGTTGGGAAAATTTAAAAAAATTTCCACTCCGTGCTTTAAGATCCCAACTCTGGATTTTCCTCCCATTCCTCCTCCTTCTCCCGTAGAACTAGCCAAAACACCTAATGGCTCCAAGAGATCAATATCTTTCGAATCTAAGGTGATTTTGGTGCCGTTGGTTGCGGATCGAAGCTCCGTGTAAGGATTATCACATCCTTCGTTCGTTTCATGGATTAGGGTTTGTATCTTTACTCCCTCTCGTTTCGAAGTCCTAAAAACACATCTTTTGGGTGAGTTTTAGGTTGAAGATCCATGTTTTGGTTGAATTGAGGTCTAAGGACTTGATTGAGGGTGAGTTCAACCGAGGTTTCGAGGTAGGTGGTATATATGTTATATCCCATGGTTATTTAGGGTTTATGTGCATGTTCACATGTGTTCTTGTTTATCTTGGTTATTTTGTGAATAAACTTAGAATTTTTGGTTTTGATGATATTTAAAATGGTAAATGGGAACCCTCACGATCACCATGGGATGTTTTGGGATGGACTGGATGTAGTTGGGACCGTCCATGGGATGTGCTGGCTTTCCCCAGGAAAGGGTTTTTTAATTAAACAAGTGAACTTGTTGTAATAAAATGTAGAGACCTTGATGTATATGTTGGCATGATCGGAGGAACTTGGGAAATAAGTTAGGTGATTCACCTAGTCTTGGAAACTAACTATAGTGTTATTGGAAATGGAATGAATGGTTGATTCATGGAAATGATGAACGGGTTAAATGGGTTAATGTGTAAATTGATTAAAGACCATCATGGGATAGATTATGGGTGAAGTGTTGAATGCTTAGTGAGATAGGCATAACACATGGGAATTGGGTGAATGGTTAAATGATTTGAAATGGTGATGTGTTAATGTGTTAAGGAATGATGTTGTTTCCCATGTGGGTTGTTGGGAATGATGGTTGCAGATGGGAAATGATTGGAAGGTTTATGGTTACATATATATATGCATGTGCGCATGGATTTGTAGAGTGGGTTATGAAATGAGGATCTATGCCAATGGGTCGAGTGAAGACTGAGGCTCTAAACTCCACCCTAAATGCACGGGTTAGGAAACAGGACTGAAGTTCTATTCTCTAAATGGTTGTATCCACCCAGACTGAGGCATAGAGGTGAGGATATGGTTTCTATGAGGGTGTTAGTCCTAGTGAGATAGGATAACGATGTTTTTACCCTCTTGCATGTAATTTTTGTCCTTAGAAACATGTAACATGATGAATGTGATTAACCCATGGAAATGTGATGAAATAGATAGTAATGGTAATAACTATGAAATGAATAGTAATAGAAGGGGTAATGGATTTGCTTTGAATTTTTTAATGGAACCATAATTGATTACATGGAATTTATCATTCATACCGCTTTTTCATGCACTACCTGTTATACTGGATATTTTGTAGACACCGTTGGTGGTGGCCTACTGAGTTGTACTCACACCCTGCTCGGGCCACCGTTGGGTACCCGAGCAGATTTCATGTTTGCAGGGCAGGAGAAGGGAAAGGGTCCTTGCTATATAGTGAGTGGGATGGGTAGCACTTGGTGGAGGATCCAGACATGGAGTCGGGACTATTTTGGGGATTTTCCTATTGTCTTTATTTTGGGCTCTAGTTCACTTTTTCACTTTTAGCATGACATGCATTGTAATACCACAGGTAAATAAAGAATATGAAATCTTTATATTTATCCCTATTTGTGAAGAAAATATTAATATTAATTTAAAGGGGGTGCTATGCTCGATGACGTACTCAATACGCAACAACGAGTTTCTTGGGAATCTTACGTTGCACTCTAATAATAAAATAATATTATTTTAAATGGTAGTTAACGCCTAGACTTTGTAATGGAGGGAATGAAAAGAACTAACTAAAAAATGATCATATATGTTTGTCAAGTATTTTTACTCTTTAAAATAAATGTTAGAGGATTAAAAATACAAATGAATCCAGTTTTTAAGCGTAAACATTCTAATATTCATTAAAAGGTCGATTAACCGCCTTTTGATGGAGAACCCCTTTTAAATACACTTTTTGAAAATTTTATAAGATATATTTTTCAAAATAAACATATTATTTATGATTGGGACATTGAAATTTACCTTGGGTTAATTTTTGGTATTTTTCTGACAGTGTTCATTTTTCAATGAATAGTGAAAAATACTGCATTTTACATCAAAACTGCTTTTTTATATAATTTAATTACATGGTTATATTATATTCTTAATTTGTTTTAAAGTTTAATTAGAATATAATTTTACCATGTAATTCAATGATGGTCATTGGGATTAATTTCACTTTGGAATTAGGCATAAACAAGTGCCAAACTTTTCATAAATATTGTTTCTAAAAAACCCGTAATTTGTTTTGACAACGAGAAGTTTTTTTAAATTAATTATTGCAATTTATGTTTTTGGAATTTCGTAAAATTAATTACATATTTGGAATCAGAAGGTCCAAATTAATTAATTAATACTCTTTTGTTTTTTGGACATTATGAATAGTAACGATGGTAATTATCTTTAATTATCTTGATTAATGAGTAATCAGGTAGTTAAAGATAATAAAATAATATCATAATAATACAAAAAGACCACAAAATGTGTCCTAAGGCTACTGGGTGTCTCATGGCCTCCATGGGATGCCATTTTCCAAACTTGGGGGCCCCATGGAATCACTTTTGTGAGAAAGTGACTTTTTATCTTTTTATTTTTAATGAATGTTAAATGTAACAAAGAATGTATCACCTAAGTAAAATATTTTTAATTTTGTCTAAATAAATGATCATTTGGACTATAAAAATTAATTGGAATGATAAAAATATTTCCTACATCATATTATTTTTTTATAATATTTAGACATTAAATAAATTAAATTATTCATGACATCATGATGATGCAGCGACGACTTCATTATTTAGCGATTTAAATAAAATAGAAATATAATGTAACATCTAAGACCTACACATGTCCAAAACCTATTGTATGGGTGGATTTCGAACCCTTATCACCTTATCCTAGAAACACATATATATGGGACCAATAAAATCCGAAACTCATTTGAAAATTAAGTTACATTTTATACCTTTCCAAGAGTGCCCCTCCTCTCCTCTTATAAAAGGACCCCACCTCTACCTCTTTACCCACACTTCAAAATCCTTTGGCTTGGCCAACCCCTGCCCATTTTATCTCTCAACATCCCTCTATAACTTCTTTAAGCCTCACTTGGGAAGAATCCTTTCCAATTAAGCCTTTGAGCTCAAATCAAAGGAAGCTACCCGATTTAAAGGTAATGTATTCACTTGTGTCCTTTTGTTTTATTTGGCTTCTCCAACCCCCTAAACTCTTTTTATTCATTTATTTTGTAACAAATCCAGTATCTTCAATACACTAGTATGTTTTTATAAGAAGGATTCGAGCTACACTTACACACACCTACATCTAATGGTTAAAGAACATACTATTTCCGTGGATGGCGAATTTCTGCCTCCCGAAACAATGATTGTTCAACATTCTTTTAACACCTTCAAAGGTGGCCATTAATATGACACTATATTTATATATTATATATAATATGTTTATGTTTTCCTTAATCTTCTGTATTTTTTTCATTTTGGGCATACCTTTATGGTTTCCATTATGGGTAAACGCGATATCTTCATTTAAGGAAGTGCGGACTACCGCCCCCTCAAAGTGATTTGATTCATTAATGCCATATGTAAGATGTATAAAGGATGGAATTAATGGTATTACATATTTCATCCTACAGGAATTATAGTATACCATTATGTCTTTATTATTTCATTAAATTTAATACAAAAAAAGAAATGAAAGTAGCATTCATGCGTACGTACGGCTTACCGTCTCCATGAACGGTAAATTTCATTTCTTATCTCCAAATGTTATGTACAATTATAAGTACCTATATATAATGGATATATATGTAATATATTACATCTAAATGATGGTTATAATTCTGGAATTATAATATATATACCTCTCATTTTGTTTTAATTCCATTAATATGGGAAAAAATTGAAAGTAGCGTTCATGAGTACGTACGACCTACCGTCTCCATGAATGATGCTTTTAATTTTTTATCTCCAAATGATATGGAATAGTATAAAATAAATATATACTTGATATATATGATATTTAAAACATATATACTATTCTGGAGATGATGTACTTATAACTACATGGAAAATTCTTTTCCAACAAGTTCAATTTTTACTCATGTACTGAACATCGACAAAAACGTCTGATACGAACTCACTTTATTAACCAATTATTATAACATTATAATATTTTAAATTAACTGAATAATAATATTTAAAAGAAGGTCCTTAAGCAATTATAAATTGACCAAATTTTATTATTCAGGAGATTAAAGAACGATCGAGTCATGTCGGACACGAGGTAAGGGATCCTGCTCCTCTCTTTCTTTTTAAGTACACTCTTTTATGTCATTCCTTCTAAGATCATATTTATTGTGATTGGGATGTTATTTTATATTACTCTTACTGTAATTTTTATGTTCATATGATGAGAGACCCTATTCTCTCTCATCAATCCA
The DNA here is from genome assembly GCA_963277665.1 of Viscum album. NCBI lineage: Eukaryota > Viridiplantae > Streptophyta > Magnoliopsida > Santalales > Viscaceae > Viscum > Viscum album. The sequence continues at coordinate 1,710,685,079 of OY728152.1, read as the reverse complement.
TTTTGGAAGTTTTGAGTGGCGCCGTTAGGCTGCCGAATTTTCGTAAGAGATCCAACCTCTCTCTTTCTTTTTAAGTACTCTCCTTTATGTCACTTCTTTTAAGATACTCTTTGTTATGTTGTGGGATGTTCTTTTGTATTCATATTTCTGTAAACTTTATGTTGATATGATGAGATACCCTATTTCCTCTCATCAATCCATTTTGGAAGTTTTAAGTGGCGCCGTTAGGCTGCCGAGTTTTCGTAAGGGATTTTTCACCTCACTTTTATTCCCGTGATATTTATGCTACATTTTCCACAATTTCCACTGAGTGGTGTATGTACTTCCCATTATTATACACTTTGTGTAGTATAATTTCATTTATGGGTATTCACATCTTCATTGTATGACCCTTCTTCCATGGGGTGTACGTTTCGAATGTTACCCAACTCGGTAAAGGGACCTTTCACCCTCCTTTTTTAAAAGACTTCTTTTGTTATGTCTTTTAATTCACATACTATTACGTTGGGATAAGTTCTTATATATCCTTATTTATGTAAATTTTATTTCCAAGTGATTATGTCCCCTTTATCTATCTCATCAACCCTTTTTGTAAAATTTTATGTGACGCCAATAGGCTGTCGAGTTTTACCAAGGGAACTTCTTAACCCAATTTCGATTTGTTTGGGTTCATCACGTAGTTATTGAATATGTCATCCTTTGAATATGTGTGAATAAACTTGGATTTTTATACACATAATATCCAATTATATTGGTTGTATTTATATTTGTCGCACATAATTATGAGATTGATTTATCCTTAATTTAATGATACCTTCTTTATAATGGATTTCATCTCATTTTACATTTCTTTTGAGACTTCATTGTTGTTATGCACCAATTCACTCTTATATGGTGTGTATACTTTCCTTTGACATATTATATCATGAATCACTTTATTCTCATGATATTATAATGTTCAGATTAAATGTTATTCCGCTATTATTTGTATTCAAGAGTCTGTCATTTTGTTAAAAACTATTTAACAAAAATATCGTTTTAAATGTTTTAAAGATTTATTATTCTAAATCTTTATCTTTAATGTCCATGTTTTCGAATTGGTTTTCAGTATTTATTTATATGGACATTAATGTTTTAAAATTATAATTCTATTAAAATCCTCAAAGTGGAATGGGACACTTTGATTCAAAAATCTCTTTTAAATGGTTTTTGAAAATGGATTGATTAATTCAATATCTGGGAATTAGTTATTGTGATTGCAAATGAAATGTTGTTATTGAAATGTTTATATTTTCAATATTTTATGTGTAATGATGGTACTTGGACATTTTAAGGGTGGTTACGTGATAAACCATATGACGGGCGGTGCCGTGAATACCCGGACGGGTGGTTACATTATAACCTCCAATGCATTGGGTATGGAAGTCGGCCGTATGGCTATTCCATTAAGTATGTGTGGAAGTCGGCCGTATGGATATTCAATTAAGTATGTTTGGAAGTTGACCGTATGGTTATTCCACTTAAGTATGTTTATGTCCCAAGTTACCTTTATATGTTATGTGATCTTTATATGGGTTTTATGGTAATCTTTTGGTTACTGAAGGGTAAGTAATGAACTTTTATTCAGTGAAGAGTTTTTACTACTTCGAAAAGGTGAAAAGTATTACTTTGATAAAGTATACATGGTTTACTTGTTGTTTTGAAAAACTAACAGTTTTCATTCTTTGTGTATCCCTTACTGATCTTTTTATGCTCATCCCAAGTTTTTGAAATGTTTTTCACAGGACTTAACATGGAATAGGGTCAAGGATGGGATCAAGGGAAAGTCATGCTACCAAAAAACATGGAACTGGACATGTTTCTTTTTAATAGTTTTTATTTTATGGAAACTTAGTGGAAGTGTCTACTTTGTAATTTTTTGAGATGTAATAGTTATGTCCTAATTCTCTAAAACTCTAAACCTAAAAAGATCTTGAATGTGAATTATTCATTTAATTCAATATAAAGTAAGGTTTTATGGCCGGGGCCTTATAGTTGGTATCAAAGGTTCGGTTTATATAACTTTAGAGGTTAGGGTATCCTCTATGCATAAGTGACATTACCATAATGGTTAGGATTTCAGAAAGAGTAATAGTTTTAGATAAAGTGAATGAGTAAGTATATATTAGTGTTTATCTTCCTCATTAGTACATGATGGTTTTGTTGATATACTCACACTGACCTTTCTTTTTTTAGTGAATGGATGGATCTAGCTGGCACCAAAGAGACAAAAAGTTTGGAGGAAACTGTGGTGGTTCTCTGAATAAGATACCAGATAAAATGGGGGATTCAATGAGGAAACTCGTGGTTGTTCTAAACCAACTATCAAGGAGTCATGATCAACCACTTAAACCTTGGTATGTTCTGTAATGCATAATGTACGAGATGACCAATCAATGTGTAAGTTCAGGTAATAATTATAAAGGTAACAATTAGAGTTTATATAATCCTTACTTTTGAGGTAATTATGGGTTATTATATGTTATGATGTAAAATGAAAGGCATGAGATAAAGTTGAGGTTAAAATATGTTATGATTATATTTGATGATTTTATCTCATTTTGGGGAATGTTTTAAGAATTATATAGTTTTGGAAAAAGGACAACACGCAGACCGTGTGACAACCCGTCACGTCGGACAAAGCTGCGGGAATCGAACCCACAACCAAAGTGCGACTGGTATTTATCACCTACCACTGGACTACGTGAAGTCCCTGGTTAGTTTGACTGATTTTTTTAGTTAGATGATTTTATGAATTAAGAGTAAGTTTATTTTGGGTTATCTATGGATATTTATTAACCTATCATGGAGGATATGTGATTAGGTTAATTACTTTTCAATACGAGACATTAAGAGAAACTGATGTTGTTTGGAGATAAATGTTACGATTTAACTGGGAAGACTATGTGACTAAATCCTTCAAATATTTGGGTTTCAATCTCAGATTGGTTTACTTTGAAGAATTTTATGGACAAATTGTTTATTGAATGGTCCTCGTTGAACTTTGGGTTTTTTTGGACAAATTTTGGAGATTAAGAATAGATTTTTTTTATAAAGGGTTATCCTTTTCTGGATTATCTGATCTTGTACTAACCTTTTTGGTTTTGGTTTTGGTTAAAGTCTAAAGACATGGGAAGTATATAGTTCTCTTTTGTGGATTAGGAGATTCTCTAGAAGTTGATTATAGTACTCTTAATGTGAACAAGTCTTCCTAAATACTTGTCTTTTGGAGAAAATATGAGTTTGTGTAAGGAATCTAATAAAAGTTTAAAGTCAACATGATAAGTGATTATGTTTCCTTATGAATAAATTCCTCAATAAAAAGTAACTTAAAACAAAAAGGTTGTATATTAACATTTCTTAATGGGGAATCGAATACCGTTTAACCCATCACAAGTTTGGGATTTTCTTGTGGTTAACATTGTCCTAAACATGTTTTCTATCACTCTCCATCAGAACATGACCCTTTGTTTTTTCCTCCATGTCCATATTTTCATACATGGAATCCTAGTATGGGTTAACTCGGGTGACCTTTGTACTTATCTTTCTTTATTTTAAAGTGATTGTTTTATCGACTCTTGTTCCGATGTGGGACTTTCAAGGATGTTTCCAATCTCAATTGTAAAATTGCGAGGACACAATTACCAAAAGGGGGGAAGGATGTAACACCCCAGGTAAATAAAGAATATGAAATCATTATATTTATCCATATTTGTGAATAAAATATTAATATTACTTTAAAGGGGATGCTATGCTCGATGGTGTACCCAATACGCAACAACGAGTTTCTTGGGAATCTTATGTTGCACTCTAATAATAAAATAATATTATTTTAAATGGTAGTTAACGCCTAGCCTTTGTAATGGAGGGAATGAACAGTAATAAATACAAAATGATTATATATGTTTTGAAAATATTTTTACTCTTTACAATAAATGATAGAGGATTAAAATTGCAAATGAATCCAGTTTTTAAGCGTAAACATTCTAATATTCTTTAAAAGGTCGATTAACCGCCTTTTGATGGAGAACCCCTTTTAAATCCACTTTTTGAAAATTTTATAAGCTCTATTTTTCAAAATAAACATATTATTTATTATTGGGGCATTGAAATTTAACTTGGGTTAATTTTTGGTATTTTTGTGACAATGTTCATTTTTCAATGAATAGTGAAAAATACTGCATTTTACATCAAAACTGCTTTTTCATATAATTTAATTATTGTAACACCCCGAGCTTCCACGATACGCTTCTCACTCAATAATGCAATAGCTTGCATTGTACGCAACTTCGAGTTCTAAAACACAGCGACTAATCAAAGTAGCCGTTATGAATAGTAATAACCACTTTTTAAAATTATAGAAATTTTATATTTCAAAATGGACTTCATTTTTGGATTCGGAATATCGAAATTAGCCTATGTTGAATTTTTGGTATTTTTCTGAGAACTTCTAATTATTTATGAATAGTGAAAAATACATAATGATAAAAAAATATCTTCATTATATAACATTAAAAAGATTTTATCAAATTTATTTAATTCATTGTATATCGAAGATGAGTTGATAATAAATAACTCTAATCATCCTGTACTAGATCCTACAATAAATCTGGTATATGTGGAACTCATACATGGTTCAAGAACAATATAGTTTCGTTTTAATCAATGATAATCCTTGGTCAATTTCACTTAATCGTATCTAGTTATACATATTCTCTATATGAATCTTTAATCATCATAGGGATACATGGTTGAACAATCATTTTAGAAAGAAAATATCTCACATGACATCATGATTTCTAGATCCATCCTTAAAAAATTAGTTATTGTTTTATCTTTTTAGATCATCATCACAGAAAAGATAGTATTATCTATTATACTTGATGAATAATCCACCTTGTTTTCATTCAAAGGGTGGTAATTTATCAGGGAATAATAATATTTACCCATCCCCAAACATCGTCTTTGCAACCTGTTCATGTAGAAATTATTTGATATCTATATTAAAATCATTTTTAGTATATATATATGATATATTTCATCAAAAATATAATTCATATCATTCATCATTCAATAAATTTCCCAGAATACTCAATATCATGAGTTGAGAGTTTTTTCTCTTCCTCCATAAATAATTGTGTGGCATAATCTATCACAACATAATTCATCATTTGGATGTATAAAAACCCATTCATCGTGGTATTACTATAATTTAAAAACCCATATCATTTAATGGTATGAGAGGTATAGTTATGATTCTTATTGTTTTCTTCAGTTCCATTAAGTTTTCCTCGCAATCATCTATCTAGTGGAACATGAAACCCTTTTGAGTTAAATTGTTGTGTGGATTAAAAAGTGATGGGAAATTATCCTCAATAAATATATATAATACATCTAAGCCAATAATTAATTTTAAATACATCACAATAGTTGGTCTAGGTTAATACACATATATTTGATTGATGGAGGGATATACTCTCCATTAAGATTATATAAACCAAAAATTGAAACCTTTTTTAACAATGGATAACTCATGGTAAAAATATTAGAGCATACCCATCCATTGGGACATTATCAAAATTATAAAATGATCTTAATGATTTTTAATGATCATTGAATACTAATTAATAACTTATAAAAATACTACTATAAAATAATATCATAATCTCTAATGGTCCTATTATTTAAATCCATGAATATTGAAATGAATTTGTATGTTCATATAAAATAATTTTATATTTATATTCTCCATACCGTGTGTGGAGTTCTATATTGGGTATGTCATCCATCTTCACTAAAAGTTGATAATATCACAATATAAGGTCCATCATGAGAAAATATTGACCTCTATGAAGATGATCGAATGAGTTATAGTGATTTTATAAGTGATACTTGTTATTTTTAGTGATCTTATTCTCCTCTCAATAATTAATTATGAGTCATAAAAATCCATTATTATTTTGAATTAAAATAATATTTAAACAAAAATTTAAAAATGAGGATGATTATATTTTATTTAAATATTCTCATAGAGTCACTTCTTTAATGATTGTATATCGATCAATTTTATTCCATAAAGAGTATTAGAAATAGGGTTTCCAACTAAAATGAGTTATATTTAAATATTAAGTAAATCATTATTGGAACAATTTGAAAATCTTCTTTAAAGGCATATAACTACTTCAGAACAATCACCCTATCATCATGTCTGAGTTTCTTACCAACCATCTAAGACAAACACCACATTTGAATCAGAATTCAGAACCATATAATTATTGTGATTTATTTTACAATTTCATATTTATCATCACACTAATAGATGATTATTGGATTTTGTGGAATTTCAAAAATGGAATCTATACCTCAATAATTGATGTTTGATTCATATTGAGAATGATATTCCATGGAGAAAAGAATTCCAAATTCAATTTGGGGTAGAATAATGATATTTATAGTAATAAAATTTCAAAAAATATAAAATTGAGTATAATAAAATACATTATATGTTATCATAATTCCATTATGGGGTGTCACAACTAATTAATCATATTATCATTTATTATAGAAATTAGAATTCCAAGATACATTTCATGAAATACGATAAATTGTATAACTAGGCTTATATAAGAAACATATATATTTTAGCCTGTGTATCACCATCCCAATTTTATCATTCAATTTTAAATCCCATAGTAAATCCAAAATGATCATCATTTCCATGAGGAAACATTAATCAAAGTGATCAATCATGAGAAATAATTCAACAATCTTTGACAAACACATTTGGTATTACCTAGGCCATTCAGGGTCATCAACTATTCCAATCCATCATGATAGTCAAGAAAAGTGTTTGTGAATTTCTAAAGCACATTCCCCAATAGTGTAAAAAAATGTGTGTAGAAATTCATGTTGTTGGTTTCTGGGTGACAATTGAGTTAAATTCATATGCACCCTTTTTAGTGTTTTTACACTTAGTTAAAACTATGTCAGAAATACAACTTATCATATTATCTTAATAGGGATGTAATTACAGCAACAACCCTCACACTATTCTTCACCAAAACAGTAGGAAATTTTCTTATACTGTGACTTATCCACAAGGTTCTCACAAATGTTTTCTCATATTGGTTTCAATTTTGAACAAAACTATGCAATGAAAACATCTATAACATTCTACACATGTTACACATAGATATCAAATTTTAATAGTTGTATATTAATAAGAGTCATGAAAAATCATGAAATAAAAATTTTGGTGTGGTCACTCTAGAAACAGGGATACATAAAATATGGGTTCTTATGTGAACTATATAGTTTTTCACTATGTTCTCCATTATAGGTACCCTTATCAGTAATATGAAATATAATTATTTTATTCATAATAAAGGGAATGTAAATATTTTAAATGTTTATTTGGGATTCTCATTATGGTTAATGAAAAATGTTTTCAGTATAAAATGAGCCTATGAATATGAGGAAAATATTGTTACATTTTTAAAAAATAACACATATATCATATATTAAAAACATGAGTCATGAAATTAAACTTTATGGTTTATAAATATTAGATTATAATGAAATCAATAGACAAAAGATATGAGATAGTAACATTTGAATAATACACAGAGCTTTACAATAATCTCCTAAAAATAATATAATATATTTATTAGTAATGACTTACTATTGGGGATATAATTGTGGAATGGGTTAACCCCAAATTACTGTAGTAATAATGTTTCAGTCCTAATATTATCAATGTTGAGAGTGTCCTTTATTGGATCAGTTTCATTTTACATTTATGTCATATTTATATAATGATATAAAGATATATATTCAATTCATTTGAGGCATATATATGGAAGAAACATAATATAATTTTTATTATAAATGTGCGAGACACAATATTAGAAAAAATTAATCATATCAATTCCAATGAAAAGAAATAGGTTTTAATAAAATTTGGAACAGAGCATAACATGAAGATGTGAAATGGGTTTCATAATAATTTCTTCAACATATCATAGTATAACAAATAGAAAAGTAATGGTTTTATTAAACAATATCTCATCATAATCATAAACCATCCATACAAGTAAAAAGTATGTTATCCTTGTATGATATATCCATTAAAGGTTACATATCATCAGTGGAAGCCATATTATGTATTAAACTATTTTAAAATATTACAATGAACATTTCATGGGGAAAATAAACATTCAACATTGATAAAATTTACTTAAAGTCTAAAAGTTACAAAAAACTTAATAATAGTTATACATTTAAAATATATATGGAAAATTTTATCTTAATTTTAACATAATATAGCACTCATGGCTATAGATAATATTATTCATCTCATTCAAGTTAAAATGATGATTTCATTCATGTTATTATAAAATAGTAGATAGAGAAAATATTTTGGAGTAATTTTACATTGTATTTAAATGTTTCTAATCTAAAAAAATTAATTTTAAGGGAAATAGTACCATTTTATGGTTTAGTAGTAATTTGAGTAAAATTTTAAAAAATTCCCTATTTTGGATTTTTATAATTTTAATATGTTTTATATTTAGGCCATAAAATTTTATTTATTAATCAAAATTGAAATATTATTCCTATATTGGAAATTATGTTATATGGTATTCTATAAATTATTCTAGAAAAAAATGATAAATCAAACATTTAAAATCCCAAAACAAGATCATAGGTTGTTCCTTTAGAATTGTTCTCTGATATAACTATTTTTAATATATGCACAATTTCTGTTAAATGGAATAACAAAAGATGATGACATTAGAGATTAAAAACACATGATATTTTTTAAAAGAATTAATTAAGGTCTATATGTGTGAATCATCCATTTCGAGGGTCACGAATCTATGGGAAACATGGTGTGTGGAATATAATGAGTCTGCCTGGGGAGAATAAATTATCTGAGTAAAACAGGCATAAAACTCTATAAATATGGTTGATAAAGATAATATGTATAATTATATGTGTATGTAATTTATGAAAAAACTTTTAGGAATATTTCATTTGATAAGTAGTCCTTTTAATTATGTTAACATATTAAAACTAGGGATGAAATATACTAGAACCAAACATCAACCATTGTTTATAATAGGAGGGTCAAGACTCTTTTAAAAATCATTAGATTGAGTGGCTGATGAGGATACTCTGTCAAGGATGAGGCTTATTCCAGTTTGATCTATGATTATATTTTTTTTATTTCTAATATTTATTTTATATTTAGTTTTTTATTTTTCATTATTAATTTTAATTTAAATTCAAATTAGTTAAATAAAACTATTAATTTATTTATAAAGTTACATCCATCATTTTCATCATCTTCACTAACTCATCTAATTTATAATTTTCAAAAGTATTTTTATAATTCATGTCTTTAATAGTAGTAATAATAATAATAATAATATTATTATTATTATTAATATATTTATTTTTCATTAGTTTTTTAGAATTTAATTTTTCTTTCTCATTTTCTTATTTCTGATTTTCTTCTTCAAAATTAAGGTATTATCTTATTTCATTTAATAATATTAATGATAGAATTTTCATATCATATTATGATTATATATAAATATTATATAAATTTAGTACATATTGGTAATTTATTTTCTTTTCTTTAATCTTCTCTATCTCACTTTCATCCCAATTTTTTTTATATTTATATTTTTTTCCCATAGATATATTTCTAAATTTTCATTTTTTTTCTTTAATTTATTCTTATTTTCATTCATCCACACCACCAAGTGATCTATTACTCTAAAAAATGAGAGGATAATCCTAATACATGGTCACAGGGAGGTCATTATGTTCATGAATATTCCTTAATGATTATTCAACAAATCTAGTAGATTTGAGTATCATCCATGGTTTGGAGAATTTACAGGATTTAGGGACATTCAACTTATTAAATTCAACTCAATATATTCGAATTAATTTATATATTTATTTTTTCATATCTGTAATGGCCAACTCTAAATAGGTAGCAGTTAAGCTAATAAATGGATAAAACATCATCAATAGAGACTTGTACAAGAAAATGGAACACCCTTGACCATGGTGTGTGATTAGTGTTAATTATTGCTGGATGTATAATCATGATTTATTCTTCTCATTACAATTTCAAATCTTCAAAATAAATAAATGTAATTCAAACATTATATTTCATGTTTTGATTGTAGAACAATAAAAAAAATTAATAGAGAATAATTATATTTTCCCAAACTGAAACCATGATAATGTAATTTATTTCGAAACTCACTATTTTTAGAATTTCCTAATTTTATTGAATTCAATTTCACATTTATTTTAATAAATAATAAAAAAACAAAAAATATATTCATTGATTTAATTAAATATTGAAAAAAAGAAGAAATAGAACAGTTGAATTATATAATTTAAATGAAAAAATCATATGATCATCATGTGTCACAACCTTCGGGAGAAACACTAGTTTCATAATAACGTAATGTTTCTTTTTCAACACCCCAAAAATTTTGTGTGCCGAAAAATGGCATCTTTTCTAGGGAGATAATAATAATTTTTTTTATCTTTCTCTATTTCAAATTAAATATGGATTTAATTACATTCATAAAAAACAGAATATATATATCAAGTGATGTTTTCCAACAATAATTTAATCAATTCATGGACTAATTACTCTCAATTTCAAGATCTAGTTGCTGAATCACCTAGGTCTATAAAATATAGTGTTAAATTTTGGGATACACGAACAAGGGAAGCTAAGAGACATATTTTCAAACAAGAATAATTAAAAGACATCATCCAAGATCTCATGTTGACCCTTGAGCCACCATTAGTTGATGGATTGAGGAATAAACTATGTTAAATCTAGGTATACACCCAATAATTTTATCATGAACTAGACTAGAAATAAAAATTTTGAACCAAGTTCCGTCAATTTTTTTTTGATGAAGTTCCCCAAGATTTTTTGTAGGAGAAAGTTGGAAAATACCAACTCAAGTATGATATTAAAGTGTTTAATGAAAATTTGAAGGATCATTATGGACAAATTGATTAGATTACTTCGTATATTAATGATTCTTCATAAGAACATAAACATGAATATGAACCATTATAAGAAGATTATAACCTTTTATTAACCAAGGATGATAATGAGGATAATCTCATTATTCAGTTTAAATTATGTAATCCAAATGAATTGGATGAATTCAATAATAAATTTTAGGTACTACTTGATCAACCCAAAACCTGAAAAAAATTAAGAGCCTTCATTAATGAAGGATTATACCACCCATGTTGTGGAATTTGATGTAAAAAATGAGGAGCCGATTACCTGCTTCTATCCTTTAAGAACCTACACTAAGAGGCACTTACCACCAAATAATTTAGTGAATCTGATATAATATATGAAGATTATATTTTATCATACTGTATATATTAATTTTATTTTCAAAAAACTGAAATATGCATCACTCTCAATTTTTTTGAAATATTATATTAATAAAATATTAAATATTGCTTATCGAAGGATAAAGAAACTAGACCCAATCCATAACAGAGATATTTGGACCTCCTTAATTTCAATTAACATGAATTGGAGAAACCCCATTAGTATATCTAGGTATACAATAATGAGGAAATAAAAAATATTATTCTCTTATTGAAGGAGATATGAATCCATCAGTTGATGATTAGGTAGTTTGACAAGTTGTATCAAAGAATGAGGACGATTCAAAATTAATTCTATACCCACCGTGCATGATTTAACTCATTTTTATGTAGGAGTATTGGGTGTACTCAATCCATGAATCATTCTTAATTAATATGGATGAATTATAATATAATAAATTACACATTTGGTGGATCACGTAAAAACATTTTCACCCACAAACTAATTTGTATTATTTTTTTTACGGCCCACATGAGGTAGTAAAAATCTTGGGTAGACATGGGAAATTAAAAAAAGACATATATGTTTAATTTTAATTCTATTAATGTATGTTTTAAATTTCATTTATTAGTATTTATTCTATAATCCAGCCTAATCCCTCTTATTATTTTGAGCATTTATGTCCTGGTCATTGTGTTTAGTTATGTAATTCAATTATATAGGATCATAATGAAAGATGACATTCAGAAACAGTGAATGGGAAGGGATATTATTCATGGGAAATAAGGTTCACATTTAATATTATCTTTTAAAATCTCAAAAATATTTTTTTCCATTATGTTTCGATTTTCTAATTAAAAATATGCTTTCCCATGCATGAATTATGATTTTCATGAGTTTTATCGGAGACATTGTTTTATTATGAATCACGTGATTCCATGTTTTATATTTCATCTAGTACTACGCTCGTGCGATGCACGACAATATAAAATAATTATTCTTATTAACTATACATTACTATTTATAAATCATAATAGTTTATATTAATATTTAATATATTAGAAAAAAAACTACATACATAATGAGGAATAAAAGTTATAGAAATTGAGGAACACAAATTAGATACTGAGAAGCCTTCTATATAAAATTAACAACGAAGGATCCAACGGTGAAACAGAATGAAAATTAATAAATAATATATTGAAATATTAAATCTACAAAATAGGGATATATAATATTGGAATACTTGTAGATGTTTATAAAATGTCATTACACGATTTTTAATTAAAAAAATATGGACTGGAATTCAAATTTATTTTTACCATTAAGAAATCATATATATAAAGTAACATACTGTTCAAATAAGAATCAATAGTATTAAACATTGTAACATGAACACATTAATTATGAATGTCAACATAATGGAGATAATTTGTAAACAATGAAAATATAACAAATTGTTTACATAGAAGAATTATGTTGTGATCAGATGGGGATAAGAAGTAATAGGATCCATAGATTTTTAAATTCATCTGTTTTTCCCAGTCATATTGGTAGTGTACTGGAAAACCATGTAGGTAAATTCATGCATTCCCAATCAGTAGGCATTTTCATAGTGTAATAGAACTTCCAAATGTTGGGTTGATACAAATTACCACCCCTACAGCAGATAATTCAGTTGAGAAAATTGAAAATGGGAATTCAATTTAGTGTAAATTATATAGGCATCTGAAAGGAAAATGGTTAAACTTGAACATGTTCTTTCATTTTATTAGTTGAATAAATATATAATTTTAGTTAAAATTAGAAAAAAATTAAAACATTAATTTTAAATAATATAACCATATATGTAGTCAAATGATACTTGGAAATTGAATCACAAAATATCAGTCAATCCTATCAGCCTTTTGGTTAGTGATATCCATTATAAAAGGATGCAGTTCATCGAAAGTGCTTATTTTTTTGTAGAGTCTTGAGACCATGTAACATATTGTTGGACCACATCATCAATATCAAATTCTATCAATAGATTTTTCTACATGATGAAATTATTTTAATGGATAAGTAGCAGAAAATTCTAACAACTGTGATCATTGAGCCTAATGGAGATGTTTAATAATTGGAAATAAAGAGGAACAAATGTAGTGTGTTATTTTGATGAAAAAAAGTAAATGAGATGAAAGAAATTCTGTATTATCTAGTTAAAGGATGTAATGGAGACAAAAAAAACAAATAATGGGTGTAAAACACTTCATGTCCCAACTAAAAACAGTTCAACAAAATACATCTATTTTTTAACCTGGAATTATATTTCTGAGTTTCTTGTGGTTGAATAAGAGGTAATAATCCAGGAGCTCACGGCCTAACAAATCAGCCAAAATGTCTCTGTAGATACAAAAAACTGTTTAAAATTAACATTGCATCTTAATAAATAATGAAAATATTGAATGGAATTTTCAAATGATAGATAACAATAGAGAGAGAAATGGTTGTCTTACTTCAACATGATAAGATGAAAGGATCCAACAGTGAACTTGTACTTCACCACCACATCAGTTTTTGCTCGTGATATCTCCTCTTAATGAATTGAAAATGTATGCGGATCTTGGTTTGGGATTAGATTGTTGTAGAATTCAGTTTTAACATCAAAAAACCAACAAAAATGTAAACTCCCCATGATATAGAACTATAAAACAATAGCTATTACAGTGAGAATTAAACTAAACATGAAGACCAAAACAATATACATATTGATGAACATATGATATTGTTATTTCATAATGAAATTCAACCAAAGATAGTAGGAATGAAACAACATCACAGAATGATGCTAAGAAAATAGACCAACTGAAAATAAACAAACCAATTAACGACTACAGACTATTGTAAACATCAAACTTTTCCTTCTAAGAAAAATAAATCAACCAAGTATGTCCTGTAATTCACATCAGGTTAACAGAGAGAAAATTAATGTGAGGAGGAAACATAATATCCATCCCCTCCCTGTATTGCAGCCCTAACCTCTCCATCGATCCTCCTCTCCCCTCAGCCCAGCCCCTCCCGTCCCTCCTACATAGTCCCTCCCCTCCCCCCACTACCCATCGTGTCACCTCCTCCTTTCACAACACCTCCTCCTACCCCCATGCCCATCTCTACCCCTCCCCTCCCCAATCCTCCTCTTGTCCTACCTCCCCTTCCCAGCCCTTCCTCCCCCCAACCTTGCCCATCTTGTAACCCCCCCCCCCCCAAATTTACCAGAACCACCTCTTACCCCCTACCCAGCTCTACCCCTCCCCTCCCCACCTCCTCTGCTTATCTCCCACCCCATCCCAGCACCTCCCCCTCCCACCTCAGCATTCCCCCTGCCCAGCCCCTTCCCCCACCACTCCCCCTTCCCAACCACTTCCCCCACTAGCCCCCTCCCCCCCTGCCCTCACCTTCCCCTCCCCTCCCCTCCCCACCCCTCACGTCCAACCTGCCCAGCCCCTCCCATCCCCTCTGCTCTGCTCCCCTCCCATCCAAATTGCCTAGTGATGACCAGCATCCCTGAAATTTAAATAATATAAAAAGAGGATATAAGATAATTAACTCAAATTAGATAAGAGAAAATATAAATTGACAAAAAGAAAGGATGTATAAAATACCTGATCTGGTGATCTAAAAAAACATCAATTGGTCATATTAAAATGCTCCAGAGTACATGATCTAGTTTTCAAATACATGTATCACAAGTATTATACACTAAACATAGAAAAAACTATTTACTAAGAGAAAATAAAATTATCCGCTGATCCTAAAATACCTACATGCTTCCATGATCCATAATGATGAGTGTATCTCCAAAATCCAGTTATAGTAAAACCTATCACATTGAATGCATGAAAGAAACCATTCATTAATATTGACTAAATTGAAATGAATTATCTTAATCAGAGATACAATGTTCATTCATATGCGTGGAAGAAGATATATAGAAAATTATATAACTATAAAAACCAAACACGAAATATCCTTTTGTTCTTCCCCACATTGTGAACCCCTTCCCCAATTCAATCCAAAAACGATGAAAATGGAAAAATCAGCAGCATGAGCTCATAACTGATCATTCGGGTTTTTATATGAACTAAAATAGAACAATATAGATAGAGAGACAATTCCTAGACATATCCGGCTCTCATGTCGCTGGGACTGAGGATGATAGTATAGAGATCCTAGGTTGAATGCAATAACTAAAATGATAGGTTCAGTAAATATTATCTTACAAAATGGAATCCAATTATAATGAATTCTATACATTTTAAAAGGAAAATAAATTAAAAGGGTCAACATTAAAAAAATATACTCCTTAATAACACATAAATGCATGGTGGGCCTTTCAATCAACAGATTGAATTCAGAAAACAAAAACAATTTTATTACATACATAAATACCCTCATCAATATCTATATTGATGATACTTTAATATTTGTTCCATATATAGAATAATATCATAGCCTAAACAATATACCTATAAAAATTTTCCTTAATCTATTTCATAATTCATGTAATATATGAATAATTATACAAAACAGGTATACCAATATTTTTACTTTTAAAAAAATGCTCCACCAAAGGAGATCCATATAAAAAAATTTCAAATAGATCCACATTGAAACTCACCATTAAACTTCATTTCTAAGAATCTAAAATAGATAAGATATTATTTGGGGTAAAGGTGAGATGCACATGAATCCTGGGTAGCTGAATACTTTAAAAAAAGGTGGGGAATGGGGAGACCTAGAATACTCACCTCATAGAAAATGATTTAAATTCAACTGTGGGATTTGGATAAAATGAGACTTTCATAAAATTAATAAAGGGCGGAGATGGAGAAGTGGAGGAATTTAGGAGTCGAAGAACGGTGGGGAATTATCCTCGGCTTAGTAAAAATTACTTACTAACATCTATGAATCATCACTTGGAGTCTGTTGCTGTAATAAATGGTTTAAAATTTTCATGAAAATACTGTATCCAGCATGCCGCATCAACAAGAATTCTCACCTTCTATATCAAGAACAGGTAAAGCATCTGCTTCTTAAAACCCCTTATGATAATGGAGGATGTCATGCAGAGACCCCATGGCTGAAAATTCATATGGAAACACATGAAGATTACACTATATACACAACAACTTGTTTATAAAAGAATTTAAACCAACCTAAATTATGAGAATAAAAATTCAATAAAGAAATTTTAATAAACCTACTACATTATAATTTTATACATAAAAGATACTGGGTTGGTTAAAATTGAACGATTTAAACATCCTAAATGAATCTATGAAGGAACCTGGGATGGAGTGGATAATTGGTATGCAGATAGGATGGAGGTATCCAACATCCACATGAGTAAGTAGATGGTACATCTACAATGAACATCTTCATGCATATGTTGTTTTTTTATCTCCCTATTCAGCTACTTTTGGTATTAGAGAAGCATTTTTGATAGAAACAAGAATAGTGTGAGGGAATGTAAGGAATGTAATTCACATTGTGACATATTAAAACAATGATTTTCGAATAGTACTTTTTCACAATGTGAAGTATTTTTCCATTGATTGAGAAAAAGTTAAACCAATAATATACCTTAGGTTAGGTATTTTATCAACAAATAATTAACATTATGATAAATTAGAAAAATAATAAGATTTCTGGTGTTATTTCAGCTAATACTTCTTATAATAACACTTTATAAAAACACCAGTAATCAAATTATATGCATACCAATAATAATATAACATCTAATTATTTAATAAAATGTGGTTAAATCTCATTAAAATTTTGTACATAGATATGATAAAAATTTTAAAATTAGTGTAAAATACAGTTCATGAAATCATCAAATAGGATATTAAAAAACATAATAAAAAACCACTTAACTTCAAGGTATATGTATATGATAAAAACAAACTAATTTCAAACATTTTTATCTCTATGAAGTAGTGTTGATTTTAATGTGAGAAAATAGTCTAAAAAATAGGGACAAGGGTGACAACATAATAAGATGAAAAGAAAATAACAGTTGGGAGAGGGGAAATTAAAGCACCATAAAAGAGATTAAATATGTTTTTTTAGAAAAATAGTTGGAATTATTCAATGGTCTAAGTTGATAATTCCATTAAATTATTATGGAAGACATGAATTTTCCTAACATATAGTCATGGATGTTTCCCACCAACCAATACATTCCAGTTGATATTCCATAATGTTTCTTATGAGGGAACATGTTTAACCACCACAATTCTATCCTATATTTCATAATGTAAAACCAATAACTTTTTTATATTAGAAAAAATAATCAATTGATTTATAATATCCTCTAAAACATATAATATTCCCAGTTGATGATTGGTTATAATGATTTTAAAGAAGGGTATGTGATGTTTGACACAACTAAATACTTAGGCAGGCCATATGTTTGGCAGAGTTGTACAAATATATATAGATATAATGAAATATTTAATAAAAAAACCCTTGCAACCTCTCACAACGGTAGTAAAATTAGCTCTTTCAAAATACATATTTTAGTATAGATAATGGATTTAGCTATACAATATTTGGGAATTAGAATCCTACTCAGTTTTGAATGTATCACATTCTGAGTTCCCCATCTTGATCATTAAATTGTTGATGTTTTTTTTTTCTATTTATCTATGAATGGTTTAATAAATATTTTTTATTGTCACCACTCTATCAATAATTTTATGATTTTAAGATAATTAGGTTCTCCAGTAGATAGTTGATGCACATAAAAGATAAATATATTGATTTATTTCACCGAAATATCAAATTTTAGTAAAAAAACAAATTCATTCATCATAAAATGAGATAAATGTTTAAGCATTATTGTCAGGAGGGTAAATAATCAGAAAGATTTGGTTATCCTGGACTCATTTAAACTATTTTAGGGATGAAAATCCATAATATTTTCTTTACTAAAATTCAACTAAAAAACATCAAATGGATTTGTTTTACTTAGTAGGGAATGTACATATCATGATTTTTCGAGTTTGAATATTTTCCATCATTCAAATTTTGTGTTTATCACAGACTCAAATAAATACATTAAACATTAGACATTAAACATTAAACATTAAACATTAAACATTAAACATTGAAAATTAATTATTAAACATTAAAAATTAAACATCAACCATTAAACATTAAGCATTAAACATTATGCATTAAACAGTTGGACCACATCCATTCTAACCTAAGTAAGGTTTAATACATTTTTCTCAATTACACTAACCTATCACTGTTTTTTTGATAATCTGGTTTTTATATAAATAATATACGTGGTTTAATGATAAATATGCTTCTTTGAAATCTCAACAAAATAAAAATAATTTGTCAAAAAAATCATCATTTTTATAAATGGGATGTATAATAATTAAAAGGTATCTTAGAATATTTATCTACAAAGAAAAGATATGTATGAATTTGGTAAAGAGAATACATAAAAAATGGCTTGAAATATGTAAAAGAATGATTCATGCTTACCTTGTCGAGGAGGAAGGGGATGAGTCAGACAGATTGTTTTCATCATTCATGATAGCTAACTAAATTATCAAAGAATATGTTAGATGATGAATAGCTCGTTTGTACAACCTACATTTTGTTCATAATAGAACGGTGACATCATGCTTACCAAATGAAAGCGGAGATTGTCTGATGGAATCCAATCTTTTCTTTCTATTGTTTGATCCTGCAAAAAGTTTGGTATGAGTTGTAGATTGTTGAGGAACTATAGATGAAGAAGTAAAAAATGATTAATTTGTGTTAGTCGGTAATGTAGTTAGAAGTATAGGGCTTTAGACAAGAAAATTTAGATATAACTAACCATCGATAGATATAGGTGTTTATGGCATGTGTGTGACTCCATCTAGGATTCCATTTTTAGACAGTGGTTCTCTTATTAGAGTACAAGACATATTGATAGATGTCATTGAGGAATTTTCAATTAATGCCGACACTATTATTGTGATAGTTTTATGTTATACAACTACTGATTGAATTATTAGAAATAAAATAGTTTAAACTGAACATAATAAGAAACATAAAATTATTTTTTTCATCCTTCATTAGTCAACTCATTTGATATTTTGTACCACTAGAGTTTTACATGAGAGAGTAAATGAATAAAAAAATATATTATGAATTTACACAGAAAATCAAGAATTAATCAAACAATGTACTGATAGTCCTAGCGCAATCTATTACTAACTTCATCTGAACCTACACTTTCTCATGACAAAAATTGTTCGTCAATTCGATCTCATCTCCTAAAATTAATAAAATCCACACAAATAAAATCAAACAAAGTAAAAAACTCCATTAAGTGGAAATCAGAGAACAAATGAATCAAAAAATTCAGTATGTATTTACACATAATAAAATGAAAAATTTAGAAACATAATTAATATCATACTTGATGTGCGAAGATTTTGCAGGAGGGAATAGGAGATGCAAGATGCAAGATGAGAAGATATAATCACAAACCTGAAAATTAACCTAGTATATGTCTGTTAAGTGGACATCAGACAACAAATGAATCAAACAATTCCGTATATATTTACACATAATACCAGGAAAAAATTAGAAACTCAATTAATATCATACCTAATGTGCGAAGATGCTACGGGAGGGAATAAGACATACAAGATTCAAGCTAATAATATATAATCAAAAACCTGAAAATAAACATAGTATTAGTCTATTATTTTCAAACATAACATGAAAAATTAGACAACTAAATTTTCACCTGATTTTATTTTCACCCAAACAGCAAAGAAAATGTAGGAGGGAATGGGAGAAATAAATTCTGGAACATAGTAACATTAAATTACATGTATTGAATAAAATAATGTATGTATAACAGTGTTAGAAAATATGATATGAGGTTTCTAGCTGCAATTCTTTGGCATGAATAGTAAGGATTGAGGCATTTAACTATTGTTGGTGTAGTAACTATAGTGGTAAAACAGAAAGGTGAATAGAAGATCTATACTTTGAATGTATTAGTAAATCATGTTCTAATACAAATAAATCAAGATGGATAGAAGGCTGAAAATTTCTATGAAATTAGGATAACATACCTATTGCAGAGATGTGGAGTCATCTGCTATCAATCCAGCAAGGGTCCCGGTGGATTGAAGTAAATTGTGACACTGGAGTAGAGGGGTCGGGGAAGGGGTCGGGGAGTGAGGATGTGTCGAGAGGGGTCGAGGAGGGTTTCGAGTAGGGAAGAAGTGCCGAGAGGCGGAGGAGCCAAAGTTGGAGGTTCAGAAGGATGAGCTAGACGCAGACCGGCTAGAGGTGGACCAATCGTAGGTAGAGCTGCTCGATGCCAAGGTTCTTCGAAGGTAGACCAGCTGAAGGCAGCCCAGTCATAGGTTGAGCAACCAGATGAGGAGGAATTGAAGGTGGAGGCAGAGAAACATCAGGTTTACTATGTGGGTTTATGTTGAAACCATAGGTGGAGAAAAGGAGTAGAAGTCAGGGGAGCCGGAGGAGGAGGATCTGATGGTGGATCATGCGGAGGCGAAGGCATGGATGTAGAGAAGATTGAGGAAGGGAAAGGGGAGTGAGAGTGATGATTCATAGAGGGGAGTGGGGGAGTGGGATAGAGGAAAGATGTGGGAACCCTAATAGGGTTAATCCCGATCGGTGGCAGGACTACTCGACAACATTTTGGGATTTGGACAGAAGAAATATTTGATTTGGGTAATGTGGAGTAGAGTGGAGGTGACACGTATGCTAGAAGAAATCCATATTTAGTATAGATAATAGATTTTAATGAGATTAAAATAGAAAAATTGAAATTGAATGACTAACGTGAAGCATGATTATTAATTTATTGGCTCATGATATATGGAAATTAATTGATTAATTCAAATTATATTTACCAACCAAATTTCATGCATGGAATTTCAAAAATTCATGTAAATTGATTTATTATTATTAATCATCCATGATTTATTTCCTCTTATAATATTTCCATTTGCCATAGGATTTCTAGAACAAGTACTTCCTATTATATCATGATCATATTTCGTGAGTGAACATCAAAGATGAAACCTTCTAGAACATTTATTTTAACGTGTCAAATCCATGAATATTGAAAAAATCATTTAAATTTATTGATTTTTATTTTGATATAATTTATCTGAAAAATATCACTTTAATATCAACTGAAATTTATCCCATAGACAAAAAATTGATCATTAGTGGAATCCACCATGTATCATACTATTTTTATTCATTCTCGGTACACTATTAGTAATATACGTATATTATAAAATTTAATTGTTGAGGTGATGAGATTCATGATGTATTTGTTGGAATACCTTGTAAGGAAGAAGTGTGAGGTAATTATTGATTGAATAAATAATGTTTTTTATGATTCATTCAATGTACTTATTTCATTTATTTTATATCCACCCTCTCAACACAATTATATATTACTTTAATCTTTGTTTTTCTCCTCACCAATAATTTTATATTTCTTGTCTTATATTTTATACAATTTAATTTTTACATCCATCCACTCCACCATGTTATCTCTTTCTATCAGAAATGAGATGCTGAAGATGTGGCTTGGACTGGGGGTTTTATTTTGTTCATTAGTTTTAGATAATGTTTTATTCAATTTTATGATATATTTTAGAAGAATGTATGTTGAGGATAATTTCAATCATTTAGTGACTTCACAGTAATGACATGATTATAAATCGATTTCATTTCGTTTAATTAAATTATCTTTCCCTCAATCCATTAGGTGACACTTTATATAAAGGACCTGATCTAATCAATGGATGAAATGACATCATTAGTGGTGTGTCTAGAAATTGTTTCACCCTTGACCAATGTGTGTCGTCAACCAAGATTATTGGGTGAGGTGGAATTAAAATTACATTGGCTTTCAAATATTTTAAAAATTATAGTTTATGAATTGTAATTCAATCATGATAATTCAAGTTTCTGTTATTGAACCAAAATAATAATTTTTTTGTGGTATGATGATTGTATCCCAAACCAAACCAATGACATATTCATTCCATCATTAACTTATCATTTTTATCATTTTAAGTAGTTCATAATTTCATATTTCAATTAGTTTTACAAATAAATAAAACCCACAAATAGTGTCATTTTTTCATTAAATAAATAATAATGTTATAATAGGTTATTTAGATAAAGTTTGTGAACAAATTGAAACGCTTCTCAAATGAGATAACCTTGGTCAGCCTGTCTGCTACACTAGTAAAATAATATTTCTTTTGTAACACCACACGAAATGCTTGAGTCAATAGTCACAAGAATCATCATCATAAAATGAAATGACGATTCCATTAAGATTAATATTATATAAATTTCATGTATCCTTTAGAAAACTTCTTAATACAATACTGATTGAATTGTAAAATATTTAAAAAAAAAACTATTGTAAATACAAAAAAATTGGAAAATAATTAGATAGAAATGAAAAATAATGTCAGTTTTTCATAAAAATTTAAATTTTACCCATGAATACATATATGGGTAAACATGTATGAAAAAATTTAATTTTCAAGAAATTATAATATGAGATTAAATTTTATGAGTTTTTTGAGTGATATATCATCTGATTTCATCATCAAAAGGATAGACAATAAAAATCCTGATAAATAAAGAAATTATAACTTACAACTTTTCCACTTTGGTAATGATTGAATTTTTGTCCCCATGAAACAAATAAAGATATATGGATATATAATTCTTTCTAATTTTAAAAACTAACATAATTGAAAACATTCATGGAGTAATATATCTAAAACAAAAAAGGTGGTGAACATGACATGTGTCCCATAAAAATTAATAACAGCTGAAAATTTCCATACAACATTGGAAACTATAAAATAGAATATTAATTTAAAAATTAACATCAAATTGAATAGAAAATATCATTATATGAATAATATTGATGATATAACAATCCAAAAATTGTTTTATAAAGACCAAACAAAACAATAAATGGTGAATATGGATGTTCCCTCTAAAAAACAACAGACATATTAGAAATATCCATGAACATTCGTATCATATCTATTTTTACAAAAATAGAAGATAAATTTTTAAAAAATTATTACCATGATAATATATAAATTAATAATATAAAATTTCATATAGGTCATATATACACTCATTAATGAATATATGTTAATAAATTTCTTATGTCCCAAAATAGATTATTTGAGATGAATATCTATTAAAATATGTCTCAACATTCATTATATATGTTTGATCCACCTGTATAAAAATAAATTTATTATACATATATTAAATAAAAATACTGATATAAATCATACAATATATGATTTTATTATGATTTTTTAATAATGTTTTATTAATAATTTAAATTTAATAATCATGTTTTAGGAAACAATTAATTTTTATAATGAATGTTTTCATTTTATATTTTTATCCATTTTACACTGATCATGGTTAAAGTAAATCAATATTTTTAATGATTTAAATGTATTATAAATTAATTATATGTTTATTTAGAGTAATCTGACAATGTTAGATATTGAAAATTTATTATACCATTCATTTAGATAGTATGTAGTTGTTAAATAAGAGTTTTATTTAGAAAATGTAATAAAATAGATGAGATGAATGATGTTAATAACACCCGAAATCCGGATTAACCCATATCAATGATAATTGATTCCATGAATATGTCAATTTTTACAATAGTAGTATAATTTTTGTTGTGTTATACCATCACCTTGATCCATTAAATAATATACATAGTGACAGACAATAATTTGTATCTTTTATGATGGACCAGACTCACAAAACATCCCCTGAATGTGTGGCATTTATGGATTCCTCCACTCATAACTTTAAATAGTAGAAAACATCACTGTTATATTGGTATCCAAAACTAATTCTTTTATTTGTTACCACTTATGAGATATGGTCTTCTATCAAATAAATAAATATGAATACTTCCATCAATCAACTATGAAAAACCAAAAAGAGTTATCCCTTCAATTATATTTATAGATATATACATACCTAAACATTATCCACCATAACAATTGCACAAAACCAAATAATATTTTCTATTTTTTATATTGAACCATGGTCATATAGCTATATCCTCTAGATATATTAATGATGTTATAGTACATCCTTAATATCATGGATTTCATCTCTATGTCGGAGGAGGATATATCCCCCATGGAAAGCTAAAACAAGGGTTTGATAAACATTATTTTGACCAATATCATCAATATCTTTGGTAAATCTCACAAAAAAATTATTTACATCCACAATAACAAGATTTAATCTTTATATATGATATGTTATAGTGAAAATATTATATCTATCACAATATTTCATTCTTTTATTGTTAGGTGAAGAGAAAATATATAAAATATTTTAGTTATAATATATATAATATTTTAAGAAAGAAAGTTTATATGGTGGAAAAAATAATCAAGATAAAAATATCTTTTTTTTGATATAATCACAAAATTAACCATTTTTCCCAAGAGGTTATCCCATATTCAAAGGAATATATTTCTAAGGTAGTCATTCCCTTGGATGTACAACTACCCTCAATCTGTATTTCAAATTTTGACTTGTTGTCTCAATATAATAAGTTCCGTGTCTTCTAAGATGAGTTATAGAGGCCCAAATATAATACTAATTCCACACTAAAAACAAACTAAATAAAAAAAATCCAAAATAGAATTCAAAAAAGAAGATTGCTTACCCTAATTATTTTATGGTAAATTGGTCATAACACTATAAATAAACATGATATCCAAAAGAATAATTTGAAGCTTGAAATATTATTTTTTTGGATTTATAATAAATATATGGGATACACCCTTAAATATTATTCAATAATAAAAATTGTTTCAGAAAATACCACTCACTTAATTTTTAGATGAATCATTGAAAAATGTATCCAATAATTTCATGAGAGGATCACAATTGTATTAGCTATATGAATATTTACTATATAAAACATTATATCCAGATACATTATTCTATATTGAGGAGAATAATCTCCTAACATCATGATATTAATTTTCATTGTCCATGACCCTTCCAAATGAATTTAGAATTTCTGTTACAGGAACCCATCATATGAGATTAATTAGAAAAAAACCTGGGACCATGTTGCATTATGTTATACTAAATTACATATGGTCTAACATACAAGAATGTTCCTATAGATTGGAATATTATATTCACGTGAATCATTTTCCATACATTATTTTTATATGTATTGTTTGGTTTTTAGTTCATATTCACATACATTACTTATCTATTAGTGCTATGAAATAATTTTTCTATATAAGAACATTGTGAACATTGATTCAAAATATTATTTAATATATAGGTATTTTTATAATACTAGAAATAGCTTTGTGTTAAATTAAATTTATTTTCCAATCTATCATGTATTCAAAGACAACATTCTATTAAATTATTATTTTAATTCCATTATCAATAATAAAATAGAGATTTTATATTTTTTGCATCATCCAGATTAAAAAAACTTCTATATAAGGATCTATAAATAATTAAATTAAACTATAGTTAATCAATGATTTGGTATCATGATGTGTAACTACAAGATTGAGGATCCCTCTTATAAGAACCTTTGACTATATACATAATTACACTTCAAGATACCATGATTTTTTACATCTATTTCATATCTATATAATTGTCCTCTACATATAAAGCTTATTCCTATGAATAATGAAAAAATATACTATTTTCTATACATTCAAGAGTTTCATTATGGTTTTGGACCATTTAAATTCAAACATGATGATATGAGGCTATTTTATTTTTCACGTAATCCATTTCAATGTAAATTCTCAATATTATGATTAGATCTATATGAAATTAAACTATGGAATTCCATATTTCTTATTTCATGATTCTAAATGAGAAAACATATGTTCCATTAATAATGGATATAAATTTAATATAATGATCCATGATATATAATTTTTTTATGAATTAACAACCTTTATTATATATTTATCTACATCAGAGATTTTATTTTTTACATTGTGGATCAATGATTATTGAATTACTAGCTAAATTGAATGTAATGGATCATCTAATAAGTGGTGAAATTCTTCATCCTATCTATGAACTATGGGTAAAATAATTCCATATAACTTAGTTTAGGTTGTTATGCCTATCTCTCATAAACATTTCTTGGTATTATATTTAATTTCTAAATAGAATAATGATTTTGTGATGAGGCCTTTACTAATTCACACTATGTTTTCATCGTTATTTCAAACAAGTGAATTTATGTATTCTTATAATATTCTCCGTGAGTAAAATATATTTGGTTAGTTTTTATATATAATAACTAATCATGTATTAATTATTATTCATTTAAGATATATAGTGACACATTGATATTAGATGCTAGGACCAACTAGTAATCTCAAATAACATTACACATTTAATTTCCATAGTGTTTTTATCCATTCATTCATTTTAATATTTATCCATTCTCCCCTATAATAGGAACTATTAAAAAATACACGAGGAATAATTCGTTACACCTCATTAAATATAGTTATTTTTTCACACACCATTATATGGAATCAGATAGATAACCAATTACTTCCATTCACTTTTCAATGAGATGGTTGAAGAAAACTAGTTAAAAGATATTTTTTAATCATTAGGTCAATTGGAATTGACACCAAGAATGGTTGTAGTCATGGTGCTTAATTCTGATTTATAAATCTTTTAGATCCACTATGCAGAATGAATGTTATCACAATGTTCTATGAATAATAATCCTATCAATAAGAATGGCGGTGGCCATTTCATGAGGAAGACTAGATGTGTTTTTTGTATAGGGATTGGACAATATTCATGGTCAATAAACAAATAATGTAAATAATTATAAGGTCGAAATAACTAGGCCATGATGATGTTTGTTTTATATTTTTAGAATACCCAATTTTCACATTGTCATCAAGGTGACATTACTCTAATCATGTGTAACCATGATGGGTTGATTTATTTCATCTCATGACATATGTTTTCCATATTAAAATGATTTTTCTCCATCGTTAGATATGATATTATATATAGTGTGTTTCAAGAATAGATTTTTTGTATTCAGATATTTTCAAGATATAGTTAAAAGTGCCTCCATGGGAATTCTATTTATTGATCTATTCTCATGATGAATGGGTCAATTAATTTCCATATTTTTTATAGAATTAAACCTTATTTTATTATACTATGGTATATGTGCATTTTTGATAATTTCCATTTATTGTAAAGATGTACATTTATGATTTCTATATTGGGTTTCACATATGACATTGAATTTTAATAATTCATTGGACATGAATTATACTTATAGGTCCATGTGATTCTTTCTGAAAGTAGATTTTCAAAGTCATTTTTTTGATACACAAGTGGTAGTTATTGAAATACCCCAATGGAGATTTAGAAAATTTAATCGGTTTTAAACTACTGAATTATTGTGTTATTGTAATAGATTTTTTGTGGAATCTTGGACATGAATTTGATTGGAATTTACATGGATAATGATTTATCAAATATGAACATCGATTCTTGAATATCATGATGATTTACTATAACATATTGATGTCCATGGGTTATGAATGAAAATAGATATATTTTAGTCCTAGTTAATATATATTACATTTTGATGGAATCTTGAATCCATTATCACTTAGGGTAGCCATTCCATGGGAATAAGGATACTATATATTATAGTTCACAAATATCTGAAATTTTTTTCTGTCTGAGTTATGTTTACACTAGTGTTCTGAATATCACATTGGTTCTTTATGAATACATTATTTTATTGTATACATGAAATTATTTATTCTGATAGAATATGGATATTGGTGATTTAATCCTCTTTATTTCATATAATTATTCCACATAGATACATGTTATGTCATATTTAATTGTGTATTTCAATATGACATGTTATGAAAATAAACAAAATTTTAGATTTATAATGGAAATTTTTTAATTTCTAAATTATTAAATATATATTATAAGGAATAACTAATGGAATCATGGGGATAGTCACATTATAGATTCATTGGTGCGTCCATTTTGATATTTACTACTCACACCCTTGTTTTTTGTTTGATTGTTTGTAACATTGGATCATAGAATTTTGGATAACGAAATAGTGTTTTATAAAATATTATATCATATATCATGTTTCCTATCGGTTATTTATGACAGTTATGAAACATGGTCATGCAATGTTGCAGCAATGGGTTCTGTGGATGTCAATTTTTTGGGATTTAGTTATTTTTAACTTGACCATATTTTATTCCCATGGATGCCACAATTTATGGTTCTTCTATATTGAAATATAATATTTCATCTATATATTTGTTGATACAATTTCATTTTATATTATATTATATGATTATTGTTTATGAAATCATCCCATTTTTTGTTTTTTACTCGGACAATTTTAGCAGCCCATGGTGAATTGTAATGCACATTGTTCCGGGTAGATGACCAATTCATGTGACAAAAATTGATGACACAGGTTGGTCTATTAAAAATTAGTATCAATGATTCATGCCCTCAATATAGTATACAAGTATTCTTCTGTATCACCCTATAGTGACTTTAGGTTGTTGAAAAACTAGAGTTGGGATTGTTTAAATTCAATTGGTGGTTTCAAAATATATTTCCACCACTTAATCTAAAATAATTACTTGATTTACCATGGAATGTGTTAGATTTTATAGATATAATGTTGAGGAATCCATAAATTTATCATTATTTATAGAAATTATGATTGTAAAAATGGAATTAAATTTTATTATAAATTGTTTTCATCTTATTTTACTTTTCATATATGGATTCTTTGAGATGAATACTTCTGAATTCTAGGGAGCATGCTGTGAAGAATGCCCTGCAAGAGTGTCCTCTAGATCACCCAATATTTTTTGGAAACTATAGTATGGATAATAAAATACATTTTTCATGTAACCAATGATGATGTAAAATAGATAGTGGAACCTTATTTATAAATCACTAAATTATATCATCAGATCTTCCAACATGATAAGTGATCTCCATATTTCGATGAATGAACTAAGAATAATGAGAATATTTTATACATCAGGATGTTTATATAAGATACCATGGATAGTTTGAAAAATTATATGAATGAATGTCCATGAAGGATATTTGGTGAGTTTATTATGAAATCCATGTCGCATGAATATCTCATTGGGATGACATTACAGAATTCCATTAATAAACAGTTATATATAATGAAATTTCTAGTGGTGAAGTAATTAGAGTTAATTTCATTGTAGTAATTTGACCATTTTATCAATGTATAGGATAGATGATTTTTTATGTTACTTAACCTATATCAAGAGAATATTTACAATGAATATATCAAGATACAATGGTTCATGATTGGTTTCATAACCAATATTCACTCTTTATGGATTATTTTCTGCATACCAAGCTTTATAGTTGTTTTATAATAGCTAGTATTAATGAGTAATATTTATTTGTGATTATGTGACTCTACATAGAATTAGTGATAGTAGTTGGAACCTAGATTTTATTTTTTTCCCACTAGATGGTAGTGGGTTTCATCAACTAAGGTAGTGAAATAATTGTGCAATGGACATCATTACATTGTTAGGTGGTCAATTACTAAGGTAGAAAAAGGGATTCCCCATTCCAAAGTATAAGGAAACATATACATTGTTCAAGACATTTTGAAAGTCATTTCCTAATAAATGCATCTTTAAGAGGAAATCATAGGGTATTAGAGATGGATCTGTAATTACAAAGGGATATCAATTTAGATCATTTAAAACAATGCGTGGTGTCTCAAACTCATACCAATGGTGTTGGGTTGGTTTTGAGGAAAATAAATGTTGAAGATGATTGTTTGTATAGAGTGGAGTAGGATCTAGATGAATCTAATGTATTACCAAATAATTAGGGAGGTACAACATCTATATATTTATCTATGACCTTTTCCTTATATGACACTACAAAAAATCATTCCAATATATCATCCAATATTATTGACATGTTGTGCTTGAAATCATTCATTATGGATTTCCTTATGATATATTCAACATATTTGAAACAAATCTCTATTTTGGGATTTCATGTCGTTAACATTAACTATTGATCGATAAAAAAATATAGTTTTGGATTTTGAGTAATTTATCTCTATGTATTTGGTCATATCTTTTTTAGGGGATAAATTGTTATATAGAATTCTCAGAATGGTTATTATCAATATTAGGTAATGATTCATTCATCTAGTGAAGTCACTCATTTTCTTCAAGATGAGTGGGATCTTAAATGTATGATATACATCTTTAAAGACCCTATTAAAAATATAATAGGTATCCAGATGTTTTTGAAGATGATTTCTCATTGTAACTATCTCAGAGGGATTTAAAATTATACATATAAGTTATATTTAGTTTTTGACCATATAATTATTTTAATATCATACAAAAACTACTAAATTGAAATTTGTTATTGTTAATAATGAGGGTCGTGAGGATAAGGGAGTTATTTGTCATTTTGATTTAGCTTTGGCATAAATGTTGATCATTTAAAAGGAGGTAGTTGTATTTAACCAACTAATTGTGAATTATTGAAAAAAATACTATGATAATAAAATAAATATAACTTTTCAATAATTGATTTCCTTTTTTTCAACATATGGAGCCTAGTGGTTTTCAACATGTTATCTGAATTTAGTGTTCTGTTATCTGAGGGTCTGAGATGAATATTATCCACATATGACATTTAATAGAAGTTATGGGAATTAATTGTATCTATTCACTCAATTTTTATTCACAATTTGTCTTGAAATGTTTTCTAATTTTAACAATAAAATAGTCAGAAGGATTATAGAATCATTCCAGGTCATATTTTCCTAAAATATCCTTCTTTATTATAGATTTGAAAAATATCATTGTGATCATTTAAATATGATAATTTTTTTATTGAGTGTGCAACATATAAACATTAATATGTCCAAATTTTAGTTATAGATTAAAGAGGTTATATTAATGGGGAATATGATTTTAGATAAGGGTATATATGTTTATCCAAAAATCATGCATGTAGTGATTTCATGTGAGTGCCCAAAAAACGTGGTTGGGATCCAAAGTATCTTATGATTATCTGGATGTTATACGTGAATTATTTGGTACATGTCCAAGTATTGATATCCCATATATTATTTTTCTATTAAGGGTTTGAGTGTTGTTTTAGTGATTAGATTAGGGGATCTTTTTAAGAGTTAAATGATAGATTGACATTATCTCATATATTTATTCTTCATAATATATGTTTTTGTTATAATTATTTTAATGAACCATTGGTAAGGTAATGAAAATGTACTATGATGTCGGTAATGTATTATATTATAGATCATTTTTTATTTGATCATAACTATTATTCTTCCATTCATGACCATGAGTTCATGCCAGTTACACACAATCTATGTAAAATTTCACTTCTACTGGTATAAAGATAAATTTAATGTTTATTTAGGAAATATAATTTTATAATATATATTCTCTCAAGGTGTTATGAAATTGAGGTATATATTCTTGGTAGAGGATATTCATACCATGGATGTTGATATTTCATACAACAATGAGAAATGAAATGTGGAAGAATATGATGTTTGAATAAAATTTATAACACTTAGAGTGATTTAATACATTGAAGAGTTGTGTTAAATTATATTTGTTACAGATATGTAGTTGGAATAATGGAGAACTAAAAAATATGTAATGAATGATAACTCTTAGGAAGCATAATTTATGGATGATCAGAATCAACTTGAATATTATTATGATTTTTAGGTTTAATGGTTTAGTATGAATTTTTCTTATGGGTGACCTCAGTTGAGTGGTCTCAGTATCCAAATAGAGTGTTCCACATAAGAGGAAGGATGGTTTTATTATAGATGATGAAAGGATAATTAATAGATGGTAGATAATTATCTAGTTGGATTTTTCTCCATAATGATAACTAGACGTATCGTGTCCTACGAGGACATTACTGGTGTCCATTATTGAAATGACCAATTCTGTATATTTTTATGATGTATTACTTATTGTAGAATCATGAAAGAACATTTGACGAATGATGGTTTTCTACAACCCTTACCAATATCAATATATATATATATATGTGGGATTATATATCTAGATACATTTTGATATATATAGCACATAATCCTATTAGTGAGGATGTAATATAATGGATTAATATTTGACTTGTGAAATAAAATAATTTAATACATATCTATGAGTCAGTTATGGCATATGATATGTGTGAAAATAGTTATATTATCTTACATCATAGAGTCCATTGGATTCCATTTCATAGAGATACTAGTTTTATAGTGGATTATATGCCACTATATATCTTTATCGGATATTTAGAATGAATTCTAATCCTCAAATGAATAGCCATATTGAGTGAGCCATAAGAAATGAAGAAGACATTATTAAAAAAATGATTGATATTACTGTATCGTAGTAGAACCATCATTCCATCCCGGATTTTTAAAATTAAACCGTTTCTAGGATATGGTTAGTAGAACACAATTTGATGAATTGTGCCAATGGACCTCTATATTGAATCATTTTTGGGAAAATGATGGAGAACATTCCTTGGATTGACTGAATATTCTCCCAGAGGTGAAATTTAGCATGAAATTGAATAGGAAATTATTAGTGACAAATCAATTTTTCAATAAATCATATTACAATTTATTTTTTCATATGTTGTAATATTAGTTAGGTGATTAGTTTTCCAACGAGTTTCCCCTATATGGGTACAAAAATATTTCTGGTGGTATGGTTCAATATCACCTTCTTAGGTAAGGTAATGTCAGATTATAGAGTGACTTGGTAATGTTTCGGATCAATTATTCTAACATGATCAATTGACTTATATCAATGATTTATTTCTTTCCATTATAATGAATTATTAGCTACAAATGCCTTATGAGATCAATTTATAAAATATTTTTATTAAAAAATATTTCAATCGTTTAAATGCTTATTATTATATTAGATGTTTCATATAAGTAAATACATGTAAAAATGAATCCATTATTTTGAGTGAGATTACTTCATGTTAGGGAATACCAAGAGACACATAAAATATTATCATGTTGACTAAACAATGGCCTTTTCAGTTTTCAGGATCATGATTCCAAAATACTTATAGTGATAATAATATATTATCGATATTACAATTGTCACACCCCATTATATGAAATCATGTTAGTTTCCTCATTTTTTCATTAACATTTCAATGTTAGATCATTCGATTTGAAAAAAAATCAATTTTTTTTCACTTTTTTCGAGAATAATTAAAAGGACTATGGTTTTGGTCGTTTTCATGATGTACCATTGGGATTCTAGTGTGAACTAGACATAGAAACCATTACAAGGGATGAGAGTTGAAATTTAATGGTTATATAGTTTCCATAACCAATATTCCTTAACATATCCGAGTTGGTGGTCATCGCATGGAAAAAATAGACTATGTATTATGATTTTGGTGTATCCAACCACCTTTTCACCTTATGATGAAAATCCACAAATCCAAGGTGGCGCGGACCAATGGGTGGTGAAAGTGGTTCCATAATTTTAAAATTCTTATTTTTCACCTAAAATTCATGGGGTTGTTACTCTTACCACATGTGACATTGATGAGGGGAATTAGTTATTTCATTTTCATTGTTTTCACCATTTAAAAAAATAATCCTCCCACATCTATATTATATTAGTTAGATTAAATAAACCATGATGGGTTGTTTGGAAATCATATTTTGGAAAGAGGTGTCTCATAGTTTCTATATGGGATTTATGTTTCTATATATGGGCTCGTGATGACATGATTTATTCATTTAAACTTCCAGAAAATATGAAAACCTGATTGGCATTGATGATGAACTTGTTGTCTCTTTCCTATAGTCAACACATTTCCATATTTGAAATTTTTATGATTTACATACATTTCAATATATGAAATAGATGATATGAAATTCATTAGTGGTAAAATAATAATTGAGGGGGTGTGATATTGATTCCAAAAATAGATTTATTTCATGGAAACTATTTTAATAAAGTTTTTATCATAGTTTAAATTCATCAAAGGTAATTTAAAAAATGAAAACTGATTTAAATTATTGTAGTATATTTTTTAAGGTATTTAATTTTTTTATTCAAAAAATATGAGTATATAATTAAATTTCTTTTCCTTGGAAATCATTTTATGAATAATGAAAATTGATTCATGATGTAATGGTGATATATTAGTATATTTGTAATCCATTGGGGAATGGGAGAAATATAATAATTTTTAGTCCCCATTGATATCAGCTACTAGTAGATTAGGTTGTGTTAATACCATGTCTTCTCGGTGGTATAAATATTTGGCGATTGAGTTTCTTGGACATTAGAGTTCACTTATATCCACTGTTGTTTTTTTATTAGTTGTGTAACCCATTTTTTATTCATTTCCCATTAGACCATTCATGATACCTAAAAAACATATTTATTGAATATAAACATTTTTGTCCATGATATGAATATTTATTCATGAAGCCGATATATTTCATCTTCATATGCATCATCAATACATGTTATGGAATATTTCCTTTTGTATTTGAATATGGAATGTTTTTTAAAAGAATATCATATGATTTTTAATGGATAATTATTAATTGTATAATTAGTTTTGAAACAATATTTTAAAAACATCTAATATATTCCTATGAATTAGAATTTTATAGATTTTATGATGGTATCATATTAAGTATTAATTCTCACTCATAACTCCATCCAATTGGAATTTATCCACTTGATTTAGGATGATACTAGTAAAGGGAATAATGAAATATATACTAAAACTATCATAAATCATGTTTTTGTCTAGTTGGTTTGGATAGTGGTGATACTTGGACACGTAAGAGTAGACCCATGAGTTAGTGTGGGTTTCATTTTTATGTTATTAAGTTACCTAGACTATTTTATCTAGTGATAGATTTCAATTTTAATTCTTTGTATGTTTTTGAGATATGATATATATTGGTTATATAATTTGATAATTTTAATATATTAATAATATCAAATTTCATTTGAAGGTTAAATATTTCCCATGATTATTTTTATGATAATTTAATGATTCATAATAAATGATTAAAATTAGGAAAATGCATTTGGAAATGTGGTGGGACAACATATGTTTCATTATTGGATGACCTGTGTTGGTCTAATTAGATTTCCATAATTTTAGACCTAGTTTTAAATTACAAAAAAACATGTACTTTTCATCATAACCTTATCTCTTATAATCACTAGGAGATTTGTATCTCACATTGAACATGAATATGATCATAAATAAATACCCATCAAATTCTGAAATCATTGTCATACGATTCAAAATAGCATACCACCTTACCTATAAACAATTTTTAATGGTATACCACTTACATTAATAATATACGTGTACTAATATATCTTCTGTGGACTGTAATTGAACAATCCCCATTAAAATAATTGGGCGGTATATGTAAGTTAGAATTAACTAATATGAAATATTTACCCCCATTTTGTAGCTTGCATTATTAAGGGATGTTATTAATATCATTATATTTCATTTTCACAGAATCGTTACACTCCAAAACTATGACCTGGATAGTTCCATTACATATTTTAAAACTACATATTGTTGGATTCATTATAATTCATGAAATGTAGTTATTTATAAACAAACAGTATGGTGTCTTCTAAAGTATTCTATTTTTATTCTAGGCTTTACTCTATATATAATTTCGATCATAATTCATTTTTCTTTTTTAAATTTCTCTAGGT
The DNA here is from genome assembly GCA_963277665.1 of Viscum album. NCBI lineage: Eukaryota > Viridiplantae > Streptophyta > Magnoliopsida > Santalales > Viscaceae > Viscum > Viscum album. The sequence continues at coordinate 1,710,648,647 of OY728152.1, read as the reverse complement.
AGGGTTAGCTTACATTACACCTCACTCTGTTTGTTCATGAGAATGATTTGTAAATATTGGTTCTTTATTCAATAATTTTTTATTGTGGAATCTTTTTAGCTAATGATACATAGTGGTTCATTGGTATCTTTTCATATGAATAGATTTAAATCCAAAATAAATACCTAACACTAACATGATGTTTTGACACACAATATAATTTATAGATTAACTCAGTATTCCCTAATGTTATGAAATATAATTTCATTTTCATTTTTGAACCATATTTTTAGAAAAATAATTGCATAGGTGTTATCATTGAATGGCCATTAGATTATTGACACATAAGTATACTATAAATGAATATAAAAAACATGGAAAATTCCATCCTTAAAAGGACATAAAATAAATGAAACATAAATCTAATCATGAAGATATTAAAAATGGATTGGACCTCATAATCTATTATTAATATTTATGACCCTTAAGTCCACTGTTTATAACTCTAAACTATTCATAGTTAGTCCATCGTTCGTGAACATAAACCATAAAAAATATGAGTCCATATCAAAAAAATGATAAACAAAATAGAACATGGATTACAATAAATAAACATAAACTACATTGAATTCTCCATCCTATGTTGATATACATTATTACATGATATTTAAATCCATGGATTGTTTTTCTAAGTATTTATTCCACTAATATGCCTTGTATTAGTAGAAACTACCAATTTTTTATGAACTATGTAATGAAACCTCCGAGTAAAATATTTTTAATAAAAATTATTCATAATACAAATACATGGGAACTATTTTTGTTATCTCAAATATCACATATCTGTTCAATTCATATATCCACGTTTGGTTCAAATCTCATTCCAAAATAAATAATTACAATTCCTTGAATTTGAGAATGATCTATAATGAAATTGTCATATATGTGAACTCTATGAAGGTATATCAAAATAAGAAATTATAATTACATAATATATATCAAAACCTTCATATATTAAACTCTATTATCCATTATTATTTACTATCCCTAAATAACTTTATATTTTTTTGATCAATATTTGAAAATTCCTTTCAACATAATACAAATCATTTATGGATGTACTTGCCTCACCATAAAAATTTCATGGCAATGGATATTGACATGATCTAGATATAAAGGGGATATAAACATGGTAATGTTCATGTATCCAAATTTTTCACTACTATATTGAGTAATTTTAACACCCCATGCTTCCATGATATTATTCTTCTTAATTATTCAATTGCTTGCGCTACACAAAACACCAAGTTTGAGGTCACTAAAAACTATCAAACTACATTTTTATAAAGTGGTTATGAATATTATTAACCAAAATTTTGAATTTTATATATCCAATATAATTTTAACATTCATATTAGGAGTTCCATAGACAAAATATTAGGAAATATTCTACTTTTTAGATGAATAATGTATTGATAAATAAATTAGTTTTCCTGATTTTAATGGGGAACATTTTTAAAATAATTATTTGAAATATTCAGATATTAAATTTGAAGATAATAAATTTGTATTTATATGATAGAAATAAAAAATTTATTTTTGATATATTTGTGGTGTTTTTCTTGAGAACATTCATATTTTAATAGATAATGTAAAATACATCATTTTAATTCAAAACAGTTTTTTCATCTAAATTATTTATATATGTAGATAGAATTTTTAATAGAAATTAAAGTGTAATGGGATAATGTTTTTATTATGTAATCCAATTTTATTCCTTTAAGGTATTTTTACATTGAAATTATTCATAAAAACATTTCAATCGTTGGATTGTTTTTACTTATTAAAAACTCACATTCTCGTTTTGACAATCAAAATTAATTTTAAATTAATTTTTTCAAATTATTTGATTTGAATTTAGAGAACTATATTCCTAATTTGGAATCATATGGACCAAAATTTTTAAATATTTAATTTTTATTTTCGGAAATTATGAATAGTAACTTTAGTAATTATTTTTAATTACCTGGTAAAAGGTTAAATTATGTAAATAAGGGTAATAAATAATATTATAATAATATAAAACCACCATAACACCTTTTCTAATACTATATTATGATATATTTCCAACCACGAGAGTCCTTAGGTTAATTTTAGGACCACATGGAGCAACATGGGTGTGAAAATGACATGTTATAAAAATTAATTTATTGTTAAAAGAAATATAACATAAAATGTAACTTATTATTATAAAATATAATTTGATTTATATAAGTGACATATTCAACTTTATATATTAATTATAAATATAAAATTATTTCTTACATCATGGTATTTTATTTTTAAATTTTAGAAATTAAATAATTAAACATATTTGTGACATAATAAGGATCTAGTATTTTCCTTGTTAATGAAATAATAAATTAAATGATATTAGAAATATTAAAATAATTTTAATTTGAATGTTTTTATGCCATAAATTTTTTTGGATGACTATGACATGATATATTTTATTTAATTAATTTGGATCTAATAAATCAATTTTTTATGACTATAAATAATAATTAAAAAATAGTGTTAAAATTGAAATTAATGAGTTTTAAAAAATTAATATTTAATTAAAAGATATAAATATCCTCAAATTATAATATTCAAAAAAACTCTGTTATAAAACGTTAAAATATCATTAATTATCAACTAATGGTTTACATGGCATTTTATAGTAACAATATTAACCTTATAGTTTAAAATAAAAGAACACACTATTAGATTTAAACTGTTTAACTAAGGGTTAATATCAATAGATAATGTAAATTTCATGACCTAAACATGTCTAAATACTATATCACCATGTGTACATACATATGACATATCGTATCCATGATGTGGTGTAAACCATTTTTCATCTAAAATTATTTATATGGTTATAATGATCAATTTAAATTACTCAAATAATAAATATAACATTATATTGTTTCACTAAAATTCAAATTCCATCAAATTTCAGACCATTTATCCATTATAGAAATGTTACAGTCACTCGTTCGTACGTATGACTTACCATCTCCACGATGCAATGAGACTTATCTTCCACATCCACCAAACAAGAATGATTATAAAAATATATATATTATATATAATTATGAAATATATGACATAATAAGGATAATATAATATGTATGTATGCATGTATGTATGTATGTATGTATGTATGTATTTATGTATGAATGTATGTATATATATATCATTCACCTACTTCTATTCGATACGATAAGAAGAAAAAAACAACGCACATTTGTATGTATGGCCTACCATCTCAATAAACAATTTATTCCATTTCATATATATATCTATAATATATATTTATGTTACAAATATATATGAATATATAAATAATATTATACATTCTAAAAGTATGTAATTTCTAACCTATGTATTATGACCATGAATGACATGTCAAAACATGTACAATAAACAATGCTATTATTACCTGAAATTTTTAATTAATATATAATTGTAATAAATGGGGAATATAAAGTCATAAAATAATCACAGATTAAATCATAAATATTATTATTATTCTTATATAAGTATGTAATATGTTTAGAAACACTATACCCGAGTTTTAGACACGTACAAATATTATCAGGCCAAATGTAAAGGTTATTTCATCAATCTCATTATTATCTAAGATTTGTTAAGAGTAACTATTTACAAGTATATATTTATCATCCACTTACATGTTTCTAAATTTTTTTTGTAGGAATCTATAAATTTTTTCTAGAAGGGGTGCTTTAACTAAATCATCATTTTAAATGTTTTAATGATATTATTTTCTATATCTTTTTAATTAATTCCCAGGATTTCAAAATGATATTATGGATTTATTTATATGGAAATGATTGTTTTAAATTGCTTTTTCCTCTCAAAATAATTAACGTGTTATGAGAAACATTGATTCAAAAATAATTTTTAAATTACATCATTTATAAGTCGATTGACTTTAAAATGATTTCATGAAAAAAGGAATATTTTTCTCAATGTTTTTTAATGATTACATTCATCTAGGTCAATATCCTTTATTCAATTTTATGATTTATTAAGGTATTTTTTTACAATTCATTATTATTAATTGAATTTAAAGAGTTATGATATGTTTGAATATGGATGTACTAGTTTTATACCATTCAAGCTTTATGGTTAAGGAATTAAAATTTCTTATGATATTTTTATTACAAATTATTGTGTTATGTTACACTCTTTTAATAAGAGGAATTCATTGGACATAATAAGTGGTGGGTATGGACCACTTTATACCATCGATGAATCGGTAGGTCAAATGTGAAATACTCTTTATATACATGGTTGAAGCACTATCCATTTATTTTCTTATATGGATTTGGATGAGGCCTTAACCATTTATTTTTAGATGTCTTGGATGAGGCCCCGAATATATATTTCTGATGACCGACATTCTTTATTCCCTCATTCATAGCATTGCATGGGATAACCAGAGGACATACATAAGGAATGGGTGAACTATAAAGCTCATTAAAATTGTAAACAATTAATAACATAATGAGTATAATACAAGTTAGGTTGTAGGTATATCAATGGAGCATAAAATAAACATGATCATAAAGGCATGATATAGCATTATTATCATAAAATGGAACAGTGGAAACAACACTTAACATTGTATTATCATGATCGAAGGATCATTGCATATAGAGCATGATTAAACCCACATTTCACATGAATTATAAGGAGTAAACACTCACATCTCATGAAATATCATGATATCAATCACTACCAAATGCATTGGAGCACTATCAGGACACACCCTTTTTAAATATTTCATTTCTGGCATAATTGTGTCACATGGATCAACAACATTGAATCATTAGAGATCCCAATTTATTCCATGCTAATAGAATGTGGAATTCATACATGAAATTATATAATCAATATGTAAATGTGAATAAATATGAATAACCTTGATAGATAAATGGTCATGGTTTTCACAACACAATGACATTGTCTTGGAAATTCGTGGTGCAATTTTAGCAGCATAACGACGTCACATAGAATTAATAAAAATGGTTGATGGGAGACTAATAGGTGTCTTATAATATGTAAACTAAATGGAATCTAAGGGGTCATATATATACATGTCCCATCATAAGTAATGAAATTTGAGTTTCATAATACAAATTAATTGATTTAATGTAAATGAGGAGAGAGAAATTCCTTATGGAATATCAGAATGGAAATAGCTATAAATGGGACTAATTATTGAGAGATAAAGGGGTATATAATCTTTAAAACCTAAATAGGGATGTATGGGGAAGGTTATAAATCATACCCAAACTTTTATAATTGAAAATAAAAGGGTATAACTAAATACTTTTATTTAGAAATAAATGAAAAATGAAGAAATCCCTTACATTGATGTGTGATCCCATAGGCTTGGGTGGGAATGATATAGGCTTCATGGGAGATTGTATTGATTTGGATGAGTATGGATAGAGGAGGTTAGAGGATGGTAATGCTCCAATGACATTTAGTGAAGAGAAAGTGAGAGCTTCTTTGAGTTTATATAGGAAAAGAGATGGGATTTTTTATTATTTATGTTTTTGACCCTACACATTAAACAAATGAAAACCAAAAACCATACCACGGTTTTGCCCGTGGGTTTGGAAAAAATGGAGTTTAATTAATATTTTATAAGGCCAATGACTGAAAATCTAAAAATATTAGTCTTGCCTATGTGGAGTTGAGTCACGCTCTCAAGAAAATAATTTTGAAAACATAATATGTTTTATATGTCTTGGAGTTTCCATGAAGGCTTTGTAAAATAAAAATAATAAATCTAAAATTACATTCTTTTAATTGAAAAACATATATTGGACGAAAATATCACTTTTTGAATTTTATAACATCAATATTGGGTCATTATGATGTCATAAAACACATTATATAATTAAATGATATTTAATTTTTTTACCCAAAAAGTAATGTATCTCAGAAAATTATGAAAAAATAAAAATAAAATTAGTAATAATATTTTAATAAATAATTATTTTATTCAAAAATACTTTAATTTAAAAAAAATTACATAACATAATAATAACTAAAAATACTATTTTTGCTTTAAAATCTATTTATAACATAACAATAATAAAATGAATGTATATTTTTATTATATAAAAAATTAATTCACATAATCATAGTGTTATGGTCTAGTTACATAACCCCTTGTAACACACACATAGGGCTAAAGGGTAAGGTTTTAAATGGTGGAATACCATTGGGGTGGCACGAATAACATACCTAGGGTGGTAATCTAAATCAACATCCACTTCTCTCATAGGAAGTTCTATTTTACATTAACATGTTGAAGCTCGACATGGGATTGATCAAGAATGAAGCCCATTGATGCCGCCTCCATTCGAAGGCCCAACAAATGTGTCTCACATGAGGAAAGTCTACTGGATGAGGACATCGCTTCCATTGTCTATGTAAATTGGATTTTATAAAGCCTTATATTTATAATAATCATATGATCATTGTTCAATGAATATATTATAAATAGTAACAACTAAGAACATTATTATGAAATCCAAAAACATAAAACAAAAGTAGTAAATATTTTATATAACCATTTTACATTATTATACATTTTATTATATTAAGAGGAATTCTAATTAATGAATGTTTCTGGGGTTACACTTCCCAATCCTTTCAATCTATTTTATAAAAAAAATAAAAAAATAAAAAACTAATTAATACACTTTAAGGTATGAACTCCAATTCTAAGTCTTCATTCCGTTTCCTAGATAATATAATAAAGTATCTTTATAGAACATTTTTGTGTACAATTATGTCCATCCATTAAAAAAACCCATTACCAATAATGGCAATAAATCCACATGTAATGATGAAATATAAATGATTAAAATAAAAATTTAATAAGTCATATTATTTGTTTTACAAGATAATAAAAATTATATAAAAATCATGATGAAAAAAAATATTTATTATGTAGTTTGGAAAATAAATATGATATATCCTAAAAGGTAATACCAAATTATATTATGCCTAAAGAGAAACAAAATTATTCAAAACAATTATTACATTCCTAGTAAAATTAATGATTATATTTTTGAAATATATTATTGTAAAACAATTATTAAAGAAACATATTTCCTTTTGAATATTTATATCATTGTCTCATTCCCCTATTAGCATCAACAATTTAAATATTTGGAAGATAAGAGGGGTGACTTACCTAAACATATGTATAAATCCCACTAATTATTAGATGAATGATTATATAAATCCATTTATTTGAAACCAATGACCAAGAGTAATTATTTTTAGTGATTGGATCACATCCAATTAAATGAAATAAATAAATGATGTGCCACCCAAAACCCACCCACCCATATCCAATTCCTTATTCACATTCATTACACACTATAACTAATACCAAATAGAGATTTCATGATATTATTATACAACAAATTATATAAAATTATGAAAATAATTAATCATATAAATTCAGTGAAATTATTTTTCTAGATATTTAAATTGTAACACCCGAGACTTTTAGGAGAAATATTTTTTTATGTTATATAAATCATCAAAGTAATCTTTCACTACACACAACTCTAGCTTGGCTTGCTTTACACGCAACTGCGGCCTTCCTCGATAGCTTGCGTTGTATGCAATACCGAGTTTCACTAAACAACGATATGCTATTAAATTATTATTAAAACTAGCCGTTATGAATAGTATTAAATGAATTATGAATTTTATAACATTTTAATTCAAATTATACATTTTCTAGAATGAGGTATAAAAGCAAAATCAGTTTTTTGGATAAAAGAAATATTTTTCAAAAAATACAGTTTTGCCGCCTTTTGATGGTGCAACCACATTAAATATAGTTTTCAACATGTTTATAAGTTCAAATTGAAAAAATTAAATTCTTCTTTTGAATCAGGGTATAAAAATTTACTTTGGATAAATTTTTGATATTTTTTTGATAACTTTCATATTTTGATGAATAGTAAAAATACGCTAATTTTTAATTAAAAACAACTTTTTTCAATGAGATAATTTATATGGAAAAATTATAATATTGAATGGTTTTAAAGTATAAATAGAATATATTTTTATCATTTAATATAATGTATGTCATTAGCATTAATTTCACATTGAATTCATAGGTAAAACATTTTCAATCTTTAGCAATGTTTTATCTTCTAAAACCCATTTTCTTAACAATGGGATTTATTTTAAATTTATTACTGAAACTTATATGTTTTGAATTTTGAAAAATGGAATCCATATTCATACTCATTGGGTCCAAGTTATGTTAATAGGCTACTTTTTATTTTTGGGCATTATGAATAGTAACTACGGTAAATTTTATTTACGATAGTTAAAGGTAAATCGGGTAATTAAGGGTAAATATAAGATTATAAAATTACTCTATCACCTGCAAAAATCCTATTGTATGTCTAAAAGTCGACCCATATCACCTAAGGGTAGGATTAGATTCATTTAATGGACTTTGTTCCATGAAAATAATTTAATTATTATTAAAACCAAAGAACGTGACAACATGTCACTTTCTTAAATCTTATAAGTATAATAATTTTAATTTGATGATAAACTTAATGAAACTAAGAAAATGTATAGTATCCAAAACTATAATACAATTATATACATCATAGAAATTTATTTCTAATTTTTAGGGATTAAATAGTTATCATTAATTATGACACAATAGTGATGTTGAAATTATTTTATTAATTAAAATATCAAATAAATTGATTTAAAAATATTAAAATTAATATTATATGAACTATTTAATGTTCTAAAATAATTTTCTAGATACATATGACATTTTATGAATCTATTAAAGCTTTTATTGCGAACATATATTCTGTATATATTTTATTTAAATTCAAATAAATGAATAGTGTCAAAATTGACACTATTGTTATTTTATAAAAATAAAATATTATAAAATTGTATAAAAATCACATAATATTTCAAAATTATAAATTAAAATTTATATGGCCTAAAATGTCATAATGTGTCAAATTATGGAAAATTGACAACACATATGTAATTATTTATAATAATTTAAAATTTAGAATATTACTACAACAAATAAAATAAAATTGGTAAATAAGGATAAATCAAGTTGATAATGTTTAAAATAAATTCCTAACATGCATAAATTTTATTGGTTGATGAGATTACAACCCTATCTCATCTATTCTTCTGATATGAGTCATTTTGGAAGTTTTAAGTGGGGTTGGGATTTAATATAAACTAATATTTCTTATATTTCCAAAGGTGCCCCTCTCCTCCCTTATAAATGGGATCCTCCTCCCTCTTCTCCTCAAACCAATTTGAGCCTTCAAGCTCGGCCAATCCCTGCCCATTTAACTTCCCCACTTCCTTATAAACCTACTAGAGTTACTAGTCTTATCAAAAGACCAACTATAGTGCCTTCAGAGAAAATTTGAAGGAGGCACTTCGAGAAAGAGGTAATACCCTCTACCGTTTTCTTCAAGTTCCATTATTCTTTTACTACCTCTTCTTTAGTTGTTTCATTATGAGGTAATAACATCAGTATAACTCATATACTGATATGTTATTATAAGTATGAAACAACCTTATTTCACCTCTTATCCATCCTACGGAAAAAGAAATCACCGCGCATGCGTACGTACGGAATACCGTCTCCACGTTGTGGTGTAATCTATTTTCCACCACCACGTTAATTGGATGGGTATAAGGGTGTAAGTAATAAATATATATGATTATTGTAAAGCGGTATTGATTCTGAAATAGTATACACTCCAATACAATTCCACGATCATGGGAACGATATCATCGCTCCTGCGTACGTACGGAATACCGTCTCCACGATGTGATGCGATTAATTCTACATGATCTTCACTGAATAATGATTATATAAATGAATTGACTGAATGAATATCATATATATTATAGTAATAGTATTCTAGAAATGTGGTATCTATAAACTAAAGAGAAGAATAAGAATTTATTCGACAAACACGCATAAGAACAAAAAGTAATAACACCCGAATAACAAGTAGCAATGAAATATTACTAATAAGAAGCTAAGAATATGACCATATATGATATCATAAAAATAATTATGATTCGGGAATAAGTCAATAACATTATTTAAATCATTATATTGGAGGTTCAGACACTTACAAAGCAAATTGGACCTAAGGTAAGGGAAATATCACAATCTCATTTTTATCCGAGATTGTTTATACTTTGGAATTTACTGGGGTGTATTTTATCATCCACATCCATTGTTCTTCAACATGTAATATTTTTATCCTTTTACAATATTTTATATCCAATTTTACCCTTCAGTGAGTATTTAGTAAAAGATATGAACGGAATCTTTTGTCATTTTTCGTACGAGGTACTTTTTTGATTTTTCGAACAAAAGTACGAGAAGAATGTTTTTTTAACTTATACAGCATGAATGGATTTTTAAAACATTATTTCCAAGAAGCTTACCTTACAAGTTTTAAAGTTTATTTTTAATCAACTTATTTTAGTTTATAATTGTATGACATGTTAAGAAAGGAAAAGTTTTTTTGAAGTAGAAAGGATATTTACCTCAAGAATGGACTTCAGGTGTTTTATTAAAATTATTTTCCAACTAAGATAATAAAGTGTTATGTTTATATCCCGATTTTTACATTTATTTGATTATGTTATGATGTAATTTGTTTTATGATGTCCTTTTATCTTATATGGATTATGTTATGATGGCATGATGTTTAAGATTCCCATTTTTATTACATGGGTTATGCAATGATGTATGATTTTTGATTTTGTGGCACACATAATAATGGTGTCATTATGAGATTGGTGGGACCTATATCTCCCTCAAATGCATTGGGTAAAGATTTTATATCTCATGAGATAGACATGGATGGAATGGCAGGTTAAACAGGTTCAGTGAAACAAGACTGAAACGAGGAGTGAACTCGGTTCAGCAATGGACTTTGTCCACTAAGATAGTCTTGGCAATGAGTCTTGACTAATAAGAAATGATTATCTATGATTATGTGTGTATGCCACAAAGTTTCATGTTTTAATTTAGGATTATTGGGATTTCATTTCACAACTATGATTTATCCAATGTTATGAAATTATGCTCTCTTTTGCAGGTTAAGATTTCCAAAATGTAATGTTCTTATGAATATGATGTGATTGATATTTCTTTTGATTACCCTTACTGAGAATTTGAGATCACCCTTTTGTATTTTTTCTTTACCCAAGTCAGGAAGAATGTTATTAAGAAAGATATTCCAAAAGGGACTATAGATATGATAAAATAAATGGGAGACAATGTAGATGCTTTATGAACCAGTTGTTTATGTTTCCCAGTTTCTAAAGACACTATACCTATATAGTCCTTTCATGGTTTAGTAATATGTTTAAATAGGTGTGTTTCAATTTTGAATTAATAAAAATGTATGTAAAGTATGGGTCATTATAGTTGGTATCAGAGGAAAGGTATAGTAAACCTTTGGAAACTAGGATGTGAAAGCTTTAGTAAGAACCCTAAGGAAAAGTCTAAGCATAGAACACAATCTTAGTGTTTTAGAAATGACCATGAATAACCTAGGATAAGACCTTAAGTGTGAAATTTCATTCTTGATTATGTGGTTTTCCAATTATAATTAGTGTTTCTCACACTATTCTTCTTGGTTTTAGTCAATGGCTTGAACCCGAAGGAACCGCGTTAATGCGTAATGCGACGGGCAATGCAATGATTGTCCCCCTGAGCAACCAAACATTATGGGAGATGGAATGCAAAATCTTGAAGCCATGCTCACATAACTTTCTCAAGCTATGAATCATGCATGACTTCCAAACGAGCAAAGGAAGGAGCAAAATTCTGTTGAATCCTTCATGAAGAAGCGCCCACCTTCTTTCAGCGGGTCTACTGATCCATTAGTTGCTGAACAATGGATTAGTACTACTGAAAAGATATTTTCAGTTCATCAATGTTCTGAACATGATAAAGTCATCCTAGCAGTGTATCGTTTGGATGGAGATGCTGATCAATGGTGAAATCGTATTAAGAATACGAGGAAAAGGGATGAAATTGAGTCCATGGAATGGGATGAGTTCAAGAACTTATTGTTCAATAAGTGCATCCCTCGTATTCTCCGAACAAAGATGGAGAAAGAGTTTCTGGAACTGAACCAAAAGGATGATGAATCTGTTGGTACCTATGAAACAAATTTTACAAGACATTGAAGGTACGCTTCTGGTATTATTATCCAACCTGAGAGTAAGATCGATCGATTCTTTAGTGGCTTAAAACCAAGTCTCAGAAGGGAATTATACATAATGGACTTCAATATCTATGAGGAAATCATTTTATGTGCTCTCAAAGTCGAGATGGATATTGGAGTAACCCATCAGTCATATGGGTTTGATAAAAAGATGAAAATGGAATTTAAAGGAAAATCTAAAGAGCACACTGAAAAGAAGATGAGATTTCCCTTATGCTCAAAGCGTGGAAAGAAACATGGAGGGAGTTGTCTTAAAGGGAAAAGTAAATGTTTCAAATGTGGAAAATAAGGTCATCGGGAATTTGAATGCCACAATGATGGGAAGAAGATGTCTAATGATGCAAACAAAGAAAGGGACACACAGAATGAACCTAATACACTTCAATGTTTCAAGTGCAAAGAGATGGGGAATTATGACAATAAATGACCTAATCCAAGGGTTGTTGATGATGATCGACATCAACAAAATCTTAAGGCTAAAGACAAAGGAAAGTCACATGCAATTTCTATCAGCGATGTGGAGTACGATCACGATGTGGTGAAAGGTACACTTACCACACACTCTAAAGTAGAAAATGTTTTATTTGATTCTGGATCCACCCACTCTTTTATTTATGAATATTTTTCTAAGGGTATCACCGTATTACCTCAACAATTAGATGTTGAGTTAGCAGTGACAACACCTAATGGCACAACAGTCGCATGAAAAGTTTATAATTCTCCCCCGATTGAAGTTTGTGGGAAAGTGCTTCCTGAAAATCTTGTGATCCTTCCTATAGTAGAATTTTATGTAACTCTTGGCATGAATTGGGTTTCTTTATAAGGAGCTCATATCAATTGCCAAAGAAGGGAAGTCAGATTTCATATTCTAGATCAAGATATGATTGTTTATCGGATGCAAGGATGAACATAACCTTCCAGTGGAAATTCCTTCCATCTTATGGGTCTTGATTTCACTTAATGAAGGTTATTTATCTCAAATGGTTGGTGAGAAACTCACAATTAAGAATATGGCCATTGTACGGGAGTTTGATGATGTATTTCTGGAGGAATTGACGGGTCTTACACCAAATCGTGAAGTAGAGTTTTCAATAGAACTCGTATCGGGTGATTTTCCTATTTCAATGAAACCTTATAGAATGGCCCCAATTGAGTTGCAGGAATTGAAGAAGCAACTCCAAGAGAATCTTGATAAGGGATTCATACGCCCTAGTGCATCACCTTGGGGAGCACCTGTTCTGTCTGTTAAGAAGAATGATGGATTAATAAGACTCTGCATTGATTATCGAGAACTTAACAAGATCACTATCAAGAACAAATATCCTCTCCCACGCATTGATGACCTATTTGACCAACTACATGGAGATCAATACTTTTCCAAGATTGATCTTCGTTCAGGGTATCATCAATTAAGGGTCAAAAGGGAGGATATACCAAAGACGGCTTTCCTTACAAGGTACGAACACTATGAATTTATAGTGATGCCATTTGGTCTTACTAATTCCCCTGCTATCTTCATGGATCTGATGAATAGAGTCTTTAGAGACTACCTTGATCAATTTGTGGTAGTCTTTATAGAAGATATTCTTGTCTATTCAAAGAGAAAGGAAGAACATGAAGATCACTTGAGAAATATATTGAAGACCCCGGGAAAGGAGAAGCCATATTCCAAATTTACCAAGTGTAAATTTTGGCTCAAAATGTTTCATTTTTTTGTCATATAATCTCAACAGAGGGGATATCTGTGGATCCAACAAAAATAGAGGTTATCGAAAGATGGTCGAGACCAACAACAGTAACTGAGATCTGAATTTTTCTTGGTTTGGCTAGATATTATCGACGTTTTGTGAACGATTTTTCACGATTATCTAATCCACTAACCAGGTTGACTAGAAAATGAGTTAAGTTCGTGTGGACAGACGAATGTGAAGAGAATTTCAAGGAGTTGAAAAGAATGTTATCCAGTGCGTACTCACACTTCCTTGTAGTGGAGAAAGGTTTGTGATCTACAGTGATGCATCCAAGAAGCGACTGTGATGTGTTCTCATGAAAAATGATATGGTGATAGATTATGCCACATGACAGTTTAAAATCCATGAGCAAAATTACCCAACTCATGATTTGGAGTTAGCTGCGGTAATCTTTGCATTAAAGATTTGGAGGAATTACCTTTATGGTGAAAGGTGTGATATTTTTATTGATCATAAAAGTTTAAAGTATATTTTCACACAAATGGAGCTGAATATTCGTCAAAGAAGATGGTTAGAGCTGATTGAGGAATACGACTGCTCAATTCATTACCACCTTGGGAAAGCAAATAAGGTGGCAGATGCATTAAGTCGATAAGACCATTCCATTTTATCCCTGATGAGGATCATAAAAGATCCAATATTTATGGATTTAAAAAGTATGGATCTTGAATTCTAATGGAAGGGGGAAAATCGTATCTTTCTCAAATGAATGTTCAACCATCTATACATGTGAAGATTAAAGAGGTACATAAAGAAGATGTAGAGTTACAAAAGAAGGTGAGAAATGTTCCTGAATTCAACCTTTATTGTGATGGGATAATAAAGTTTAGGAATTGGGTTTGTGTTCCTCCCATACCCGATTTAAAGAAGGAGCTTCTGGATGAGGCTCATATTTCTTCATTCTCTATTCCTCCTGGAAGCATGAAGATGTATAGGGACCTGAAAGAGTATTTCTGGTGGGATGGCATGAAAAGAGATGTTGCTGAATATGTCTCTTGATGCTTGGTTTGTCAGCAAGTTAAAGCTGAGAGACAGAAGTCTAAGGGGATGTTACAACCATTACCCTTACTCAAATGGAAATGGGAAAACATCACTATGGACTTTGTTACAGGACATCCGAAAACAACCAAAGGCAATAATGCTATCTGGGTCATAGTTGATCATCTTAAAAATTCTGCACACTTAATTGCTATTAGAGAGGATTTCTCTCTGGATCAGATGGCCAGGATATATGTAAAGGAAGTGGTAAGATTGCATGGAGTACCACTTTCTATTATATCTGATCGGGATCCGAGATTTACCTTGAAGTTCTAGAGAAGTCTTCAGCATACTCTGGATACAAAATTGAGTTTCAGCACTGCTTATCATCCTTAGACATACGGTCAGTCTAAGAGGACAATTAAAACTCTAGAAGATATGTTGAGAGCTTGCTCTATAGATTTCAAAGGTGGTTGGGATCAACACCTAACTTTGGTGTAATTTTCTTATAATAATAGCTTTCACTCCAGCATTCAGATGGATCCTTATGAATCTCTCTATGGAAAGAAATGTAGGACTCCAACTTGCTGGGATGATTTTGGGGAAAGAAATCTATTAGGACCTGATCTCGTTGATGAAATGGCAGAAAAGGTCATATATATTAAATAACAAATAAGAGCAGCTCAGAGTCGACAGAAAAGTTATGCCGACAACTAAAGAAAAGACCTAGAGTTTGAAGAGGTTGATAAAGTGTTCTTACGAATATCTCCCTAGAAGAGGGTCATGAGATTTGAAAAGAAGGGGAAGTTGAGCCCTAGATATATCGGTCCTATAGAAATACTGGATCGTGTTGGGAAGGTATCTTACTTATTGGCGCTTCCACCAAATCTCTCTCAAGTACACGATGTGTTCCATGTATCTCTCCTGAGAAAGTACATACCTGATCCTTCACATGTACTCAGCTCAGAAGTTGTACCGCTGGAGCAAGATCTTTCTTATGAAGAACAACCGATAGAGATTCTGGATTGTATCAAAAAAGTCCTATGAAACAAGACCACTCACTTGGTGAAAGTTTTATGGAGGAACCACCAATTAGAAGAAGCTACATGGGAGCTTGAGGATATGATGAGGGAGAGGTATCCTCATCTGTTTGTTACAAAGTAACAAATTTTGAGGGAGAAATTCATTTTAAGTGGGGTAGAATGTAACACCCAAGACTTTTAGGAGAAATATTTTGTATTTATGTTATATAAATCATCAAAGGAATCTTTCACTACACACAACACTAGCTTGGCTTGCTTTACACGCAACCACGATCTTCCTCGATAGCTTGCGTTGTACGTAATTCCGAGTTTCACTAAACAACGATATGCTATTAAAATATTTTTAAATCTAGCCGTTATGAATAGTATTAACTGAATTTTGAATTTTATAACATTTTAATTCAACTTATACATTTTCTAGAATGAGGTACAAAAGCAAAATCAGTTTTTTTGGATAAAAGAAATATTTTTCAAAAAATACAGTTTTGCCACCTTTTGATGGCGCACCCACATTAAATCTAGTTTTTGAAATGTTTATAAGTTCAATTTGACAAAATAAAATTCTTATTTTGAATCAGGGTATAAAAATTTACTTTTGATAAATTTTTGATATTTTTCTGATAACTTTCATATTTTGAGGAATAGTAAAAATACGCTAATTTTTAATTAAAAACAACTTTTTTCATTGAGATAATTTATATGCATAAATTATAATATTGAATGGTTTTAAAGTATAAATAGAATATATTTTTTCAATTTAATATAATTTATGTCATTAGCATTAATTTCACATTGAATTAATAGGTAAAAACATTTCAATCTTTGGTAATGTTTTAACTTCTAAAACATGTTTTCTTAACAACGGGATTTATTTTATATTAATTACTGCAACTTATATGTTTTGAATTTTGAAAAATGGATTCCATATTCAGAATTAGTGGGTCCAAATTATGTTAATAGGCTACTTTTTATTTTTGGGCATTATGAATAGTAACTACGGTAAACTTTATTTACCATAGTTAAAGGTAAATCGGGTAATTAAGGGTAAATATAAGATTATAAAACTACCCTAACACCTGTCAAAATCCTATTTAATGACTAAAAGTCGACCCATATCACCTGAGGGTCGGATTAGATTAATTTAATGGACTTTGTTCCATGAAAATAATTTAATTATTATTAAAACCAAAGAATGTGACAACATGTCACTTTCTTAAATCTTATAAGTATAATAATTTTAATTTGGTGATAAACTTAATAAAACTTGTAACATGAATAGTATCCAGAACTCTAATACAATTATCTAAATCATAGGAATTTATTTAGAATTTTTAGGGATTAAATAATTATCATTAATTATGACACAATAGTGATGTTGAAATTATTTTATTAATTAAAATATCAAATAAATTGTTTTAAAAATATTAAAATAAGTATTATATGAACTATTTTATGTGCTACACTAATTTTCTATATACATATGACAATTTATAAATCTACTAAAGCTTTTAGTTCGAACATATATTCTGTATATATTTTATTTAAATTCAAATAAAAAAATAGTGTCAAAATTGACACTATTGTTATTTTATAAAAATAACATATTATAAAATTGTTTAAAAATAACAAAAATATTTAAAAATTATAAATTAAAATCTATATGGTCTAAAATGTCATAAAGTGTAAAATTATGGAAAATTAACAACACATATGTAATTATTTATAATAATTTAAAATTTAGAATATTATTACGACAAATAAAATTAAATTGATAAATCAGGATTAATCAAGTTGATAATGTTTAAAATAAATTCCTAACATGTCTAAATTTTATTTGTTGATGATATTACAACCCTATCTCATCTAAGTTTCGTATATAAGTCATTTTGAAAGTTTTAAAGTGGGGTTGGGATTTAATATAAGCTAATATTTCTTATATTTCCAAAGGTGCCCCTCTCCTCCCTTATAAAAGGGCACCTCCTATCTCTTCTCCTTACACCAATTTGAGCCTTCAAGCTCGGCCAATACCTGACCATTTCACTTCCCCACTTCCTTAGAAACCTTCTAGAGGTACTGGTCTTATCAAAAGACCAACTCTAGTGCCTTAAGAGAAAGTTTAAAGGAGGCACTTCGAGAAAGAGGTAATACCTTCTACCGTTTTCTTCAAGTTCCATTATTCTTCTACTCCCTCTTCATTAGTTGTATCATTATGAGGTAATAACATAAGTATCACTCATATACTGATATGTTATTATAAATATGAAACAACCCTATTTCACCTCTTATCCATCCTATGGAAAACGAAATCACCGCGCGTGCGTACGTATGGAATACCGTCTCCACACCATGGTGTAATCTATTTTCCACCACCACCTTACTTGGATGGGTATAAGGGTGAAAGTAATGAATATATATGATTATTGTAAAGTGGTATTGATTCTTAAATAGTATACACTCCAATACAATTCCATGATGATGGGAACGATATCATCGCTCGTGCGTACGTACGGAATACCGTCTCCACGATGTGATGTGATTCGTTCTAAATGATCTTCATCGCAAAATGATTATATAAATGAATTGAATGAATTAATATGATATATATTACACTAATACCATTCTGGAAATGAGTTATCTATAACCTAAAGGTAAGAATAAGAATTTATTCGATAAACACACATAAGAACAAAAAGTAATAACACCCGAATAACAAGTAGCAATGAAATATTACTAATAAGAATCTAAGAATATGACCATATATGATATCATAACAATAAGTATGATTCTGGAATAAGTCAATAACATTATTTAAATCATTATACAGGAGGTTCAGACACTTACGAAGCAAATCGGACCTAAGGTAAGGGAAATATCACAATCTCATTTTTATCCAAGGTTGTTTATACTTTGGAATTTACTGGGGTGTATTTTGTCATCCACATCAATGTTTCCTCAACATGTAATATTTATATCCTTGTACAATAGTTTATATCCAATTTTACCCTTCGGTGAGTATTTAGTAAAAGATATGAATGGAATCATTTGTCGTTTTTCGTACGAGGTACATTTTTGACTTTTCTGACAAAAGTAAGAGAAGAATGTTTTTTTAACATATACGACATGAATGGATTTTTAAAACATTATTTCGAAGAAGCTTCCCTTACAAGTTTTCAAGTTTATTTTTAACCAACTTCTTTTAGTTTATAATTGTATGACATGTTAAGAAAGCAAAAGTGTTTTTGAAGTAGAAAGGATATTTTCCTCAAGAATGGAGTTCAAGTGTTTTATCTAAATTATTTTCCAACTAAGATAATAAAGGGTTCTATTTCTATCCCTATTTTGAAATTGAATTGATTATGTTATGATGTAATTAGTTTTATGATGTCCTTTTATCTTATATGGATTATGTTATAATGGCATGATGTTTAAGATTCCCGTTTTTATTACATGGGTTATGCAATGATGTATGATTTTTGATTTTGTGGAACACATAAGAATGGTATCGTTATTAGATTGGTGGGACCTATATCTCCCTCAAATGCATTGGGTAAAGAAATATATCTCATGAGATAGACATGGATGGAACAGCAGGTTAAACCGGTTCAGTGAAACAGGACTGAAACGAGGAGTGAACTCGGTTCAGAAATGGACTATGTCCACTAAGATAGACTTGGCAATGAGTCTTGACTAATAAGAAATTATTCTCTATGATTATGTGTGTATTCCACAAAGTTTCATGTTTTATGTTATGATTATTGGTATTTCATTTCACTACTATGATTTATCCCATGTTATGAAATTATGTTCTCTTTTGCAGGTTAAGATTTCCAAAATGTTATGTTCTTATGAATATGATGTGATTGATATTTCATTTGTTTACCCTTACTGAGAATTTGAGCTCACCCTTTTGTATTTTTTCTTTCCCCAGGTTAGTAAGAAGCTTATTAAGTAAGATATGCCAAAAGGGACTATAGATATGATGAAATAAATGGGAGACAGTGTAGACGCTTTATGAACCAGTTGTTTATGTTTCCCTGTTTCTAAAGACACTATACCGATACGGTCCTTTCATGGTTTTGTTATATGTTGTAATAAGTGTGCTTAAATTTTTATGTAATAACAATGTATGTAAAGTATGGGTCATTATATAAATAATACGGACAAAACATAAAATAACAAAACAAATATTTTTCTCAATTAGACTATATGAGTTCCACTATATAAAAATATACATAATCTATTTTGTTTTCTCAAAATATAAAACAAATATTCCGTATATTCAATCCAACAAGACACATAATGAATACAAACATTCTTTATATACATGGAAAATATAAACATAAGAACAGTGGGATATTAAATTCCAATAATGTGAAAATATACAGAAGATGAATTCATGGTATAAAAGGGGGATATAAATTATTGTTGGAATAAATAACTAAAAATAAATCCATAATATAAATAATTTGAAACCATGAAATATCAATTGATAAATATAAAAATTAATAGATCAGATGGATATCAATATCTAGTTCCTTAACAATGCAATGAATAATTATAGAAAACTATTCTAATACCATATTAGATGAAGTATTTATATTACACATCATGAATCTATCATCAATGAAATATATTATTTTTGAGATGGAATAAACAAAAATACTCTAACATATTTATATCATGAGACATATGGATTGATCGATGTGTTATATAATATTATGCCTCATTTATCACCTATTTAGGTCCATTGTATTTATTAAATGTGATATTTAGTATACAACACATAATAAAAATTTTCAATAATCTTATATATTTGAAAATTAACTCACTTAATGAGAATATTTTTATGCAATTTAAATAAAATTAATAATATGACCATAAACAATTCATATAAAGATAATTGATGGTTAATCAATTAAAAGTCCACACGAAAATAATAATTCATAATGTAATAACAACATATTATACCCCATGAATTTTCCCAATATCACCTATATGGGTATAATGAACACAACCCATCTAGAGAAGAAACGAGTATGATAAAAAAGTACATAGTGAATATTCCAATAATCATCCAAATTTGAATAATAATATACAGAACACAAATATATTTTCCTATGTAATGTAAAGGGATAAAATATTTTCTAGGTTGACTTCATCCAGTATAAAAAATTTAAAATTTTATATTCAAACCCCATAAAAATGTGAGTTTAAATATACGTAAATAAATGAATAAAATGATACTAAGACATTTATTGAATGATTGTGGATTTTGATAAATGAAAAAATCCCAAATGTAACAAAGGAAGCATAAACAGAAGTTGACAATAATGAAATAAATACCTGAAATTAATGATTGAACATTACCACCCAATGAGGGACAGGGAATTGGATTTCATTGTATAATTATTTCATTACAATAGAATATTTTTTTGATTAAATTTATATAATGAATTAAGATTGAAATTTAAATATTATTCGGATAAATACATTTGAATGTGAAAATAGAAATGGATGTGAAATTATAACTATTGTTTTAGAAAAAATTTCTAATATTGATGTAGAATAAGATGTTATATGTAACTTACAAAATTCCATTTAAAATGATTTATTGAAAATCAATGAAACAAACTAAAATATATATATAATATTCAATAATATGTCCCTAAAAATTAATATTATATTGGATAAATGTGGAATGTAATTAAAAATATATGAATGTGGAATCGAAAAATAAATTTTAATTACTTAAAAAATAAATAGTATGAAAATAAGAATTTTAAAAAGCGTTGAATTGTTTTTTTTCAAAATTTATTTTCCTACATTAGGGTAGATACATTAAAATTAAATAAAAAATTATAGAAAGATAACCAATGAATGTATGAAATAATTATTTTTAAATAAATAAAACTAAATAAAAATATATTTGGCTTTTCAACATCCATTATAGATAAGATGCTCTATGAGTAAGGAAATATTTAAAAATAATGCATTAGGTTTTAATAAAGAAAATCATTCGAATCTAAAAATATGTACACATTATATTTTCAATTGTAGAATTTACCATTGGATTAATTCAAAAAGAATGATCAATACATCATGAATTAATATTCTTTTACCAAAAGCATTAAAACTTGGTAAAAATTGTGTTAAATCAATTTGATGAAAAAATATTTGATTTTCTTATTATTTACGAATAATAAATAGATGAAAATGAAAAATTATGGGTTATCAATTTACCATTAAAAGTAAAAAAGCCCCCATAACTAGAACATGACTTAGAGGATTAATGTTTGAGGATAAAAACTATATGCCTAGAGACATGTTTTAATGGAAGAAAATCGAATGATATAGATTGTAATTGACTATAAATTTACATTTTTTGAATTTTAAAAATTATATTAATAATAAAATAATTACTACTTAAATATAATAAATTTAATTGGATGCATAATACTAAATATGACTCAAAGAGTGAAATTTTGATGAAAACCATTACCTTGTTGTAAATTTATTCCTTGATCATGCCTAGAATCATGAATATTCAAATTTATTTTACTGGATTCATTATTAGGAATAATATAGATAAATTTTTTATTTAATTTAGATATAATTTTATCATATGATATTTATTTATTACAAATACTTCTTCAGTAAATTCGTTATAGTGCGTTGTTCGATCAACCTTTCTGTAACTCTATATGGAAGATAACCATGGTAAAATTAATGGAAATAACTGAAAATTTAATAATATAAATTTGGGTGTTAGAATAATTGTTATAAAATAAATATATTTTCATTCCAATTCATGATGTTTCATGTTGAAAAATGAAATTCATTTCTTGTTGAGGATGTAGTCAATATTTACACATGATAAATGTTATCATTTCACAAAGAATGTGAAGTAAATAAATCTTTTGGAATATTTAAATTTAATAATAATATTTATTATTTCTATTCATTTTTCTTATGAAATAACAACTATTAAAAAATTTGATGCATTTATGACAAGTACAATATGTTGCATCGTGGAAGTGTTAGTCTACACAAATTCACTCATGACATTTTTTTCCTTGGTGGGTGGAGAATAATAAATTATTGCTAATAAATTCAAATTATGACATTTAAGTATAATAATGGTACATATTACAATAAATATTTAATATATAGTACTTTATTACATTTAATATAAACAATAAAATAATAAATATTAGTTAATACCTATGTTGGAGACATGATATTCACTAACATATGTCCTTGGAAATAAAGGCCTTCTAATAAATTATAGATATAATAGGTTCATGGATGAGAAAATTAATTCAATAAAAATTATCATAAGATTTTTTTCTTTGAAAATTTATATTGGAAGTGTAAAATTGAATATGTGGAAGTGAAACCCTTTTATATGAGAAGGAAATTTCACTTCTGTGATGAAACTCTATTTTCAATGATATCATTAGACTATTAATATGTAAATGAATAAAAAATTTATGAATAATTTATTATAGAGGAATTATCAGTTCAATCTAGGGTCAATTATGAGATTTCAATAATCATTAAAAAATTTCAATGTCATTTTTCATAGAATTTTAAATTTTAGTTTATTTACATTGATAATTATTTTTTAACTTTATATTTCATGTTTTGTGACAAAAATAAAATAACCTTCCTAAATTATTTGAGTTTGATAAAATTTAATTTATTTTTTGTTATAGAAAATTCATTTCATGAAAAGTATATATTTTTTTAAAAATCAAATTATATATATATAATTATAATATCATCTTTAAATAATTATAATTTACCTATTTTTTGTTTTACCTTTGTTACCATTGAAATATTTGTTAATGTAAAAAATATGTTCCTAAAATTAATAATACAGTCCTAATTTA
Organism: Viscum album; assembly: GCA_963277665.1. NCBI lineage: Eukaryota > Viridiplantae > Streptophyta > Magnoliopsida > Santalales > Viscaceae > Viscum > Viscum album. The sequence goes on along the minus strand of OY728152.1, from coordinate 1,710,624,621 downwards.
AAATATAATATATTTTTATTGACTAAATTAACAAAAATTAATATTAAAATTAATTGGAAATAATAGTCTTAAAATAATGATTTTCATTATGATAAATAATAGTATTCATATTTTATGAGAAAAATAATACATATACATGATTCAAAATTTAATCATTTGTATATAAAATATGAAATAAATTATGATTGATTTTATTAAAGCATGTGATGTTATGTAATTTTTAGAAAATAACATTATAACATTTTATAGAATAAAAGATTATTTCTCTTTTGAAAATGATGTATATGAGTCTTATAAAATAACCATTGTAAATTTAAATGAATTCGTTCATTTATATGTAAATTTATCAACATCGTAAAATTGATTTCCTATATAATAAAAATTTTAATACACTGGGAGACTTGTTGAATGAATGTTCTATGGACTTCAAAGGATGATGAGATCAACATCTACCTCAGGTGAAGTTCTTTTACAATAATTATTTTTATTAAAAAATTAAAATGGATCGATATGAATCTATACAAGGGAATATATATATATATTTGTTATGAAGTGATGAATATGGTGAATTTGATCTAATTGGACATGAAATAGATAATGAAATTTTTGTAAAAGTGAAAACCATATAGCATCATATTTGGAATCCCAAATTTTAATGAAGGGGAATTTAGAAAATCATCATCGAGGCCTTTGAGATTATGGTTTGAGACATGGTATTCCTCCACATATCTCCATATAAAAGGATAATGAGATTTTGGCATAAGTAATGATGTGTCCTTTTTATATCACCCCCTTTGAGATTCTTGATCTAGTAAGTGTTTTGGCGTTTTTTACTATCACATCCACCTACCGTGTTTGATGTACATTATTTATTCGATGTATCCCTCTTCAGAAAGTACATACCAGTTCCCTCACATGTGCTGAATCCAAAGGTGGTATAGTTGGAAAATGATCTCTTTAATGAGGATCAACCAGAGAATTTTTTGGATTGTATATATAATTTCATACAAAAAATTAATACTCATCTAGTCAATGTTCATTGGAGGGACCACATGTACAAAAAACATGGGAATTAGAGGAAGAGATGAATGAGATGCACCATCACTAGATTTTATAATATTTTGAAAAATAAAATTTTGAGGGTGAAATTTTATAATGGTGAGTAATATAATGAACAAAAATTTCATTAATGTAAATTATATTCATATAATTATGTAATATATAATAAACCACATAATGTTACTTTTAGTTCACAATACAAACACTATAAATATTAAATTAATTAAATATTTGATAATTTTAGAAATTATCAAACCCATCCTAATGTGATAGTATCATGACCATTGGAATAGTAACTTGGCCATTTGGGATAGTAATTTAGTTACTATAATATGAAAATCACCTATGACTATTTATATAAAATTTAGCCATCTAATAAAATTCAATATTATATAAGTATATAATATAATAAGAAAATAAATATTTATAAAATTATTAAATATGTGAATGTTTTTATAAAATATTACAGTTTATATTTAATTTAATAAATAATTTATTTATTTAAACATAATTATATTTTCATAAAATTTCATCATAAATTAATATCTTCGTGTCTGATGATTATAACTGAACTAATTTTTCAATGTGTCATAAAATTATTTATTATAATAAAATCTATATCTTTAAAAATATGATTATTTTATTTTAATATATAATTACTCATATTTACAATTTTATTTTAACAAAATAGATTTAATTTTTAAATTATACACTTAAATTAATTATTAGTGTGTTATTTTTTTATTTTTCTAAAATACTAGTGTTTTTGGTGAAGAGTAATATACAGTAATTTTTGATAAAACCTATGTATATTATGTTTTGGGTATTTAATGATGTAATGATTATGTAAACCCAAAATATAAAAATCACATTCATTACATTAATATATTTTGTTATAAGGTTTAAAATATTCATATTCTTGAGAAAACTTAATAAACTAAAGAATAATCTTTTGAGAAAACACTGTTCTCCACCCCTATAAATATGACCCCTCACCACATATACATTTCACACCTTGAGTTCCTTAAATATTATCCAAGTTCTACACCATAATTTTCCCAAGAAACACCACGATGTCTAGGATCCCATGGTGTCATCAAAATTTCAAACCCTTTTTCCTATGGTGGTTCAATGTTGGAGAAATTCAATGGGGAAAATCCTCAATCATATTTTTGTATTTTATTTTTATGTTAATTTTTTTATTATCTTATCTTGACCTACACCTATACAAGTGGAATAATAACTAATTTATAATTTATATACTATATTTTATTATTTTGATGTTATAATTTATCTTCTATTATCATCCCATATTCGTTTTATTTGAAAAATGAAAATATCATCTTTAGTGTCTTGATCTACCACCACCATGGATGATGTGTTTTCATCATTAACTATAACCTTAATGTGTGGTCATAAAACTATAAATTTTTTTAAAAAAATATTTAATTATACATATTATTGGTTATATAATATTCTAGATGAAAAATATGAACATGATATTGAATTAAAATATATGTGTTCATGATGGTCATAAAATTGTCCAAATAAATTAAATCATTTTCATGAATTATTTATATAGTCATTAATCATCATAAAAAACAATATATATATATAAATATATATATTTTTAATAATTTTATACTGATAATGTTCATTAACAATATATATTTTCAATTTTCATTAACTATTACAATTTTAAATTAGTTTTAATACTCATATACATGTGAACTAATCAGGAAAAAAATAAAAACAAAACCCCAAAACAATTAAATTAAACTATGTTACTCATAGAAAATTAAATAAGTTAACTTAAAAAAATTATATTGAATCATTTGAATGTGTATTTTTTTATTTGTTAATTAATGACTTAAATTTTATTATCTATGATATTAATGTGAATAAACCTTTTATACATAAGGAAAGAAGATTATCAAACCCAAAATTCTCTCTATTTATATTTGGGAATTACCTCATTCAATCCATTTTAATTATGGATGTTTCATAAATATTTGTTAAATATAATATATTTTTTAATTAACTTTTTTTTCGGGGATATTTTTTTTAACATCTAGTTTTATGAAAAATGCATAGGATTTTTCAATATAATTCATCATAAAAAACATTTACTTCTATAGCTATAGTTTCATCTTCATACTAGATTGATTATCCTTATTCAAATTATGTTATTCCATATATAATTTGGAGAACCCAAATTTTGTTAATTTATTCCTTATGAGTTTAAATACAATCATTTTCATGTATTATTTAATATCCACGATTGATATATATTCTATATAGAATATGTGATAATGTGTTATGATATGGAAGGTGCACCTAAAATTATATAGCACATAAAATGTTATGATATGACAGGTGCAACCAGAATTATATATGCCACTAATTCATTGGGTAATTTGATGTATCTCATGAGATAATTTAAAATATGTGTAAACATGACTCTATATTTCATCACAACTATGAGTATATTTGATTACATTGACATGATGCTTCCTTTTTTTGAATTCCTTTATTCAATTCATTTATCTAATGCTTCTAAAAATTATTACAATAATGATGTCACGATTATTATTATTCTCACCCATGTGTTATGTAACTTATTAAACCTCATACAAGGATTTTAGATCACCCATACATTTCATGTATAACCTCAGGTGAATATTTTTACTATGTAGAGCATGAGGGAAAAAATAAGGTAAATAGATAGGAATTAAACAAATATTAATGTTTAATTTTTTAAATTTTTTTATAATACTATTTTTATAATTACACAAAATAATTAGTTCCAAATATAGTACCAAAAATTCAATAAAATGTTGTCAAAGTCATGTGGAACAAATCAAGGCTACTATAATACTGTAGTTGATCCCATTTAGATGTGTGGAGAGTAAAAATCAGGTAATAATTTAGTGTATTTAAATAATATAAGAACTAATTAAAGGTTAAGTGGAACCAATGAACCCCAAAACCAAATATGAAAATTTGTATGGTGTAAATACACTCATCCCATAAAATTTGATATTTTTTTAATAAATTTTGTTCCAATTCTCTATGTATAACATCATTGATACCTATTATTCTATAATCATTAAAACATAATTTTTTACAATGATAAACTAATTGTCAAACAAAAAATGGTGATTATAAAAAAATAATGTCATATGATTCCCAAATAATAATATAATTTATTATATTATTATTCAATAGTTATAAAAAATTAAATTTAACATAATAGCACAAGAAATATTTAGTTATGTCATGACCCATCCCCTAGGGCCCGTGTCATGACTACCCCAAGCCCACCTTCTATATGCCCTCGGATGGCGATTAGCACCGAAGGTGTATTCCCAAAAACTGGGTAGGCATTCCCTTTATAACATGAAAACGCACGTAACCAAGCACAAAACAAGATATGAAAAAGAGTAAAATGAATAGTAAACAGAGTGAGTGCAGTAAGTAAAAGGTGATAGAATAATAGCCCAACTGGAAAGTACAAGTACAACTGTGATACAATACAATTGAAGAAAAGGAAAAGTGAGCTTCTAGGTCATCCTTCGAGGTTCCTACCTGATGGGTAGCTACAGATCGCCTCCTCATCACTCCACATCCATCCATCTCCTTTGCTTACCAACACGATATATGGTCCACCTCCAGGTATTGTCTAGCCCTGGTTCTCTCAACCTCAGTCAGTGCGGTCTATCAACTACATCAAACACAACAAGGTGTGGGAAAAGACCGTGCAGCGATGAGTACACGATACTTTGTAGGGACCCCAAGACCCTCTAGCTCTCATAGAATCCAAAAAGGATAAAACATAATGTATGAAATCAATAGATAACCGTACTTAGGTATATAACCATAAATATACCTAACTTACCAAGTAATTCATCTCAATCATGAGGAAAAACATAGAGGTTATGACTCAGCTCACGCCATGATTTATTCTAGCGGTAGTGGTAAGTAACATTCCCAGTCACAATATCAAACAAATCGGATGCTGGAGAAATCCTCCTCTATCGAGTACAGTGGGCCTGCCATGTCACACAGAAAAACTTCCCACTAACCTTGGATGCTAAGGTACTCCTCCAATCGAGTATTGTGGGTCTATCGTATCATCAAGGCTCTCCCCACCATGTGTTTTCCGCATCACCAAGGTGCCCCACTTATATCATTTTGAGGTACTCCCCCTATTGAGTTCCGTGGGTCTACCGCGTCCCCATGGTGCTCCTCACCGTGGGTCTGCCGCGTCACCAAGTTGCTCCCCACTGGGCCTATCGAGTCACTTCGAGTTGAAATGGCCAGCAGTTGTCAAGTCTTAGCCAGTCACTGGGTTCCCGCACGATGCCCGCTCGTCTCCCTGAGGATCCACTCTACAAGCTACTGGACAATACTAAAATATCCATGATGTACCACTAAGATGTATCTCAATGGTCCACCACTTCATAGGAGTCTCAACATAAAAGATGATGTGTCAATTGGACGCCCGGTCTGTGAGTTATTAGCCTTTTAGTCCCAGGGGTCTGGTTAGATTCATCCTCGATGCAACCTAAATGTTCCCCATCATAATCCAAAAACACAGTGGGGTATCACTCAAAGGGACCAACTTTCACCAAGGATCACAATTCCGCTGACTTTTCATCTAACAGATGTCCCTTGACAAAGTTGATGCCAAAAGAATTAAAATTGGAAGTAGTGGGCCTGGGTTCGGTCTGACCCAACCTAGGCCAAACCGGTTCAGGTCGACTAGGCCTGTAGTGCAGCCCGACCCATTTGGTATGCTACAGCCCACTAGGTCCGTCCCGGCAGGCCGGGAGGGGCCAAAGAGAGTGCCGCGAGGGCACGAGGTAGTGGGGTGGCACGACCGGGGATGGTTGCTCGGCCGTAAGGCGGCGGTCTGGCCGCATGTCGGCAGACCGGCTGCGAGGTGGTGGACTGGCCACGAGTCGGCGGCCCGACCACGGGTTGGCGGACTGACCAAGGGACGGCGGTCCGGCCACGGGTCAATGGTCAAGGTGTAGGGTGGGGGACCGACCGGGGGGGGCAGGTAGCGTCCTGGTTGGAGGTTGGAAGACCGGCTGTCTGTCGGCAGACCGGCCGTGCGGTGGTGGACCAGTTGCGTGGCGGCGGTCCGACCAGACGTCGGCGGTCCGGGAGCGGGTTGCCGCAGAGCCGTGGGTGACGGTTGTGGCCACATGGAGACACCATTGCGCCATCGCCTTTATCGCATTTGGCGGTGTTTTTGACTACAATTCTCGTGCCTCCTTGATGCCCAAAATCCCGCTCTGGTTGTTCTCACCAATTTCATCTTCTTCAATAGGAAATGGTACACCATTTATGAAGAATGGTGTAGGGGTCGTGAAATGTTTGTTGGCCCACACCATCTACGTTAGTGTATTAGCATGTGGCTCATCAAGAACAATAACATTGAACGTCAAATCCTATCCTCCCACAATGATTGTTCCCAACCAGCAAATGAACTATAAGGGTTATACATGGGAAGTAATTATCAAAAAGAAATAAATGCCTACATGATCGTTTATTGACGTCGATGAGGTGGGAAGAAGGTGATGTTTGAACATTTGTCTCATCTGCCACACACCTCCAATTCTAGGCTCATGTGTTGGTTCATCATAGACGTTGATGTTCTTCCTTGAAGGTTGTCCCGAGGAAGAATTCGATGTCGGTGTTCTTTGTGGAAGAATATCTTCAATGGTGTTCTTCATTGGAGAAGTTTCTCCCACCAAGATCTCTCTCTCCATTACAAAAAAATGATCTGAAAAGAAAAACACACCAAAATAAAATGTGTTTCCCCAATTTTAATTATTGGAACAATTTAAAAATAAATAAATAAATTACCTATTTTGGAACAATTTAACATGGTGCATTGTCATAATTTAATGTTGAGGAATCTCAAGAGGCTCCTCCACATTAATGTGGTATTTAAGATATTTCTCCCTCATTAAGATGGATGTTCAATATGTTTATGCCTCGAGTGGTAAACACCACCATAACCTCTCATGGGAGGTTATGCTCGGGTGATCACCACTACCATAACCTATCATGGGAGGTTAAGGTTGGGTGGTCCCCACATCTCAACATCCACATGGAGTGGTTACAAGAAATAAAATAAAATATATGTTTATTTTATTTTATTATATCTATGAAAAACCAAAAAATTAACTTCCACCTTCGACCAACTGTCGTCGAGTTGAAAGTCTTTTTAAGAGAATATCGGTTCTGTGAGTTCAACAGTGCCCTCAGATTTCAATTCTGAGCACCGGTTCAAAAGATATAACAACCTGCTCACACCTTTAGTGAAGGTAAACTAAAAAATTTCAGAAATTTTTTCTGGGCACTTTGGGCCACAGAATCATGTGTTTTCAATTTTCACGGGCTCGTAAACATTCCATTTATTAAATAAAATTAAATGGAAATATCGGGTATTTACATTCTCCCCACCATAAGGATTTACATCCACGTAAGCAAGAACTCAAACTCAAGGAACAAGTGGGGTCACTAAGCACAAATCTGAGCCTCCCACTCCCATATTCTCTCCTTGAGGTTCCCATACTGCCAGAAAATGCGCACCAAAGTTAACGACCATCCATAAAGACACGCCCTTGTCGATCCTCAATCTCTACTGGAACCACTGCAAAATTCAACCCATCATCGACGTCCAGCTCTCCATAGTCAATGATGTGAGATGGGTCGTGCACATATCTCCTCAGGTGAAAGACGTGAAATAATTCTTACACTCGATGAAACTGAGGTTAAAGAGCTATGTGGTATTCCACATCGTCCAAATCTCAGCAAACCTCTAGAGGTGAGACCCAAAAAAAAATGGTCACCATCCATGGACACTAGAGGTATTTGTATCCTGTTAGCATATGACTTCAACCTACTTTGTGCAGTCTTGATTCTCTCCTGGATGATCTGTACCTTTATGTGCTAGCCCATAACAACTCTGGTCCCACTAGTGCTTATTCCCCTGGGTCAGTCCAATTCAAAGGAGATCTGTAAGGTCGCCCTGCAAAACAACTCAAAAGGTTCAATCCTAATGTTGGAGTGATAGATTTTATTGTATTAAAACTCATCAAATGTTATGTGACCCGATAAGTTGAGACCGTAGTCTAGGACACAGGCACACAACAAGTCCTTGAGGATCAGGATGGTCTGTTTAGTGTGGAAATCCATCTGAGTATGGAAGGATGTGCTCAAGTGAAGCTGTGTCCTGAAAGCCTCCTGAAACCCCTTCCATATATGGGAAGTAAAACATGCATCATGATCGAATACAATCTCCAAGGGTACTCTATGTAGATATACACTCTCTTGCATATAGAGGAATCACATGCTCTCTATTGAACACTGCTCTCTGATCGGTAGAAATTTTGCCGACTTGGTGAGTCGGTCGATGATTACCAAAATAGTGTGATGTCCCCTAGATTTATGTGGAATTCTTGTCATGAATTCCAGGGATATACCATCCCACTTCCACTATGGGACCACTAAATGCTGAACCAAGCTTACTGGTACTTGATGCTCTGCCTTCACTAGTGGAAAAATGATGCACTGAGAGACAAACTCTGCTACTAATTTTCTGATTCCCAACCACCAATGACGTCGTCGGAGATCCCGTTACATCTTCTCTACTATTAGATGTACATCAAGAGGGGATGTGTGGAACACCCTGACCACAACCTCCCAAAGTGACATTGTTACCATAGTACGTCCACTGAAGAGGATGACGTGCTCCCCACCTTCAGAAAATCCATCAGGTGCTTGCCTTGTGGATATGTGAGCAAGTCGAGCCTCGTAGTCAGCATCCCCACACTGGGCATCCCTGACTTGTTGAAGAAGTGGGGAAGTGACTGTAAGAGACGAAAGAAAAATTGTTCCATCTCTATCCACAAAGTATATCTACAAAGAGGCCATCTGCTTCGTCACCTCGCCTAGCAGCTGTATTCTAGACCTCTTGCTGAGTGCATCTACTACGACGTTCCCCTTTACAAGTGTGTAGACTATCTTGAAGTCATAGTCCTAGAGGAACTCAATCCAACATCGTTGTCTCAGGTCCTTCTGAGAGAAGAAATACCTGAGACTCTTGTGATAAGAGTAATCGGTAAATCGCTCGACCATCAGATAATGTTGCCACATCTTAAAGGCGATGTCCACAACATCTAACTCTAAATAATGGGTATCGTTGTTCTGCTCGTGATGTCTCAGCTATCTAAAAACAATTGCAATAATTTATCTCACCTACATCAGAACACATCCGAGTCTGGTCACTGATGTGTCACATTAGACTATATAGCTTATTCCCTCTTCTGGTATCCTCATGATGGGGGCACTAGTCAAACTCTATCTCATATCCTTAAAACTCTATTGGCATGTTTCTTACCACATGAAGGTTTTCCCCTTATTCTTCACGACTGATAGTGGTGCTGCAACTCTGGATAAATCTTGTACAAACATCTGGTATTATCCAGCCAAACCCAGAAAACTCCATACCTCCGTCACACTCTTAGGTGGCTCATAATAAATAAAAACGTCAATCTTCACCGGATCCACTGCAACTCCATGCTCTGATATGACATGCCCCAGAAAGTGAACCTCTCGGATCCAATACTATCAATTAGAGAGTGTACCATAATGTTGGTCCTCTTGGAGTGTATCCAATACTTCCTGCAAATGATAGGCATGATCCTCCTCAATATTTTATTTGATTAGAATGTCATCAATGATGTACACAACAAAGCGATCAAGGTATGGCTGAAAGATCCTATTCATGAGTCCCATGAACACTACAAGAGTGTTGGTCATGCTGAATGGCATAACCAAGAACCTGTAATGGTCGTACCGACACATGAATTCTATCTTCTGCACATCCTTGTCTCGTACTCTGAGCTGATGATACCCTGATATGGGGTCTTTCTTCGAGATCCACCATTCTCCCTTCACCTGATCAAAGAGGTCTTCAATCCTCAGAAGTGGGTACTAGTTATTCATAGTCAACTAGTTTAGGCGCAGGTAGTTGATAAAACCCGCAAGATCCCATTTTCCTTCGTGGCGAACATAATCAAGGATTCCAAAGGAGAAGCACTAGGCCAGATGAATCCATTCCCCTCCATGTCTTCTAACTGTACCCGCAACTCCCGAAGATCCGTGGTAGCCATCTTATATGCTGTTGTGGAGATCAGTGTCATCCCGGGGTGTAAGTCAATGAAAAAGTCCACCTCTCTGCGAGGAGTTAGACCTAGAACATCATCGGGGAAAACATCCATGTACTGCTCCACCACTACAAGATAACTTGAACTTTCCACATCAACAGCTCTGAGGGTAATTCTATCCAACTAATGAGTGATTGGATGCACTATCCTCTGGGTAAGTCCATCATGTGATGCAAAGGCTCCATTCTCGCTGGTGAAGGTAAACCTGGTATCATCCGTGCAGACACACCACACATTGCGCCAAATATAGTCAATATGAACATGGACTATTGATAACGTTTACATACCCAAGATGACGTCATAAGGCCTCGACGCTGCTACTAGGATATCTTGGTTGATTCTATTGCTTCCTAGAGTAATCTCACACTGCCAGAACCAATGTGTAATCATCAAATTTTCTCTCATAAGGGTCTCTAGATTTAAGGATCGAGCCAAAGACTCTGTTGGAATCTCTGAGCTCTGAATGAGGGAAGTTCCAATAAAAGAATGACTAGAACCTATGTCTATAAGAAATCCAACTAAGGTGTAGTAGACATAGATCGTACCGTGTATCATCTCTGATGCGCCATGATCGTAAGCCTCAGTTTCCTAAAGCTGGCCTCTCCCCTGTCCAAATGCTTCCTATGGTTGGGGTGGCTAACTTGGTGGTGGTGGTAGTAATATCTCAAATCGTTACCCACCGCCAGCTGCAAGACCAGCTCCTCTACCACATCCACCTGCTCCTTGCAGAACACCTCGATGGAACCTCTGTCTCTGCCTGGGCGGTCCCTCGATAGTCTTATGATCATCCGTATGGCGGGTCAGACAGTCACGAACCATGTGACCCTGCCCGCCACATGTGTAACACTGCCCACTCCTGGTATAACTTTCTCTGCCTCGGGTTCCCCACACAACCGATCCAGAGTCATGTGGTCGTCCACCTGTAGGTTTGGTCTTCTATGACCTCTGCAACATTTCTCTACTACCAGCTGCAGAAGACTCCTCTACGTGATGACTAGTAGTGGGTCTCACTTATGGTGACTGCTCAGCAAGGGAACTCCCCACTAATAGGTCTCTCTCAAACACCCCTTCCTACGTTGGGATGCTGAGTGAGATCCTCGAAGCCCTGATCTCTGGCCTGATCCCCTCATCGAAGGTTTGGTCCCTAAAGAAAGGGTCCCAAACCATATCTGTAGAGTTGCGTGAGAGATCATCGAACCTCACTATGTACTGATCCACAGTCATGCTTCCCTACTGTAGATGAAGAAGCTCCTATATGTGCATTGTACGAAGAGTCACAGGGACAAACTCTGCCCATAACAGGCTCTCGATGATTTCCCAATGAAGTGTTACCTCATCATGAACCTAGAGCACCATGCTCCATGATCTTCTTATTGGTACCTGTAGAAGGCCGGTGTCAAGGATTCCCATGAGATTGACTGGTGTCCATATAGGTAGAAATACTCTCACCACAACCATCAAAAAATCATCAGCCTCCTGCAAGTCTGTCTCTCCCCTGAACCTGGGTGACCTCTGGCACTGAAACTCATGAAACACAATCAAGAGGTGTGCACCGTCTACTAATGGGGGTAGTAGAATAAGTGGCCCAATGAGGAGTGGTACCGCTGGTGCCTCCGCTAGTGCCTCTACAAGAAAAAGGCCTTACACCGAGGCATCGTCGCTCGGTGTGCTATCTGTGTGTACAACTCTCGAAACTCTATCTAACTTTCTTCATGGAGGCATTATTAAAAGAGACATGTGTGCAATGGTCATAAATTTATACATGGTGAGATGAAATTTATACCAGGTGAGCTGACTCAAAATAAAAAAAATAAAAAATTTGAAAACACACACGCAATCAGTGGTTTCGTGCAATGAGTTGAAAAATCAGATGTCAGGGTCCTGGTGTATGGATACGTCAGCCGCTGCACCAACGATGGACTCCCTGAACATAAACCCGCACTCATTAACCTTAATAATATTGCTTCACATAAAATATCAGAGTGCTATTTATGCGGTAGAACCGGATCCTCTGATACAAATATGTCACGACCCGTCCCTCGGTGCCCATGCCGTGATGAATCCCTGCCCGCCTTCCATAGGCCAGGGGCTGGCGACTAGCACCAAAGGCGAATTCCATAAAAATGAGAAGTAATTTCTTTTATAACCTGCATGCACATGTACACAAGAACACAACATTATAGAAACACGTGTAAACTAAAATGTAAACAGAGTGACTGGAATAAGTACAAGGGGCCAGAATACAAGCCCATCTGGAATTTAAAAGTACAACTGTGATACAATACATCTCATGAAAAGAGCGAGTATGATGATAGGTCATCCTATGTGGTTCCTACCTAAATAGTATGTACAAATAGCCTCCTCATCATTCCACATATACCCGTCTCCTCTGTGTACCGACACGTCATATGGTCCACCTCATGGTACCGTACAGTCCACGTACTCTCAGCCTCAGTCAGTGTTGTCCATCATCTACATCCAACACAACAACGTCCAGGAAAAGCTCGTGCAAGGGTGAGTATAAAATACTCAGTAGGGACCCTGAGACCCTCTAGGTCTCACAAAATCCAAAAAGGATAAAACATAATGTATGAAATCAATAAATAACCTTACATAGGTATAATAGCATACATATACCTCTGTTATCAAATAATCCATCTCAATCATGAGGAAAAAAACAGAGGATCTGACTCAGATCACCCATGGATTTATTCTACGGGTTGTGTTATGAAACATTCTCAATCACAACATCAATCACCTCGACTGCTGGTGAACTCCTCCTCTATCGAGTACTGTGGGTATTCCGCATCACAAAGAGGTGATTTCAACTAAATTGGACTGCTGAGGTACCTCTCCTATAGAGTACCTCGGGTCTGATGCGTCACCAAGGCGCTCCCCATCGTGGGTCTACTGCGTCACCAAGGCTCTCCCCACCGTGGGTTTGCCACGTCACCAAGGTGCTCCCCACTAGGCCTATTAAATCACTCCGAGTTGAAACTGTAAGAGTTCATCAAGTCTCAGCCAGCCACTGCGTTCTGGCACTACGCTCACACGTTTCCCAGAGGATACACTCCAAAAACTATTGGTTGATACTCCAACTTCCACGATGTCCCACGAATTAGTATCTCAATGGTCCACCACATTATAAGGGTCTCAACGTAACAGTAGGCGCGTCAATTGGAAACCCAGTCAGTGAGTTATTATCCTTTTATTCCCGAGGGCCCGATTGGATTCGTGCTCGATCCAACCTGATTGTTCCCCATCATTATCCCAAAACATAGTGGGGGTATCACTCAAATGGACCCTCTTGCACCAAGGATCCCAATGTTGCTGACTATTCGTCTATTAGAAGTTTGGTGCCAAAGATGATCCTAAATGAATTTAAATGGATCGTAGTGGGCTTGGGTCTTGTCAAACCCTATTGGAGTGACCCAACCCACAGTGTGAATCGTCCCGTTGGGTTCTCCCCTGTCCGTTGGGATCATCCTTGCCCGTTGGGTCCGGCCCGACAGACCAGAAGGGACCACAAAGAGTGCCGCGAGGATGAGAGGCTGCAGGGCGGCTCAACCAGGGATGATGGTTCTGGCATTGGTGGTGGACTGGCTGCGGGTCAGTGGTCTGGCCGCACGGGGTGGTGAACCGGCAGTGAGGTAGCTGTCCGACAAGGGTCAGCAGACCGACAACGGGGCCAGGGACCAGCAGCGGGGCGGCGCTCCGGCCATGGGCCGGTTGTCCTACCGCAAGTCAGTTGTCCGGCCGTGGGGTGGCAGTCGAGCAGCGGGGCGGCGGACCGTCTTCGGGGCGGCAGACCGGCCTAAGGGCGGCAGACCGGCCGTAGGGCATCACCATTGTGTTATCGCCTTTTTCACGGCCTATGATGTTTCCAGTCGCCGTTTCCTTGCCTCCTCGATGCCCAATATCCCACTCAGGTGGCCGTCACCAAGGTCTTCTTCTTCCTTCGGGAAGGGGACACCATTTAAGAAGAACGACGGAGGGGTTGGGAAATTTTTGTTGGCCCGCACCCTCCATGTTAGACTTGTAGCAAGTGGTTCATCATGTACATGAACATTGAATGTCAAATCCTATACTGCCATAATGATTGTTCGCAACCCGCAAAAGAAATAAAAGTTGTATACATGGAAAGTAATAATTAAATATAAATAAACCCATACGTGATCATTTATTGTGTCGATTCATCATAGATGAAGACGTTCATCCTTTGATGGTCTCCCAAAGAACAAGTCGGAGACAGTTTTCATTGTGGAATAAGTTATTTATTGGCGTTCATCGTTGGTGAGCTTTCTCCCACCATGTGCTGTCTCTACTTTTCCAAAGAATGCTCTCAAAACAAAACCCCACAAAAATAAAAAGTGTTTCCCAAATTTTAATTGTTGGTAGAATTTCAAATTAGCTAAATTGATTAACTAAGTTGGCACAATTTAATGTGGTGAATTTTCACAATTTAATGTGGAGGAAGCTCAAGAGGCTCATGCACATTAACGAGGGTATTGTGAATTTTCTCCCTCATTAAGAGGGAAGTTCAAGAGGTTTATGCCTCAGGTGGTCCCCACCACCATAACCTCTCAGGGGAGGTTATGGTTGGGTGGTCCCCACAACCATAACCTCTAATGGGAGGATAAGGTCTGGTGGTCCCCACTTCTTAACTTCCACATGGAGTGGTTAAAAAAAATTAATAAAATATTTGCTTCTATTAAATTGTTATCTCCAAGAGAAACCAAAAAATTAAGGTCCACCCTCGACCAACTACCATTGATGTGAAAGTCTCTCTAAGTGAGTAATGGTTCTGCGAGTTCAACAGTGCCCTTGAAATTCAATTTAGAGCACCGGTTCAAAAGTTATAAAAATACGCTCACACATTTACTGAACTTACCCGAAAATAAGACTAGAAATTCATTCCGGGCCCTCTGGGCCTTGTAATCACGCACCGTCAATTTTCACAGACTCGTAAAATTCCCATTTATTAAAAACATTAAATTGAAATTCTGGGTTTCTACAATAGATTTTTTTGGAAAATATCGAATTTAAGTGTTAAAATTATTTCACAGTATAGTCATGTAAAAATGATTTGGTCAAGGATGTTTTTTGTTTGTCTAATAATAAAAATATAGTTTTTACTCTATTTGATATATTAAAACATGATGGAACCTTCCAAAAATACATTTAAATTTAATTTCCCAAAAATGTTTTTGAATTTGAATAAAATATACCCTATATTAAATAAATTAATTATTTTATACAAAATTAAAACTATTTTTTAAAAATAAATTATTGAACTCCTAAAAATCATATTATATGTGTATATTGATATTAAAATTTAGTAATTCATTACTAGATTATAATAATGTCATAACAGTTATTGTTTTATGTTACTTAAATATTTTCACTATTTAACAAAAGAAAAAAATATTTATAAAAAATACGAAAGGCTCTACAAATGATAATTTTAATAATCTCAATTACAAATTATATTTAATTAGAAAAAAATATTTTATATTCTTAAATATATTTTTTAATCACATTCTTGAATAAATACATGCGAATTAATTTATTATTTATTTTGATGTAAACTGTTTCATAATATAATTAATGAAAATGGATATCATTCTTCCCTCATTCAAAAATTATTGTCTTCAGAATTTCCCATGTTTCACCACATTGAGATATGTGCGAATTCATTCAGCATAGATTAGTTAGGATCACACATTTCTTTTTCTAGGTTATGGTATCTCTAGAGTACTGTCACCAAATAATTCAAAAAAATAATAATCATTTGTTCTCTAATGTTAATAATCATGACGTGATGTCCTCTTATTTAACAAATATATTTTAATTAATATTTTTTGAGATGATATAACGAATTGGTTATACCGTATATTTCCCCAATAAAGAGATATCGAATTCATAATGACCATTAAGAAGCTAGGTGGATCCACCAAGTGGTGGACCTTAGTTCTCATTATTTATAGAATATATACATTCATATAGTACCTAGTTTAAAAAATCTCTTTGTGTTTGAAAAATTTAACACCCATCCACATTAATTCTATTAACAATACAATATATCATTAATTTAGTCTGTTGTATAATTATTTTCCTTTCATTTACCCTGTTCAATATGAATCTAATTATTCTTTACATTATTCATTATCATCCTAACATGTTCTGTACATAAAAGCATTCATTAACAAAATTCATCTAAAAAATGATGTTTTATAAGAAACAATCACATACAACACATTGTATGGTTCCATTTGAATAACATAATATAATCATTACAAATAATAAAATTCTACATATGTTAATAATATTTCATTTAACCAGAAATGATTTGTGAGTACGTCTTTAGAATGTATTCAAATACATTAATTGTCCTTTTTTTCTTTCATGTATCTAATTATGATAAATATTTATCAGATGAATCTTAGTGTCGGGTTACTATTCAATACATTTCTAGAATATTGATCTAAAATAGGTGTGACTATAAAATAAAGTAGAAATATATCCCCCATGATAAATTAATAATTCATTAATACAAATAATTACAATATTTTAAAGAGGTAGATGTTTCCTTATAATGTAGAAAAGTTAGGTGATGGTATTGAGATCAATAATAGCCCTTATAAAATCTTTTTTTATCTTTGTCATTTGAAATAGAGTGACAATTTATATAGTAATTTCATCAACATTACTCATTGGAAGATTTATATTTTTTCCAAATCGTTTTGGATGTTATATCATATCCATTACATATTGACAATCAATAATTCTTAATATATATTCTTCAATTTCCATTTTCATATTATCCCACTTAAAATATTCTTAGAAATACAAATACATTTTACCAACAAGGGTGTACATATTAATTTTATTTTTGTGTTTCTTGAGATAATTTCCACTTTTTCATACTCATGAATTAAAATTTTAACCCCAATAAAAATATTAATATACCATCTTCATAGTTGATGTATAAAAATGACACACAATTAATGGTATTTGTTTTCATAAAAGTATTCTAATCATCATTTTGTTTAAATTTTATTTTATCTAATAAAAATGGTTAATAAATCAATTGGAATATATTTGATCTTATCCCTTCCTTAACGAGTCACATATTCTACATTATTAAATTCTAGAATATCAAATATTTTTAAATAAACATATTTAATGAAAATCTTCTGACTGTTCTTATAAAATGAATCTGAATCATTTTCTACCATCCAATAGTGGTGGTGTATTTAAAAATAAAAATCCCTCATTATGTATATTCACCATCATTGACTCATGTTGATATCTATTTATGAGAATATTTATTCAATGATTATATATATATTTCCCATCAGTCGCCAAAAATGTAATTTCACTATAACATAATCTCATATATATTGGATGAAAACTCTAGATATTGTACTATATAAATATTTTCATGAATCATTAACTATAATGACTCATATGAAACAATTCAATAATTCTATATGAGGATACATCTATATACAAATATAACCCTTTATGAAGATAAATAAAATATCATTTCATAGAAAATATATTATTTAATTATTCAAAATTTAATTAATATTTTTCCATAGCATATGTACATAAACCATTTTTTAGTAATTCTTTCAACTAGGTTTGATAATAGAATATTATTATTTGTAAAAACCATCCCCGACAATCTGCTAATTCAAGAAAAGAACATAAATTATTTATTAATATTTTAATTTATCATTAAATACTATATTTATGTTTTATGGGTCAAATGATACTCCTTATTAAGATAAAATGTGGTTATTAATGTAAAATTTCTAAATCCAAAATTCATATTTGATAAATAATCCATATAACTCATTTTCTGTATGGTTTATTATAATGTTATGAAAATGAATCCTATGTTCATTAAAGAATTTAGACTATATTAGTATGTCATAAATAAATACCAAAATAAAATTTTCAAGGTAATACTTGAATAAAATATTATACATATCCATAAAAATAGAGTTTCTCTAGCCAATATAAAAGGAAATAATTTAAATTCACAATGGCCATACGAAGCATGCAATTTTTTTATGGTCATCCTTCATTTAAAATAGTTTATGAAAAATATATTTCTTATAAATATTAAAAAACATTTGCACATATACGTTGATCAAGATAGTAATCAAAATGTTGTAGGGGATGCATGTTCATTGTAGTAAAATAAATTCTTTTAATATAATTTATTTAAAACATCCTAGAACCTCTTTTTATGACTATAATAATAGGGGATCCTCAGGGTAAATCAGTAGACCATATATATCCCATATAAAAAAATCACATAACATGATTTCTTAAGTTACACTAGTTCCAATATGGCCATCCTATGTAGAATTTTTTTATGGGATTTTCAATATGGATGGGATTATTATAAAAATCAACATCACGAATCAGTGGATGTCTATGTAGTTATTTAATAAATATTACAATATATTATTTCACAATAGTTACATACTCAAATCAACAGATACATTTCCAATAAATAAATTTTGCAATGTGTTTTTTTAATATTTTCATTTAGATAATTTACTAGAGATCAATAAATACATGATTCTGATGGTGCAGTATCCCATCTAACGAAATGGAACTCTATATTTTTATCATGAGTCCTAATCTCCACATAGAATCAAATTTTCAAATTTTATGTAGACAGAATGAAAAAAACATTATATTAATGTCACTAATCGGTAAAATAATAATTTTTAAAAAGATATTTTCAATGTGTTTTAATTGGAATTGAATGATGCAACCCCATTATAATAATATTTCCCCTAGGAATATCAGATAACAACTCCTCTTATAATTTTATAGGGAGCATTTTTTATTTTATTATAACCATGGAATATTTAAAATAGTGAAAAAAAATTATTCATATTAATAATGATATAAATTTAAGGTTACGATCAATATATATAGAACCAACACTTTATGAACATAATCCTTTTCTATAGTAATTACAAAATGTTGGACATCTCTCCATGGTACCATTTATGTGATGTTCCCCTTAAACATGTTATTTTTTTTTTATAATTCCCCCAATGCGTTATAGTTGATGAACTATATAATATTTGATTTTTAATTTGTGTTATATCCTGAATCCTTGTGACCCATTTATTTATATTAAAAATAGTCTACTGTTAAAAGAAATCATTTACCATAATGTATTTATCCACAATTATTACATGTTATTAATTTAAACCCATGTTTCATATTTAATGAATGTTTCATTTTATAGGTTCTTGGAAGGACAATTATTTTCTTGATTTGGCGTAAAAATATAAACATTCACTATTTCTCAAGAACATGATACTATATAATAATATAAATAATATGTTTGTCAATACATTTTCCTTAATTGACTGGTCATAAAACTATCATTGAATCTTTACATCCTAGTTTTCTTATAATGTATTTTATCCAAAACATAGATGGAATATCATAAAAATTAACAATATTACACTACAAAAATTCATCATTCTTCATATTATATGCAAGTAAAATCCTCAGCATTGTAGATGGATACATTTGATAAGTTTTCTATTCAAATAATATCTCTTTATATTTAATACATTTTATGACATCATATCTTGTAACTTCTATAGTGTTTTAGATCAACGAAAACCATTGATCAATATATCTAATCAGATATTATACTGTCAGAATGACCATTTCCCTCTCATTACATCTTATAGTTATAAATATCATTTCTTGGGATTTATATATTTATTCTAATACCAATTAATTATGAGTTACCTTAAAAAATAGTGTCTTAAATTTCATGGAGTGATATAAGTATGTCATTTATCCTAAACAGTAATAATATTCCCCATATATTTATAGGTATTCATTATATCATGATTAACCTCCCAAAATATGGGTTAAAAATTATCATATTCAACATGTGTTTTATTATCTTAATTACTATTATAATCCATACACTGAATATATATTTTTATACCCTAACATCTGTTAAGATAATTTTATTATCAATGGATGACTCTATGTCATCTCATAATAATCATGACAAGTTGGAAATAATAAAAAAAATCGCTACAATGAGAATAGATTTAAATAAATTTATAGATTATCAAAAATAGCATGTGTTTATCCTCGGTTAATATCTAATTCCAAAATATCCTACTAAAAATTATATTATTGAAATTATAACACCTAAAATACATTATCCCCATTCCAAGGATTACATTATTATACAGGTATAAGATACATGGGATAACATTAAATCTAATAGAATGGTACAATAGTCCTAGAAATACATAGGAAAGCATTATTGTAATTTTAAATTTGGATATATGAAAATATTTATAAAATATTTATTCCATCCTTAAATCATTCATTTGATCCTTCATCATATCATTGGGAATGGAAAACAGACCATTTAAGTTCTCAGATTCTTACAATGTGGTAAATTAAATTAAAATTATCAAGATTATATAAGGAATAATAAATATAGGTGTTTTGATAATGAAATCATATTCCATTAAATTAAAAACATGAGTTTAAAGTATATCCATGCATAATATTAATTTAATAATTTCATTGACAATTGAAAGAAAATTCATAATAATGTTAAGAAAAAAAATTTCAAGTAAATTATATTAACTCCACGAACATGTTATTATGAATCATACAATAAAGTAATCTTAGAAAAAACATTATTTATATTGAATGGGTAGGTATAATCCAAATAAACATATAAAATAACATGGCTATTATATAATATTGTGATAGTTGTCAATATATGAAGGTGTTATCTATAACCAGGACCCACTCATCAGTCAATTTAACATGAATTCCTCAAATATTGGGTGATGAATTCAATTAATTCACAAATACATTAAAAATCAACATTTATCCATATTGAATAAAAAACAAGGAGTATCTATATGTCCAATGTCTATGAAATAATTTAATTTTTTTTCACCATTTTTACATATATATAAATAATATATAAAAGAAACAAAATAATCAAAAACAAAATGTTATTAAAATATTCCAAGATATTAATAAATATTTTCGTGAAGGATGAAAATGAATTCTAATTAATTATAGAGTCTTATTGGGAACAAGATCATAAGAAAGGGAATGATCTCAATATAAGGTTTAATAAAAAAATTCTGAATGTTGAAAAATGACAAAAAAAATTCATTATAAATTATATTTTTATTTTTAAAATAAAACATTGTATAAAAATAAAGGAAAAAATTAATAATATCAGCATTGAATATTTTTTATAATCACCATGTTATAAATGAGATTCAAAATTATTTTCATTCATTTATGAAATTATTACCCTTATAGTACAATCATTTTATGTAATGATTCCTTTAATATTTTGAATGATATTTTATTTGGAAGTATCTAATGAATATTTTTAAGGAATGTATATAATAATGAATGTACATGATGACAGAAAATTATATTCTAGAGTATGAAAATAAAACAAATATTCCATTATAATTTTTGGTAAAAAATCAACAAACATATTTTCAATATAAAATAATGATTCCTTAATAAAATTGTAAATACTCTAAAATATTTGTGAAAATGACATAAAATAATAAATGGTTTGTATAGATGATTATTTTATATAACATTATAAATAACTGCAACACATAATTTAAAATATTACCAATGAAAACATCAAATTATGAATTTCATTAATAGAATGTAATTTGCTTGTAAATCACATGATGATTCATGATCAAAAAATTGTACAACTGATGTTAAAACATAATATATGAAAAAATAAATATAATTGATGAAAATAAATGTGTTTTATGGGGATAATATAATATATGTTTTTAAAGGAAACTGTGAACAGAAATGATCATATATGTATTCTAATGGAAATCTGAACATAAACATTCCAAATTTAAAATGTTATTAAAACTAAAATTGGTTCCCTTAGGCCATAGGATAGTCAAAGAAGTTTAACCTTCAATTATAGTAAATTTAAATATATTAAAAAATAATTTTTATTTTTAAAATTATAATTCTATTTTAATCCCTTTTATAGTAATTTTCATTCAATTCATTTAATAGTTGTATTTTAAATCGACGACATTAATGTTGATCTGTAAATTTTCAAGAATAAATTGGGAATATTATTCAAGGTATAAGAATTAATGAAATTTTTCTTTTATTTAAAATAATTTTAATAATTTAATTATAAAATTTTTGTTTATTATCTTCAATTTTTCAATCAAATATTCATTGTGGTGGTATAAAAAAATTTTAAATCACTTATTGGTGGTCGTATTCCACACATATATAAGAGTGATTTCATCAGTATTTAAAATAAGATTGTGTAAGAAGGTAGATGATATATTATATTTAATAAATAATACGTGACACATAAATAACACATTTATATTTTAATTGTACTTTTATAAGCATTCATTTAATTGATTTTTGAATAATTTATTACACAATTATATTGACTTGGTCGGTTGTATGTACGCACTAGTGATGATTTTTTCTTTATGTGTGATTGAAGATAATTTGTGGTTGCCCCTTTAGAATAATAAAACTTAATTATATATATTATAAATATATTATAAAATTATAATTATTATATATTATTTTACTGGGGTATATAGTTATATGAAATGAAAAGTATTTGTTTAGACTTATCCACTTTCATTGAAAAAACAGCCCGTGAATACCCCTTATAAAATCAAGGATTTTCATCTGATGATACTGTAGCCTCTAGGTCATGTGAAATAATTGTTTAAATATACGTTTTTATTTATTGGTCATTATAAGTATTTAAATATGTTTGAATAATAGTGTATAATTAGTGCACATATATTATTGAGGGTAGTAGGACTCTATTAATTTTTCAATGTTCTAAAACATTCAATAGTCTTCTTACTGAACATGTGAAACTAACCATAATATCATATATATGATGTTAAATGGTAATAAAATCATTAAATAATATTTACATATGTTTATTAACACTTTCACTCTCATCTCATAGTAATACCCATTTAAAACATATGTATCATTAAACTTGGTAACTCATTTTTTTCCAAGATAACATTTACATTTATGGGAAAATTGTAGGGTAATTATATAATAATTTAAAAATTTGATTAATTTAATAAAATTCAATTATTATTATTATTGTGATTCTATAGGTTGATGAAATTATATCTAACATATGAAAAAAAATATACAGAAATTTTTTTTAGAAACATCCATGAATTAAGCATTCAAAACATTTCGAATTGAAATCATGTGAAAAATATGATTTACTAGAAATTTTAAACATTTAAATAAATAAAGGAATATATTTTTTCTTTTGGACCATTCTAATAACCAGTTTCCCCTCCCATACAAACTTTTAAATTTAATTACCCAAAATTTCATTCAAATATCATTAAAATTTAATTTATATTCACAAATTTCAAGATTTAGTTCGAAAAAAAATTACAAAAAATCAAATTATCTAAATCTGTAAATAAAATATTATTCTAAAATAAATTATTTAAATTAAATTTTATTAATATTACATCATAACAATTTCATAAATTTCATAATATTTTGAGAAATTCATATTTTCACTGATCTCTTTACAAAAATTCATAAAATATTAAAAAATATTTAAATGCACCCTAATATAATTTTCATAGAATGAATGAAATGATACATTTTTTCGAATATATTCTTCAAAAAAACGAAATTATGTTTTAATAACATTCATTAGTAATTTTATGCTCACTCTTTTATTGTTTCTTTTTAGAGAAGTGATTTGTTACTATAATTTAATATCAGTTGTTACAAATTGAGTTTTAACAACAAATTATTATAAATTAAAAATAACAAAAACATGACTAACACCCAATAAAAGTACAATATAACCACACAATTAACTAGACATGTGTATCAAAAATGAATAAACTTATACAACATCAACTAAAATCCTCTAAAAGTAAATTATCAAAATATTGAATATTATGTATTGATAATCCAAAGGGAAAACGTCCCATACATACTAAGATATTTCTTAAAAAATAATTTAATTAGTAAATAACCAATAATATTTAAGGTATGAACTCTCATTATATAGATTTTTACCATTTCTTAGATTATATAATGAATGAACTCTATGAATGAAAAAAGTGATATATGTATTGTGTGATTATATCATGGCTAATTGTTTGTTAAAACATACACCAATGATTTTAATAATAATTCTTATTTCATGTGTTATATACATATGGTATGTTAATTTGAGATGTAATAATTAATAGGCTCTTTATATAATACAAAATATTCATCTCAACTATCAATAATAAATGTTGATGCAATGAACTTATTTGATACATTTTTTTACATGACTTGAGATATGAATAAATTCATAGGATTATTACATTATACCATGTCAGTGTTAAGAACCAGTCATGTGGGAAAGTGAATACTATATACCATGTTAAGGAAATTTTGAATCCTGTACTAGTAAAAAGGATATATGTATACCATGTATGTGAAACATCACAAATCCTCCCAATATAAATTTAATTTTGACTATTTGTTGGAATTGTAAATATTGATCTATATTACAATTACAAAAAATTTATATGTTTTTCATAATGGTTAAATTTTCAAAGAATTATACGCAATTGAAAATTTAAAATTGCATGATGTAATTCATGTTTATAAGACTCATTTCTATATACATTGTTGACCATGCATTAAACAACTCCAATAACAAAGAACAATTTTTAATCCGTATGGAATGAGAAAACATTCATGATTAAAATAAACATTTAATAACATATATTATTTTTTATCATGCAATGGAAAATGGAAATAAAATTCATTATGATAAAAATATTTAATATATATTAAAAAAATAAACATGATATGTCTTGAAAGATAATAATACACCATATTAGGTATAAAAGGAAACAAAATAATTCACAAAAAATTATAACATTGCTATTAAAATAAATCATTATATTTATGAAATATATAACTCTAAAACATTATTAAAGAAACATATTTACTTTTATATGTTTATATCCTGAACTCATACCACTATTAGCATCAACAGTAAAATGTATGGAATAGAAGAGGGGATACATAACTAAACACATTTCTAAATCCCATTGATTATTAGATGAATGATTATACAAATAAACTTATTTAAATAAAAACATCCTCGAATTAATTTTTATAGTGATTCAATCAACTCTACTTAAATGGAATAAATAAATAATGTGGCACTCGAAACACATACTCCCATATCCAGTTCCATATTCATATTACTTACAAACTATAACTGATACCAAATAGAGACTCTATAATATTATTAAAAAATAAATTATATAAAATTATGGAAACAGTTAATAATATAAATTCAGTGGTCCTTTTTTGTTTAGATATTTAAGTAATATGAATAAAATATAAAATCACCAAAATCATATGTTTCTCAACTAAACTATATTTTTCTCACTATATACGAAACTACATAATCTATTATATGTTTTTAGAATATCCAATAAATAATCCACATATTCTATTCAATTTGAGAAATCATACATCCAAACATTCTTTATATAACTGGAATATATAAACATAATATTGGGAGACATTAAATTCCAAACAACTGAAAATATACAATAGATGATATCATGGTATAAAAGGGGTAAAAAATTTCTACCAGAATAAATATTTGAAAATAAATCCATAATATAATGAAATTAAAAGCATGATATATCCATGGATAAAAATAAAAACAAATATATTACATGGATATAAATAACTAGTTCATTAACAATGTTCGAAAAAATTCCATAAAACTAATTCAATACCATATTCTATAAACGGTTTATATTACACATCATGACTGTACCATAAATATATAAATATATATATATATTATTTTTGTTAAGGATTACACAAATATAACCAATCATATTTATCTCATAAGAACTATTGATACATCTAAGGGCTATATAATATATGTACCCACCTACCACTTACTTATGTCTAATGTATTCATTATACGTGTTGTGTATTGAACAAATAATAATAATCCTTGTGAATAATAATTAATACTAGAAAAATAACTCACAGAACACCAATATTTTTCCCCATTTAAAAAAGCTGTATAACAGGACCATAACACATCCATATAAAGGTAGTGGATGGTCAATCAATTCATAGTTGACATGCCAATACTAATTCATAATTTTATAACAACATATTATACCCCATGAATTTTTCCCATATCACTAATAGTGATATCATATACATAAACCATCTAGAGAAATAATGTGTCTTTTAAAAAAATACATTGTGAATTTTCAAATAATATTCCATATTGGAATAATAATACACAGAACACCGATACATTTTCTTATGTTAAAAATTGGGATAAAATACTTTCGAGGTGAAAATCATCATATACAAATTATTTTAAATTTTATTATCATTTACAATATAAATATAAGTATAATTCTATGTAAATAATTGAATAACATGATCATAAGACATCCATTGAATGATGGTGGATTGAGATAAATATAAAAATCCCAAATGTTACAAAGGTAGAATAAATAGATGTTTACAATAATGAAATAAATCCTTGAAAATTAATGCTTGAGTTATACCACCCAGTAATGGATTTGGAATTGGATTTCAAGGTTCCATTAGTGTAGGATCGAAATAATGATGTAGATGCTCAATATACAAGAGGGGGGTGAATTGTACACTTTAAAAAATCCTTTTGAACCTTTAAAGTTAGTTATGAATAACTATGTTTTCCTTAAGAAAAGGAAAGGGCTAAGTTTAACAAAGTTAAACTATGAAAATTCACAAAACCTCTAACACCAAATGAAAACTTGGAAAGAGATTCCGAAAATAGGTTCCAGAAATATGGTTCCGGAAATTGAAACTGAACAAAAGATTAAAATATGAGATTTTACATTAAAGAGTATAGAATCTAAATGAAACAGAGTACAAGTAAGGATGTACAAGGAAGTTATACTTTCCTTATGATACAAAATGCAGCGGAAAATAAACAAGTTGTAGAACTACAAGTAACAAGATATAAGTCTTTTAACCCAAAGAGAAGGGTATCCAACAACCATGGATAAAGGTCCCTTGATTTATACTTTCAAGAAATTCTGTCTTACCCACACCAGGGTAAGCCCTCGATACGAAGATCCGAGTCTCTGTCTTGCTATCCTCACAAGCCCTCAACTTCAAGGTAGTTGGAAACCTCCATCTTCCTCAGCAAGGAAGCCCTCAACTTCAAGGTAGTCGGCACCTCTATCTTCCTATCCCCGGAAGTCCTCGAATGTAATCACCAACATTCGGAGTCGTACAAAGCAAAAACTGAACGAGTGGTTCAGTACGCACAAGGCATGAAAAGATTTCTCTCTCTATAAATCACCTTAGCAGCATGTGGTCTCTAGATTGATCAACTTCATTGTTTTTTATTATCTACGCTATTTCAAATGAGCTCCTATTTATAGGAAAATTTCCAATGGTCAACTCCCTCTTCCAACGGTCATATTTTCCATGAAATTCAGAGGGACCTGTACACATGTAACTTAGCCAATGTTTAGTTTATAATAGAATAGATGGCATCGTTTTATAACAAAAAAAGTGTAACAGAATGTAAGACACCGTTTAAAAACTAACTCAAAAGTTTGGAGTGAATATTCTAAGTGAATATTCGGAGTGATAAAAAATATTAACGAGTAGACAGATTATATCAACGTAAGAAACATAAAAGTTCTGAGTCTAACCAAAAATAATTTTCGGAGTCTAAATAAATTTGGAGTTTATAAAACAAAGATGATCAGATTCTGTTTTAATAGGTGAATTCAGAATGAGAATTCGGAATGAGAATTCGTCAACAGAATTCGGAATGAGAATTCGTCAACAGAATTCGTAATGAGAATTAATCACCAGAATTCGTAATGAGAATTTGTCATCAAAATTCATAATGAGAATTCGTCAACAGAATTCGTAATGAGAATTCCTCATCAGAATTCGTAATGATAATTCTTTATCGAACTTCATAAGGATTCGTATCCTGAATCTGGAGTAGAACTTAATCAGAGTTCGTATCCGGATTTCAGAATGAAACTTTATCACAGTTCTCATTCTGGATTTCGGAGTGAAACTTTATTACAGTTCTTATCCAGAATTCGGATCCTAAAACAGAATACTTCATATCAAAGATTCAAACAATTCCGAGAATATAGAAATGAATCTGAATCTTATACTTTAAGAAAAATATGGATGAAAATATGATAAGGAGAATTTTTCTTACAAAAGAGATTTTCCTTATAAAATAAATTTTCCTTATAAAAGAAATTTTCCTTATAAAATCAATTTTCCTTATAAAATAAATTTTCTTAAAGATAAGGTGTTTGTGATTTTCAAAACAAGAAGGAATGGAAAAGTCATAAGGAAAACCTTATTAACTCAACAATCTCCCCCTTTTTGGAAAGCACAAACATCCTTACGAAAAAGAAATTCTAAAAAGAAAGAAAAACATTAAGGCTTATCTACCATTGCATATGGATGTAGATGTATACAACTAACTCCCCCTTAGGATTTGAAACTCTAAGGATCGTATTCTAGATTTATGGAGTGACATTTCATTAAGAATAAGAAAGTCTTCTTTAATGAAAAAACTCCCCCTTGTATAAACTCTTTGTTAAGGGGTTTTTTTCCTTCTTCCCTTTTGATAGAGTTCTTTTTCCGTAAGGATCTTTTCCTTCTCCCCCATTGTGATTTTCATAAAGAATTTGAGAGAATGGAAAATATAACAAAGTACCTGAAAAATTAGTAGCAACGACAAAAGAAATGAGCAAGAAAAAATTTTCATTATGTTTGAAAGCTCAATAAGAAAGAAATTTAGATACAACAAAAGATCAGATCTGTCTATTTAGGATCCTTCGCCTTCGCCATGAGACCCTTAAGAATAGTCTTTATCTTATTTAAGTCTTTATGATCTTCTTCAGCATGCTTCTCTAACACAACAATTCTTCCATTTTGGGCTTCAATCTTTCCTTCCTGGGCTTGAAGCTTTTCTTCCTGAGCTTTAATCTTTTCTTCCTGAGCCTTCAATTTATCTTCAAAATCAATCCAATGATCCCTTTCAAACTTCTAGTTTTGAGAAACAGAATTCAGCTTCCCATTCAGATCTCTGACTTCTTGAATCCGGATGTTTTTTTCATCAGTCAACTTTTATTCAAAGGATGAAGTAATCTCATTTATCTTCATGTCTTCTGTCTCAAAGGAATCCTTCACATTGTCTTGGAAATCATCAATGAGTATCATCTCTTCTACAGTCTTCCTCAACCAATTAGTCATCCTCTTTCAAGATCTTCTATGGGCTTCATAGCAGACAAAGAAAGTTTTGAACTGAGCCTCTATTTCAACACACTTGTCCATAACCATAGATACGGAGTCTGTTTTCTGATTCAAAGCATGTTGGAGCATCTAGCATCTTAAATCAATACTTGAGAAAGTTGAAATTGTACCCACCATCTTCTTTAAAGACTGAAAAACAAAGTCATTCCCCAACGAAGATGACTCCGAATCCGAAACTTTGCTTGGAGAATATTCTTCTCCAAAATGCTCAACCTTCTTCTTAGAAGAGTCACCTACTTCCATTCTCTTTACTACCACAGAGCTTGGGGTATCAAAAACAAGTTGCTTTCCCTTGTCCTTTTTCGGAATGAAATCCTGTTCTGGAGTCATCTTTTCACTATTAGAAACTTGAACAACATTGTCTTCCTCATCAGCAACTTTCTGAGCACCAACCTCTATATTCTCCATTTGAGCAATATCATGTAGAAGTTGTTCTTCCTCTACATGATAACCTACTTCTTCTTCTCCTTTCTCCACATCCATCGCTGGAGTAACTAGCTTCGAAGATTCAGCTTCTGAAGTTCGGAGAGATAGATGTTCCGAAGGTGTCCCTTTATAATCATATACTTGCTTTAAAACATCTCCGGTTTCACCAATTCCGTCAGCAACATCTTCTTCTTCTTCCACATGCTCAACTTGCTCACCTTCCTCAACAGGCTTAGCTGCTCCCTCTTATGGAGCAACAAAGTTCCTTCCTGGAGTCTCGGGAAGAGATTCCAAAGAAAAAGATCTCGGAACAGAAAAATTTGCGGAAACCATCTCATTCAACTTCAACAAATCCAGAGCTACTTTAGCCTCAGACGTCTTCTTCTTGAGCTTCTTTTCTTTTGCGAGTTTTTCTAGCTCATCCGTAGTTCTTTCCTTCAAGGCCTTAGCCTCCGCAGGATCCAAGACAAACTGAGGCTCCCCTTGCACTCTCTTCTCTTTGATCTCCATCCATTTAGCAACTACCTCATCTGGGTAAGATTTATTCTTCATTGGTTTTGGAGGTTAGGAAAGAACTTTCTTAGACTTGGGATTCTCTTCTTTAACTTCAACTTCTTTCAAATTTCTCTTCCTTATTGTCTTAGAGGATTCCGGATCAGAAACCTTCAGAACCGTTCCTTCTTGAGCAGGTAAATCAATAAACTGACCAGTCTTCTTGTCGAGAACTACATCCATTCTTTTGAGTGTACCATCACTCACCAACATAATTTTTCAAACTCTTGGCTTAGACTTGAAAGCCTCCTTGAAAGACTCAAGACATCGAACTATCAACTTTGAGAGGATTGCAGGAAACATTATGATCTGAGCTCTCAGATTTCCTTTATTCACATTCTCAAGAGTAATAAAAATGTGATTCATCAATTTAAACATCCTCAGATTTATCAGAAAATCTAGGATATAAATATCACTCTTCGTGAGACTATCTTTGTCACCCTTTCTCGGTACGATAAGGCCTTATACCCATAATTCTAGAATCCGAAAATTCGTAGATAAACTAGCAATCTTCGGAGCCTTGTCATCTGCCAGTCCGAGATATTCTAATGCCTTTTCCTTGTCGAAGCTACCCTTTGAATCCGGCAACACATGAGATATGAATTCGGCTTCAACTTCATTATTCAGCCCTACCAAGCTGGCTGCCTTGGCATATGAAAGCTTATATGTCTTGCCATAAGACATAAAAGACAACTTCTCCCTTCCATCTTCCTTAAGAAAGGAGACTGTTTCATAGATCTCTATAAGAAAATATGAATACACATCATCTTGATTCACATGTTTTTACACCACAACATATTCCCATACATTAAGCTTAATATTCTTGGAAATAAGAGAATCATACTTGTTGAAGAAATCAGGATGAACCAGACTCTCTCTATATACTAACCACTTCAAAATCGGCATAGAGGAAGACATGTCTTGAGAAGTTGCTTCCATAGACATTCAGATTTGAAGACCTATGAGAAGTTCATAAGGGAGAAAGGTGAGGTTCGGAACGGTCCTAAAACAGAGAGGCAGAGCTTCGAGACGCTGGAGCTTGAAAACCGATGTGGGACAACTATTTGGGGTCCCCTTTATATAGGCAATGAGAAAACGGTTCATCATCCACGGTTGATCAAATGGTTGTGAAAAGCTGAGATGAGATCTGACAGTCAAAAACCAATTCTCAAGAAAACTTGAATCCGAAATTTCGAGGTTTTTATTAAAACAAAGAATTAAGAAAATTGTAATCCGAAAACAAAATATAAGAAAATGCCAGCACGTAAAGTATGACTACGAAAACTTGAGTAAGGAAATCAAACCTTTCAGATTGGATTAGGATGATTATTCGTAATTGGTATCATTCTTAAGAAAACTACACAAAAATCTTTACTACGAAAAGAAAAGGTTCGGAAAACTCACTACAAAAAACAAACTCAGTACGGAAAACTTTTTATGAAAATTTCATTTCAAAATTTGAAAACGAAAAACTCATTATGAATGATTCGGTACGAAAATCCCGTTATGAAAATACCAGTACGAAATTTTCCATTCTGGAAGTTTTCAATACGAAAATTTCTATTCCAGACTTTTTATATACAAAAATATCCATTCTGGAAAATTTTAGTTCCGGAAATTCCTATTCCGGAATTTTAGTTCTGAAAAGTTTGAAAAACTCACTTTGGGAAAAAATAGTTACTCTATCAATCAAATGTACTCCCCGTATGAAAAGGAGTTTATTGTTGTAAGAAGAATTTTCAAAAGAAAGTTAACTAAGAAGGATTACCTTACAGTTATCATTCCTAACATCTGTTTAATGTATTCAAATCTATCAGATGGTAAAGTTTTTGTGAAAATATTAGCAAGTTGATCTTGCGTTCCAATAAACTGAAGAATAATATCTCCTTTAACTTAGGCAAGGTAAATCTTGGCTTCTAAGGTCTTCTAAGTTAAAAATGTATACATTCTCTTTCCTATTGGGTGAGAGAATAAATTATTCCTTGGAATTGTGAACTAAGCACTTATCATTCCTAAAATTCACAAGGTAACCTTCATCACATAACTGACTTATGCTGATGAGGTTGTGCTTAATACCCTTAACAAAAAGAACATTTGAAATCAAGGTTTTACCAAGAATAACTATATTACCAATACCAACAATCTATCCCTTAGAATTATCTCAGAATGTTACCTTTCCTCCTTTCGTTTTGATAATCTTTTCAAAATAGATTTTATTACAAGTCATGTGACGAGAACATCCACTATCCACGTACCACGTATTGTTGCTGGTACTCTCTTTGTTTTCCTGAAATCAAGAAAAAATTAGATTTTCGGAATCCAAACTTTCTTGGATCCGAGATTTCCAGATAATAAAATTTTAGGTACCAACATATTCTTAGAGAAATAAGCTTTGTGAAATCATAAGGATTGGGTTTTGTTTAAGGAACAATTCTTTTCCCAGTGACCTGCACATTGACACTTGGTACAAAATGGGGCACTCTGAGGAACAAAATAATTGTTACTAAAAACTTGTTTTGCATGGGTATAACCAAATCCAGATTTATTTCTTAAAGGTCATATTTGAGAATACATTTTATCAAAATTGTCCTTACCATGGGTAAAGTTTGATAAACATTTCTTTAAGGAAAAAATTTCGGACTTGAGTTTTATAACCAAGTTTTTATCCTCAAAATTATTAGTTTTAGAACTAGAGCTAGACTCAAAAACATTTTTCTTAGAAATTACTTTTTCTAACTCTTTAGAAAGTTTGTTCTTCTCAGAACATACTTCCTCAAGATTTTTTGAAATACTTTCAAAATAAGCATTTTTTCTATCGAGATCTTTAGAAAGATCTGGTATTTCTTTCGTAAGAATAGAATTCCTAGAGTTTTCCTTATCAAGTTTCTTATTGAGTTTGGAATTCTCAATTTCATGAATTTCATCAAACCTAGAGACTTCTTCATAAGTAGGTAAATTATTTTCTTCATTAGAAGAGGATTATTCATCAGAAGAGTTATAATAATTACTATCATTAGAATTTAATGAAACATTGGTCAATGATTCAGAATTTCATACCTTAGCCATAAAACAATGATTTTCAATAGGTAATCTGGCTATAAGACCAAGATTCTTCTGTCCTGAAGATTCATAATCAGAAGATTCATCTAAAGAATCACCACCACTGGCACTCCATGTATCATTAGCTTTCAAAACATTCTTAGCTTTGTTTTTATAATACTTCTTTCTATTCCTGTCTGAATGACTTTCTTTTATTTCTTTCATTTTGAGAAAAGGGAAATTTGGTCTAATATGTCCAGCTCTCTTGCATTCATAACAAGTAACTTCTCCATCTTTCTTATCTTTCCTTTCTTTTCTCTTATACTTGGATTGGAAATTTCTCTGGCCAGCTATCTTGTTCATCCTTCGTGCAAGATTTCCTAAGTCATTTTCAGAGACTTCACTCTCACTAGATTCAGATTGGAAAATAACTTTCTTAGACTTGGATCTAGTTACACTCTCAGGAGTCTTAGCTTTCATATGATTTGATGTTGTTGTAAAAGAAATAGTACCATTTCCATTTTTCTTTTTTATGTTGTCAGCATCTCTCTTCATTCTAGTTTCATGTTGAAGAAGAGTTCCAAATAACTCATCAAGAGTAATTTGAGTGACCTTCCTGTTCTCATCTATAGCTGTTCTTTTGGATTCCCACTCATTGAGAATAATAACAATAATCTTATAAACAGGTGCTTCATCATCTAAACCTTTCTCTCCCATAGACTATAAACTGTTGACTATAGTCATAAATCTCTGTTGAACTTTACAGATATGTTCACCTTAAGGAATGTTGAAACCATGATATTCAGCTCTAAGAATAGCTCTCCTAGTCTCAATCACTTTAGAAGTCCCAAAATGTGTAACTTCTAATTTCTTCCAGATACAATTAGCTGATTCACAAGAAAAAATATGGAAATATATATTTCTTGTCGTTGAACAAAGTAAAGTATTGCGTACCTTATAATTGAGTTGATACTCTTGCTTTTCCTGGTTAGTGAAAGTTCTAACTTCCTTGTCAGGAATTTTATAATCACTAGTAAGCATAACAAAATTGTCCACTCCAGTAATGATAACAAAAGTCTTCATTCGATCTCTCCAGTACTCATAGTCATTACCACCGATGATTGGTGGTCTTGTAGGATTTATATTATCAATTGAACCAACATTAATTCACGCCATACTTAAAAACCCTTGGCACTCAATCTTGTTAGTAGCAAAAGTTCAAAATCACAAAGTTTGTAATGATAAATTTCGGAATGAGAAAGTTCAGAATGATAAAGTGAGCAAGAACAACATATACATGAGTACAAGTATTTCAGAAACCTGCTCTGATACCAATTGTTGGATTGGTATAGAGTATGAGGTTTCCAACCTCTGATACCAATTGTTGGGTCGAAATAATGATGTAGATGCTCAATATACAAGGGGGGGGGGGGGTTAATTGTATACTTTAAAAATTCCTTTGGAACCTTTAAAGATAGTTACGAATAACTATGTTTTACATAAGCAAGGGAAAGGGCTAAGTTTAACAAAGTTAAACTAACCAAATTCACAACACCTCTAACACCAAATGAAAACGTGGAAAGAGATTCCGAAAATAGGTTCCGGAAATATTGTTCCGGAAATTGAAACTTAACAAAAGATCACAATATGATATTCTACCTTAAAGCGTATAGAATATAAATGAAACAGAGTACAAGTAAGGAAGTATAAGGAAGTTATAATTTCCTTATGATACAAAATGCAGCGGAAAATAAACAAGTAGTAGAACTACAAGTAACAAGATATAAGTCTTTTAACCCAAAGAGAAGGGTATCCAACAACCTTGGATAAAGGTACCTTGATTTATACTTTCAAGCAAGTCTCTTACCCACACCAGGGTAATCCCTCGATATGAAGATCGGAGTCTCTATCTTGCTATCCCCGCAAGCCCTCAACTTCAAGGTAGTTTGCAACCTCTGTCTTCCTCAGCAAGGATGCCCTCAACTTCAAGGTGGTCGGCATCTCTGTCTTCCTATCCCCGGAAGTCCTCGAATGTAATCACCAACATTCGGAGTCGCATGAAGCAAAAACTGAACGAGCGGTTCAGTACGCACAAGGCATGAAAAGCTTTCTCTCTCTAGAAATCACCTTAGCAGCGTGTGGTCTCTAGATTGTCAACTTCATTGTTTTTTATTATCTGAGCTCTTTCAAATGAGCTCCTATTTATAGTCAAATTTCCAACGGTCAACTCCCTCTTCCAATGGTCATATTTTCCATGAAATTAAGAGGGACCTATACACGTGTAACTTAGCCAATGGATAGTTTATAATAGAATAGAAGACATCGTTTTATAAAGAAACAAGTGTAACAGAATGTACGACACCGTTTAAAAACTAACTCAAAAGTTTGGAGTGAATATTCAGAGTGAATGTTCGGAGTGAGAAAAAATATTAAAGAGTAGACAGATTATAACAACGTAAGAAAAATAAAAGTTCAGAGTCTAACCAAAAATAATTTTCAGAGTCTAAATAAATTCAGAGTGTATAAAACAAAGATGATCAGATTCTGTTTTAATAGGTGAATTTGGAATGAGAATTCGGAATGAGAATTCGTCAATAGAATTCAGAATGAGAATTCGTCAATAGAATTCGTAATGAGAATTCATCATCAGAATTCATAATGAGAATTTTTCATCAGAATTCGTAATGAGAATTCGTCATCAGAATTCATAATGATAATTCCTTATCAGAATTCATAATGAGAATTCGTTGTCGAACTTCATAAGGATTCATATCCTGAATCTGGAGTAGAACATAATCAGAGTTCGTATCCGGATTTCGGAATGAAACTTTATCACAGTTCTCATTATGGATTTCGGAGTGAAACTTTATTAAAGTTCTTATCCAGAATTCGGATCCTAAAATAGAATATTTCATATCAATGTTTCAAACAATTCCGTGAATATAGAAATGAATCCGAATCTTATACTTTAAGAAAAATATGGATGAAAATATGATAAGGATAATTTTTCTTACAAAAGCGATTTTCCTTATAAAAGCAATTTTCCTTATAAAAGCAATTTTCCTTATAAAAGAAATTTTCCTTATAAAATCAATTTTCTTAAAGATAAGGTGTTTGTGATTTTCAAAACAATAAGGAATGGAAAATCATAAGGAAAACCTTATTGACTCAACAATTAGTAAATTCTTCATTAAGATATCTATATATAATGAATAAATATTGAAATATATACCATATTGGGATAAATCATTTTGAATGTGAAAATGGAAACATATGTGAAATCACCACTTATTTTTTTTAACATTTCTAATATTGACATAGAAGTAGATGTTACATGTCACTTACAAAACTCAATTAAAAAGTTTAAGTGAAAAAACCTCTTAATAATAAAATTTTAAAATAATATTCAATAATATATCCCTGAAAAACATTAATAATATTTTGGGTAAATGTGCAAATGAATTTAAAACAAATAAAAGTGGAAGGGAAATATAAATGTTAATTTCATAAAAACTAACGAGTTTGAAAACATGAATTGTAAAAATAATATCCATTTTAATATCAAAATATTTTATTCCAAATAGTGGTAGAAAAATTAAAATTAGTGAAATAATTATATAAGGAGAACACATGAATGTATTGAATTTTTTTTCTAAATAAAATTAAGCAATGAAAAGATA
Organism: Viscum album; assembly: GCA_963277665.1. Taxonomy (NCBI): domain Eukaryota; kingdom Viridiplantae; phylum Streptophyta; class Magnoliopsida; order Santalales; family Viscaceae; genus Viscum; species Viscum album. Next base: position 1,710,587,144 of record OY728152.1, on the reverse strand, counting down.
TTTTAGTTATAAATATATATTATTTGTAATAATCTGCATGAGTTAGGAATTATTTAAAAAATGTGTATTATCTGTTAAAAATTTAAATTACAATAATGTAAATATAATAACACATTTTATAAAAAATCAACAGAATTTAGCCGACTATAAAGTCCAATAGAATGATCAAAACATCATGAATTAAATTTTTGTTACAAAAATCATCAAAACTGGGGTACAAATTGTGTTAAATCTATATGATGAAAAATATATTCATTTTATAATATTTATGAACAATAATAAAAATATGATATGAAACAATATGGGTTGTGAATTTACCATTGAAATTATAATAATCCCTATAACAAGAAAATGAATCTTGTAATTAATGATTTACTATAAAAAGTGTGTAACTAGAGAAGTGATCTAATAAAATAAAGTAGAAATATATGGATTTTAAATGGTCTTAAATTTACAATATTTTAATTTAATGAGTGATATTATTTATAAAATAATTAGTAAACACAAAATAAAAATTTAATTGGATGAATAACACAAAACATGACTTAATTAGAACAATTTTAGATGAAAATCATTATGTTATTGTAAATTTGTTCAATGATAATGCTTAAAATCAGGAATAATAAAATTAAATTTTTCAGGTGAATTTTTAGGATCCTTTTTAATCAATATCTTATTTAATTTAGATCACTAGTTATCATATGCTATTTTTTTATTATAAATCCTTCTTCACTGAATTCGTTAATTTAGGTTATTTGGTCATCTTTTTCTTTAACTTCATAGTATATTAAGCATGAAAAATTGAATTGAAAAAAGTATACAATTAGTAATATTAATAGTGGTATTAAACTAATTTTTCTATATTTGATTTATTTTTAATCTCGTCTATGATGGATCTTGATTGAAAATGAAACACATTTCTTATTGAGGTGGTAGTCCACATGTATGCATGTTAAAGGTATCATTTCACAATGAATGAGAATGAAATAAATAATATGATATATTTAAATTTAATTATAATATTATTTATTTATTTATCAAATTTTTTAATGGGTATCAAAATAGAAAATATAATACCCATTGATTAAAAGTAAATTAGGTCACATCTTGGATGTATCAGTCTAGACACATTCACTAATGACAATTTTTTCCATGGATGGTGGAGAAGAATAAAAAATTCATAATAAATTAAAATGATACCATTTTAGTACAATAATTATAATTATTTAAATATATATTTAAGGATATTATAATTTTTTAAGTGTAATGAAATGAAAAAATATTTAAAATATTTAATACTTATTTTGGCGATATGATATTCATTTACAGATGTACATAGAAATTATGGGATTTTGATAAAATATATATATAATAGGTTTATAGATGTAAAAAATAATTATATAATAAATATTTAAAAAAATCATGGTTAATTCAGATGGAAATAGTATCATTAAATATGTGTAAATAAACCCCTTTTATAAGAGAAGAAAATGAAAATTTTGTAAATTTTTTTTTTCAATAATATCATATCACTATTAAAATTTTAATAAATAAACTATTTATGAATAATTTATTATGGAGGTGACTTAATTTAAATCAAGGGCCAATTATGGGTTACTAATAATTCTTATAATATATGGAAGCCATTTTTCATTTATATTTTACTTTTGGTTTATTTACCATCAAATCTAGTTTTTAACTATATATTTCATGTTATAAGAATAAAATAAAATAATGAACAATAAAAAATGAGTTTGATTAAATTAAATTAAATTTCTGTTTTAAATATTTGAATTCTTAAAAAATATAATTTTTTAAAAATTAAATAAAACATATATATATTATATAATTTTTAAAAAAAATTAATTTTAAACTATTATATGTTTTACTCTAGTTACCATTGAAATGTATGTTAATGTAAATATATATGTCTCTAAAAATAATATTAAAGACATTATTTAAAATATAAAAAAAATATAAACTAGATTTAGGCATTAATATAAAAATTCATTGGAAATAATAGTTTTACCATTAATATTTTCAATATAATAGATAATAGTAATCATATTTTATCATAAAAATTAAAAATTATATGATACAAAACATATTCATTTTGATATAATATATGACATAAATTTATATTGATTTAATTTCATCAAGAGATCTAATGAAATTTTTAAACAAGAAAATAATAACATTTTATTGAATTAAATATTATTTATATTTCAAAAACTATATAGATGTGTTTTATAAAAATTAATTGTAATTTTGAATGATTTAATTTAATTAGATACATATAATCGTTATAGAATAATCATTCAAGAATAATAATTCTATTTTTTATGAAATATGTCGTAAGACCAATGGTTCTAACGATAAATGGTATTTTTTTACTTATCACCTAAAAACTTATTATGTTAGAGAAATTGACAAAATAATTATTCAGATAATAACATTGTTCTAAATAGACAAATATTTTAATTTTTTAAATTCAAATTATAAAATATTGAAAATAATTTTTTATATAATACCCTAAAATATAATGGATAATGTTTTTATTTTGAAAATTAAATTTACAAATATTAACTATTGTTCCTATTATTAATTATTATTTACCAAATAATTGGTTCTATCTAATTATAAAAGTAAATAATAATTTATCATCCATTATCATTGGAATTTTAAAATAGAATCAAGTATCACATATATGTGTAACCTTTAGTTAAATAACTTTCTAAAAAGTAAATAATATATTTTTCTTCATGAAAGTTAAATAAATTTAATTCATAATATTTTTTCATTATTTTCATTATAAATAATTATTTTAATTAGATTTTTATATTAATAAATTCTAATTTAATGGTTAGATTTTAACATTCATTGTAGAATATTTATATCCAGTCAAAAATATATATATTTTTAAATCCAATGTTATTTTCTGAGCAAGATAGAAATTTTGATGAATTATTGGATGGATTTAATGTATAAAAATATTTGGCTGTTACATTCTAACACCATCAATAAATTGAATACCAATAATTACAATTTTTTATCATTGAAAAAAGAAGTTGAGGATGTCGCAACATATTTATCATTAATTATATTATTTCTAATATGAAATCTAAAATACAATATTTCAATATCTCAGAATAGTTCACAATTATTGATCATCACTAACCATTCCTAATATTATATACCATATTATGTGTCCATGATAGTCATATATATTCCATAAATTCACATCCCCAAAAAATTTGAATATCCAATTCATTAAACCATAGTGAAAACATATATTCATTCAAAAAATTAACTCTTATATTAGATAACTTGTTTATAGAGTCAAATACTAGTCATTAATATTATCATCCAAAAAATGATATAACCGTCAACAAAAATATAATTGATAAGTATTTTATTTTAATAATAATCAATTTTACAGTCATCGAAAATATCAAACTCACATTTCTCAAAATCAATACAGTCTTTAATACAATATCATCAAGCATATATTAAACCTAAGTGTTTTATTTATCTCAACCATATTATCTCAAATAGTTATCCACTAAAATATAATTATTTCTTCACATATCTATTCATTTTTATTGATTAATATTCATATTTTGTTTCCATACCATTAATGATTAACTAAAAGGAAAAAACCTTAGATGTATCATATAAACCTCATAAATTTTTCAGTATACAAAAATAAAATCGATAAATATCACTCCCTAATTAAAATTGATATGTGTATCAATAAATAAAATATATTATCATATTAACCTGACTACATTTCATTGTGTTTTATAAATTTTCAATTTCAATCATAACAGGCATATAATGTGACTATCTATTAAAATATACCCCCTTATTCAATTAAATGACATATTAGTTTCAATATAAGTATGTTTATCATCTTTATCTCTATTAACCTATTAAAAAACAAGGACCAAAATATTTTACCAATACATTCATTGTAAATGACAATACAGATACTAAAATTCAGTCATATTATGCATTCACTAATAACAACTTCATTTAATTATATTATACTTCAAGTTCAAATTTCTTTTCATTATGATATAATATCAAGATATTTTTTATATGATACCATTAAATAATTGTCAATTAAATCCAACAATGTTTTAAAAGATATGATATTTTTGAGAAAAAAATTCTCTAGGAGTCTATATCTATGTGATTGTTATTAGTACAACTTATCCTATAGTATACTGACTATTTGGTTAGTCTTCAGCCTGGTATTTTCATAGTGATTACACCCACGTGAATCTTTGATATAATCACAATAACAATCTAGTAATTATATAGGGATATAATTTCAACAAAATATAAATATTTAACAATGTACTAATCCCTCAAATATGCTTCCATTACTATGTCTTAGTCATATGATTTTCACTAATGTCCCCTCTTCATAATCAATAAATAAAATTCCATTATTTCCGTATAAATAAATCATGTACTATTTGATATGGTTATTTAAAATATGGAGATTAGGATTAATCATAACCTATAAAAATATAAATTACACCAAAACATTATGACGTTTTATAAACTATCTTCCAATGCTTAATATGGCACCCTAGATCTATGTTCCTGTATCTACTGATAAAATTAACATTATTGAAATTTTATATTTAATAACAACTCTATATTCTCATACATAATTATCGAATAAATTAAATAAATTATATAATATTATCCATTAAATATATTAGATGGATGTTTTATTTTTGGATATTTAATTAATTAAGAAAAAATATAAATAATAAAACTAATGAAATTCTAAAACAATGGATAATTTTCACCATAAATGAAACTAATTAATCCCTAGTAAGTATTAAACTTATACAAGTAATTATATACAAATTAAATTCATTTTTGAAGTATTAATTTTAATACATTCCTCCATAATTGGGGAAAATATAAATATAATTTGGGGTAATCTCAAAATATGAGTATTTTAAAACATATACCATGTTAACAATGGCCTAAAAAAAGCATATACATTTCAGTAGTCATAGACAAAAAACATAATGACATTATTAAGTTATTCTAAAAACATGATATATTCATTGGTAATAATGTATATAAATATATATATATTCTATATCAATAATAAGATCCTTTTTATTGAAATTTATAATTCTAGAAAATGAATTTTCTTATAATGTAAGACATCATGATCGTAAACATCGTTATTTTTCATCAATGGAATTATCTTTATTTAATGTAATTTAGAAAAATAAAAAATATGATAGTTTTATGAGACATACTAAATCATCATGGGGATGTATAATGGTGTTCAATAACTTCCATATTTAAAAGTACAATGTATCCATCATTTAAGATATTTTTGTAAACATTTTCTAAACAACCTTGCTAATAAGAATTCGTATATCAGTAACTATATTAACAATAATTAAAGTTAAACTTTTTTCAATCAATGGGTGAACATGATCATAAACCCAATATATAGTGTATGTGGATTTTCAAATAAATGGATCAGGCCAATAATCATTAATATTTGAATAATTACATAAATAACACTGATACATTTATACATGAAAAAAACAGGGGGAAAATGATCAGAAATCATTTGGAGAATGAAGGTGGATGGTAAAACAATACATAGTCAAAATTATAGTAATCGTCATTGTTTTATAAAAAATATATATAATATAAATAAATTTACACATCTCAATTAAAGGGAAAAAGATTTTCTACTTGAAAAAATTACAATCCCAATTAAGAATAAATTATTTATAAAAACATATAGAACATTTTGTATAAAACTTTTTCAAAACTCAAATAAATTTATCATATTAAAACTAGTGAATTATTTCAGATTGATTATATATATCTAAACTCGATATAAAAATGTAATAAATGTTTTTTTACAAATACAAGAAACATCATTTCGAAAGAATACTTCAACTGTAGCACTAATGAAAGGAAATTTAATTGGAATTTCTGGTACATTTTATTCATTCCCTAAAATATAATTATATATTAGATTATAAAGAAGAGATTCCTAATACATATTATGTAAAATAATTATTGAAATGAAAAGATAAATTGATGTGAGGGTATAATAGAGATATTATTACACATTCTCAAAAGTGAAGAAATATATGATGTTTATGGACCAATATATTATTTTTTCAAAATTTATTGTTAAAATAAAACGAAATATATTACTATTAAAATATAATCTTTAATATTAGTGCCTTAAAATTAATTTCATTTTTTTAGAGAAATGTGGATATTAATAGGGAAAATAAAATATAAAACCATGCTTCATTATAAAAAACAATAACTATGTTCAAAACTGACATTGTAAAAGGATAATAAAAACATTAATTTATATCAATATATATTTTCCACAAAGAGTTATCGATATTACAAAATGATAATCTATTTTTTTGGGATGACCCAATCATGGAGGAAGAATGTTCACGATATAATAATATATTGGAATAAAAATAGATTTCAGAAAAAACTATCTATTATGTGAAACATAATACTTTAGGTAAGATAAAATTACAAAAATTTGGTTACTTGGTATTAATATAAATTCATTAGAAATAAGTTTAATGCCACAGAATATAATGAATTTTCATAATTTACACAATTATTATGTACCATAAAATGATTACAAGACAATGAAACAAAATTGTGATACCAAAATTATTACAAATGTGGTAAAAGATATGTATAACAAATCATATTAAATGGAATATATTTGGATTAATATTCATCGACTTATAGTGACTAAAACATTAAAATGATAGCATGATCCAAAACATAAACATTCTTCAAGGGTTATATGATCTATGAAAAATATTATTTTCTATGATTTTAGGATCATTATTTATCTATATATTATTTCCTCTAGACCATTTGTTTCAATATTATATTTATTTATTATATGTATTTCATAAACATGTTAGTTACATGTGTTTGTTTATTGAAATTTTCAATAATCGTTTACATATGTTAACAATGAAAATTTTCGAAAACATTTCTTTCACAGAACTGAGGTGACTAATAATGTAATAAAAATATTTTTTCATATTAAATATATTTATAAGTATATAGATTATAAGGGGTTATAAAAAATTAATCACATTTATTGTAGAGTAAGTTGTCCACACAAATATATGATTAACGATTCCATTTTACAGTCAATGAAAAGAGAATAATGTATAAGATAATTTTACATTTAAATTCTTATATATTGTTTATTTTGAATATTTATTCATTATTTAAATCATTTAAACAAACCACAAAATTCAATTTTGAATAATGGATTTCATCTATCTGTTCAGGTTGTAGTGGACAGACATGATATAACTATTAATTTCTTCCTTAGATGATTGCGAGGAATAAAAAATGAACATTAAACTATTATAATAATTTAAATGTATAATAATGATAAAGATTTCATAATATTATTTTGGATATATGTGGTTTGATAATGAAATATTTCCAAGGAATGATTAAAATGTATTGAATACTTTCATTGGTAAATCAATCTTCTCTTATATATAATCATAGAAATGAATGTCTAATGACATCATATAGTGATTTTGCGATTAATGATTAAGAATAGCATTAGAATATATATAGTTTATTAAGAGTTTAAATGTAAATTTGTATTGTAATTGTGTGATTGTGTAGATGTTAGTTATCACCATTCATAGTTGAAGAAATGGGTATTTGTTATCCCACCTAAAATTTGTATGATATCATTACAAAATTAAAATTAGAATGAATATATTTGATTTAAATAATGATATGTGTGGTGATCATGGAACATGAATTCCAGAAGAATTTATTTAATATTATTTATTAAATATGATGAATGTCAATTTTTATTTGTTTTTTTTCATTTTTTAATATGGTATCATTTTTTTAACTATGTTAATTTTTTATTTCAAAAAAAATAATATAACCACTATTATAAAATATATTCCAGATGAACATTTAATTTTTCAATATTCAATATAAATAGTTTTTTAAATATGATAAAATTATTAATATTTTAATACATTTTATATATTGAAAAATGGGTTTTAAATAAAAAATTTGTTTATCAATTATTTATTCTTAATCTTTCTTTTCAATGGTTTTCATTTATATATAACCCAAAATATTTTAAATTATTAATATATTCACATATATTGAAATTATATAATGTATTTCTGATGATTGTGGTTTTTTTGATGATATTTTATTGTGTTGGGAGAGTTATGATTGGTTCACTACAAGATCACGATTAATAGAATTTGCCATCCATCTTCATGAAATTGTGAATAATTTTCCATGAGTAAATGGGAAGTTACAAATTTGGATGATGGTTTGGTAAAACCATGAGAGTTTATACGAAAAATTATTAAATTTGGAAGGGAGTGGAAATTATTCTTTGTAAATAGTATGTCTAACCATATAATCCAACCATGAGAGGGGTTGTCTAATGGCCATTCCACAACATGGTCAATAAACAATTTTCCAAACCATGGTGTTGAATTTTTTAATATGTATTTATTAATAAAAAAACTATATTTTAAACAAAATTATTCCATTAATTACTAATTTTATCCACCAGTCACAAAGTTTATTAAAATACCTACACAGTCATCTATCCTTAAATGTTTTTCATTAATTTGAAGGAATCTATTTTGGAATAATTTTGCATTTGGGAATTCAATTCACAAGTAAGTCTTGGTTTCTCTCTCTCACACATTAGGTCCCCTCATTACCTATATCCTTTATTTTTTGATATATTCATCCATGTATTGATATATATTCAATGTTGCAGATCATGATTATATATATAAGATATTATTAAGGGAATGCGTTCAAAGCTAACATCTATATTATCGTATTGTTATTTTTCATTTTACCCTTTATTGAGAGTTACATTGATTCTTCTTTGTAATGACCCGGACCCTCCTGGCCCATTTCGTTGCCAAAAGTGAGGCTCCACCAAAACAGTGGCACCGTGTCCCCTCGCTGAGCCTTTTGTTCTTCTTCTAGTACCTGACATTTCTGCTCCTGCAACGTAAGTTACAATGTAAATTAATTCTTTTAATATTTTTAAAACCATTTAAAGCCCATAATTAATTCCTAAAAATCCCGAGAGACCTCAATGTGTAACTGCCCAGCCACGTGGACAACCCACGACCCCCGCGCCTTACGTGGTTTTACGTTCTCACCTCAACCATTCGCGGCTCTTATAAACTAAGGGTTAGCAGTGGTTTCTCCTTTCCATGACCATGGATTTTCACAAACATCTTCTGGTGCATCGGGCGCACCACATCGTTATCCATAAAGTTCCATGCCCGGCCTAAACGTCGATCATCTATCAACAGGTAGGGAATTTCTCCTTAGTCTCTCTCTTTTGTGTATCATGCAGGGTGGGCGTGTTTTTGTTTCTGTGAATTTTGGTAAACCAGACCTAAATAAAGATAATGAACCAGATTCTATAAAGAAAGAGGGGGGGGGGTGGACTGCGATCGCTGATGTTGTTTATATTAAAATCATATTTCTGAGTTATGCTGGCTTACACGTTTCTGAAAATCGAGGCTGTTGGTGGTCATTGTTTGTCTACTAATGAACCCCTGCTGATGTGTTAAATGGGTTGTTGTGGTTTTAAACTCATACTGTGAAAAGTAAATTGGTTAATCACGTATATCCGACCAAATAAATTGAGGCACCAGGATCAATCCTTTTGTGATAACCCCGATTAAAACACACGAAAATTGAAATCATGGAGTGTGTTAAGTCATTTAAATATGAAAATACCAACATGACCCTGACTTGTGTTGATGGTGGTAGTTGGTTGTTTTCTTTTTCGGCCCGATTGTTGGAGATGTGGGAGGGGATGGGATCCCCTGTCTTTATACCCTCAGTGGTTGTGTGAATTTGGGGATGGGATCCCCTGTTGGTATGGATTCTATGGTTGTGAGTTTTAAGACCCGGTGGTTACTTGTTTATATCACGAATTGGGGTGGGATCCTCTGTTGTTCAGAACCGAGTGTGGGCGTTATGGTTGATTCTTGACTGTTTACTTTCCTGGACTTGTGCCTATGCTTACTAGTTGCCCAATAGTGCTTAAAATTAATTAAACATTATCACTGAACTTGAAACAAGAATGGGAAAATGGGTTTTATTGGCGAAAGTCGTGACTTGGGACTTGGACGCAGTGGTGTCGTGTTCTGTAGGCTGGTTAGAAAAACCTAGGCTTTGGGTGAGTTCTTGTTACCTATATCTATACATGTAGTTTTGTGTTTCTCATTCGGGCCCCACCCAAGTTGAGCACTTAGTGCCGAACACCCCCATTTCATGGGGGAGGGTGTTTTTCCCAACACTATTCTTAGTGGCTGGTTATTAGCTCCCTTTCTGCTCCCTTTCCCGGATAACCCAAGTATCTTCGGGCAGGCTGTGATGGCCTGAGGTCCATTATTATCCCAAGAACCTTCAGGTGGGGTAGTGTGGTGGTTGGCAAGGTGTGTGTGGCAGGTGGTTTCCCAAGTGTCTTCGGGATGAGGCCCAGGTGTCTTCGGGCATGGCAGTGGATTTTTCTAGCCCAGGTGTCTTCGGGCGTGGTGGTGGTTGTTCTAGCCTAGGTGTTTTCAGGTGTGGTTACATGTGACAGTAGTGGCCCAGGTGTTTACAGGCAGGATTTGGCAGTGGGACTGCGTGTGGTAGTTGTGTCCCAGGTGTGTGCGGGCGGGTGTGGTAGTGGGACTGCTGTGAGAATGGCGGGATTGGTTCGATGCGTAGGATGTCTCAATAACCAGTGGGAAAGTGGCGCGGGGTACCCAAACATCGATGTGCTATGATCATATATATTACTTAACTTGCGTTATTTGGGGAGTGTGCCTTGGTGGGGCCTGGGGTGGATAGTTTACCTTGATTAGGTGTTTGGTTTACTCTTTTTCTCATGGGACATTAGTATGTTCCCCCACTTCTGCACAAGAGTCTTGGGTTTTCCCTACCGAGTGTACTTGTATGCTCACCCTATGTATATAAAACTTCTTTCAGGTTTCCAGGAGGACTTCAGGGATCACACATGACCATACTACCTCGGACCTTTGGGGAAGTTGCAGTTGTTTCTTTTCTTCTTTGGTACTTCCCTTTGTAGTCACCTTTTGTACTTGTGGATTTACTTTTGGAACATGCATGTTGGAATGGTTTACTTTTGGCTTTACTTTTCTTTTACCTTGGTGTTGATGAGTTTCATCATCTTATCTCTCGATCTTATAAAACAAAAAGGGGTAATTCCTTCCATTTGTGGGAAATTTCTATACCCTTGGTGCTAGTTTCCACTCTGGGATCTATTGAAGGCGGGTCTTGGGGGTCATTATCTCTCCTTAACCTTAAAGAAGGGAGGTCCTGGCAATCTGCTAACCCTTCCCTCCTTTTGGTGAAGGTGGGTCGTGACATTCCTCATATCAAGAATTCTAGAATATGATGGTTTTCCTTTTAATAAATATTTTTATTTAATGTGTAATATAAAACCTTTTACATTATGGAAGGATAATACTTTTATTTAATAAGAACATTTTTTTAAAAATTTGATGTATTTCAGAATTATCTCTTATTGGAAAATTAAAAAATTATTGTTTTTAAAAAATAGGTTTTTATTTACAAATGTTATTTAATGAAAATATTTGAGTCATAAATATATTCATGATAAACATATTTTTTATTAAACTATGGTGTTGAGTTCATTCATTTGATGTTACAAGGGATAAGGGGTGTGTTCCATTAGTCCATTATTATTGCTTGTAATTGAACTTCGATAATGGGTGGGCTCCATTGGGGATACACCATAGTGGTCCCATCTGAATTCTTGGTGAAGTGATGAGAGACATCTCATGAGTTTAGAATTCTCAATTATTGTTCATGGTTGTGTGTTTGGTATGGAATAATGGGGATAATTAATGATGAGAAATTATTTAATGTATTTTAATTATTTTATATAGAATGGGTTTATGGTTTTTATATAATATTTTTCAAATAAATCAATATTTTTATATAATTTTTTAACTAGTTAATGTCATAGTGTCCGGATTTGGGATTTCCTTAAGGAAATTCTACTATTTTTGTAGTCATTACCTATTTGGTAACAATTGATATTTTCCAAATATCATATATCTGGACACATATAAATGGCTGATATCTTATCTCTCCACTTATGAGTCCTGATTTCATGGAAAAAAATTATAGATTTGGATCATGGATCTCATTCAGCTATTATTTTGGATCGTTACACTTGGTCATATGATTGATGTTTTTTGTTGGTATTGTTAGTTAGTTTTCCATGATCCATTTTCACTATGATATTTTTGTTAATTGGATTTTTATTTAGGTAATATTTTTATTAGTCATGCGTCATACTATTAGATTTTTTTATTATTGTTTAGTGGTGATATATTTATATATATTTATGTGATAATCATCCCCCACTGTGTTCATAATTCAAATGCACATATTTTTATTCTTTGGTGTAATAGGTTTGTCACCTAATTGTACTTCCAAACATCATTCCACAATATAGTGAGGTGTACTGAAATGATTTTAATGAATTAATCTTGGTAATTCTTGCTATATTTATATATTTTTTTCTTTGAGATATGATTTTTAGAATATGAAATATATTTTTTCAAAAATATGGAGTTTTTTATTATGAATTTTTTAATACCATTGTATTTAGGGTAAATATGATTTTGAAGAAACATACATGTATAATTTCACATGATCATAATCGTTTTAGCATAAAGTTTATCATATCATGTATTAGTATTTAGAATACCCACTAGGAAATCAATATTTATTCTCTATTCAATGATATATTTGAAATGGTTGACATGTTAATAATAGTTTTATTTTCTAATAATTACTTTTTATACATGTTGATTTTTATGATTGGAATTGATATATACCATCATTTTCAAATTAATGACTATAATTTCATGTATTTTTTTGGATATGAAAATGAAATTTAGTCGATGTCACAAAAAATAATGTCGTAATTTAAATTTTTGTTTTCCAAAGACTTAGATGAATATGGATTTTGTATAAAAAATGTTTCAGGATTTTAAATAATTTGAAAAGGGAATTATGAATGATGGAACTCAATAATTGTACCACTAATATTTGTTTATAAAATAGAGTCCACCTCTATTTAATGGTGATTTAGATCTAGAAAAATAAGATGTGTTGCTAAATTTCATAAAGAAAATATTCAATTTCCTTGGAACACTATCTAAGATAAAAATAATGTTTTCAATGTACATGAATTTGAATTTATAATTCCAGTGATGGGATTTAATAGAAAATGATAACATTGGGAAAACTAATATATTGAATTATTTTTATGATTTTTTTAATAAAAATTATCCCGACAAATTTTGGATCACTGGAACAATTTATTTCATTATATTAACAAATGAAATCTCACAATGATAGAGTATTTTGCTAATTTTCTTAAAATAGTTTTATTTTTATTAGATATTGTGGCTAAATAACCCATGATGGGACTCATATATTACTTCGTGTTACATCAAAAAATTCAATATAATATATTTTAAATGCTTATTTTAGAAAATACATGGATGGTAAATCATGAATTATATGTATAAAGTGATAATTCATGGAATAATGCTAGTGAATGTTTCTGTATCTTGACATGAATAGGTGTGGAGTCCATTATTGGTTATAAAAAGAAGATGGATACCTTGTAATTGTATCACATAACTATTCAACATCTCTCAACAATCTACAATTATGTAGTGATATTTTCAATGTTGTCCCCTTGATAATATTATTAGAGATTTTATGAGACCACCAAGAGAAAGTCACAATAATAAAATGACGTGATATATCTAATATTATTTTGAATTAGTACACTATTTTTTAAATTGAGTCACTTTTTTCTCATAAATATTATACTCTAATATGCTGATATCATTACTGTAACATCCACCCTCAAGACCATTCCTGTGATTGTTATTCTAAATGAACATGCCTACACGAAAAATTAAATCTCATTATATAACGAATGTGAAAATAATAGTGAGTCAGAAAAAATATGGTGGTTATAAAGTCATCACATTTGATCAATTTGGTCCATCCATAGAGGGAGATATTATTATTTTGACATATATCATTATGAAATATTTTTTGAGATGCGTGTGTCCAATAATTTATTTCTTATTATGTTATTGATCATATAGTTTTCCATAATGATAAGATTCCATCAATTTTGAAACTGAGAACTCTTCCTAGGTAGTGAATGTGTCAATACAATAAATGTGCAACATTATAGATCTATATTGATGGGGTGGAGTCAATTTGTGACATATGAATCATTCATATGTACATATATGACATGATGTTAATAAAGGATTATTTATTTCAAAAAACCCTTATCAACTTTAATTCCCAGTAAGTTATCTTGACATCAACTCATTGATTTAATCATATATTTAAAGGAGAGGGGGATGTTGTTTCAATACGTTAATGAATATTTTAACCTGTGATTGAATATATATCCTACTAGTCATCATCTATCATACTATAAACTGTGAAGAAAATTTTCAATTGAGGCATTAGAACCAAATTATACCATTTTCATAAAATTATATAAAATATTTCTCTAACTTCGACACCATATGAGAAATGTGGTTTGAGATTGATATCCTACCATCGACTAGCCTTATTTCATATTATTATTAAAGGAATAAAATAATATAATTTGATGAATTTTATGTTTAATTGGATGAGTTGGAATGAAAAGGGTTTATTCGACCGAGCATGTCCACATCAGAAACACTTACCCTTATTGTAACGAAGTCATATAGAACTATTCAACATCTTGGGAATTTTCATAAGATGAATTTTGTTATGATAATGAATTAGGTTCCTCTTCCATGAATTTATGATATATTCAATCAATTCATGGGTGCATCATCAATATTGAATGTTTATTTAACATTGGGAAATCATCAACAACTTATTTATATGTATAATACAACAAAAATTAATTATCATCTGTCAAATGCCATTTTGAGTACCTATTTATGAACACTGTTATTTTTAATATATCAAATGTTTATATAGAATTAATGAATCTAATAATTTAGAGGAATATATATTGCTTTTATAGTGGTGATCATTGATGACATCTTGATGTATTCGGGGAATAAATTGGAAAATATGGAACACCTAGCAATATAGTTTGTTCAATTTTTGGGAATATCACCTATATGAAAAAATTTAATTTTTTATTCATAGATACAATAATTATATCTCCTAGGATTCATATTCCCTATATAAACTATTATATAGATCCTGAAATGATTGAGGTTCTTTTCTGAGAGAAATCACAATGGAATGTGTACAAGATACATAGATATATTTGTTTAAGAGGATACAAAAAATAATTTGTTCATATCACATCCATTCCCAATGATGTAAAAAATTTACAAGTAATGTTTTTTTATCTCCAATGGAGTAGTGATTAGATGAAATAATTAAAATGAATCATTTTTTACCTCACATATCCATGTAGACATATTTTTTTTTGATACAGGTCAATTCTATGGGGTTTATTATGAATCAATGAGATTGGGGTTGGGATGTGTTATCATATAAATATATTATGTTTTCTCTTACATCACACAATAAAAATTAGTTCATGATAAATATTTCATAAAAATTATTTGTAATTAGATATTATATTCCATGTTCTAATGACAAGGAATCATTATCTTTTTGATGAGAAATTGATGGTTTTTACAGATCATAATATAATGATGAATATTTTCTCAGACAAAGACATGATCTTAAGGATACAATAATGGATGTGTTATCTTTTTATGTTTAACAATAAATTGATTTATAAACCTAGTAAGGTTGACTATATAAATGATGCATAAGGAAATATGTCATATAAATAGTTATCTGAATTTGATTTCTATTAATGAAATATAATGTGAATTATTTTTGTAATGAATATGGATTATATATATAATGGTAGTGAAACATTTTTTATTCTAGCCTATTTTGTTGCTAGTTTTTTTATGTAGTTTAGGTAATTTTGTGAATTTGATTCATTATGGATTTAAATTTATTTTTCAAATCGATGGAGGGGATACCTTTGAGAGATGGACGATTACTAGGATATATATATAGTGTTTTGGAGATTGGTTTGTGGTACCTAAAAATTATAATGAACATGTAATTAATACAGAACAAAATTCATGATGGGATAGACATATAAAAATATAGAAGATATATAAAGTATTATGATAATAATTTTTGTGATATATAATGAAATGAATTGTGTAAATGATTACTTCGAGACACCCCAACTGTTACTAGTTCCATTAAGGGAAGAAATGACTCGATGATATGTTTTACTCCTTAACAATTAATATTTGGAAATGTTAAAAATTGGTATTTATTTCAGTAAATTTCAATCAATAATGTTTAAAAATCATGATTCCATGTCCCTAATTAAATATTGAATCATAATTTAATCTCATTAAATCCCAATTTTTTATACAATTCATTGGATGATATTTTTAAGAAATAATTTCAAGAAATTTATGTTGCCTTGATGGTACATTGGAAATTTTTAGATATATAAATTTTTTGTTGTTATAGATTGTCAGATAGATTTAAAAAAATTATTCAATATAGAGGATAATATTTATTATGAATCTCAATTGAAGAAGTACTAATATGATACAAACCATTTGATTAATTGGTACTATGTTTATTTTTATTTAGATTCTATGTATATTCATGTGTCAGTATAGGGTGAAAATATGTAAGAGACGATATATAATGGGGAAAGAAATGGAATAGTATTGGTTTTAGGGAATCATGTCTATATTATATAATACATATGGGAGGATGAAAATGGAATCTAATAATACTATCCCCAACTATTTAGAGTCCATGAAAAATATTTACGATCCAATGATAGTACCACCAACTTTGGGATGAATAAAATAAAAATTTTTCTATGGGAAAATACCTTTTTTTGGTAATTATAAAATATATAATTCAATGCATGTGTTTTGGGTGAGTGTTGTGGGTTGTGGATAATATTTTTAGTGTTTTCTAAAGGGATGGAATTTTTGGAATGGTTAGTAGAAACTTTGCATTATCTCTAAAAAACCCGAATCATTTCAAAGGATTCACTAAGGAGACACATGGGTCGTTCATATTCTTTCTTACATATATGTGAATCATGGAAAATCTATGAAAAGTTAAATAGTGGGAAAAATATATAGAGTATTTTTTTAACCGTGCAATCCAACCAAGTGAGTTATTTTCCTGAGGTAGTGTAACAATATAGTAGGCTCACGGTTTTCCAAAAATTTAATAATAACCATAAAATGGGTAATAATTTATCTAAATATTATATTTTATTTCTTGCATATGGACATAAATGCCTTTTTTCTACATTCACCAAGGTCCATGAAATCACATTCCTTAAAAGGATATTTTAGTGATTCCTTTTAATCTATTAATGATTTTTCAAATAAATATGTTTTTGGAGAACCATATTCACCAATATGTTAGTGTTTCATTCTCTATCTATCTAATCAGATAAACATGTATCCTCTCATGAAAAATTATGAGATCTAGTATTCCATAGAAAGATCAAAATTTCACAATGATTATCTTTATTAAATATTGGTGGATGTATTAGTGGGAAGAATATCAATTTTACCTGATACAAGATCATATTTACATTCATCATCTTTTCTAAATGTTCAGATATAGTTGGATTTTCACTAATCTTACCTATTTTGGAACATAATTTAATTTATAAGAAATTTCTTCTGTATGCTCTGAAAATGATACATGATTATTGATTAAAACACTATTTTATTTATTATTTGGGAATTTTGGATAAATGAATTACTTTCAGAAAAACCGCATGTCTTATAATTTTAAATTGATATGCTAATATTATGTCTTTTATGAATGGTAATTTTTATATGAGTTAATTTATTTTATTTGAATTGGGATTTTTAATACCTAGTAGTTCTAAGTTATTTCTATTAATGTCCCCCAAAATATGGTATAGATCTGTTGGGGAACATTCATTTATTGGATGTGATACTAGATAATGGTAATTTTCCATTATGGAAAATGGAATTTGGGAACCTTATGATGACTTAGTGATCTAACAACATGCCACTAATTGGTCTGAAATGGTCACATGGAATTCAATGATGAATCTTTGAATGTGAAAGATGGGAATGATTATTCAAAATGAAGAGGATTAATTTAAATGATTTTTTATTATTTTATATGGCAATTGAGTATGTTTTGGAAATAAACTGTATTACCTACATCTAAACTATTATATCCAAATTGATCTGACCAGTTCATGTCCTAGTGTCATGTTCTAGGATTTATTTTGATAAAACATAAAAAGTTCACACTCACCTCCTTCATGGAAACATTGGATTGTTTATAGGTGTCAACTATTTGGATATACGAGAAAGAAATATATTTTAGTTATATAATGATGAATCATGTAATTGTGGGAATAACTTGTGGACTTGGACCTTGTATATTGGTAATGTGATGTTTAAGATCCTATCACTTGACTTTTTATATTCATGTTATCATTTGGTTTCATCCCTTATTTTTCCATTGTATTTTTTCTCACTAATATTATAGTTTTATTGATTATAATTTCGGTTCTATAGTTTATAACTAGCCATCATATAGTTGGTTTGTCTATTTATTGTTCATTGTTGATTGTTTTTTTATCATTTAATGGAAACTAATCAAAATAAATGTTTCAATTACAATGGAATTTATTTTTATAAATTGGTGTCATGTGGATTTCACATATGAAAAGTTTTATCTCATAACTCATTAATTAAATTGGTAGTGTTGGGATGTTACAAATTGGATCAGTGCCAATACACAACTGAACGTGTAGAACCGCTAAATGGGTTTGAGATTTAGGGCCAACACTAATATTCTTTTTCATAAAAGGGGGTAGAGGGTAACACCCATATAATGGTGTTTTTTAAAGTTATAAATGTTACAACTAAGGATTATAAAGTGGAACTATATGTTTGAGATCCATACTGGTTTGAACTCCATTATTAGGCATGCTTGTTTTTTGTGTTGTTTTATGATTTGTGACCTAGTAGGATGGTTCGCAGGGCATGTGTGAGTGATAAAAAACATGCTGAATGAATATTTGTTGGTTTAGGTGAATTTTCATTAGTATGATAAGTAATCATGATTTGAAATATCATGTTGGGTGATTGGAAAGAAACCATGGCATTACTAGTGACCTATGGGGTTAGATTATTGGATTAGTGACCTAGAGATTTTTGGGACATGAAAAATTGAACAAGAATATCTATAACTATATTTGTATCAAAAAATAATATTAGAGTTATAATTTTAAATATATAAATTTAATTAATTATATAAAAATAACACATTTTTAATAAAATATTCTTTATATGTAATAGTTTTACCATTATCATGCTTATTAACTAAATCATTGTAATTATAATATTAATACCATAGTTTAAATTGTAAACCTATTTCTTCAGGAAATGGTGATGAACATGTTTATTTAACGTTCAAACATTCCATTCGGGTTCTAATGGGTTTATTCGTAGAACTAGAAACATCCAATGATTCTATATCCATTTGGACCTACTTTCCCAATGTTGGTGCTCATTAGTTGTGGACCGATGAGGCTTAAGAATTTGGATTGGTCGAGGGGATGGGAGGTCAGTCTCATCACACATTTTTTATGGGAATTATTACCTACTCTAGGACTCTCTTATAGATTTATGTTATGTTCACAAATCCTTATTAATTAACCAAGTATGAAAATGATTTTTCCTTTAGATTTGGAAATCATTGATTGATATGTATGCGATTTAGAGAATCATTTATATTTATTTGAGGTTTTTCATCGATAGAGAATCATCCATATTTATTATTGATTCTTAGTCAATGGTTTCCTTCTACACATTATATAGAAAATCTCTTGGTCATTATGATAACCGTACTGGTTTTATAGCCACTAAGTGGGGCACATGATGTTTATTGTTGTCTAGAAAGATAGATATTATATTATACTTGGGATCGTACCCGCAGATAGGATACCTACATATCCTAGTTAAAAAGAAAGGAATCATAACCCACATTGTTCAATAGGAATAATGTAGTTTAACTTCATATTGGATGGAAAATGAATTAATGAAAGACGGGCTTGGACCTTATAATGTCTTCCTACGTACTCTACTTTAAAGGTAGAGATCAAATTCCATGCAGTTCAGGGTGGAAATATGGGGATTATCCATGGTTAATGGCCCAAATAGAGATGTCGTGATTACTTTTCCATTCTAAGCTCATGTGATTCATACTCGGTGTGGAAAAAAAGAGGTATTTGTAAATCTGACGATTGTGCCATGAAATATTCAGTCCCAAGAATTGATGTGGGGCTTACGTAGGTATGATGGCCAATGTAAATGAAGATTAGGTTGTAGTTCAGGAAAGAATCCCAAGATAAGGGTCCATAAAGGAATTTTTACTTTATGGAGATTTGGAATTTTAACTCGGGACTTAATCATGATAAGGAGGATGCCCAAATTATGGAACGTGGGGCTTACTCCTAAGGAGGATGCCTAGGAACAGGGAACTTGGGGCTTACTCCTAAGGAGGATTCCCATGAAAAGGGAAGTTGCGGCATACTCCTAAGGAGGATTCCCAAGAACAGGGAACTTGGGGCTTACTCCTAAGGAGGATTCCCATGAACAGGGAACATGGTGCTTACTCTTAAGGAGGATTCCCAAATTAAATATCTTCTCATCTTAAAGGATGAGGTTGAATGAATGAAATATCTAACGTTAATGAAATAAATTTATGTAAATCACGAGGTGTTGAGATATGTTCCATAGAACTCTTTTCAGATAAGGAATCCAATAAAGGAACCATGCCATAAATGGATTTGAAGAGGGTTTTAAAGAATAACTCTTCAATAGAAGTGATGAATTTGAGGAATGGAAGTGAATTAGAAGGAGGTGTGCATGTCCAAGTCTAGCGCGCAAGTCCTGGTTGCGCAAGTATACATGCGCGACATGAGTTCACTTGGGCGACGAAGAACCTGTAGGGTAATACTTGGGAGACACTTGGCTCAAGCCCTTAGTATTAACCCTATATGTTTCCAGAAGGGCGGCGTGCATGTTTCCATGAGAGGATAAGGCAGCCCTCAACTGTCTCCATTTCCCTTAAGGGTTGGACACTTAGGCACACAAGTATTTCTATCACATAGGCCACATTCTTCCTCTTTAGAGATTCCATTCGTGCGAAGGATTACCGTAGAAGTATTTGGAAGACTTCAGATAGAGAATTTGGCAACCAAATCTTTAATATGGTTTTTGGATTCTTTCCTACGTGAAATGGGGGGGTTAGATGGGGTATTTATAGGGCACCAAAGGTTTGGGAGAAATTTCACATAGGGTGCTCAGGTGACTTACGCTCCTCATATCTGGCGTGCACGTTACTTGCGTGCCCAAGGCTAGAACGTAGTTTCTTGAGCGCCTTAATTACTTTGCAATATTTGATGAATATTTCCTTTTATTTTGTAGAGGTATTCCCCTTAGTCTATATTTGGACTTTGTGATGGAACGAAGTGTCAAAAAAATTCCCCCCTAAAAGTTGGATCTGAAAAAAATGGAAGAGGATTTAACTCTGAGGTAAAGGAGAAACCAGGGTCCAGAGGTGCGCCGGTTTGAGGCGCGCAGGTTTCGACAAGTAGGGGTATGACCTCGCCTATAAATATATGTGCCATTCTCATGAAAAGCTCCCGGCTTCTAAGGCTTCTAGATCTCTTCATGCAAGCGAGCTCTTGTCACGCTGGTGCTGCTGTCCACGATTGATTGATTCTTCTATATTGTTCCACACTTTTGTAGAGGTATTTTGACTTGCGCGACAATACTTGAGCACCCATACCTGTGCAGCTATACATGCAGACAACAATGCCTTAGCAATTTCATTGTTTTTCTTCACAAGTATTTCTTAAAAACCACAACATAGTTAAAAGCTACCAGTTTGATCCTTGTTCATGTTCAATGGCTCCTGGAATAATTGGATCGGCTGATGAATTGGCTAGCAAGAGAATTGATGATATGATGAACATCATTGGCCATGACTATTATTATATCTATGATATCACTCTCTTAGATTTGTCCAAGTACTTGAAGAAGTATCATGTTAATTTCCCATAGATAATTTTCTTGACATTATATAGCCATGGTCATCTTCAAGGAGCCAACCATCC
This sequence comes from Viscum album, assembly GCA_963277665.1. Classification (NCBI taxonomy): domain Eukaryota; kingdom Viridiplantae; phylum Streptophyta; class Magnoliopsida; order Santalales; family Viscaceae; genus Viscum; species Viscum album. The sequence goes on along the minus strand of OY728152.1, from coordinate 1,710,564,763 downwards.
AGAGCAAAAGAACTATCTCCCGCATTCTTGGTTTCAAACATACACAAACTTTTCATCAGCAAAATTTTCAGTTGCAGGATCATTTTTTAATGCTGGAACAGTGGAGAAGGCCTACATAATGCATCATATCCCTTGTTCCCTAGATCTAAAACCTCACAATCCTGAGCTACAGCCGCATTGTTATCCCTATATTTTGGTTATATTGCGCATTAAGTGTAGAAACAATGGTGTGAACTTTCAAATTTTTCCTTCATGCCATTTCTTTGCAAATATGAAAAAGTAAAACCCATGGGCTGATATGTTTTCCGCTTCCGGTTGGTGGAGATATGTCTATCATGATATTAGAATAATATCAGAAAAGTGGACTCTATCCAAATGGTTCTTTACATCCAATGCTCCATTCTCAAATCCATGGATCCATCTTGCAAGTTTCTTGGACAGAAACAGAGTCAATTTTTCATCAGCAGAAAATTTTCTCAAACCTCACTCAAGAACAATATTTTACAATTGTTCAAAGAATATATTGTATCACTACGTCACTTATTGTATCCAGTTGAATGAATGAACTCTAGGTGGCTGCTGATAAAGCTTGAAATGCCTTAAATTAAATGAAGAGTTATGTTGAAAGCCTCTTGTAATTCTTAAAAATATGTAAGAGACTCCAATATGTGGATGTCATTCTCACTCTTGTGCATCAATGAAAAACACTTTCATCATCAATCATTTCTGCCTGCATTCCCTTTCTACTTGCTTTAACTAATTTTACCTAATCTAATGGGCCTACTAAAAAAAGTTTTATTTTTTATTGGTTGATACAAACAACCCCACAAACTTTGAATCTTTTGTGGGGAAATATTGCCTAAATCATACAACATGTACATTTAGTGATCTGGGACTCGTGTTTTATTCAGAGTTACTTTTAAAAGATCCTAATTTAATGATTACCCTGTTTCTTTTTTGGATATTTAAATTCATGCATGTTGGACATAAAAAGGATAATGTTTAAAGGAAAAATAGATTTGACCGATTGGATTAAAATTGACTCAATTATTTTGAAAATATACTAGAAAACATATTACCACATTCAAGTATGATGGAAAACTTGTAATCTATGACCTAAGAAATTTTTTATCTGAGGGATGATATGAAAAAAGGGCTAAAAGGAATTAGAGGAATTATTTCCTATGAGTGAAGTTACCACTATTTGACAAACCCGTTGGGGGGTTGAATTATCCAGGGTCATTTAAGGGCATTGGATGCATATTCAAATAATAGCTTCTTTTGGCTGACAGGTCCATTATATAGACTACTTATGTAAGGCCACATAGGGGAACGTGCTACATAGTTTGGAAATAGAACTCTCAGAAATCTTACTTTTCTATTACTAAAATGCTAGTGGATGTTTTATGGAGATTTAAATTTTCAAAAGCATTGGGTTTGCTATATCGACAGGGATACTAGAATATGGAGAAGATATTCCGAATCAAGATTGTCAAAGAATTGGATGAATGTCACTCCTATGAAGGTCTGACCCAAATGTATGGAAGGGAAATATAAACCATAGACTTGAATACATTCAGATCATGAAAATGAGTATGGGACAAATATGTTAAGGATCGATGTTTCTTTTTGCGGATCTCTACATATTGTCGTTAATACCAATAAGAAAAAAAAGAGGGTTTCCTCCCAAGAATGAAATTACCACTATTTTACAAACCTGTTATGGGGTTGCATTATGTAGGGCCACTTAAGGGAACAGGATGCATAGTCAAATGATAGCATCTTTTGGCTGACAGGTCCGTTTTGTAGACTAATTATGAAAGGCCGCCTAAAGGCACGTGCTACATAGTCAGGCAAAAGAATTCTCAGGTATTAGACATTTTGTGAATAGAAGTCAAGATAAGGGTTATGGAGATCTCAATATATTTAAGGTAAAGAGTATGACACATCAAAATGGGAATTTTCCAATGTATGGAGGAGATACATAGACCAATGATGACCATAATCATGTTGTGGTTGGGTCATGAATTGAGATGCTGGAATTCACTACATATCTCATTAAAAAGAGAATCAAGACAAATGTTGTTCTTAAAATAAAGTTTAACATCATGGGCGACGAGAATGTAAGAGATCTTAGTTTTGGTTCATAGAGTTTGAACCATAATAAGATAGTCACCTTTTTTGTTTGTTATATACCTGATTTGAATAAAGACCAGGGTTTTTATACCACATTCATGTGCTCACAGGGGGACTTCTTAGCCAAGGGATTGAAAGTAGAGTTTGGGGTTAGGATGAAAGACATGGGGCTGGGTCTGAGGGATGCTCGAACATTCCTACGTATCCCATATGGATGGGAATCAAGACACACGTAGTTCTTGAAATACCCTTTGTACAAATTTAGTTCATACATCTGAAGTGTGAAAGGGTACTTTAGTGAAATGATGGTTAGATCCAAAATTAAATGTTTGGGAATTTCCATGTATGAACGTAGACCTTGGAATATATCATGATTAACGATCAATGTTAATAATGATTTTCTCTCAGGTGATTGTATCAGAGACTAATGTAGTTTATTGTCGTATAAGAAAAAAGTGTGAATAGTTTAAGGTAATATACATGGACCGGTGCTACATAGTTTAACGTCACGAAGCTACGACATATCGCTATGTAGTTTAATATCGTGCAGTGAGGACAATGGGGGAAAGTATAGTTTAATTTCATATTGCAAGGACGATGATGAACCAATGTGAATATATTGCTTTGGGGGGGGGCTTTACGGATCAACATCATATGAGATGGAGGCGAACCAATGTGAAGATGTTGGTATTGGGCTTGAACCTCGGGAGGATTCCTACGTACCCAGCCTAGAAGGCAAGGATCAAAGTCCACATAGTTTGATTAAGAATGAATTGGTGATCAAGTTGTACTTGAGGAGAACCTGAAAATAATGATGGGACTTACGCGTGGTTAGTGTCCCAGAGAGGGTGTTATGGTTGAAGCTTACCCTAAGCTCACGTGATTCATGCTCAGTGTGAGAAACAATAGGTAACAAAAACCTTAACGATTCACAGTTTAACGTCATGTAGGAATAAGGGGTGTTATACAGTTTAGCTTCATTTAGCTAGGACGTATAGTACTTTAATGTATTGTCGGACATAGACACAGTTTAAAGTTATGTTGGGTGAAAGGGTGTTGTACAGTTTAGAATCATGTATCTAGGACGTATTGTAGTTTAACGTCTTGCAGGACATAGACACAGTTTAACGTCATGTTGGATGCTAAAGGAACCATGTGGTTTACAATCATGCAGTGAGGACTAATATGGGACCAAGCAGTTTAAACACTTCTAGTGACGACTAAAAAGGGACCATGCAATTTAATATATTTCAATGAGGATGGAAATGGGACCATGCAGTATAAAGTCTTCCAGTGAGGACTAAAAATGTAATACGTAGTTTAAAGTCTTGCACCAAGGAATAAAAAGGGACCATGCATTTTAAATTCTTGCACTGAGGACTAAAAAGGGACCATGCAGTTTAAATTCATGTAGTGAGGACTATGGGTTTTATTTGTATTGCAAAAAATACTTCTTCTTGTGTCTTGAATTGGTTGGAGTTGTAATGAGTTCTCCATCCATTGATATTAAAGAATAAGCACCATTGGAGTAGACCTTATGTATTGAATAAGGTCCTTCCCACTTTGGCTCAATCTGGGGAGGTTTCATTCCTGGTATTATTGGATTTTTGAGGACGAATAAAAATTCTCCTTGAATGAATGAATGAAGATGAAATTTTTAATTGAAATCTCATTCTATTTGATTCTGATATAATTCCAAGTGGTGTTGGGTGGAAAATCAATTTTCATCCAATCATTACAATTCCTCAATTTTCTTCTGATATTGTTCATATGCGGATGATTGATCACAAATGGCTACTCTGGGAAAAGGTAATTGAACCTCACTGGGAAAAACTGCTTCTGTTCCATATACCACTGAGTATGTAGTTGACCATGTAGCAGTGCAGGTGGTGGTCCGATAAGCCCATAATGCATGAAAATGTATATCAGGCCTTGATTTATTATCTTTATCTACCATCATTTGTAGTATGTTTGAAAGTGTCTTATTTTAGGCTTCTATTTTACCATTGGCCACTGCATGATACTGAGATGAATGGTTGGATTTGATGTTGTATTATCGATACAACTTCCTTACCTCGGATGTATAGAAGTTGGTGTGAATGTCCATCAATATGGTATGAGGGACACCAAATCTCGTAATGATGTTAGATTTGATGAAGCTAAAAATGATTTTAGAACTAACTTCTTTGAGAGGTATTGCCTCTGCCCACTTGAAAATGAAATCAGTATCAGTAGGAATATACCTAAACTGCTTTGATGTAGCCGAAGGTTAAGGTACTACTACATTCATTCCCCATGTGGAACATGGTCAAGAGTATTTAGCTTTATGAAGAAACTCTTGGGGATGATGAATTTAGATGTCATATACTTGGAAATAATGACACTTCTTAGTGAAATCAACACAATCTTGAATCATTGTATGCTAAAAGTATCCAAGCCATTGGATCTGACCAGAAAGCCTGTGTCCAGACTGGTGGGCACCACAAACTCTTGCATGTACTTCATTCATGACAGCCATTGTCTCTTCTCCATCAATACAACTAGAAAAAATTCCATCAAAACCTCACTTGTAGATAATTGTTTGGTGATCTAGGATATTATAAAGAGTAAAATTGACCAAACCTCACCAGACTCGTTCTTTCCCGGCACTATCAAGTGGGAGTGATCTATTTTTAAGGTATTCCAAGATAGGTGTCATCCATCCGATAGTATGACAATATGGTTCAGAAATGGGATTGATTTCATTGATTTCCTATGTTTTGATTTGAACAAAAGATGAAACTACATGAAGATGGGTAATAATGATGACTGTTTCGTCACAATTTGGATCCTCCAGAGCTGTGGCAACATTAGCCAGTGCATCATCTTGGGAATTTTGTGATCCCGGGACATAAGAAAATGTTGGTTCCGTGGGATATTCTGCCTTTAACTCTCTGACGTAATCACACAAAGGGATTTATTATTCTTTTTTGGCGGTATAATCTCCATTGATTTGTATGATTACCAAAACTGAATCACATTTTACCTTCAAGTGATTCACCTACATCTAAAGCGCCAATTCCAATCCTGCGATGAGAGTTTGGTATTCTACATCACTATTTGTACCGCCTTTCACCAGTAAAAAGAAATAGGGTAGCACTACCTTTTCTGGGGAAATAAGCACGATTATTAACCCAACTTTGTTGATTTTAGGATCTTCCATTTTCTTCCCTGTTAGACTTCTGGAGACACCATCAATGTACATTTCCCATGATTGAGGATTATCTTGAATAGAGAAGACTTCCTCATTAAGAAATTCAGTATTTAAAGATGTATCTTCTATAGATGGGTGTTCAGCAAGGAAATCGGCCAAATCATGGCCCTTTATTTCCTTTTGAGACACATACTGAATATCAAACTGCTGCAAAATAACTACCCACCTTTCAAGATGTCCGGTAAGCATCAGACAACTAAGGATAAATTTCGGAGGGTTATTATGAGATACCAATTGGACCTCATGACGTTTCATGTAGTGTCTAAAATTCTGTACTACAAAGATTAACGCTATTCAGCACTTTTCAATACATTAATATCGAGTTTTTTCCTTAAGGAATAGTTCTATTGAAATATTAAAGCCTATTTTCATTCCCGGCATCATTCTTTTGGGGATGGAAACCTTCTAATGATCTCTCTAGAGCTATCTCATAGGGGATAATTGGTCTTCCTTCAACAGGTGGCATTAATATCGATGGACTGAAGAGATATTTCTTGATAGGTCCAATGCCTCTTGGAAATCTTCGGTCTATTGGTAGGTGACTCCCTTCTAAATTAATTTAGTGAGGGGAAAACACTTTCCTGCCAAATTGGCAATGAAACGTCGAATATAGGCCAAGTTTCCTTGAAGTCATATTAATTCTTTCAAATTTCAAGGAGGTGACATACCAAGGATGGATTTTGTTTTCGCAGGATCAACTTCAATACCACAATGGCATACAACAAATCCAAGAAATTTTCTCAACATTACCCCGAATGCACATTTCAAGGGGTTCATCTTCAAATTCTGTTGTAAAAGATTTTTGAATATGATTTCCTGATCATCTAGGTGATTAGAACAGTTTCTAGATTTATCCACCAAATCATCCACATAACATTCATCAAATATTAGTAAAAATGTTTGAATATATGGTGCATGCCACATTGATACGTTGCACATGCATTCTTCAGGCCAAAGGGAATTACCTGAGAGCAAAACACACCTTGAGGGGCTCTGAAGGCTATAGATTCTTCATCTTCTAGAGCCATTCAGATTTGATTATACGCAGAATATACATCCATGAAGTAAAAGTGCTTCATAACCAGATGTTGCATCCATTAAGAGTTATGTGATCGGGACCAGAAAATCAACCTTGGGATAATGCCGATTAAGATCTCTGAAGTCAACGCAAACTCTAATTTTTCCATTCCTATTTTTTCACAAGGACAATGTTATCCAGCCATTTGGGATACATAGCTTCTCTAAAGAAGTTAGATTTGATAAGCTTATCAACTTCAGCTTCAATATTGGAGGCATAAGATGGATGTGTTCTTCTTGCTGCTTTCTAAAATCCTCAATGTTCTTCTGGAAAACCCAAATGATGAGTGCCAACATCAGGATCAAGACCTGAAATTTCTATATAATTCCATGAAAATACATCTCGATTTTCCATTCAAAAAAGTATACATTTCTTTCTCTTTAAGAGTCATGTACACACTAATTAATGTGGGGCGTGGATATTATTTTGTACCCAGATTTATTTCTCTGAGTTCATCCACAGTGGTAGAGATACCTGCTTCAAATGATGGAAGAGCATCTCTGAGATCTTCCTCTTGTTCTTAAATATGTGTTACATCCTCTGTTTCTAGTTGCATAGTAGATGACTAAGCATAACTTCTATGGTCAAGGGAGAAGTTAAAACTAGAACATCATGAAAAAGAGGTTTCCATTTCTGACCCTATTGATGATGAAGGGTCTTTCTGAGGTGATAGAGAGGAGATGAGAGATTGAGAATCGACATCATTATTTTCCACTTGTATTTCTATAACTTCTTCTGGACTGGTTGATGAAGTATATAATTTCTGGATTTTAGTGGAAAAAATGAAGACATCTTCATGTAAGCTTTCATCATTGCTTGGACAATCAACAATTTCTCCCAAGTGGTCTGGCTCGATTGTCGTAATTGACATTATGGATGTTTCCATAAGAGTGTTTGGTTTTGGGCCTATCCCATCAATTTGAATGATAGGAAACAAATAATCTGTACTCACATGCATGAATGGGGTTACTAGAGTCTTTTCCAAACCATATAGAGAATTAACTTTGGTGACCATCTTTACTGTGGATTTTTTCTTTCCTTCCATGTGATACAAACCTACCTCAATGTATTGAGACTCACATGTTTTGAATGGGGCTTTGTCACCATACAATGTCCCAATTTGACCATTGAAACAATATTTTATATATTGATGGTATGACGAAGGTACGACCACATGTTGATGTAGCCATGGTCATCCAAGAAAAATGTTGAAGGCTGTGTCATGATGAACAACCATGAAATCTGAATTAGATACAAGGTATCCAAACTGAATTCTGAGTGTAATTTCTCCCATATGTTATTGTTTATTCTTATCGTATCCTTGCAATATCAATGAAGAAGGAGATAAATAATATTCGTTGAGGCCCTATTGACAGAGTGTACGAATATGAATGAGATTGACTCCTGATCCATTATCAATGAAAGGTTGTCGGATGCCTAATTCATTGACTATTTCTAATAGATACAAAGGTCTGATATGTCCATGTAAAACATTATCTTCATCTTCATCTATAAAAGAAATCATTGCATGACATTTTGTAGGATGATTTTCTATATTCTATACTTCAACTACAACAATTTCAGTTTCAAATTCTTTAGGATAGGACAAATCCTCAATAAGCTCATCTCAAAGTTCTTTTGATAGATTACTGGAATCCAGAATTGATAATGTGGATGGTACTTAAGACAAATGTTTTCAGACATCATACGTAGGTCCAAAGGTCTGTGTTTCCCATCATGAAAATGTGGTTTTGCAGGTGCCTTGGACATTGGTGCTTTGGTAGTAGATGCATCCCATATTGAGGTAGGAGTTGGAAACACTCCTGGCTTCGGTACAATAGACTGACTAGGTATATCTATTTTATGAGAGGAAGAAGGTTTGAAATCTAACCGGTCATCCAAAATAACTTTTTCAAGACTGAATATTCCACGTGTGGAAAAACTTTTTCTTCCTATTGATCCCGCTGAAGGGATTTGCCACAAGATTCTGCAGCATATACAATTATAGCAGGGGTATGATTGAAATAGTGGCTTCTGAAATATCCACGTCTTCCCCTGCATCCTAGACCTCTGTCTATTCCTCTAATAACCTTGTTTTATAAAGAGATCTTAGGCTCATCATGATTTAAACTATTATTGCAATAAGGAGCTATTAAATGATTCATGTTAACATAACCAAAGATCAATTCTTCATCTGATGAAGATTCTTCGTGATTAGACATTTCATGTTGTTCCGTTTGGTGAGACAGTGCCCATTCGTTTGAAGCAGATAGCATAAAATCATCCAAAGTCAAAGACAATTTAGGCTTTGACACAAACTCGTCTTCTTATGATTGCTCTTATTTCATCAAATTAAGACTCTTCTTTGAATATTTTCCTTCTGAATAAGGGGGTTTTGATGTTGCATTCATATAAGAATTCATAATCAATTGATTCAATTGTGCTCGTAAAATAGAATGAGTATGGTTGATCATTTTCCGGACCATCCAATCATAATATTTTTTTCGAATTTTTACTTTTGACTTCATGCCACTCAACTTCTTCCTCTGGATCTGTAGCAGTAACACATGCTACCTGGGCTGAAGAACCTTTCAGTTTAACCTGTCCAAAGTCCACCATCTTTTTTAGGAGGTCTTTGAAGAAAAAACACTCTTGAATGGGATGCCCCAACATCTGATGAAATGGTCAATAGTTGGGGAGGTCTACATATCCATCCTTGTTCGACCTTTTGGGCCTTGGCAACTGAACCAGGTTGTTTTCCAGATCCGAGATGAAGTAACCCGGAACATGTTCATTCCGGAGAGAATAAACATTATTTTTCAAATCCTTGAAATGTTTCCTCATTTATATTTTTGATCATCTTGATGAGGCCTCAATTGTTGTTGATGTTCAAGAGGTGGAGCCCTTCGATATAATGAGGGTCTTGAAGAGGAAGATGGTATAAGTGCTTGTTTAAGTGTAACTGTAGAAGTCTCTGCATTCCCTGTTATCCTTCCTGGAACTGATGGATTTACATGATTTTTAGCCATAGTATTCATAAGAGAGTCTTCGATCAGCTGAGCGATTTAAGTAAGTACTTGAAACCCTTCTGTGTATTTTAAAGGGATCAACATTTTTTATAATTCATCACACAAATTTTCCACAAAGATTTGAAATAGTTGTTAATGAGGGAGTGCAAAGCTTAAAGTATATGTTAATCCCTTCCAGTGAGAAATGAAATTAGAAACACATTAATTTTCCATTTTCTTACAATTGGTAAGATTGAAAACTGTCATCTTTCGTAATGCTGTGCTAAATTGAAGGAGAAATCATTGAAGGAGATCTTACCATCCAGTAATTGACCAGGATTTGCAAGCATGTATACCAGACAAATGCAGGCCCATATAATAACTGTACAAAACACATGATCTTAACTGCTTCTTATTGTTAAGTAGTTCCCATCATAGGATCACAACGAGAAACAAAATGTGTTAAGTGTTGTTATGGATCTCCCGAATCATTAAAAATTGCAAATGTGGTACTTGAAAAATTTGTTGGGGGAGGAATTGCATACACCCATACAGGGTAATCTCTCCTTTATGGTGAAATTTGTGAATCATTTTCTTCCATATATTCCAACAGAGCTGTTAATGACTTGATGGTAGTCCTTAATTTTTGAGAAACATTTGGTTGATCTTGGAACTGAGTAGGTGCAAGAACTTGAGTTTGGATGGGTGTAGTGACCGAGATTGCAACTGATGGTAGTATTTCTGGTTGTTGTTGGGTATGAGCCGTAGGATTGGACCTGGGATGTTGTTCATGTAATGGGGGATAATCATGATTCATCCCAGTAGTTGCGACAAATTCCTTTGACTGACTGAGTCTAGTATTCATAGGAGGAAGACTACCTTGAAGTAGTTCCGCATTTAAAATCCTTAACTCCTTCATATCTTCTTCTTATTGTGCAAACCATTCCTCCAATGAGAGTGATTGGTATTCTCCAGAGGAAGGGAGCAATGTAACCTGACTTTTACCCTTTTCTTTGGCATGTTCCAAACTAGAGTATGGAAGGGAATTACCTAAGGAAATGTCTTTCCCCTGGGCATCACTCTAGCTTCTGGTATGCACACCATATTCATTCGTCTCTATATTCACTACCTCTTGAACATTAACTTCTCTATCTGATCCCTTTGAGTGAGCCTCATGTTCTGGGGGATCAGTGACAACGACATTGATGACATTTATCGATGCATAATGCATTGCAGTCCTTTTTTTGACATTTCTATGATTTTTTCTTCTTCCATGTTTTTTATGAGAGATTTTCCTTATGTTAGTTGATCACTTTGGAACTTTTTGATGAACTATTATTTGGAGGGAATCTCACTATAATTCGGCTCTGCGTTCCTCTTGTGATTTTTCCCTTAATCGAGAAAAGACTAACTTTTGCTGAGGAAAAGATTGAGAACATGAAAAATTCCCCAGTCTAGTGGACGGTGGAATTTCCGGTTTTCCTGCTCAACTCCTCGAATTAAATTTGTTGGTCCCGAGGGTTGGATTAAAAGGGTCCCCAGTATGGAAATATGAGGTTTCTCTTGAGCAGTTGCATCTGATAATTTATTAAAATCTCTCGTAATTTTGTGGACTTTAGTCCAGAAATTGGTCGGATGCATCAACCTATATCCAATCAAATCACCTAGCTCAGATGACCGTTGGATTATTTCTGACACTTCTGTCACCTGATAATGTGCATGCTCCAAACAAGAATCCAGTTCAATATTCTCATTTTCGTGATGCAAGAGTAATTCGACAACGTGTTCTTTATATGTCGGATTTTGGGATTATCTAGTTTAGTCCTGTTCTTCGGCAAGCCTTTGATTATACACAAAACTAGGTATCTGTGGCTAGCCATGGGAAATAACATTGCATGAGACCACTTTCGGCGGGCATTCTTGACTAGAGAGTATAGTGAAATGTAGTGATCCATGAACACCACATCCACTGATATGAATACTAGATGGGGAATTAGTAATTAACTGGTGCATCTTTTTTAATGCTCCAAGGCATGAACGCTGAAGGGGTATCTGCTTCTTTTCAACCTTTGGATGTCAAAAAACCGATAGAGATGCCAGGTCAATTTGGTGTTGCAACCGTTATATAATCTTGACATGATTTTGATATTCATCTTAAGATAATATTTTCTCTTTTAAGTGACAAAGTTTTTTACATATGTTGATATGTATATCATGAATACAATCTTCTGTCAACATTTCTGAAATATCATATTATGAGTCAGCCAAAGGCCAAAACATGACTGGTATTTCAACTTTTGCCAATTGTTTTCTCATATTCAGTAATTCCTCTTTGTCATTCGTTGACGATTCTGCAACCTGATTGGGATAAAGATGGCGCGTCATTGTTGCTTCATTAGATTCAACAATATTGGTTGAGAAATCATTTTTCAAATTAGAAGATGAAAGACCCATTGGTGGTTTGGAGAATGACCTACACCTCGGGCTATCTCCTGATTTAGAATGTATTTTACCTACTAGCGTTAAGGCATCAGAAATGACTGGATTTCATTTGCAAGTTCCTTATGATAAGAGGGATATCTCATTACTGCATTGTCCATTGAATAATTTTCATGGAAATGCGAATTACTACTGTAGAGAGGAATTTAGTAGCTAAATTCATCATCATCATGGGGAGGACCACCATAGTGGGTTAAAAAAAATGAGACCTCATACTCCTTGGTCTTCTTTCAATGTAGAGGGTTTTCGTGGCTTTTATATGTATATTATATTTTGAGATTGTCCGAATTTTCATGATGCAAGCTTTCATGAAAAAGTGTCTGATGAATACCATCAGAATTATTGTTGTCACTTATATAATCTAGAAATGGAAGAGTAGAATCTTGAGTTGTAAAAGACAATTGTCTGATCACATCAATAAATCTAGCATCGAGCAAGGCCTTATTGAAAATTGGCTCTTGATTTCTTGACTGTGCGGGATGGGTCACTTTTTAGATGCCTTCATACTGAATTTGGAAACAACTTGTTGATGAAAGTGGTTATTATGGGTAAGTGTATGTTCCTCCTTAGGATAAATGGCTAGGTTAATATGATTATCTCTATCCAAATCTGGTGTACGTGCCCGAATTGATTGTCCATATGACATGGGGGAGTATACCCCATGACCCTCCTGTACTGGAAAAGAGGTTCTTATCTACTACAGAGTGAAATGTTGATGATTCAATCCAATGATAGGGAAAAATTTGTATTTATTTCCCTGTGATGTCGCTGAAGTTGTTATAATATTATGACAAGTATCCAGAATATGGGCAGGGATTTGTTTTTTCTCAATCACCATTGTCAGAATGCGCTTGGTGACTTCAGCTGCCGAAACAGGAATATACGTCAATTCCGTATCTAGAGTAGGTGTATGTTCCTGCTCCTATCATCCTTTTCTTGTCAAAGAATTCTGATATTACTTATGCATAGAGGAAGAGAATTGAGTCTACTCCAAATTTGTCATCGGAGCTTTTCGACTAACATCTCCGGGTGCTACCAAATGAGACTTTTGGCGGGATTTTTGAAAAATTGGTAGGTGTATGTCCCTTCTGTGTATTCTTCTTCAAGTATGGCAGACTAATTTCCTTCAAAACAGGCATACGAGACTACTGATAGAATTTGTGATTGTAAATAGGTGTATTTTCTTGCTTATCAGTTGCCACTATATTAGATTAGCAAGCTTCTATGGATGCAGTCAAATGAGCCTGATGACTGGCTGATGAATTATAAAGAGGTGTACATGCCTACCTATAGTACTCCGCCAGAATTTCCTGGTGGTATTGATGTGCTACTTCTAGACAAGTTTGCTGGGCAGTGAAATTAGGATGGATAAGGGTATATTTTCCCTCGTTGCTTGTCATCAAGTTAGTTTAATGGACTTCTTTGGAGGAATAAGAGGTAAGAACCAACTCCCTGTTGGCCAAATTTCTGCTCTGACGATTCGTCTAGCATGTTCGGGTTTGAGGGACCTAAGCCGAACATCTAGAAGTGATACCCTCGTCATGTTGATAGTGCACTACCGCACGAGTCTGACGATGATTTTTGGTGGGAGTCCTCAACAAGGACTCCTGCCATCTTGAACTGTGTCCTTGAGTTACCTCTTCATTCACCTCCCTATAATATGGGAGAGATTGTTTATTGCGTTCAGGGGATAATGACCCAAAACGTTTGGAAATTGTTGTTGGAACCACTTACTTCTTGACCACTGGTTGTCACTGTCTGGACAACCACTCTGAATTGTTAACTTAGAGGGATTGTCGAGTGGCCTCCAGAGTCGGAATGGTACAATGTTGACATTATTCCCTCACCAATTCATTTGTAACGCAGTGTTGTAGATGCTGAGTAGGTCATGTCGCCCTCAGAGCAGATGTGGATTCAGTAGAAGTAGCTGCCGAGGCATTCACAGGTGTGAATTTTAAAGAAGTGATTCTGTATTGCAAAGAGTTCTTGAAAAAGAGTGCCTGTTTGATATAACAGACAGAATCAAGATGAATTTGGCCCAAACTAAATCATTTGGATGAGCATATATGTTATTGATTTCTTTGATGGCCCTCATGTTGTATTTAAAAGGGGCCTAACAAATAATTAAAACATTATTTTAACCTGGTTAAGGATTCATGCCGGGTTCACCATTTTGTGTTTCTTTTGAAAATGGGGATGACCTTGTGTGTTTAAGGTTCAAACATTCCAATTGGGTTCTAATTAGTTTATTCATAGAACTGGAAACATCCAATGATTCTATATCCATTTGTACATACATTCCAAAGGTAGGTGCTCATTAGTTGTGGACCGATGAGGCTTAAGAGATTGCATTGGTGGAGAGGATGGGAGGTCAGGCTCATCACACCTTTTTTAGGGGAATTATTACCTACTCTGGGAATCTCTTATAGATTTATGTTATGTTCATGAATGCTTATTAATTAACCAATTATGAAAATGATTTTTTTCCTTTAGATTGGGAAATCAATGATTTATATGTATGAGATTTAGAGAAACATTTATATGTATTTGAGGTTCTTCGTCGATGGAGATTCATCCGTATTTATTAGAGACTCGTAGTCAATGGATTTCTTCAACACATTATATAGAAATATCTTGGTCATTATGATAACCATAATGGTTTTAAATCCACTTAGTGGGGCACGTGATGTTTATTGTCGTTTAGAATGATAGGGATTATTTCAGAGTTGGGATTGTACACACATATGGGCTACCTATGTATCATTGTTAAAAAGAAAGGAATCAGAAACCATGAGGTTAAATAGGAATGATGTAGTTTGACGTCATATGGGATAGAAAAATAATTAATGAAAGATGGGCTTGGACCTTATAAAGGTTTCTTACGTACGCTACGTTAAAGGTAGAGATCAAATTCTACATATTTCGGGGTGGAAATATGGGTCTTACGCATGGTTAACGACCCAAAAGAGATGTCATGAGTAATTTTACACTCTAAGATCACTTAAGTCATACTCGGTGTGAGAAACAAGAAGTATCAGTAAATCTGACGATTGTGTCAGGAAAGTATCCCAAGAGCATGGTCCGTAAATGTATTTGTACTTTATGAAGATTTGGAATTTTAACTCGGGAAATAATCCTGAGATGAAGGATGCCCAAATTAAGGAACATGGGGCTTACTCCTAAGGATGATGAACATGAATAGGAAACTTGGGGCTTAGTCGTACGGAGGATGCCCATGAACAAGGAACATGAGGCATACACCTATGGAGGATGCCCAAGAACCGAGAACATGGGGCTTACTCCTATGAAGGATTCCCATGAACAAGGAACACTGGGCTTACCCCTAAGGAGGATGCCCAAATTAATTATCTTCTCATCATAAAGGATGAGGTTTAATGAATTAAATCACTAACCTTAATGACATAAAGTTATTTAAATCACAATGTTTTGAGATATGTTCCACAGAACACCTTTGAGATAAAGAAGCCAACAAAGGAATCATGTTTTAAATGGATTTGAAGATGGTTTTGAAGACTAAATCATGAAGAGGAGAGATTAATTTGAGAAAAGGAAGTGAATTGGAAGGAGGAATGCATTCCTGGTCTGGCGCGCACGTCCTGGTTGTGCAGGTGTACTTGCGCGACATGAGTTCACTTGGGCGACAGAGAACCTGTAGGGTAATACTTGTGCGAGACTTGTCTCAATCCATTAGTATTATCCTTATATGCTTCCAGAAGGGCGGAACACAAGTTTACAGGAAAGGGTAAGGCAGCGCACAAGTGTCTCCATTCCCCTTAAGGGTCGGACAATTAAGCGTGCAAGTATTTCTAACACTTAGGCCTTATGCTACCAATTTAGAGCTTCCATTTAAGTGAAAGGATTACCTTAGAAGTGTTTGAATGAATTTAGACAGAGACTTGGGTAACCATATCTTCAATTTGAGTTTTGGATATTTTCCTCCATGAAATGGGGGGCCCACAGGTGGTATTTATAGGCTACCTGTGGTTTGGGTGAAATTTCACTTAGGGTATGTAAGTGACTTTCGTGCCTCATATATGGAGTGCAAGTTACTTGCGTGCCAATGGCTAGCGTTCAGGTTAATTTCGTGCCTTAATATCACTGCTATATTTGATGAATCTTCCCTCTTCTTTGCTCGAGGTATTCACCTTAGTCAATATTTGGAATCTGTGACGGAACGGAGCGCCAACAAAATCTTACATAATATTATGAAATTTATAGAGAAAATAAAATATATTTTTATATGATAAATTTCAACATGTGGTGGAATGGAATATTCAATAGAGCAGAATAAAAAAAATAAAATAAAATATTAATAATTCACCGAAATACATATACATGAGTTTTATAAAAACAAGTTGTTAATTTTAAATGACTCGTTTTACTTATAAATATATTTTTTTTGAAAAACATTTCAAAAACATAAATGGCATACTTTTATTATTATAATGTCATAAGAGTGAATTTTTTTACAGAATTAGTATTTTATAACTATTTACCCGAAACCATATAGTTAGAAATTCCTCTATAATTCAACATAAGGTAATATAATTATTCAAATTAAAATAATTATATACATTTTTCTAAATTGAAATTCTAAAATGTAATGATTTTTTTCAATAGAATATTAAAATATAATAAAAAACCTTTTGTATGGGAAAAATAAAATCTCATAAATTAATTGTTATTTTTTATGTAATATTATTTAATAGCTAAAATTTTATTTAAAATAATTAATTTGAAACATGTTTTTTTTATTACGAGACTATGATTTTGTTAAATATACAAGATTATCACAAAAGGTTAATTTTTATTAAATTGGCATGTATAAAATAGGGTATCTTATATGACTCTTTACGTAAACTAATTAAATTTTATTCATATTAAATTGTTTATTAATTTTATTTATAAAAGTATTTCATTAGGTTTTAACACATATTAATTTAATATAATTCTACTACATGTTTTTTAATGGTAATATAGAAATATTTATATTTTATCAATATATATCAAGGTTCCTTTTCTGTTTGAAGTTTTCGATGATGTATTATATCAAACACATTAACATAATTAATGGTAATCAAATATTAAATGATTTTGGTGATACCAAGAAATAAAAAAATTGTATTCTCATTTCATTATTGAGGATAAATGCATTCAAGAATTAGGTGGAATTAATATGATATGAAACATTGTATTTGAAAAAATGTACACATGAGATATAAGGATTTTAATCAATTCTCTTATAATATATATATATATATATATATATATTATCAGATTATGGGTAGAAATGATATATATAAATTGAATCAGTTTTGTCATGAGTTCTATATCTTTTTTTATTTAACATGAAAAGATCTAATATGATATGGCTTCACTTATAATTGGTTTTTATTTATGAATTGTATGATCGACATTGTTGGGGAATATGTTGAAAATTGAATGAAAACCTGGAAATTTAGGATGATTAAAACTCTTCAATCGATGTTGTGACACAACATGAGGATGCGTTATAATTTTTAAGTTAAGAACATTATGGAAGCACTATTTTAGATTTGGTGAAAGGAATGAAACCGAATTGTTGAATCTTGAATAATGAGTTCTATGCCATAAAAGGTTATTTATTCAATGTTTATTCCAAAGAAAAATTGAGATTAAAGTGATTTAATTTGTTGAATTATCTTATCAAGTGTGAATAAAAGATAATAAGAGTTGAAAATCATGGTCCATAATTCTTATATTGTAAAAATATGTTTTCCATACTTTATTTTTGAGGATATTTATTTGGGGAGTTGGAGACCAAACATTTATGGTATAACATTATATTTAAACCGTAAAACTGAATTCAATAGATAAAATAAAAGATTTTATCTTTTTTAATATTAGGGGACTACTAAATATTTGATAATTGAACATCACATGTGACATGAAGTGTTATAAATGGAGGAATCAATGATTTAGATGATGGATCATTCAATCACCAGTGTAGGGATGCTTCTACTGGGGTTCCGACCTATGGATCGTTCATCAAAATAATATTTTCTGTTATAAATTCTTTTGAAATTTTATATTTTACTGTTTCTTCGAAATATTCTTTTTATGAATTAATTTTTAATTTATTCCATATTTATCTTTTAATATATTCACTATGAGTTTTGGTTATTTCATTATTGTTGACCACTATATGAAGATTGACTAAATCCAAAGGGGAAATTAGAATTAGTTAAAATGGGAATATACCATGTTATTTTTTATTATTCACATTAATGATAATTTTATTTTATAGGTATTTTTACGAATCACATTTAGCATATTATCCATTAGATTGTGTTCTAACCGTATTTAATAGTAAGTGATCCCCGACATGGATATGGTAATTAATTCATGACAATTGAATGGGATTATTCTTCTGCAATTGTAATATGATATTAGTGATATATAGAATTTTTAATTCATCTGACCATCATAAATTAAGATGAAAAGGTATATTTATATGGAATTTACATTTTTCATATACATATAATTGATTTATTGTAAATTCACTGGTATTTTATTTTTTTATGTGATGTCCGTATATCATTTTAGAAAAAGAGATCATAGAAATATAATTCACTACATTATTCCTATTTCAATTTTAAAGGATTTATTTATTATAAAATATTAAAAATTTTAAATAAATGCAATGAAAATTGGGGTGACCCAAATCTTGGTTATGAATTGACATATGTGTTCCCTAATCTTTATGTGATATAAAACATATAACTAATTTAAAATATTTTTTGTATTTATTGTGATATGAAAAAATTTAAAATATTAATTTTTGAAAACTATTGTATATAATGACATCATTTTGTTGGATAAAAAGACCCTTTTAATGATGATGAAGATGATATTATATGATGAATTAAGTGAAATAAAAAATTTATTATGGATATATTATCTCAAGATGGAAATTAATAAAGGAGGTGAACCAATGAAGGGGTAAAAAAATAGAATCCAAGAATAATATGATGCTCATGTATTATTATTCGTCAAATTTAGAAGATAAAAATTTAAAACATTAACCTCTTTATAAAATAGACCAATTTGGTACTTGGTACCTCATATAATGATATATAGTACCTTGTTTCTCCAACTGATGTAATAACAACCACCATAACACAATATATTCATAATAAATGAACAATGGCTCCACATTGTTTATGGGGTCCTTCATTCCCCTTTATTTTTTATTCCATTTTCTATCAAAACAACACTAACTATCATAAAAATATATATTCCACAATCAAATAAATTTGTTTAGTTATTTAAATATAAAAAATTCAATAATATAGATGACTGCAATTATAATAATTTTAAATATTCATACTGTTAATATGAAATTATAACCATTGATTTATTCTGCAAATGATCATTTAAAATTGATATTGGAAAACTATTTTATAATACGAAAATAATGAAAATTTTGTGTTTTATTAATTAGTTGAGGAGTTACTCAAAGATGTGGATTAAGATTATACATTCTATAATCTTTTTAGAGGGAAGATATCAATATGGAAATGACCCTCATAATATTTTTCTATTAATTATGTCTATTAAATTTCATTAATTTTACTTGATTAAATAGTCAAATTAAACATTATAAATTTACCCTCTTCATTCATTGTAGAATTGTGGTATGAATATACAAAGTGAATTTTATTATACATGGATGGGCCTTATGATTCACTGTTCACACTAAAATGGGGTAGGTGGGGCATCTCCCCTATGTAAATTTTATTCCCTAATTCCAATTACAATATAATAAAATAAAATTCTATGAATTCATATATCCTGAAATATTTATTTCCCAATAGGGATTACAAACTAATATTATCTTATATTTTATGGACAAAATGTTGACATAATTATAAAAGGGACATTGTGATTTAATAATTATCATTTACAATTTCTTAAAAATACTTTAATAAAATATAAAATTTGTATTATTCAATAATGACTGGTTTTAATAATTAATATATATCATTAGTATCATCAAAATATCTTATTAAATGATTTTTTTGGATCATGGGGAGTTTGTAAATGATTCAATATAATTAATGATTTCCAAAAACAATTTAAATCATGCATTTACATAATTATAGAAAATTTTAAATTCTAAAAATACACAAGAAATACAAGAAATACCACCCTAAACCAAAATTATATAAAATAATGTTAATTATGTACCATATTTTATTCAATAAAAATAATTTACATAGACAAACACACAGTGAATATAGTTCATGTTCTAGATTTAGGATTTACACATTCACCATTAATGGTCCTTTATTCCATTATACCACAACTGATCTATGTTGGAAACATTTCACCATACCAAAGTGACCAAAGAATCAAGGCATGATATTATTTTGAATAAATTGATTTCATGTGATTAAATGTATTAACTAGTAACTTGGGTGTATCTCCATTCTATAAATTTTATGAATATGATTTTTCATTTTTTTTCTTCTTATATTTGGTGGCGTAACAAATATATGACTCATGATAACACTTACCATTTTAAAAGATAGAATTTCAGTCATTGAATAATACCATTTTATGAAATTGACAACATTCATATCCCAATTTTATTTTTTATCAAAATTAATAATTTTTGGGTTGTTTTATAAAAAAATAATAAGAATATATTTGTAAAAAATAGGGTATTGATGGATATTTTGTAGCCCTTGAACGAGTTGTGGAGTTTCATGGCATCAGTTTACTTTATTAATTTCTCTTTATCTCTTTAATTGGTATTATCATCAACTTCAATATATCCACTAATCCTAAATTTTTATGATAATTTGGAAGTATTTTATTATAAAAAACATTGAATTTATCCCTCAAGTCTATCAATAAATGTTTTTTCTAATTATTTCATCTCTCACTAATCAATATCATTTATATATCAATATATGATTAGAAATTTATTTGTTTAAAATGTAATTGCTACATTCTCTATTTTAGATGATGTGTCTTGCACATCAAAACATATAAATGCATCATAATCATGTAGTTGAATATATATATATTGGGAGGATTTTAAAATAGGATATTGAAATCAATTCCATAATAATAAAACAGGTCAACCTCCATGATGTGTTTCTTATCATTTAATTCTTGTATAATGTACATCAACATAATTGTGACTAATTGAGTGAAACGATATTGATAATTTATGATTAATTATGAATTGGACACAATAATCCATTTTATAGGATCTTATCCAATGTATAGTCTGACATATGTTATCATATGGTAAGTGAGGATGGGTAAAATTGTATTACTATTTCAACATTTGAATTAGACAACCAATAATGAATCACCCTATCAATACACATATTTAGAATTATAAAATTATGCAAATAGTATTCTTTCATCTCTATTTATTTTTATTTAATCTTGTGATAGTCGAATTATGGGTAGATTTTATTTATTTCTATGTTGTTATTGATTTCAAAAAACTATAGTCATTGCATTAAATCAAATAAAAATATATTCTCATCTATTAATTAATCATTGATTCTCATTTCATGATATTTAAGTAATTGTTAAATATATACCATCAAATGATGATTAGATTAAAAATTCACTAAGTGTTTCCTCTCATTAATTTAATTTTCAATCTCCTAGTGCAATATAATTTACCTAATTAATTGTTATCAGTCGTAATTTTTGTTTATAAAATATTTTATAAATAAAAACCAACAAATTATTAAGCATTTTATATTATAATATACATTATATATTTTACAAAATAAATGCAAAAATAAGTTGTCCATTATCAGTTTTATATGACTATATTGTGTAACTATAAGATTCGTAATTTTCTAGTGTATCAAGTAAAATAAAATGATATAATTTTACCACAACACTACTCCAATAGTATTTTCACTGACATGATGTATTGGTTCAATGGTTTCCTCCCTAATTGAGTGTACCATTATTATAAATTTAACAATAAATTAATTAAAAACGATAAAATTATATTTTATCACTATTAAATGAAACAAACAACATCCATTGATACTATATTTGTGAAATAATGATCATCTTATGAAATAGATTTTATAATCAACTTGTCCTAAAATGATTTTGATATTATTTGTAATCATGGACCGCTTGAAATCTCTTATCGCATTTATCATGGACAATCCAGATTAAAGTAAATGCATATCTATTCAATGATATAAAATGATACATTTAATGAATATTAAGTAGTGTTTCCAAATTTATTGTGATAGTGATTTCTTCCAACAATATTTCCAAAACAAATCTTGGTTCTTAGAAATATCAGAAACAATTATCTATAAAATGGAATTCATCCCCAAATTACTCTTTAATTTATTATTCTTCCTATTAAATGATATGTTCCCTATATATAATAATATATTGATTCATTTCATATTCAGAAAGATTTTTTACTTATCTAATGTTATATAGGATTTTTTTAATATAGTCTAACATTACACATTTAATTCCATTATACATACAATATAGTTGGAGTATCCATAAATAATACTATGGTACTAATGCATGATAAATCCACCCAAAATTTTATGAATTAATGGAATATAAAAATTATTATTATTCTTTAAATCATCAAAATTACTATTATCACTTAAAACAATAGATCCCATCATCAATTGGGTAGATATAATATCGCTTTCTTACATAACAACCATAAAATTCATTATTTTTGGAAAATATAGGGTTTCCATACATTCTTTAGAAATCATTGGGATGATGATATATGTTTCTAATAAATCCAAAACTACCATATTCATTATACCCTTAATTTGAGGAGTCGACATTATTTATTGGTTTCCTTTCTCTTTTATTACCATCATAGAATAATATTATGTCACTCTATATTTAAGGGACAATATAATTGACTATTCCTTTTAATTTTGAAAATGAATATTTAGTCGTAATTCATATCCTTATTTTCAAATATAATAAACATGACTACTTGAGAGTTCCCTTTTAATGGAAAATGGTTCTCTTAAATAGAAAAAATAAAATTTAAGAAATATGACATGTAACGTAATTTTATTTAGTTAAAATCTTCTTCATTGGTAAAATGTATTCTGCCATCCCCTGTACCATTCAATTCAACAATGATCATTTCTACCTTGATATTATATTATTTATTCTAAATCACAAAAAATATAGAACCCTCTATAGCAATGATGTTGTTTTTGAAATCATGAGTTTAATCTCCAAGATTCAAATCATTCAAAAATTCAAATGTGATTCAATGCTATATAACGTAAAATATCATCCTTCCATGATTAAAATCAATTAGTTCATTAATTTTGGATTTGATATGTCAACCATGATTGATTGGTTCCTCCCATAATTCAGCCTCGATGACAATAATATTAACAATATTGAAAATTTTCATGACTCATCCCCCTCGGGGCCCGTATCGTGACTACCCCATGCCTGACTTCCCTAGGACAAGGGCTGTTGACTAGAACTGGAAAGGAATATCCCTCCAAATTGGAAGGAATTTCATTTTAACCTGTAAACTCACAAAATCCAAGCACACAACAAGATACAATCACAATATAACCATATAGTAAATAGGGTGAGTACATTATGTAAAGGGACTGGAATACATGCCCTATTGGAATGTACAAGTGAAACTAAAAACAACTCCTATCAACACCCACCAAGGATCCTACCTAAAGGGTATGTACAGCTCTCGAACGGTTGTCTTAGTGATATGTCTCGTATAATGCTTTTCCCTTGACCAGCCTCCAGTCCTGGTACCATACACCTTGATCAATGTTTTCGGTCATCTGCAAATGACACATCAAGGTGTGGGTGTAGCCCATGTCGGGTGAGTATAACAATACTCAGTAGGGTCCCGAGTCCCCCTAAGGTCTCTCAAAATCCTCAGAGGATAACACACAATTCAATACCACAATTAAAAAGAATGAAGAAAAAATATGCACTAATTAGGTATATGACATTACATATACAAAAGTTATCAAGTAAACCTATCTCATTCATTAGGAAACACAAGGCCCAACACCTTTTCAAAAATCAAAACCGTTCCATGAAGGAATGAATTCCATGAAGGTAAGACCATGAAGGTAAGTACCACAAAATTATCTCCATACAGAAGAATACCATGAAGGTATCACCACACAAAAGTGTACCACAACGGTAAAGACACCGATCACAGTAGGTTTAACTTAGGTACAAAAGTATAGATGATTATCTTTATTTCTAGATCATAGTATGTTATCGATAATCTCTTCTGTTGACCCACATAGGATTGAAGATGACCCACATCGGATCTGAAGATGCTGACAAACAGAGGATTCAAAGATGACCCACACCGGATTTGAAGATGACCTACACATGATTTTTAGATGACTGACACAAGATCGGTAGATGACCCACACTAGATCGGTTGATGCTGACCCACACAAGATCAAGAGATTCTGCTTGTACAGCTAGCCACAGGGTTCCCGCACTAAGCACGTTGGATTCCAGAGGATCTACTCCTCAATCTTTCTATTGATACTTCAATTTCCATAAAGTCCTAAAAATATGTATCATGAAGGTCTGTCACATCATATGGGACCCATCACGACAGATGGTGTTTCAACCGGACAACGAAATTGTAAATTATTAATGTTTCCGTTTCGATGGTTCAGATGGATTTGGTTCGATCCAACATGGTCATAAACTAGCTTTATCCAAAATCCATGTGGAGTATACCTCACGGACTGTATCGATGTATGTATTCTGGCTCCAAAAATGGTGCATCAAACGGATGCCTAGTTTTCAAGACATGGCCATAAAGGATTATCAGTGTCTGGATGGGCCCATGTCTAGTCCGGGACCCCATTGGGTGGCACGTTGGGCACCGCCCCCTGCGGGCGTCTCGCACAGCCTGGCCAGCGGATAGTTGTGTTCTTCCATGTTAGGGCCCCCACTAGCTTCCACCTAGGGGAGGCACCCCTAGGGACTCCTGAATGGTCCAGTTGGACCATTATGTTCTGGAAAACCCAGAAGCTCCACGTGGCACCGCATGCTGGAATGCAGGACCCACCGAATCAGGTCCTGCTTTGAATGATATGGCCAACAGGGATTCTGGTTGGCTCCAATTCCAGCGGTGTGACGATGCCACTTCTCCTCCCAGGGCCTACCGGGTGCCAGACACACTAGTGTGCCACCGTTGTTCGACAACCACAGTCTTCTACTCTACATTCTATGCATATGCATGCCTATCTGCTTCCATGGGGTCGCCCAACGTCCCGGTCGCCACTCTCCTCCACCTGAGGTTCGGTTGCGCTACCAGCGCCCTCATGACCCACTATTGTGTTGGCCACCACGTATACCCTACCAGAATTGGTTGCTGGTGATGATCATCGGTGGAAACCTGTATGTAACCGGGTGGGCACCGTTGGCCCGTTCTTCAATCCTGAGGAGTTGTTGTGTGTCCCGGGACATCACATTTTCATCTATCCCTACATGGTCGGGTTCCACACAACCTGACGATCCTCCCACTAATAACACATCAATCAACAAGGTAGCTGAGATATCGGACCATGTTCGTTTGGCTTGTGCCCTCCTCATTAGTTCGATAACATGAGGATCAATAAGATTTAATCAATGTTGAATTAACAAAAAAAATCAAGAGCAAACACTACCTCATTTTTTTATTGGAGGTGTTGTGATAAAGAATAAAATGCGCCAGAGCTTCTCAAATGTTGGTTCCCTATTCTTCTTTCAGTGAATGTACTCCGTTAGAGGATGTTCTTCATTCAAGAGTCCTCCAACAAACATTTTCTTCACTAAGAGTGTTTTCCATCCCAAGAAAAAAATATTGGTGGGGAAATAACATAATTAAGATGAAAATAATTAATTTATAAATTAATGTTTTCTAATTAATTTGGGGGATTTCCAAGAGTTACATCACATTAATAGATGGTTTCAACGTCGGGTGGTCTGCACCACCATGATTCAAAATGAGGCGGATAGATTTTAAAAAAAAAAATTAAAAAATGGTTTTATTTTATTCCTCCTCAAATCCAAAAATTCAACCTCAACCATCGACCTACTATGGTAGAAGTGAAGGTATCATTAAGAGATTATTAGCACTGTGAGTAAAATGGATTCCTTATATTTCATTTCTGGGCACCTATTAAAAAGTTACAAATTCCTTCTTGAATGTTAACTGAACGTACTAAACGAAAGATCATAAATTTATTCCTACCACACCAGGCCTTATAATCAAATGCCATCAATTTTTGAAGACTCGTAATATTTTCATATAATAAAAAAACATACATGGAAAATTCTGGTTCCTAAAAAAAAACCATTATTCATTAAAATCACATTTTTCATTGAAAATCCTTTTCCAAAATCACAAAAAAAATCAATCCAATCATTAATTATGAATATTTATTTAATTAAAAACAATATTGATTATTCTCATAGGATGGAGATGGAACAAACTACCACAGATATCAGGTGTCACACACACATAATTTAATCCAAAATCAATTAAACCCAACAATTTCATTGATATCCTGAGAATAAATTCCCCAAATCATAGGAATGTTCCAATTTAGAAATCACGGTGTCAACGGAAAATGAAAACACCACATTCATTAATAACTGATGTCTTATGCACCAAAACAGATAATGAAATGGCCTCTGAAACATGATCTCACAATTCATCAATAAGAAACCAATAAGAAAAACCATATTTACACAATGTATCTAAGGATTCCACCCAAATTTGATACCAAGATCATGATTAATGATGAAACAGAAAGGTCTCTTACTCTAAGGGATGCACCAAAGTCGCAACTAAGATTGAATGCCAAACAAAAAATTCTTTGAAGATATGTTTCTCTAGAAAATACATATGATAGACCCTCGGTCTCAGGGAGAAAGAGTATATAAATATTGGACTGAGAAAAACTATAAAGAACTTGTTTTAAAACTATACCTTTTCCATTTCATGGCATGTAACACCAATTAAATTCTTGATGTCCCTGATTGAAAATTACACATAAACCCCAGTGCCTCAAATTAAAAATATTTTATTTAATATATTCACGTTTGAAAATAGCATTCACGATGTGTAATATTTCATTGTTTGAATCCCCTTTCATGTCTTGTACCCAGTAGAAAAATTACATGGTACATAACCGAGTTACATGTTCTAAATTCATTCTACATCCTATAGAAATGGGTGGTTAATGTTGAAAGATCAATTAATATTTTACATCACCATTAATGTTATCCTCCGAATTCATTATCAGACCTATTCCGAAAAAGGGAAATGGAATGCTACAATATAGATAACGGTGAAACTCATGGATCTGTAATAGGATGTTACAAATGCACAACTATAAATAATTTCCATCCCCAGGAACCCTTATAAAGGATATAATACCTGGAATGTTATGATTACACTTTTCCCCTATCAATGACTCAATTTTTCATGTCTCTTGAGAATATGATCATTGTTTTCATTGTACTGTTACTAATATAATAAATGTAATGTACTGGTTCCGGAAGCCACCCAGAAGCTCCCCGTACCCGGTTGGTCAGATGGCCTCAAGCGCATATCTACAAACGCTAGAGATTTCCAACTAGCAGCGAGGGCCTTGAGTGTGATTGTGGGGAAACTATTCCCTCATTGGTAGAGTACACAGCGGAAGTAAATAAACATGCAAGAGCGGAAACAGCAAATAGACAACAATAATAAACTGCGGAAAACTAAATCAGCAAACTAATCGAGCACATAAGTATATATATGAAATGATGCATGATACATATGTAGGAATGCAACCAAACAACTCCCAATGATGAAAAATAAAATAGTACCAAAACATGTTCAAAGGAAAGTAAACAGCTCCTCAGCATGACAAGCCAAATCTTGGTCCCATTCTCTCCTGCTCCAAGAAATCAAGTACCAGATATCGAAGGGAATATTCCCTTGCCTATACCTGCAACAAAATAGTCTGTTTGGGTCCAAAAGAATTACCCAATATGAGTGTGAGAATAAATCCTAGTAGACAACCACCCGAAGATCTTTTCCTAACAGTCAGTGAGTATATGGAAGGTAATAGTACAATCAGAAGTAAACAGTAGCAGTAACAACAGGTAGTAATCATTAATCAGTAAACAAGATGATACAAAATAGTGATCAGTTCACAGAAAAACAATCATCAGTGAAGAAACATCTAACACAAGTAGGAAGACTGATGAGAAGTACTCGTAGCCATCCCCTCTCGTCCTATCCAAGATGTACCACAACCCTCTAGGAATTTCACTCAGCCTAACCCCTCTGGGTTGTTCCTTCAAATTTATGAGACTCTCTGGGGAAGCTCACTCGGTTAATTCCCCTTATAGTATAGGGTAGTCAGGGACTCTCGGAGGGAGATCATGCGGTCTAACCCTCTTAGCCCATGGTCTAGAGACACCCTGAGAATGATCACTTAGTCAATCCTCCTATATTCTTAGGTATACCACACACTATCTGAGGAAGATCACTCCGTCAATGCCTCCACTAGTCTGGGAAGATTTTAAAGACATTCAAACAAGGCAAACACTCTCTAAGGAAACTCACTTGGTCTACCCTCCTGTAGTCTATAATAACTAAGATTCTCTGGTAAGCTCACTTGGTCTATCCTCTGCAGTCAATAATGTCCAAGAATCTATAAGGAAGATCACTTGGTTTATCCCTATATAGACTATAATATATAAGGATTCTGGGGAATCCCACTCGGTCTATCTTTTATAGTCTATAACACCGGGTTCTCACGGTCCCATGCCAGTCATTGCATATTAATGCTATAAGGCCAGAGTAAACCTATAGAGATACTTGACTAATCCAAAGTACACCTATAGAGATACATGACTAAACATTCTACAGAGAAACAAGCATGTTAACAATATCATTATATCCTATGATCACAAGTAATGGAAACATATACAATGACCAAGGATAAAGAGACCCAATGGTTGCAAGAAGAACAAATAATGGTAAAAACATCCAAGAACAACAATTATCCTCAAACATGATCAAATCACCTCTATACAAGCATGACAGAAAGGCAGGAATAACCACAATGGAAAAAAGGTAAACACACAATACCCCGTTAATGGGTATTTGTGGAATTTTCACATAGAACTCAAAGACATCGAAAGGTAAGGGACAAAAAACCATCCTCGATCCTAAGAGATTGATATACATTAACCATGATACTTGATTCTCTTCATAACAACATAGATCTATGAAAATGCACAAAACGTTCAACCCAAGATAACTTAAGAATGAGGAGGAATTGGAAAACAAGGCTCTAGAAGAAAGAAAAACTCACCGCTGCGGTTCCAACGTAATTGATGACGGTTGATTCGGAGAAAGGATGGAGGCTCCGAGGATCAAATAAGATTCGTGGTTGTACGGGTCACTCTCGATCGAAGGCGATGGAGAATAAAATAGTTATGTTGATTAGGCGTGCCCCCGGTCCATTTAAAGAAAAAAATGAATATACACAGCATGTACTTCTTGATAACACGGAGTGTACACTAATTTTCCGTACTCTGCTTTAAGAAGCCTCCACATTACCCCTACCCACTGTGTTTGTGGCACAGACACGACTAGCACATGACCTAGCGTAGTAAGGGAGTACACATGGTGTACTCATAATGTACACCGTGTGTACTTCAAAAATTTCCAAAACTCCTCTTTTCTTAAAAACTCCAGGAAAAGGAAGGACATACTTGAAAAGGAAGATCCAGGTTCTTACAAACTTCCCCCCTTAAAGAAATTCATACCCAAATATCCCTAATGAGGCATAGAAGAAGAAACCCCGAACATCTCTAGCCACTACGATCGTACATCGACCTCCCTCTACCATGTCTCGTCATGTACTCTCCCGTGTGGCTAATAGATCCTGTAATAGAGGAATAGACTATCCACGAAGAACCTTCATACTGCGATCAAAAATCTGGATGGGATGCCCCTCAAACGATGCATCCTCTTCAAGCTCAACCTCATTGGGTTGAAAGACATGAGATGGGTCTGAAAAGTAACATTGGAGATGAGAAACATGGATGACATCGTGAATATCTTGGTACCTTTCAGGTAAATGCAACCGATAGGCAATCGGCCCAACTCTCTCCAACACCTCAAACGGACTGACGTGCCACGGTGAAAGCTTACCCTATCTCTGTATCCTCTTTTGTCCCATCCTCGGTGCGACATGTATGAAAACCTGATCCCCGACCTCAAACTCTAGAGGTCGTCTCCATAGATCAGCATAAGACATCTTCCGAGACTGTGTTGTAGCCATCCTCTTCCAAATCAACTCTATCTACTCTGTGGTCTCCCGAACAAGATGAGGTCCCAACAAAGCTACCTCTCCTGCCTCTCGCTAGTATAAAGGTGATCGTCATGGCCTACCAAACAAAGTCTCATAAGGATCCATCTGAACAACTACCTAGAAACTGTTGTTATTGGAAAACTCCATAAGAGGTATCTGCTTTTCCCAAGAATCGCCAAAGTCTATAATGTAATCTCGAAGCATATCCTCAATCACCTAGATCATACACTCGGACTGGCCATCAGTCTGAGGATGGTATGCTGTACTCAGAAGTACATGTGTACACAAATCATTCTATACTTTCTGCCAGAACTACGAAGTATAGTGCACATCCCTGTTTGAAACAATGGAGTGTAGACGTAAAATCTCTCGAATGTATAGCCATCCCAGCTCTTCAACACTGAAGGTCTCCATGATCATAAAGAAGTGAGAAACCTTCATAATCATGTTGACGACAACCCAAACAGAATCACTCCCTCGAGGTGACCTCGGCATCCCGGTCACGAAGTCCATCGCGACATCATTCCACTTCCACTCAGGAATGGGTAGCTGCTGTAAAAGACCTGCTGGTCACTGATGCTCTTCTTTCACCTACTGGCAAGTATAATATCTCATGAAAAAACTAGAAACAACACTCTTCATACCTGGACACCAGTACTAGAGGTGTAGATCATGATACATCTTGGTGACGCCAATATGAGCTGTCCAAACCGAGGAATTAAAATCCCGCATCATCTCCACATGTATGTCTGTTTCCACCCATACACATCCCTGGAAATGCAAGATCTCATCCTCGCCCACTATCCATCTAGGAAGAGGGTCATCTCCAGACACACTCTCCCAAAGGACTATGCCTTCTGAGTCTAATAGCTGCATCATTCGTACCCGATCTAGAAGTGTAGAGGAAACCACTACAGAAGATAGGTAAGTTTGTCCCTGTCTGTCGCACACCTCCAGATGCATATCAGAAAATAGATCCATAAGCTATCACTCAATTTTGGCCCCCTAAACATCCTAAATCTGAGTTATCCTACTCAACGCATCATCCACTACGTTGCCCTTCCCCGGCGTATAGGTGAGAACGAGTCGAAAGACTGAAGATACATGACCCACCTGCGCTGTCTATGATTTAGATCATGATGAGTGAAGATATACATGAGACTCTTGTGGTCATTGAAAACCACAATGTTCTCTCCCAGAAGGTATTGTCTCCAAAAACGTAAGGTATGAACAACAACTGCCAACTCCAGATCGTGTGTTGGGCAGTTTCTCTCGTGTGGCCTCAACTGCCGAGACACGTAAGAAACGACCTCATCTCCATGCATTAGCACAACTCCCAGACAGATACCTAATGCATCACAGTAAATATTATAGCCCTTTACCACCTCTGGAAAGACCAGTATTGGTGCTGACGTCAATCTCCACTTTAGCTCTTGAAAGGATGACTCACAAGAACCTGACCATAAAAACTTTTCCTCTTCCTTGGTCAAACCGGTCAGCGGTGCTTCTATGTGTGAAAAGTCATGTATGAAATGCATGTAGTATCCAGGCAGCCCTAGAAAACTACGCACCTAAAATAAATTCTTTGGATTCTCCCAGGAAACTATAGCTCTAACTTTCTCTGGGTCCACTGATACTCATGTCTCTGAGATGACATGACCCAAGAAGTGAATCCAATCCATCCAAAAGTGGCACTTCAAGAGCTTAGCATATAACTGATGATATCTCAATGTAATAAGAACAATCTCAAGATGGGTATCATGTTCATGTTGTGTGTGGGAGTACACCAAGATGTCGTCCATGAAAACCACCAAAAAGGAATCTAATAAAGGATGGAATACTCGGTTCATTAGTGCCATAAAAACTGCTGGCGCGTTCATGAGACAGAACGACATGACTGTATACTCGTATATACCATATTTACTCCTGAAGGATGTAAGAGTTAAATCTGATGGTCTAACGTGCAACTAATGATAACTAGACATCAAATAGATCTTAGAGAACACCCCGGCTCCTCGAAGCAGATCGAAGAGGTCATCGATCCTCGGTAAGGGATATCAGTTCGTGACTGTCAACGGGTTCAGCTTCTGATAATCCACACAAAACCGAAGGGTTGTGTCTGCTTTCTTCACAAACAGGACAGAAAAACCCCATGGAGAAGTATTGGGTCAAATGAAACCCTTTTCCTGTAACTCCTCCAACTACTTCTTGATCTCCGGAAACTCAGGTGTTGCCATCCTATAAGGGGGAGGGACACCGGTGCCAGTCTTGGAATGAGCTCAATCGAGATGTCTACCTCACGCTCTGGAGGAAAACCAGAAACGTCCTCTGGAAAGATGTCCCTGAAATGATCCAACCATGGAGGAATGTTTATCTGTGAAGTCCCATGGTCATCTAGATAAATACTGACAATCTGGGTTGTAACTCCTCCTAGCCCATGATCCTCTGGTCCTTCTCTACCCGCCTGGACATCCCACTCACCTTTAAGAAGAAAAGACCCTCCCTCTGGTGATACGATACTCACCCTACGGTGATAGCAATCAACAATTTCCTGGAAGGGAACCAACCAATCCATCCTGAGAATGATGTCATAGCCCGCCATCTCTAGAACATAGAGGTCCCATATGAAATGACACCCTGCAACCTCAAGAGGGAACTCTCTACACTGACGTACAGTAGATGTCCCCCTTCCCAACGGCGTGTAAAGTGTCAAAACGTTTTCAGCCAAAAAGATACAGGGCCCAAGGCTCTCCATAACAGAAATAGAGATAAAATATGCGAAGAACCATTATCGAAAAGGGATGAAGATAAAACTGAGGATACTAAGATCTTACCTCGAACTGTAGAATGGTCGGGATCATGCTCTTGATAGGTCTGCACCACGACGAAAGTCTGGCCTGCACCATGGCCCTGCGCCCCTGGATGACCACTATAAGCTGACCCACTCTGCTGTCACTGGTAACCATATGACTTACCACCATAGCCACGAACTCCACCTTAGCCCAAAACATCCGGAAGAACTCCAGTTCCCAGACTAGTGGGAAACTGGTGAAACATCTCTTGAACACAGGGTCATAGAATAACTCCTACCACTAGTTAAAGGTGAGAAGATCTGAAAAAATAACTCAAGATGGACGATCATGCCACAATATCGGCACTCCATCGTGTCTCTCTGGAACTGGGGCCTATTATTCCCACTCCTACCGCACTGGTAGCATACAACCTGGCTGCCAGAAGATACATCCTGCATGCTCTGATCTCTTTAAGAAGACTATCGACGGCACTTTCTAATATCCGTAGGTGGAACACCATCTCTGGATGTCGAACCGCCCTAGCTCACTGCTCCATAATCACTCAGGTTGTTCTTAGTGATCAGTGCCAGGTTGACGATAGAGGATATCAAAGTCAACCTAAATATATTCACCTGGGAATGGATCTCCTGCCTGAGACCTTCCTCAAACTTCCTAGAATGGAACAACTCATCACCTGTTGGGATCGGCGTGAAGTGATTCTACTAAGTAAAGAGGGACGAGTACTCCCTCACAGAAAGAGTACAGTCATGTAGACTCATAAAATCCCGTTCTTGGGTGGCCCTCAAGGTCTCTGGGTAAAATTAGTCATAGAAGGTGTGGAAAAATTCATCCCAAGACATACTATGCTAGCGCCCTGACTGCAAGATCACCTCCAACCATCTCTTGGTGGTGTCTCGGAGCATATAAATAGCCAGCTTTACCCTTTTCATTGGGGGTATATCCTGATGCTCAAAGATCATCATTATGGATTCTAACCACGACTTTGTAGCCTGGGGTCCTCCCTCCCCAGAGAAAGTAGGGGGATTCTGTTGCAGGAAACCCCGCGTCAACTTAGCCATTGACGGGGCAGGAGGTGGTGGTCTCTAAAAAGTCTACATCATCCTTAGGAAATCCTCCCTGAACTGCGCATCAGTGCCTGTGACAGGTATGACTACTGGTTCAATGGCTGGAACAACAAGAGGATATGTAAAAGGTCCCTAATAGGCCATATCTGGTGTCTAATCACCATCTGGAAACTAATGTACAACCGGGGGACGTCTCAAAGTCATAGCTCTGAAAAGATCAAAAGAACACCTTAGATTAGGATTATCAAAGACTGAGAACACAAGAGTACAAAATGGGAACAGGAGGAGGAAACATTCATGTTCACAAAACATGACTACCAAAGTGTACTAAAACTACACAGTGTGTTCACTTAATCGAAATACATGGGCATGTACTCCTACCACCTCTGGTTGTGTAACACCCTAACTACACAGCATGTTGTCCCCACACATGGTGTGTACGTGAACTCTATTCCCCTACCTGAGTCTCTTTACATGGCTAACCCACATGTTCCTCTTAACCCTAGATTACATGGCATGTTTACCAAGGACATGGAATGTACTAGACATGGTTTCACAGACCCATGTTGTCAGTTACACGGCCGACTACATGGTTGAACTTTACACGGGGTGTTCCGAACAAGCACGACGTCTATACGAGAAGATAACACCAACCCGCGTTGTTCGTGACACGACCGAGTACCTGGACAAAGATTACACGACATGTTCTTTACCAACAAGGTGTGTTCTACTTCCCTAGCCCGTGTTGTTAGTGACACGGACAGGTACACGGTTATACACTACACGGCATGAGCCTACTATACACGACATGTTCTTAAAGGCATTTCCTCAACACCATGTTACTTCTGACACAGTCAGTGATGTGGTCTGAAACTACATGGCGTGTAGTCATAAAGTACACACAGTGTATTCAGGGTTTTTCCGGACAGTAGCTCAGAAACTACACTGAATCCCAAAAACACAGAAAACAAGGCATGGAGGTGCCAATTTCCGATATGTGAGGGCCCATACTCCCCAAGAACAAAATCATGGCATCAAATACAGTCATATATAAAACAACATGCCAAAGATTCACAAATTTCCGATTCAAGAGGGCCCATAACACCTCATGAACTAAAATTTAGCATTAATTTAAGCAAAGTACAATACAAAATGTCCTCTCTCATACAACAGATATTCTATCAAAGCATCTATCATAAACAACATGCATAATCTACACAAAATATATCACAACAACATGCAATCACCCATGCACCATAGATGGCATGGAAAGAATGCTGGGAATGTGGTTTCTAAAAAGTTCCTATATAGTGCATTAGATGGAATACCCTCATTCATCAGGTTGTGATAGAAATATAACCATAATAGCAACAACAATAACAACACAAGTCATGTGAATCACTCAAGGTGAAATCATATCAACTGTAAAATCTCAAAACCAGAAAACAGCAATAAACGAGGTAGTATGACTTTTCCCTGTACACGGGTTAGATACTCCCTGGAATACCTTATTACAAAGTATGGAATCCATCCAATCCCTAGATAAAGGATCTAAATAGTAAATCAAGAGAAAATAATCCCTCTAACCCCACTTTGTAATGTCCCGGTTCCTGAAGCCACCCAGAGGCGCCCCGTACCTGGTTGGTCACATGGACTCAATCGAATTTCCCCAAACGCCAGAGGCTACCAACTAGCAGCGAGAACCTTGTGTGTGATAGTGGGGAAACTATGCCCTCATTGGTAGAGTACACAATGGATGTAAATAAACATGCAATAGCGGAAGTAGTAAATAACCAACAATAATAAACTATGGAAAACTTAATCAGCAAACAATTGGAGAACATATTTATATATATGAAATGATGCATGATACATATCTAGGAAAGAATCCAAACAAGTCAAAATGCTGAAAAATACAATAGTACCAAAAAAGTACAGAGGAAAGTAAACATATCCTCAGCATCGCAAGACAATGCTTGGTCCCATGCTCTCCTGCTCCAAGCAATCAAGTACCAGAAGTAGAAGGGTGCGTGCGCTTGTCTATACTTGCAACAACATAGTCTGTTTAGGCCCAAAAGCATGACCCAAACAGGGTGTGAGACTAAATCCCAGTAGGAAACCACCCTATGATCTGTGCCTAACAGTCAGAGATTATATGGCAGGTAATAGTACAATAAGCAGTAAACAATAGCAGCAACAGTAGGCAGTAATCATTAAGTAGTAAACAGGTTGATACACAACAGTGATCAGTTCACATAATAACAAGCATCGGTGAAGCAATAGCTAACACAAGCTGGAAACCCACTGGGAAGTACTCGCAACCATCCCCTCATGTCCTATCCAAGAAGTAACAGAACCCTCTAGGTAGTGCACTCAGCCGAACCTTTCTTGTTTGGTCATACGAATTTATAAGACTCTCTGGAGAAGCTCACTCATTCAATTCCCCTAATAGTCTAGGGTAGTCAGGGACTCTCAGAGGGAGATCACGCGGTCTAACCCTCTTGGCCCAAGGTCTAGAGACTCTCAGAGGACGATACCTCAGTCAATCATCCTATAGCCTCGAGTATTCTATAGACTCTCTTAGGTATCTCACTCAGTCAATTCCTCCTCTAGCATGAGAGGGTTTTAAAGACATTCAAACAAGGTAAAGACTCTCTGAGGAAGCTCACTCGGTCTACCCTCCCATAGTCTATAATAACTAAGACTCTCTAGTAAGCTCACTCGGTCTATCCACTGTATTCTATAATTTCAAAGACTCTCTGAGGTAGATCACTCGGTCTGTCCTGGTATAGTCTATAGAATCTATGACTTCATGGGAAGCTCACTCGGTAAATCCCTTATAGTCTATCAGACCAGGATATCATAGTCATGTTCCTGTCAGTGAATATTAATTCTATAAGGCCAGAGTTCACCTATAGAGCTACTTGTCTGACCAAAGTACACCTATAGAGCTACTTGTATAAACATTCTACATATCAACAAGCATGTTAACAACATCTTTCCGTCCTGAAATCACAAGGCATGAAAATAGGTACAACGGCCAAATGCTAAAGAGACCCAAGGTTTGCAATAAGAACAAAGCATGGTCAAAACATCCAAGCCCAACAATTATCCCCAAATATGATCAAATTACCTGTACACAAGAATGCAAGAAAGGCATGAATAACGAAAAGGGAAAAAAGGTAAACACGCAATACCCCATTCACGGGCATTGGTGGAATTTTCACATAGAACTCAATGACATCAAAAGGAAATACACAAACCACCTACCTCGATCCGAGGAGATAGATATACAAGAACCATGAAACTTGATTTTCCTCAGAATGGATTAGATATACAAAAACAGAAAAAACATGCAACCCACGATTACTTATGAAGGAGAAGGAAAAAATCACTGCTGCAGTTCCAAGGAAATCGACGGAAGTCGATTCGGTGAACAGACGGAGGCTCGGGGGCTCAAAGATGATTCACGGCCATACGGGTCTCTCTCGGTTGAAGGCACTGGAGAAAAAGACAGTTCTGTTGATTAGGCACAACCCCGGTCCATTTACTGAAAAAAATAAAATACACTGTGTGTACTTCTTGAGTACACGGTGTGTACTCTACTTTTCGGTACTCCACTTTAAGCGGCCTCCCTTCACCCCTACACAACGTGTGTGTGGACCGGACACGGCCAGGCACGACAAAGGAGTACATAGTGTGTACTCATAATGTACACAGCGTGTACTTCAATAATTTCCAGAACTCCTCTTTCTTAAAAATACCATGTAAAGGAAGGAAATACCTGAAAACGAAGATCCAGGTTTTTACAATAAACTTCCTTAGAAATTCATTAACTTGAGAGTTGAGGATCAAAACTATTTTGTCTAAAATAGAAACATCTGCTCTAACAAATTTTTTTCCAAACTCAAAATGAGAGTGGGGCCAGGGTGATACTTCTTGAGATGTGATATGTAGAAATCATCATGAATACCTAGAAAATAAACAGGAAATTCTAACTGATAAGAAACCTATATGAGGTGCTCAGTTAAATCAAATGGTGAAACAGATCACTGGGCCAACATTACCTATTTTCCAAGCCATCATTGAACCATCCAAGGTGAAACATTCAAGAAAAAACATTCATCTGTCGAAAAAATAAAAACATTGACGCTACTGATCCACATACAATTTCTATCGACTATGGGATATCATCATAAGTCAATGTATGTCATAAAATTGTTATTGACACATCCTTATCAAAACATTGACCAACATGATATATTTCACCCACATCATCCCTAAAAAGTAGTGATCTACAATGAAACCAT
Organism: Viscum album; assembly: GCA_963277665.1. NCBI lineage: Eukaryota > Viridiplantae > Streptophyta > Magnoliopsida > Santalales > Viscaceae > Viscum > Viscum album. The sequence goes on along the minus strand of OY728152.1, from coordinate 1,710,526,171 downwards.
AGAACACCTAGAAGGGGTAATTCTTATCGATGACTCATAACAGCTTTTGTAAAAAACTCATCTGGTAAAATATTATTATCCCATGATCCTCTATAATTTAACACATATGTTTGGAGCATTTTCTCTTGAATCTGAATCACACGCACCTTCTGATCATCTTTCTACAAATTGTAGGTTGTTCTTAACTTGGAATGAGTTACAATTTTATCCTAATGACTCCTATAGAACCACAATGATCCTAGGATTCATATATGAAACTATGAGAGATGGAATCCTATGGAACCTCACAATCTTGTGCACATACAGCTTACCTAGACCATCAATATTAGTGGTGTATTTTATCAAAATATAATTTTTATACTTCATTAACTAACCAAAAACCACCCATATAACATTATTCTATTGGGGAGTCCATGTCAATCTAACAAAAAAATCAACAGATACCTTTTCCAATTTCTAGATTAGCATCGGAAGAGGCTAAAGCAAACCATAAGGTTTCATGTGCTCAGCCTATATCTGTTGGCAGGTGTAACAGAGAGAAACAATTTTTGTGATGTCATGATTCATACTAGGCCACCAGAATCACCACCTCATATCATAATACATCATGGTAGTTCATTGATGAATGGCCCCTTGAAAGATATGAAAATCAAACATGTCTTAAATCCTCACTGATGTCGGAAACCAATCCATTTACCTAAGTGAAGCATACCATTTGATGAGATATACCAACACAAATTAATCTCCACACCATAAATAATTACATGAGTCTTCTCTAACTAATCATATAACTAATAACTCTGAAAAATAGTCTATATGATAAATGATGATAAGTAAACACTAATCTGATCAATTTGTAAAACATCCTCCAGAGAAACTAGGTTCCTCTTAGTGAAATCCTAAATAGGGTTCCACTCTTTATTCACATCCAGAATACCTTGTGATTTTACATTCCTTTTAAGAGTGTATGCAAAGAAATTTACCTTCCATGGGGTTCAGTTCATATCGAATTCTTGGGTCCGAATGTATTCTATCCTTCGTCTATGTTTGAGATTCAAAACCATATGGTAAATGATATGACACATATCTTTTCTATAAAATATGAAATTTATCCTTTTCCAAAACAATAGTTATCCATTTATTTATATTCATGCATGAATGTGGAATGATCTAAATAATGATAGGGTTAACTAATTTCATACGTTCAATTATAATGAGAATTGTATTCTACCAGAAGGCCATCCTCCAAAAGAATGCATACCAATCCAGCACTATAAGCATCTCAAAACACTATATACCCCTTACATGGCATTGGTTTGATAATAATAGTAGCTGATGTCATAAATCATTTTAGTTCATTGAATGATGACTGACACATTGTATCTAATGTGAAATTTATCACCCCAAGTAATATTAGTAATAGGCGACATCATCTTAGTTAAATCCATGAAAAATCATTAGTAGTATTTAATAATACCAAGGATGCAACATATCTCAATGTCATTCCAAGGTTCATTCATTGACCAAACATACTATTCCTTTTTTGTACCAATTGATAATCCATTCTCATAAAATATTATCCCCACAAACATCACTTTTTATTACAAAAACTACATTTCAAATGCTTTCCCAAAAAATAATGACTTCTCCAAATTTCAAGAACCATACTCAGATGGTTCTCATGATCACACTCATATATCAAATAAATTATATTATAATCCATGAACACTACCAAAAATGTTTCAACATTTTGATGGAATATCCAATTAATAAATTCCATTGAAACTATAGATGTTTTAGATAGACCAAAATGAATCACACGATATTCATAATTTCCATAGATTCTTTTAAAGGCTGTATTCGGTATATCAGACACATGGATTATGAGATAATGCTATCCCAAATTGAGATTGATATTTTAACACCACATCTTCCCCTCTATCCAATCAATATATTCATCCACTTGAGAGAAATAATATTTTCTTTCACAACTATTATTTGCTTCATCTTCTGATAGTCCAAACATAACCAAAGAGAACTATATTCATTCTTGGGAAGAATAAAATGGTTTTTCTAATCTTAAATGCTAGAGAGAATGATCCTTTTTCAAATAAGTCAACCAACATAATCATGAGTGATTTCATCTTTTCTGGTTCAATATGATATGAATGTATCAATATAGGTAAAATTACTTGATATAGATCAATCATAATGTCTAACTCTCTAATTTTAAGAATACCTGCTAAGTCATTAGGAAACATTTCAGGAAATTATTTATCATTAATGGTAAAATCAAAGATATGAGAGGCATCATTTGGATCAAAGAAAACTCTTGAAAATAAAAATCATGCACTCTTGGTGGAAAGGCCCTATAAGAACATTTCATGGATCCCAATATCCATGAAATACATGAGACCTCCCATTGATAGTAATAAACAAAACATGCTGATGATAACAATCAACCTCATCTCGATGAGTAACAAGCCAATTTATACAGATGATGATGTTAAATAAATCCAGAACAGGAATAAGAAGATCATATACCATCCATATACTACCTATCATTGGTGAAAAAGAAGGACACCTGAACAAATTCTCTTTCTACTTACCAAGATGTTTAACTAACTACATTTCAATGGACATAGGTTTAGTTGGACTATTAATAATATCAACAAAATTAGAAGATATAAATGGATGGGAGGAAGCAATATCAAATAATAAATTTTTTACTAATAATGAAATAAAGACAATACCTCACATTGTTTCTAGACATACATCAAAATCAACTTGAAACTGATTTAATATGTTAAAATGATTCACCCACGAGTTCAGTGACTAGGTACCTAGAGTATTTGATGCATCTGACTGCCCTGTAGTAGCATTTAATGCTGATGAAACCTGATCATAGGAAGTCGTTTTCATCAAATGAAAAAATTGTCATATATGAACAACACATCCCTAGATTTTTCATTTTTTAGCGTGCATAGTACAAGAACATCTTGTGTGTCCACCCACGCAACACTGATATCAAGTTAGAGGCACATTACACATTTTAGAAGAATGATAACATGAGACTCACTACTGAGATCCACCTCCACTACTCCTATGATTATCTTTCCACATCCTCTTCTTCCCATTTGTGTTACATAAGCCCCCACCGGATGGAAGAGATAAGGTGAAAATTCATCATTTCATACCATATTAATTTCTATGATCATAGATCTATCTACTGTCTCCTCAAAGGTGGAAGGTTCCAACATAAACACCTTCTATTTGATTTTTGGTTACATACCCTCTTTGTACATCTGAGCCTTCTTCGGGATGTTCTTCACCATACATGGGAAAAATAGATAGGATCCGCAAAACTATTAGTTTATAATGACACTATATTCTCTCCCAGTTGAAAATATAGGAACTCGTTAGACATAGGAAACATCAGGGACTATGGAGTAAACTTCTAGTATAACATTGTTTTGAAACCCTTCCAATCCTTGTCCACTGGTCTATCTTCCTATACCATACAATCCCACCATTACATAATGTAGTCGACGAGTCTGAATACTCTACACTAAACCCTACTGGTCTCATGTGTCTCTTGAATGTTGAATATTTACTCAATCCAATCGATCTATTCCTCCACCTGTTGAGTCTATGTCATTCCTTTAATGGACTGTTGTTTCTCATGAAATAAATCCCATCAACAATCGCTCTCTCTTTTAAATATTGGCTATACTCCTACCACAACATTAAGAACCAGTGGAAAATCTTAATTAACATCATGAATGTGTTGTAGAATATTCTCAACGAGATTATGATTTATTGGTGGTTTCCCTTTACAGAATCAACTGCACTTTCCCAAGGAACACATGGAAGACATCGTAGAGGCATAGTAATGTACACTGAAACATAAGAATAATCAGACAAAAAAAAACATATTTGTTCAAACATGAAAACCCATAAGAAATAAAATGATTCGAAACAAAACTCAAACTATATAAACACATCCATAAATCCCATGTAATCTGGATTATCGTTATGAAAAGAGCTCAAAATGAACTTATAGGAACATAAATCTAATGTACCAAAAATTCATTCTTTAGTTTTTGAGATGTTCGAAGACAAGGAATTATGAGGATAGACCACCTATGATACGAAAATTTAATGAACAGACCTATTTTTCCCAAATCCTAGCAGTTTACCCGTTCTATTACACACACCACGGGCATTCACGATCTCCATGGACTGGGGAACGAGATCCATGCATCAAGAAACACAACAAAGGGAATGATATAGTCAATAACAATCTTGAACATGGTATATATGTACAAAAGAAAATGGAAGTGTGGTAGTCAATAAATATATATATTCCATAATTTTATGAAAATGGTATAAATGGAGAAAATAGAATAACTAAAACTCTAAAGGAAAAGTAAAAATGCAATGGACACATGCCAAAAAAACACACTTCAAATGATAGAATTGAAAAATCCCACCATATTGCCACCAGTTGACCAACTAGAAGACATGAACCTTGTTTCTTCACTATGGAACCATGCATTTCCCTTAACTGGAAGACAAAGAATTCTTTGTGCACTACAGATGTGGTTCACAAGGACTGAGCTAATAGGCTTTATTGGATTCCACCCCATTGTTCCCTATTAAATATTTTGATAACCATTAATTTATTCTAATTTAATGTAAAAACATGGCATGATACGTAGTAATGAATAATTAAAGAAAATATTTTAATATTTTTCCATTTTTGACAGTTTTAAACTAAACCAGGTATAACAATTTTTATGGAAATTTTCCAAATAATTTTTCACATGAAGAAAAATTCATACCAAGGAAAACATAGAAATCCATGAAGTAAAAAATATATGAATAGGTATCACAACAAAAAAGAATAATAGAGGGATAACACACAGACATACCATACAAAAATAATCAATAACTAAAATTAGATACATGTACTACATGCCATGTAATCATAGGAATACTCTATTTGTAAACCCCCTAACAATGTCAGTATTTTTCCCGTAGAATAAAGGGAATAGGAAACAGAGGAAATCCGCAAGATAAACCACCTTTATAATGAATAAATGGACAAAATCCAAAAGTTAATCCTTCCCCATATGTAATCAAGGAATTCCATCTGATCTTTTTCATAATTCATTTCAGACCTCTGAAAACCATTTAAAAAACATTTCATTGTTTATTTTAATTCTCTGAAAATACCACTTATCCATTCCCTTTGTCAATAACCAGGTAAAACCCATTTTCAATGAATACTCTTTTCAATACACACAATAAAATTAGTCCTATCATTCATTATGAATCAATTTGTTAAAAAAACAAGGAGATCCATTGTCATGAGCTAAAAATGGAACCTCTTACTTCAAATATTGGGTTTCACACTCCCACTATGGAATCCAAAATAAATGAAACCCAATAACTTCAATGATGTCCCTAGAATCAGATCCCCACGTTGAAGGATTGATCCAATTATGAAAATATTAGGTCAAAGGAGGAGTAAAAAACCACATACCTTAATAAAGTATGACTCCCAAACCACAAATAGCCTAGAAATGACCTCTTTAAGAAGTTCTCAGAACAATTATATTTGAATCTAAGATGAAACTCCATATTAACCAAACATATCCAATGATGATGCCCAAATTTGATAATGCGATAAAAATAAATGATGAAACAAAATGGTTTTCTACCTAGAGAGATAAACTATATTTGTAAATGAGATCCAACGCGGAACGAATCAATAAAGGATGAGTGGTCTCTTCGGATAATTCCTATGATAGTTCATATATCGAAAGTCAAGGAATATTTAAATAAAATACCGATTAAAACTAACAAGAGCATTTTTTTAAAATAGACATGGGTTGTTTCATGATTTGAAATAACCATTCACAATGTGATTCCCACACTGGATAAGTACACGAAAAAACCTATCTCCTCAGAATAAAAATCTATTATTTTAGACATTCACTATGTGAATGAACCAATAATGATGTGTAATATTTCAAATAATAAATCCCATTTCACGTCTTGTACCCAACTAAAATTACATATTCTATAACCTAGTTACACAACACGAAATCATTATGTATCCTGCAGATAATTCAAGTGAAAGATGATTGTCCAACAAATCCTTGACATCCCAATTATTGGTATCATCATTGTTACTTCTCGGCCGTATTTTTACAATGAAAGAAAGAAAACTAAAATGGAGTTAATTTTGAACTTATGGGATCAATAACATGATGTTACATTAATTTAGAGGATTACTTCTCAGGTAGAATAATCCTATGAGATTGAAAAAAAACATATACATGTAAAATGTAAAATAAATTATAATGAACAAGTAAAATAAAGTAGTTGGACTTATTAACAAGCTGATGGATAAGTGTTTTCTTTAGGGATAATAGGTTATATGTAAATGGTTACAAAAAAATAATATTTTCCTTAGTATAGTCAGTATTAAAGGGAGATTGTAAATGACAATTAATTTATATTCAGTTTTCCCAAAAATGGAGAAACCATTTAATTTTAAACCATTGTTCGATCTAAAAGGATCAATAAACCTCAAAATCTAAAACCATAAGAAAAAACTAATTATCAACTCACCAATTTTATATTTAAAATATTATTTTAAAATCATGTCAATGATTGATTATTATGATAAAGTAGACAGATAAATTAATTTCAAAGGATTTATTACTTTCTATTTTCATTATTTTTTATTTATGAAAGGAATAATCTTATTTATTTGAAAATTTATTCTTCATTTGAAAAAAATTGTAAAGAAATAAATTAAATTTACAAAAATAAATAATAATATTTTTGACAAAAACATTATATTCAATAAAAGATACATTAAACCGCAATTTTAACTTACTATAAGTATAAATATTACTCCCATACCCAAAATACCCATATTTAATCATTTCCATAATACCTAAAAAACTATTTTTAATGATTCAACATTTTTACATAACCACCACACAAGAAACCCCTCCATGCACGATAGTGAAAATGAGTGTGACACCCTATAGCCCAATCCAAATAAGCCATGTTATTGACTCTAACACCGCTAGAATAATCACACATATATGGGTGTAATCAACTTCATGATCTTGATGATATTCAACAATCCAAATATAAGATCCATTTAATATAGTTAATAAATCCTATCAAACAAGTTCATGTAATTTCAGAGATAAAGTAAACACTAAATGAAATTGATAATTAATAATATATTACCAATTCAATAACAAAAACCATGAATTATATGACCTTTTAATTGTCCAAACCATTCACTAAATCTTTTAAAAATGTTTTAATATATATATATATATATATAATAGTTTCACAATACAAGTACACTCAATATTATAATCTGCAAAGAATATAATGGAAATATAGATGATTTATGTTAATTCATTACTCGTGAGAACCCTAAATACAATATTCTCCTATATGTGATCTAAAATGAACTTCTTCACTAAGGCTTACTCACTAAATATCTCATTAACAATATATTAACAAAATTTTAATATAATATACAATTATCTATCTATATGATACCTCATAACCACAGCACCATAAACATGGACTCTCTCATTCCTCAAAATCTATAATGAATTTCTATAATATCTTACATATACTGATATATCCAAATTTTCACATAATTACATACCATATCATAAAAATAACAACAATTCCTCTTTTTAATACACTATAAAACCTTACACTATATCCATTTCACAATTGGGTAATGTGAACAAAATGGGCATCAAACTCATTCCCTCTTCATTCTAGGAATATCCCCATATTTTTTACACACTATAATGAAATAATAGGTTCATAAATAATTCGTATCAATGAAATAATAAAACTTGAAAAGTAAATTTTTTTATATATAGAAATTGTGAGGCATCGCATCACATACTATTTTGTAATGGGAGAGTCAAGAAGATATGGTAGTTAATTATCCATTCACTAGGAAAACTATTTATTTGGTAAATCGCAATAAACATAAAACTATATAGGTGGTTGAATGATTACATGACTCAAAAGGTGTTGAAAATAAACAAATTGAAATTAACATTAATATATTCGTAATATCCAATTCAAACACAAGGCATTAAATTTGAAATAAACATCACAATAATCAACAAGAACCCCCTCAAAATCACCATCTCTTGCCGAAAAATTCTATAATGAATAAAAAACAATAAACCACTATTGTACCATTAAAGTAGAACAATAATAACATTCCTCACATACATTTTAACAATTTAATTTTATAATTATTGATTTACCATTTTCCATGAACATTATTTTAACATTTACATATTTAATTTTGATACAAAATACTACCACTTATAATTTCATGTTATTTATTATTCATCATACACAGTTATTCCATCCTAAAAAAAGATTAATAACATCCAAACATTATAATTATCTTGTTTACATAATATATATTGTCAATCTAATTCATCACCCATTTCAAATTTCATTTATCGGTTCCAATGATAATGTTCCTAAGAAACATTAATAAAACAAAACAATATCAAAATTATCACCAAATAAACAACCACACAACCCATGGAACTATCTTTCGCAATTGTAATAAAAACCTATTCCTTTCCATATACCAATAAAGACATACACCTACCCCCATAACCAAACTATATTAAATCCATCACATTAAAAAAACATATGACATTCTCAAAACCGCCTACAATGACCATCAAATTCCTCATTAAACCGTGTAAGTAAGACACAATGTATTTATAAATAAATTAAAATATTAACAAAATAACATTATGAAGAATTTTTTTATTCTTATAGAATTTTTATTTATCATCATTAAAGTACACTATATCATAATAATTCCATATTACCATATTTTTTATTTGATTACATAATAAAATGATTTATAAAATTATTATGGTGAAAATAATATCATTCACATGGAAAAATATGAAATCAATTATCCCTGACAGAAATCATATTTTCAATAAGATAAAATTAAAAACATAATAATTACCCATGCTAAATAAATTAACCTAGAAAACCTAATATATCTATTTATCATTTTATATATAAACAATAAAACCAATTGTTCAAATAATCAAAATATCAAAATTTTCAATTATTTATTGATTTGAATGATATTGAAGGTATTTTAAAATTGTTAGATTCATAAATAATTAACCTAGTAATATCATTGAGTAAGAAGAATCAACACATAATAAATAACATGGAATTAAGTAAAGCCCTTGGTAATTCCCATGATTCCATTAAAGTTCTTACTGGTGATAAAATTATCTAATTTATATTCTTTTGAACATTCCAAAAAAATAATGTTGTTTCCATAGTTTTGAAAAAATATATATATACTGAATCCCATACATCAACCTGAGCAACAACAATCATTGTGTAAGAATATTGTATGTGACAGAATCAAAAGATAAATACAATTATTGTAAAAAATTCAATATCCTATATATAAAACCTTCATCTATAAATAAATATAATACCGTAGAGAAAAATAAAACTATCACAATATACTATCCTAGAATAATTTCCGAAATGATAATAAAGAAGATGAGGTAATAAAATCACCTTATCTCCCCTAAGGAATTATATCCTAATGTATATGGATAGAATCCAACTTTGGGGGATTATATATCTACAAATATGGATAATGGATCCTTTAGTGTTCTCAATAATCTTGTTAAAAATCATGGAATGAAAGAGAAATCAAAAATTTAATAAAAATATAAAAAAAGACAATATTTTGATATCATGGATTAGTGTCACACCAAAAATAGTACAAGGAAATATTTCTCCAACATAACCTTCCAAAATAAATATTATCTCTTCCCAAATTTCATAGTTAAAACAAATATAAATATATTTGATTTTGATATCTTGGATATCTGAAAAGTAGACATGTTGTAGTGCGTACACCCATAAGGATTACATTGATATATTCGACCTTCTTCCCTAAAACACGATGATCCCTTATGTAAACCACTTCAAAATAGGAAACATAAAAAACCTAACATAGTAAATTATAGAAAACTGACCACCATAGAATAAACGATATAATAATTTTGGTAAATCTAAAAATTTCCACCGATATAGGATTAAAGATATTTCATTAAGTGTCACAACATTGTGACACAATCCATCACAACACAAAATAAATTAAATATGATTAATATATAAGTCCACTTAATATTAACCCATCATGTCTATGATAAAACTATTCCATAAAAGTGAAATAGATTCCACATATTTTTAATTAAATGAACTACATAATTTTAAATAAAATCCTTCAATGAATCTCAAAACTATGGTGGGACACTCCAAATCACAACCATCAAGACCCATGTTGACATGTCTGCATAAGAATCATACCAATCATTCAATTTGAAAAAAATAAAATAATAATGCCGCAATAACATCAATTATATAACTAAACTTAAGGCCATAATCATTATTTGTCCACATACTAACTCATCCTACCACAACAAATAAGGCGTTGGTACAATATCTATAATTATTTAAATTCCATGACAACAAACCCTCTAACATCCATTGAATGTCCTATAATCCATTCAAGAAACCTCTTAAACCATCATGTGAAATCAAATAATCAGATATTGAAGAAAAATTATATTTGAAATTGAAAATGATTTACTTACTCAGAAATCAAAATGAATCACTATAATAAGGTAGATGTCTTTGAACCCAATATTTAGTAGGAAGAACCTCAAATAAGAGATGTAAAATATACCCAAAACTATATTCTCTTATTAAAGAAGTGATACTCTACCCTAGATAGGAACCCTATTATTCGTATTTATGATAAAAATTATACATACATCATGAAAAAATCATGAATTTCATGGCCATACAATATTTAAAAAAATATAGTCACAAGAAAAGATTCCTCTGATAAAATAACTCCAAATTATATTGGTTTTGAATTTCATAGAAAAAATGAATCAATTATTTCAAACCAAAACTCCACCATTTTAATAACAATTAATACATTCTTATTGACCATTGAAACAAAGTAGTCTATATTTCATTACCAAAAAAAATTTAATAATCCTATATATTTATGCACACAAATAATTAAACCATATCTTGAACCATATATGTTTCTAATGAATACTAATGATCATTTTTCATTTTTATTTAACAAAAAATGGTCAATTATATATAAATTTAAAAAATTTTATGCATCAATTTATAAAACAACATTAACAGAAGTTTAGTGAATATATAATGTTTTTTAAATTCATTGCTAAATAGTATTAATTTTTTTTAATATTAAAAAAATTAGGTCACTTACTCAAAATAGACCCATTCATAAACTAAACAAATTCAAACTCACATTAATAAATATTAATATATTCCAAAATCCAACCATACCACCTAAAACAATTTAGACTCAAACAAAGAAACAACAAAAACAAAATGTCTCTAATAACATTTATTCCAAACATTATAAAAAAGGAATAACATTATATTACCAGACACATGGTATATGTATCTACCAAAACTGAAATTTTTATCATGTTATTTAACTCTATAAACTCCCTCACATTATAATTTATCATTTCAAAAGACTCATAACACAAGGAATCGTCATAATATCTCCCAATTACAAGGAGAAATTATCAATCTATTATCTCAACATGAATCCTAACTATACCAAAGAAACAAATTTTAAACTTTCCATACACAATGAAATCAATGGAATTAATATAGTCTCAATATATTTTTATTTCATGTCTTCATTAAATTTTTTATTTAGATAGTATATAATAAATGTTAAAATAAGAGTCGTAGGGTCACAAAATCCAACTAAATTTTCTTTCTGGGAAGTCGATCGGAATTATCTTAGATTCATCCATCACATATAGGGATACAAATTCTTCACAAATATAGTTAATATGTTTGTTGTCCAAGACTCGGATTGCACTAAATAGGACCTTGATCTTGGTCGGAGACATGGACGTAAGAAGATCTCTCTAAACGCCTAAGGCTGCTGACTAGTAGAGAGGTCCAAGGGTTTGTCTGTGGGGAGACTATTCCCTCATTATGAGAGTGTGTCACAACAGATAGATAATAAAAAAGGTAAATTGAATAATAAATAAAATTAAAAAGTGGATGGAATCAATGTAATTGATATATATGTGTAATAATAACTAAATAAAATGGAATAACTAATGATGATGTTTCATGTGACTAGAAAACTGGAAAACATTGATACAAGACCATAGGTATAAAATGTTCTAAAAATATTTAAAGGAAATAAAAAATCTATCCCAAGAATCATGATATCCATCTCAGTCATCTTATATCAAACTTGTTCATAAACAACATGAAATCATGTGTTTAAAGCCATATGCATCCCTTTATCAACACCAACATTTATGTCATTTACCATGGGTATCAAATGTCCATCAAAAAGGGTTTGAGATAAATCAAAGTGGGATACCAACCATGGTGTCTATAACATTCAGTCCATGTAATTGAAATGTAACAGTTTTAAAACCTGAAAAATATATGTAATGCAGTACAATGTTACTAAATACCCATATACTTACTTCATCCCTTAGCTGGTGTCTAAACATGTAACATATTCATAATTTATTATTACCATTTTAAAAAGAAGTCATATGATAAAAATGATGAAGGTCCTGAGATGTAACAAGGAAACCTATAATGATATTTATAAAATTATGTTCTTTGTTAATAACTAAGGTAATGTAGACCTCAAAGGGTTCTTACTTAGTAATTAAGATAGTATAGATCTATGTAAGAGTGTAATCAAAGGATAATTGTCCAACGACTTCCCAAATTAGATGCACATCGAGTCCATGGAGTTCATCCAATGTAAAATGGGGATAAGATACCACTATGGATTATGAGATATAACCATGGAACCTACTTATCAATGATGGATCCAAGGAGTTTATCCATGTAATCCTATAGCAATACACAACAGATCATATAGTGTCATATCAGGAATTAGATGTTAGATAAAGATAAAAGACGAGCTCAGTGACAACCTAAGAAAGATATATCCTTAAATTAGAATGGTTTTACTATGTTATCATGGAACTATCTATATATTACATGGTTATCTCAAGTTGTGAAACACTTATTTGATAATGGTGTTATATATTTTACATAATGATCAGGTGATTACATGTCATTTGTATTGAAAATGTAAATGAACATGAAACGATTTAATCATTTCTTAATAAATTAATATGTATATTTGGTTCAATCCCTAAATAGAATTACTCTAACAAGTCCAAATAGAATGAAACAATTCATATAATCCATTTTAGTCATTTTCAAAAATCAATGTTCAGTCATGTACATTACATTTACTTGGTAAGAGGTGATACAACATGAATCCTATAATTCAATAACATTACATAAGGCCAAGTCATTTAATTAGTATTAATTTTAATTTCCATTTCACATGTAATAATCAAATTGATACCCTTTCCTTACACAGTTCTAGTGGTGAGTATACATGGACATTTTGATTATAAAATTTACAAATTATGCCAATCCCATTAATATATAAATTTTTTCCCTTATAGGGGTAAATCCATGGCGCTCCTAATGGAGGAACAAACGAGTCAACCACCAAAATAAAAATAATAGAAAAACATCCTACATGGGATTGATAGTGTTTGGTGAATAACCACTAACAACTAATCACTTATTTTAAAATAAAATAGCCACATATTTTTTATGATTATATGAATGACATATAAATTCAATAAATAATGGGATGGGGTATAGACCAGCCACCATAGGATTTTATGACACTCATACTCTAGAATCATCATGTGATATAGATTTTAAAAATGTTTATAAGAGAATGAGTTAAAAAAAATATGAGACCATTATAACTAGGTCTAATGAAAAATGGAATATGGACCGCCCAAGAGGAATTAAATACATAACGTTGAACATGAAGCGTTATGCACAAAATCATGAACAATTACACAAAGAAGGAAATATATTGATCACAATATAAGGTATAAAAAAATTCCAAATATAAGTGTAACTTGAGTTTATCTAGCTGGAAATTCATATAGGACAAAGGAGGAGGTTAAATTAGATCATTATTGGTAAATTGTTTAAATTACCCAAAATTTAGCATGCACAGGATTTGTATAAAGTGTTTAAAAACCATGTTCCCACCATTCATAAGAACTTATAAGATTTGTAGTACCACATGATTATTGCACATTTTAATGGAAACAATGCACCAGCCATGCGTGGTGGTTCTACAAAAAAAATCTGAACATTCACACAGTTTAATATAACCATGTGCACTATCCACACAATTTTCTCAAAACGTGTGATATGTCCATTTTCATAGGATGATTTTTTATGGCTACAAAAAATCCATGTAAACATTTGTGACCCTCTCTAACTCTAAATGCATCCATATTAGGCAGAAGATATAAATTCAACCAAAATTTCATTAATCCAGACCTGAGTGAATAAATGGGGTTTTACAGTCTTCCTCCATAAAATAAATCATCACAAAGTTCACCTCCAAATGGAGTTGAAAAATTTTCTATGAATATCAATGGTAATTGGGAATGTATGTTGGCCTCCCTCTGCTAATTATTGTCTTCCATGTGACCTTGATTTAATAGAACTTATACTATGGGGACAAACCACCCTCAGAGAGCCATTTTGTTATGGTTAACAATAAATATTGGACGATCATAAAAGGTAGAATCATATTCTAATTCATTATCATTTGGATCAATGGTATGAGAAGTGTCAACATGATATTGAAAAATCAATGAAACCTAGAAAAAATTTTCATAGAGTGGATCCTCTTAGGTAATAAAAACTGAGAGGAAACCAGCATGTCTATCTATAGAATTTCGAACTTCTCAACAAGGAAAAGATAAATAATAACATTATATCATAACTATCAATACCCTATCTTGGGAAATACCCAATGCAAAACAAGATCGCTGAACTCAAACTCTCAATACCCTCGATGAAGACCAAAATAAGATTTCTATCTAGACTGAGAAATTGTAATACACTTCATGATCAGCTAAACCTACTCATATTTCTATTATATGAATTGAGAAACTAGAAGGGATGCCTCACATGCCTCCATCCAGTATAGGAGTGAATTGGAAGGGCTACCATATAAGGCCTAAAAATGTTCCATCTGAATAGTAATCAGAAAAATCTTATTTTGGGATAAATCAATGAGAGGGGTATGCTTCTCCCATGAACTGTCGAAATCAAAGACATAAGATCAGAACATATCCTCTAGAACATTTGAATTATGTCTTGCTTATCCTTTTTTAAGAAAAAAATCTATTCTAGGAAGAACATATTAACCCAAAGTCTTCTACAATACCTTCAAGAACTATGATGTGAAACGGTTTTCATTATCTGAAATTGTATTACAAGAGACCCCATATAGGCATACGATCTCATGAACATATATTCTTCTCATACACTAAACTAATAAATCCTCTTGAATAGGAATAATGTGGGCTACATTTTTTAGTTGGTAAACAACTACGCATACATCATTCCTACCCCTAAACATCCTAGGAATCCAAATTAAAATGTTCATGGAAACATCTTCTGATTTCAATTTTAGGATTTGATGAAGGTGTAAAAAGTCTAGAGATCTCTGTAGCTCTTCCTTCACCTACTGATAGTTGTAACACATAGTGATAAATCCTACTATATTACATTTCCTCCCAATCCACAAATATTAGCATCACATATCTCTATACATCTTGATGGTACCGGGATGAACTCCCCACTATGAAGCGTGGGGCACTTTCATCACCTTCCAAATCATATTTGTAGGAACCTAGACAAATCCATGAATTTATTGCATGTCAAATCTATCCAAAGACCAATTTTAAGGAGGTTTATCTCATTATATACTCTCATAGATAATCAAGAACTTATGATATGAAAATTTTCATTCATTCACCTTCTCATGTATGGAAGTGGGGACACTCAATGTTGAAAGATAAGATGGCCCATAAATATTGTGGAATTCTAGATGAGTATTAGAAAAAAGGATCTTTAGCATCCATTCATCGCTAGTTTCCTATATGTCATGTGATTGAGGCTTATGAAATTGTTCACTAGCAACAAAAATACCGCTCCCAATTATATAATAATGTTAAAAATAATATAATTATAGATATTGGACTGAACTCTACTATTTGAGGTTTATGTCACAGTGAGAACATGTATATTTGAATCACATTTGTTCAGTGTACACCAAAAATTGATCACCTAAGATATTTTTCCCTAGATATTTAGGGGATGGGAAACTATTACTTGCTCTAGGTCATATGTTTAGTCATTTCCCTAGTGAGGCCTCAACTATTGAGATCCAGAAAATAACCTCCAGCATCATCAATACACATAGGACGATTCTCGATGCCCCAAAATAGATGATATAATGTTTATAGGGATCTTGAAAGATCAAAATAGGTGCTGAGATGAGCCTCCCTTTCATCACTAGAAAGGCCATATGGCCTAATTATGACTACATGAACATTAAACTCTTATTTATAATGACAATAAGAGGAGAATAATAGTTTCACAATTCTTTTATGGAATGCATGTAATAGTCATCCATCACCAATAAACACTATATATCTGATACATTTTTGGGATGATCTCGGGATACCATAGAACAATCCTTTTATTAATTAATAGATACTCCTTATATTGTTATTATATGACCTAAGACATGATTTTTGTTGGTACAAAACTTTAACTTATCAATATTTTCATAACCATGTTTATATATCATTGTAAAATGAATGATATCAAGAATTTTAGAATGATCGTTATGAGTATGGGAATACACCAAGATATCCTAAAAAAATATCACCACAAAAGAATAGAGATATGGATGTAATAACCTATGTATATCAACAAGGAAAATGGAGGAAACATTTTTAATACTGAATGGTAAAACAATGTACTAAGACTAACTACACCTATTATGAAAAGGTGTACAATGTATCTCTAGTGTATTTACTCACACATGGTGATATCCCTACATCAGGATGATATTAGATAAGAATAGATATCCTAGTAGCTAGTATAAGAGATAATCTATTAAAGGAAATGGATATCACTTATTCATCATAAAATAGTTCAACCGTCTATAATTCACACATACACATAAATTTCTAGCCACCTTTTTAGTGAGAAGAAAAAGAGAACCCAAATTGGATGTAGTGTTCCATAAATATTTATTTCCCTAAATCCATATAACTAATGGTTGAGCTCCAAAATCTCTAAATGAAACATCCTATACAGCGGAATGGACACCGGTGCTACTCTTGATAAAATATGAATCATAAACTCTATATCTCTCTGAGGAGGTAATCCAAAAAAATTAATTGGAAATTTATTTCTAAAAACAATCACCTACATGGGTGGAAACCATATTAACATAATCCATAATCTTACATAATGATATTTTCAATATGGTTGGTCGCTCCACTTAGTCTATGACTCTTTAATCCATATTTACCATCTAGGACATCCCACTCACCATTACATTGATAATTGCTACCCTATTGTGAAGTAAAAGATACCTCACAATGATAACAATATATAAAATGATACTAAACCAAAAAATCAATCCTTTGAAAGAAATCAAAGTCTCTCATCATGAGAACAAAGAGGCTATATATGAAATGTTAATATCCTACCTTATAGAGACAATCCTTACATTGGCATATGCCCTTCGACTGCACTCTTAATGGGGTATCTATGTTAATTACTCCACATCAATACTATATCTATAGTTTGATACGTTCAACAATTGATACATAGATAAAATAGTTTGAAGAACCTATATCAAATAAAGATGATACTATTGTAGATGCCACTACAAAGGTACCACGTACTGTAGATGGTTTTAGAGCCTGATCCTAGAGTACCAGTTGTAGTGCATGAATTTATCCTAATCCCTTTCCATGTGCAATATATGGACTACAATTTTCATAACTACATTAATGATGTTTCCTATGATCATGTTTCTAACTACCATAGCCACAAACTCCTCCTTGGGCACTAATATCGATGATAACCCAACTCATCACTTAAAACACTGCAAAAGAACCTGCACCCCAAGACAAATCTTGAGATTATCATTCTCCAATCAAAGCTAGTGCAGTGTTCCAACAGAATCTATGAAGATTACCCATAAAACCAAATGTCAGATAATCTACTCTTTTTCTATCAAATTGAGGCGGCAGGTTCCCACATCATCCATATTAATTACAAACCATAGATTTATCAAAAGATCTTCTCTATTTATCACTTCCTTATTGAGAATCTTCAATCGAACACTCTTTACCTCCATATTAACTACTGGCTTGACGCGGCATTGGTTTTCCATGCCAAATGATATAATTTTACTTCATATTTCACATAGTGATAAGAGACCGATTGATTATTTCTAAAACATTACGCATGCCAAATTCATTCACCTTTGTATGGACAGAATACACAAGCCCATCTTCAATGCATATATCACATGAAAGTTCATCATTGGATAGTAGCAGTAAAAAGCTATGAAACTCGATGAAACATGACAAATACTCTATTACTGAAAAATAAACCTTATATAGATGAAATAATACTTTATATCTATCATCACTCATCATAAGACGAAAGAAATGATAATATAAAGGAGTAAAGAAAAAAACACATAACATACCGTAATGGAAACCAGCTAGGGTAATTATATCCCACTAGCGCTTATCCAAATGACAAAATATTTAAGTAGAATGGTTGACACTATGTTTTTTATAAATCTCTAGATGCTCGATGATTTACATGTTTACCACTTTTTAAGGCCCAGTAACACATGGAGCACAATCCACCGATAAATTAAGTGGATTGTACTGCTGGAACTCCCATGCCAGATCAGCTGTCATAGGTGCAACTCATGGAGAATGCTTCATGAACTACATCAGATTTAGGAAACATTAAACAACATGGAAATCGGTTCCCATATCAAGAACATAATTTGTTTTCAAAAACTTTACACATAGATGTGTGAATGGAAGCTCATGTAACACAACATTTAACTAATCCTCATTTCTACCCTCCTTATAACAACACTTTGTTTATTATTACAACTTTAATCATTATTTATTACACATGCTCTTCACTTGAAACAACAATACTGATCATGTGGAGTAGTGTCATTAGGGATTATGAACATTACATAACAACTTAAATCATAAAACGTAAAACAACTTTATTTAAAACTTCCTTTACAAAACCATGACATTCCTTCGTACATATCATTGTATGGGATATCTTGAGGACATATATGTGAAAAGGATGAGATATAATGCCCAATAAGGGAGTAAAGAAGGCTTAAAATGAAGAATGCAATACATGATAGGCAATAGGAATATTAGTGGAGCATAAAAGAAACATGAAAATAAAGGCATGATATATCACGATTATCATAAATGGAAAATATGAAAAAAAAACATAACATTGAATTAAAAAGAGCCATGACTCATTACACATGGATCATTAGTAAACCCTCAATCCACATGAATTATCATTGGTAAATCCTAATTGAACTTTAATTAGCATCAGTAAATCCTTATTAAAAATTATGTATCCTGAGACTAATCGTTACCTATTGCATTGGTGTGCTATCAAGGTGCCCCCTTCTTAATAATTTATTTTCATGCATTAGTGTTCCACATAGATCACAAAGCATGTATACATTAGACACCATCATTTATTCTACAATAATTATTAATTGAAAAAGGAATGAGGAATTCCTAAAAGAAAATATATAATCAATATTTAAATGTGAATAAAGGTTAATACCCTTGATAATTAAATTGGAATGTTATTCACTGCAAAATGACTCTGTCTTTGAAAATTGTAGTGAAATTTAAGCAGCACAATAGAGTTACATAAGAATTCATAAAAATGGTTGATGAGAGATAAAGTGGTTTCACATCATATATAAAATAAATTTATAGTAAGGGGTTATATAGATACATGTAACAACATAATTAATTTAATTTGGATTCATAATACAAAATAATTGATTAATGTAAATGAGGAGAGATAAGTTCATTATAGAATTTCTTCAGGGTCACGGGTGAACATGGGGGAAATTAATGTGATAGAAAATAGGTCTCCCACCATTCAAATATTAATAGGGCAGCATAGTGGATGTGA
Source organism: Viscum album (assembly GCA_963277665.1). NCBI lineage: Eukaryota > Viridiplantae > Streptophyta > Magnoliopsida > Santalales > Viscaceae > Viscum > Viscum album. The sequence continues at coordinate 1,710,505,843 of OY728152.1, read as the reverse complement.
TAAATCATATACCAAACATTGTAATTGAAAATAAAATGGCATAATAACATAATGAAATTTGGGAAAAAATGAGAAAGGAATATATCCCTTACTTGGTTGTGTGATCCCAAAGGCTTTGGAAAGGCTTGAGAGAGACTACATGGGAGCTTGGAAAACCTTGGGATGATTATAGAATGAGGAGGGAAGAGTTTGGATATACTCCAAAGGCATTGAGTGATGAGGAAGTGGGAGCTCTGGTGTGTTTATATAGGATATGAGAGGTAATTATTTATTATTATTGTTTCCAACAACACACATTAAACTAATAAAAATGACAATAAATCCAATGTTTTTGCCCATGTCTTTTACCAAATGGGATTGGAAAAAAATTCCATAATGCCAATGGCCAAATTTTTAAAAATAATAGGGTTGCTTATGTAGAGGTGAGTCACACTCTCAAAGAAATTAATTTAATATTATGAAATGTTTTGTAATTCATGAAGGGTACTCTAAAGAATTTTAAAATAAATAAAATAAACCTAAAATCACATTATTTTAATGGTAAAACATATAATTTCCGAAAATAGTGTTTATATAATTTTATTACATCACAATTGAGTCATTATGATGTCATAAAACACATAATATAATTAAATACCATTTAATTTTTACCCGAAAATTAAACTGCCTCAGAAATTTATGAAAAATTTACCATTGGATAATTTCTACATATAAATTCCTAAAATAATATTCAATTATCTAATTTTTTTTATAAATATGTGAATTTAATCATTCAAAAAAAACCCGACATTTATAGAAATATCATGGGTTTTTACCAAAACAACATTGAAAACATAATAAAAATTTCAAATGCATTCATAAATTTATACGATAATTTATATTTAATAATATATAATATAATAATATAATAATATTTTATTGAAATATTATTTAACATGAAAATTTATTAATTCAACAAAACATATTTATTAGTTGAATATTAACGAAAAAACTTTTTGCGCTTTTAAAACTTTTTAAAAAGTAACAATAATAAAATGAATATATATTCATTATAAAAAATAGTGTTCATAAACATATTACATGGGTCTCATTACATAACAACTTATAATACCCACATAAGACCAAAGGCTACGGTGTGCGATGGTGAGAGACTCTTGGGTGGCTTCGATAACATCACATGGGTGGTAATCTCTTTCAACTTCCACATCTTTCGTATGTGGTTATTTTAAATATTAACATGCTAAAGAACGGAAAGGGAATGGTCAAGAGTGGAGCCCACTGACACCACCTCCTTTCCATGCTCTGAAAATGATATTTATATGAGGCAAGTCTATTGGATAAGGCCATCACTATGTCTGACTAAATTGGATTCTTTAAGGCCCTATATTTATACTAATCATGTGATCACTATCCAATTTCTATGTTAGAAACAATTACAATTCATTATGGTAGATTAAAAAAAACATAAAATAAAAAAAGTCCATATGTTTTATAACCATTTTAAATAACAATTCATCCAATTTGATCTATATGAGCTTCCTTTACTAAATGTTTGGGTCGTTAAAATCATCCTCATTTATGAACTTTCTCCCCAAGGATTTTCTTTCCCCACACTAAAACAAATTTGTGTAACTATTCTTCATCACTTCCTCTAATTCCCATTCTGCTTCTTCAATCTTATGGCTTGGCCACAACACCATGACGATGGGCAATGTCTTATTTCGTAGAAAATATTCACTACAATCTAAGATCTTTAATGGATTATTCTCATAGGAAATATCATCATATAACTGTAATATGTCTCAAGAGAGTACATGTGAAGGGTCTAGTATGTAATTCTATAAGAGAGATAATGAAAGATATCATGTACTTTTGTGATGGTAGGTGGAACTTCTAGTCGATAGGGATCAGCCCTAACAAGATCAAGAATCACGAAGGGGAAAATGTACCTATAACTTTACTTAAGATACTTTCCAAACCTCACAAACATCATCCACAGAGATATATATATATATATATATAAATAACATGTCTCTAATTTTGAATTCAAGGTCACGAGGGCGATTATCAGCACATCTGTTCTGTCAACATTGGGCTGCATTGATATGCTACTGAATGGTTTTCAAATTCTCCACCATTTATTTGGACATTTGAAATACTATCCTCTTAAGATCAGTAATTTAATACCAATATGTCGGTGTTATTCTCTTTTTCCCATAAAGTTCTTCATATGGTGCAGTTCAAATTTTCAAGTATAAATTTTTATTGTTGGAGAAATCAACCAATTGAATATTTTGGTCCCATACTCCTTTGAAGTCCATAGAATATTATCTTTATATATATTATAGTTTCAGAATAGTTCTCTCATATTGGACATCAGTTTGGGGATAATAAGTTGTACTGAAGTTCAGTTTAGTACAGAGAGCATGATAGAGAATTTTCCAAAACATCGAGGTGAATCTGAGATCATGATCGGATATAATTGATAGTGTTACTCCACACATCCTTACCATGTCATTGATCTAAATCTGTGAAATTCGATCCATTGAGATGTCCTCTAGAATCATGATAAAGTGATATGTCTTTGAATAAAGATAAAAAATGACCCATATAGAATTGTTTTCTCATGATTTCCGTGGTAGTCCAGAGGAAAAATCCATGGTAATGGTGTCCCAATTCCATGTTGGTATGAGTAGTGGTTGCAACATCCCCTTAGACGTTTGCCTCTCATTTTTCACTTGCTGACATACCAGTCACATTGATGTATATTCAGCAATATCCATATTTATATTTTCCAACCAAATGTTTTCTTGGAGATCTGATTACATGTTTGTGCTCACCAGTGAATAGATAATGTTGAGGAATGTGTTTCATTTATATTATTATTCGTTTTATCTGGATCTTATGGTACACATAATCATGACAGAAATCTCCTAATTCTATCCTTCCCAAACAAGAACTCTTAGGATTTTTTATTTTTGATAGAATCCACCCTTCTTAGAATTTCCAAATCATTTCATTAAGAATCCATTATTTTCTCCATGTGGTATAGTTGAGAAATAAATTGAGAATGTATTGATGATGTTTCTCCCATAATGATTCCCATGTACATCCTCTAAAATCAATGAATCTTAAATAATTTTTAATTCTCATCAATGATAATGATTCATGATCATTTCTACATAGAGAATCTTCAAACTATTTTTCGTTCCTAGGGTGGTATTGGATCAAGAAGTCCTAATCCTTGATGATCCCCATCAATATTCGTTGGCACATATTAGGTTATTTTTTTGTGAAAATATATATGAGGCTTTTGTGATCAGTATATATCTCACACTTCTCCACATATTGATAATTCTGCCAGATTCTCAATGGAAAGATCACAACCTCCAAATATATATCTTCTGTTGTATAGTTTTTCTCATTGATTTCACCTGACATGAGGGATAGGCTCTCACTTTATCATTTTTCATCAACAAACAACCCAAGAGATACTTTAAAGCATCACTGAATACCACAAAAATTTCACCACTTGTGGGTAAAGTGATATCATGAACAATGATAAGCCTCTTTTTAACATCCGTTAAGCTCTCATCGCATTCAAAAATCCATGAAATACTTACTCCCTTATGAGTTATCATGGTAATCGGTTTGGTCAATCATGAAAAATTTCTTTCAAATTGGCTATAATATCCATCTTACCCTAGGATGTTACATATATCTATTACCGATGTTGACCTAGACCACCCCTCAATTACATTTTTCTTGATGGGATCCACTAATATCCCATTACTTGTTATTATATGAGCCAAGAATGAGACCTCCTTCAACTAGAACTCACACTTTCAGTACCTTTCATAGAACATCTCCTTCTTTAAGGTTTCTAGTACAGTTCTTGGATGCTCCTCATGATCATCCTTGGTTTTGGAGTATATTAGAATATCATCAATAATGACTACCAAAAATTTGTCTAGGTAATCTCTAAATAATCTATCAATCAAGTCCATGATGATTATTTAATCATTAGGGAGTATGAAACGTAGTGTAGAGACCCAAAGCATGGAGTACATGGACATTACATTACTTTTTTGGAATACTTAGTACATAACAAAAACACACACACAAGGAACATAATAGTTTAGTGTCTTTGGAAACTCGGAATATAATCTTCTAATCATGGTGAAAGATCTTCAACATCTGCCATAAAGATCTCCTTCTTTATTTTACCTAAAAACATTCTTTATATCCTGGGGAAAAGAAAACATAAAAGGGTGAGCTCAAATGCTCAGTAAGGGTAAACAAAAGAAATATCAATCACATCATATTCATAAGAACATAACATTTTGGGAATCTTAACCTGCAAAAGAGATCATAATATCATAACATGGGATAAATCATAGTAGTGAAATGTAATCCCAATAATCATAACATAAAACATGAAACTTTGTGTCATACACACATAAGAATAGAGAATCATTTCTTATTAGTAAAGACTCATTTCCAAGACTATCTTAGTGGGCAAAGTCCATTTCTGAACCGAGCTCACTCCTCGTTTCTGTCCTGTTTCACTGAACCAGTTTAACCTTCCGTTCCAGCCATGTCTATCTCATGAGATATAAAATCTTTACCCAATTTATTGGTGGGAGATATAGGTCCCACCCATCTCATAATGACACCATTAATATGTGTTCCACAAAATCATAATCCATACATCATAGCATAACCCATGTAATAAAAATGGGAATCTTAAACATCAGGACATCATAAAACAATTCATATAAGAAAACGGAATTCATAAAAATAATTCCATCACAAAATAATCAAATGAATGTAATAATATGTATATAAATAGAACCCTTTATTATCTTAGATGGAAAATAATTTTGATAAAACACTTGAACTCCATTCTTGAGGAAAATATCCTTTCTACTTCAAAAACATTGTTCCTTTCTTAACATGTCACACAATTCTAAACTAAAGGAAGTTGATTAAAAATATAATTGAAAACTTATAAAGGAAGCTTCTTGGAAATAAATTTTTAAAATCCATTAATGTCGTATAAGTTAAAAAAAACATTCTTCTCGTACATTTGTCGGAAAAGTCAAAAAGTACCTCGTATGAAAAACGTCAAAAGATTCCTTTCATATCATTTACTAAAAACTCACCAAAGGGTAAAATAGGATTTAAACAATTGTAGGTGGATGGAAATAATATTACATATTGAGGAAACATGGATGTGGATGATAAAATACACCCCCAGTAAATACCAAAGTATAAACAATCTCGGATAAAAATGAGATTATGATATTTTCCCTTACCTTATGTCCGATTTTCTTCGTAAGTGTCCGAACCTCCTGTATAATGATTTAAATAATGTCATTGAATTATTCCAGAATCATACCCATTGTTATGATCTCATATATGGTTCACTTATGGCTTTATATTACCCGTTGTTTTGTAAATTCCATGTTAAAGAGCGTTTTGGGTAAAATCGTTTCATTTGTCATCCGTGTTTTGACTTGTAATTATTCATATGATTACTTAGATCATGATTAATTAATTCCAGAATATAAAACATGATTTATATATAATATATATTCAGAATATATATAGTTATTATGTACACCATTATACCCATCCAAGTAAGGTGGTGGAGGAAAATAGATTACACCAAGGCGTGGAGACGGTATTCCGTACGTACGCACATGCGGTGATTCCGTTTTCTGTAGAATGGATAGATGGTGAAATAAGGTTGTTTCATACTTATAATAACATATTAGTATATTTTTGATACTGATGTTATTACTTCATAATGAAACAACCTATGAAGAAGAAGTGGAAGAAGAAATAAAATTGAAAAAATTGGTAACGGACATTACCTCTTCTTTGAAGTGCCTCTTTGAGATCTCTTTTTAGGGCACTAAAAGTGGTCTTTGAGGAAGAACATAACCTCTAGGATGTTTCTAGGGAAGTGGAGAAGAGAATTTGATATGGTTTGTCTGAGAATGAAGGCTCAAAGTGGTGTGAGGAAGAGAGGGAGGAGGTGCCCTTTTATAAGGGAGGAGAGGGGCACCTTTGGAATAACTAAAAATATTAATTTATTATAAAGCCAAATTCGGTTTAAAATAGCTCAAAATTGATTTATTTAAATGCTAAGGTGGGGATGGTTCGAAATCCTCTCATCAAATATAATTTAGACAAGTTTAGGTTCGTATTTTAAAATTATCATTTATATTTAACTTAATGTTATATAATTTTACTTTTACCGTGTCTTTTTGTGTTCTTAAACTATAAGGTTAATAAACTTACTATAACAAGCCAAAAGAACCCCAAGTTGTTTATTATTAATATTTATAACCTTATCTAAGTCATGTGTACGAACCTTATATTTTTAGGAATAAAATAAAAATTTATAATATAATATTTATTTTAAAAACTATTTTATGTCAATTTTGACACTATTTAGTAAATGATTTTTGTGAAAATCATAACAGACTGATTAGGTCGAAAAACGTTAATTATATCAATAATAACATGTCATATTAACCTATAAAATTAGTGTAATTCATAAAAATTATCAAATTACATTTATTTTGGTATTTATAACATCAATTATGTCAATATTTCATTAACAAGATAATTACTGCATCGTCTTTGTGTCATAAATAAATTAAATTATTTAACGTCTAAAAGTTACAAATAAAATACCATTATGTAGGAAATATTTTTATATTTCTAATGAATATTTATATTCTAATTTATTTTAGTTATAACCCTATATTAAAAATGATATACTTATTAAACATTGATTTTAACTATTTTAACCCTTCTTTAAATAAATTAATAATAAATGTCCTAATCTAACCCAAGTGGGCCTAAATGGTAATATTTTATTCCTAAGGATATTTTTGGTCGAATTAAACTTATCCAATAGAAATATTACCTGTTTTAGGGTAATAATAATATCATTTGTACCCTTAATTACCCTATTTACTTTTAACCGTGGTAAAAAAAAGTAAAAAGTTGCTATTCACCAAAAATTATTTTCATCTCATTCAACCAAATTTTACTTACTGACATCAACTGTGCCTCTCAGATTTTCGAAATTCCACTCATTGAAGCGGTAAGATTATGTTTTATGAAAAATTCAATTTTTTTAACTACCACTTAGTGGTTTCACTATTCATCAAAAAATGAATGTTTCCAGAAAAATACCAAAAATTAGTCCTAAGTTATATTTGATATTATGAACTTAAAAATGATGTCTATTTTACCAAATTCAAAACATATCAGTTGCATTACTTAATTTAAAAATTAAATCCCGTCATAAAAACAAATAGCGTGTTCTTAAGAGATAATAACTATCAAAAGATTGACATTTGTTTATGTCTGGTTTAAATGTAAAATTACATCCAATGACCAACATTGTATTAAATTGTAAAAATATATTCTAAATATACTTTAAAACCACTAAAATTAATAATTTATCACTATTAATTATTTCGATTAAAAAGGTTGTTTTTAATTAAAATTTTAGTAATTTTCACTATTCATTAGAAAATGAAAGTTATCTGAAAAGTACCAAAATTTCAACCTAAGCTAATTTCGAAATTCAGAATCCAAAAATGAATTCCATTTTGAAAAAAATAAAATTTACAAAATTTCAAAAAGTTGTTATTACTATTCATAACAACTAGTTTTAATAATATTTTAATAGAATATCATTATTTAGCGAAACTCGGTATTGCGTACAACACACGCTATCGCGGAAGGTCGCGCTTGCGTGTAATGCAAGCCAAGTCAGGGTTGCGTGTTGTGCATGAATCCTTCATTGTTTCGTATAACATAATCCAACCATATTTCATTTATACATTAAATATATATATATATATACATATATACTCAATGCTGCGTAGAATAACTATTATCAAAATTGTGTGTAACACGATCCAAGAATAGTGTTGCTTATACTTCAAGCTAATACGGTGTTGCGTATAGCGCAAGGTAATCATGGTGTAGTATAAAACACAAGACATTAATGAAATTAAAAGAATATTTTTCATAAAATCTCGGGGTGTTACATTCTACCTCCCTTAAAATGAATTTCGCCCTCGAAATTCGTCGGGGTTATAAATGGTTTACTACTCGAATGTTTGTTTAATAGAAACCCACATTGTAAAAAGGAATACCCATACTTGGCTTCAAAAACAAAAGTATGAAATGTAATGGTTACCCAAATTAACTCATAAATGGGTTTCCACATAGAAGAACATAGGTGAAAATATGGATATGGAAGAAAAATCTAACCATAAAGTTCTGATGGAGAGTGGTAGAGAACATGGCTATGAAATAGACAAACATCACAAATCCATAGATTTTCGATGATCTAAGGTACCATATGATTCATCAGATATAAGGGCACTATGACAATATTTTTGGTTTTCAAGATCATTTCTCTAAAGTTGATGAAATTGGAATTAGAAAAAATACTTTCGTGATTTTGGTACAGTATCACCGTTTTCATTCTTTGGACAATTTCCACTTCATCTCTTAAAGAAATGAAGTTGAATTTTTCATTCGTGAAGTGTTAGCAGATCATGTGATAGAATGATGGGTCATTCCATCTGTCTCAAACAAAAGTTTATAAAAGTTATCAAAAATACATAAGTCCAACTATAGTGAGATTAATCATATATGGTTCCTAAAATGGACATATATTTCATATATCATACTTCTTAATATAATAAAACTAGTTTCTACTAAACAGGGATTTCCTGTAGGCCAATGGTAGTAAATAAAAGCCAGTCGCACTTCGGTTGTGGGTTTGATTCCCATAGCCTTGTTCGACGTGATGGGTTGTCGCCCGTCCTACAGGCTGTCCGTTTTCTAAAACTACATTACTATAACATCCCATAAATAATATCGAAAAAGAAACTTCTACCCTTAAACAATACTAATCATAATCCATTCCAATATTTAGTCTTATCCATAATACTACAGTCCACTCTCATATTATAGTGAAAACAATTAACAGAGATTTCATATAACAATAATGTTAATTCCATCGTTGATCCCCATATATCATAAGATATGTATTGTTGGTCACATTCCAAACATTCGAAGGCCTTAATAATGTATTATCTTGAAAAAGGAATACCCATTGAATCATAGTGAAAACATGAATGCTGTCAAAAGTTATCTCTTTCCACATACCAAAATCCAAAAATTCTATATACTCAAACCATGATATAAACTTCTCCTTATATCAGTAATGAGATCATGAATACTATCAAACATTTAATTTTCTCCTTATCCCTTCATTATGAGCATATCATCTACTTTCCAAAAATATCTGAATAACCTTTCATGGTTACTAGTAACATTAATCATACACTTTCAAAACATATGAAAGACAACAGTGTAAAAATCCATAGATGTCTCTTTATTCCATAGTACCATGATATTACTTATAAAACATTACACTTGATAAACATGTAATCATTCCACTACCTTCTTAAACCATTGACCGAGCTTCAAAAATTCTTTCATCTCACATATCATTTGTAGTCTCTTCATCATCATCAACATAAATACTACCCATACGACCGTACTGATTCTATTCATGAGACTTTCCCTTAGGGCATTGGTTTTCATAATGCATGTGCATTCCACATTTAAAGCATTTAACCATTGTTGATGTCGTAGCAATACCATTATCCTCATCCATGGTGTTAAATGAACCTTTACGTTTTCACTTACTGGATTTGTGTCCTTCTTTTCCACACCCAAAGCATCTTCCAGTTCCTTTGAAACAATCTCCCCGATGCCTCTTCCCACATGATTTAGATGAGGGAAATTGAACTTTCTTTCCTTTATGATCATCATGAAACTCCATCTTTCTATTATTATCTGATTCGGGAAACTTACCAAAGTTGATATTATTGATCATATTATAAGATTGCTGATTAGCCATAATAACGATGTTTGGACTTACAAATCCCGTTTCATTTGGTTTCTCATGAAGAATATCATTCCATTGTCCGTCATATCCTCCATTATCATGAATCTTCTTATTTCCATCCATTTTCTAAAACCCAAAAAAATAGTGTGAGAGGCAAAAATCAGGCTAGGGAAAACAACATAGTAATGGGGGGAGCACCCTCAATATCTAACATCTTAGGTTAAATTCCAAGATCGTTACCGTAGTTCTAGGACTATATCCTATACGTATACTTATCCTTAGGTACATCCCTAGACATACCATAGAAATATCTCTAGGAATCTCACTAACGTTCCCGCATCCTAGATTCCAAAGGTTGACTAAACCTTTCCTCTGATACCAACTGTAGAGACCTGAATCTTGACATACATGGACATTACATTACTTTTGCGGAATACTTAGTACATAAAAACACACACACACAAGGAGCGTAATAGTTTAGTGTCTTTGGAAACTCGGAATATAATCTTCTAATCATGGTGAATGATCTTCAAAATCTCCCATAAAGATCTTCTTCTTTTTTTACCTAAATCCATTCTTTATATCCTGGGGAAAAGAAAACATAAAAGGGTGATCTCAAATGCTTAGTAAGGGTAAACAAAATAAATATCAATCACATCATATTCATAAGAACATAACATTTTGGAAATATTAACCTGCAAAAGAGATCATAATATCATAACATGAGATAAATCATAGTAGTGAAATGTAATACCAATAATCATAACTTAAAACATGAAACTTTGTGGCATACACACATAATCATAGAGAGTCATTTCTTATTAGTCAAGACTCATTTCCAAGACTATCTTAGTGGACAAAGTCAATTTCTGAACCGAGTTCACTCCTCATTTCAGTCTTGTTTCACTGATCCGGTTTTACCTGCCATTCCAGCCATGTATTTCTCATGAGATATAAAATCTTTACCCAATTCATTGGATGGAGATATATGTCCCACCCATCTCATAATGATACCATTCTTATGTGTGCAACAAAATCATAAACCATACATCATAGCATAACCCATGTAATAAAAATGGGAATCATAAACATCAGGACATCATAAAACAATTCATATAAGATAAAAGAATTCATAAAACTAATTCCGTCACAACATAATCAAATCAATTTAATAATAGGTATAGAAACAGAACCCTTTATTATCTTAGATGGAAAATAATTTTGATAAAACACTTGAACTCCATTTTTGAGGAAAATATCCTTTCTACTTCAAAAACACTTTTCCTTTCTTAACATGTCATACAATTATAAACAAAAGGAAGTTGATTAAAAATAGACTTGAAAACTTTTATAGGACTCTTCTTGGAAATAATGTTTTAAAAATCCATTCATGTCGTATAAGTTAAAAAAAACATTCTTCTCGTACTTTTGTCGGAAAAGTCATAAAGTACCTCGTACGAAAAACGTCAAAAGATTCCATTGAAATATTTTACTAAAAACTCACCGAAGGGTAAAATAGGATTTAAAAAATTGTAGGTGGATGGAAATAATATTACATATTTAAGAAACATGGATGTGGATGATAAAATACACCCCAGTAAATACCAAAGTATAAACAATCTCAGATAAAAATGAGATTGTGATATTTTCCCTTACCATAGGTCCGATTTGCTTCATAAGTGTCCGAACCTCTTGTATAATGATTTAAATAATGTCATTGAATTATTACAGAATCACACTCATTGTTATGATATCATATATGGTTCACTTATGGCTTTATATTACCGGTTCTTTTGTAAATTCCATGTTAAAGAGCGTTTTGGGTAAAATCGTTTCATTTGTCATCCGTGTTTTGACTTGTAATTATTCATATGATTACTTAGATCATGATTACTTAATTCCATAATATAAAACATGATTTATATATAATACATATTCAGAATATATATATATATATATATAATAGATCAGTAAATGAAATGAAATACACCGTTCATGGAGACGGTAGACCGTACGTACGCATGAACACTGTTTTCTTTTCCTTATTGAGTTGAATGGAATTAAGTAGATGACATACATATATATACACATAAATACAATATCATTATTATGTCATATATTTCATGATTACTTATTATATATACTTTATAATCATTCATGAATGGTTAACGTGGAGAATGAATCTCATCGCGTCGTGGAGACGGTAGTCCGTACGTACGCACGAGCGATGATATCGTTCTTATGATCGTGGAATTGTATTGGAGTGTATGTACACTATTTCAGAATCAATATCACTTCAAAATAATCATATATAGTTATTATGTACACCATTATACCCATCCAAGTAAGGTGGTGGTTGAAAATAGATTACACCACGGTGTGGAGACGGTATTCCGTATGTACACACGCGCGGTGATTTCATTTTCCATAGGATGGATAGATGGTGAAATAAGGTTGTTTTATACTTATAATAACATATTAGTATATTATTGATACTGATTTTAATACTTCATAAAGAAACAACCTAATAAGAAGAAGTGGAAGAAGAAATAAATTTGAAAGAATTGGTAACAGACATTACCTCTTCTTTGAAGCGCCTCTTTGAGATCTCCTTTTAGGGCTCTAAAATTGGTCTTTGAGGAAGACCAGAACAACTAGGATGTTTCTAGGGAAGTGGAGAAGATAATTTTTCAGGGTTTTTCCGAGATTTAAGGCTCAATGTGGTGTGAGGAAGATAGGGAGGAGGTGCCCTTTTATAAGGGAGGAGAAGGGCACCTTTGGAATAACAAAAAATATTATTTTATTATAAAGCCAAATTCAGTTTTTAATAGCTCCAAATTGATTTATTTCGAAGATAAGGTGGGTATGGGACGAAATAATCTCATCCAATAGAATTTAGAGAAGTTTAGGTTCCTATTTTAACCTTATCATTTATATTTAACTTTAAGTTAGATAATTTTACTTTTACCGTGTCTTTTTGTGTTCTTACACTATACGGTTAATAAACTTACTATAACAAGCCAAAAGAAGCCCAAGTTGTTTATTATTAATATATATAACCTTATATAAGTCATTTGTCCGAACCTTAGATTTTTAGGAATAAAATAACAATTAATAATATAATATTAGTTTTAAAAACTATTTTATGTCAATTTTGACACTATTTAGTAATTGATATTTGTGAAAATCATAACATACTGATTAGTTCGAAAAACATTAATAATATCAATACTAAGATGTCATATTAACATAGAAAATTAGTTTAATTCATAAAAAGTCTCAAATTACTTTTATTTTGGTATTTATAACATCAATTGTGTCAATATTTCATTAATAAGATAATTACTGCATCATCTTTGTGTCATAAATAAATTAGATTATTTAATGTCTAAAAATTAAAAATAAAATACAATTATGTAGGAAATATTTGTATCTTTCTAATGAACATTTATAGTCGAATTTATCATATGTTTAACGCAATATTAAAAATGATATACATATTAAAAATTGATTTTAACTATTTTAACCCTTCTTTAAATAAATTAATAATAAATGTCCTACTCTAATCCACGTGGGCCTAAATGGTCATATTTTATTCCTAAGGTTGTTTTTGTTCAAATTAAAATTATCCAATAGAATTAGGACATGTGTTAGGGTAATAATAATATCATTTTTACCCTTAATTACCCTATTTACTTTTAACCGTGGTAAAAAAAATGTAAAAAGTTACTATTCACCAAAAATTATTTTCATCTCAATGAACCACCTTTTACGTACTGACATCAACTGTGTCTCTCAGATTTTTGAAATTCCACTCACAGAAGCGGTAAAATTATGTTTTATGGAAAATTCATTTTTCTTAACTACCACTTAGTGGTTTCACTATTCATCAAAAAAATGAATGTTTCCATAAAAATACCAAAAATTATGCCTAAGATATATTTGATATTATGAACTGAAAAATGATGTCTATTTTACCAAATTCAAAACATATCAGTTGCATTACTTACTTTAAAAATTAATTCTCGTCATCAAATCACATAGCGTGTTCTTAAGAGATAATAACTATCAAAAGATTGACATTTGTTTATGTCTGGTTTAAATGTGAATTTACATCCAATGACCAACATTGTATTAAATTGTAAAAATATATTGCAAATATACTTTAAAACCACTCAAATTAATAATTTATCACGATTAATTATTTCTATTAAAAAGTTTGTTTTTAATTAAAATTTAGTAATTTTCACTATTCATCAGAAAATGAAAGTTATCCGAAAAGTACCAAAATTTTACCCTAAGCTAATTTCAAAATTCTGAATCCAAAAAAGAAGTCCATTTTGAAAAAATAAAATTTACAAAATTTCAAAAAGTGGTTATTACTATTCATAATGGCTAGTTTTAATAATATTTTAATAGAATATCATTGTTTAGCGAAACTTGGTATTGCGTATAACACACTCTATCGCGGAAGGTTGCGCTTGCGTGTAATGAAAGCCAAATCAGGGTTGCGTGTTGTGCAGGAATACTTCGTTGTTTCATATAACATAATCCAACCATATTTCATTTATACATTGAATATATATATATATACTCAATGTTGCGTAGAATAACTATTATCAAAATTGTGTGTAACACGATCCAAGAATAGTGTTGCGTATACTGCAAGCTAATACGGTCTTGCGTATAGCGCAAGGTAATATTGGTGTATTATAAAACACAATACATTAATGAAATTAATAGATTATTTTTCATAAAATCTTGGGATGTTACACATAGTAATATGAATTCATAGTTCCCATATCTTATATTAAAATAAGTCTTGGGGATATCTTCCTTATTCAACCTTACTTGATAATATGCTGACTGAAAATCCACTGTGGATATGTATTATTCTCCTCGTCACTAATCGAACAAGTCATTAATTTGTGATAGTGGATACATGCACATTATCATAATTTGGTTGATCCCACGATAATCAATGCAAAGGTGCATTGACCCATCCTTTATCATGACAAAAAGGACCGGTGCACCACATGGTAAAGTACAAGGGCATATAAAAAAATTATCTTGATTCTCCTGTAGTTCTTTACTTTAACATCTCATTTTCAAAAAAAAAACATTCTATATGGAGTATTTTATATTGGAAATGCTACATGTAAATGGTAAATTGAGAATTCAACATCTCATCTAGTATGAAGACTGGAAAATTCCATGGGAAACACTACTACGTATTCCCTCACAATAACTATTTTTTCAAGGATGGTTGCATCTTCAGACTAAATCATCCGAGCCAGATACAAGAGATCATAGAAAATTAATATACACACTTGAGATGATGGGGCTAAAGAATAATCACATTCGACTACGAACATGAATAAAATTGGGGGTAGACTCTCCATATCGAGTGTGATTTCCCTCTCACAACAATTCATGTTGGATCTATATAGGTAATGTCAATACATGCAAAGAATTGCTTCAAATTCCACCATAGGGAGAATAATGATGTTCATTGGGAAGTTCAATACACAAATTATGACAGGGGAGGAGTTATATTCATTGGACGCAATGACTTCCCCATTTTCCGAACACAATGACATATTTGCATCCATGATTTTTGGTGTAATTGGGATTGTTCTACAAATCATTTGGGATATAAAAGTATGCATAAAACCAAAATAAAAAAGTATGTTCTATATTCATGAATGGATAACTAGAATACCTATCAAAACATCATTATCAAGTTTCACTTAGGTAGTATTGATGGAAAAAACTCTCCCTTTTCTACCATGGAGTTGTAGGTTACCTTTGAAAAACCATGGCATAGTGCACTAATTTTCTAGGTTCATTGGTTCTTTGCAGTTGAAGTATTCAACAATGAGTTTAGAGTCAAATGGAGTGTTCCTCTCCTCTATCATAGCCTTAGGTTTTTCTTGTCAGTAGTTAATGCATAGATTCCCTTCTCATCCACACATAACATATTTCTTCTTCCCAATCGAGAAAATTTCTGGGGTTCTTATTTCCAAACCATTGGAAAGTAGGGTGCTATATTTTCTTAGCCCCATTGGATTTATCCATCATTCATCCAGAATTGAAGTTCATCTTAATCTTCTAATCCCCATGATCCCTCTGAGATTCTCCAATCTCCATTTTGACCTTGAGTAAAAATCAGACAATTTCTTTAAAGAAGTGGACGTCATGGATTTCCATGTCATTTTTCAGGTTAGGTTTTAGGACCCCAAAAAAGTGGTCAACCTTGTATTCGGGGGTAACGACAATGCCGAAGGAGTATCATGCAATCCTTGTGATGTTTTCCACACACAATCAGATGGAATCTTCTTCTTTTATAATGATGGTATGGAAGATGCTTTCCGTATTCAATCAGAGGGTGTGAGGATAATATATATCAAAAAACAATTTCATAATTCCATAAATTCCAACCCCTCAATCTCCTCCTCAAGATTCAAATTTTTTACCAAATTCCACAATTGGTCATATTCACCCTCTATTATATAAATATCTAGAATAACCTTCTATAGTTCGGAACATTGATTAATGTATAAGATCTTTTCAATGGAGTTGATCCATTTTTTGGTGATTGAGGGATCATATGATCCATTAAAAGTTGGAGGCCTTTGTCTCATGGTGTTGTCGATAGTAACTTGTTCTTTCTTATGGGTGTGAATGTTCTTCATGACCCCTTTTTATATTCAAACAAAGAGTAAAATGATGGAGTATCATGACAGAGTTCATGATTCCTTATACAATTAAATTAGGAATCTCTTTAAACATTCATCACAATGATCTTCACATCAGTTGTTATCCTGAGTACTCCGATTTCCAGCTATTGGCTGGAATTAAAGGAAATTTAGTGGAAACACATAAAGGGAAATTCATGAAAAAAATATAACTTTAAAATAACTTTTATTTCTTTAACTAATGAATAAATATTCTTCAATATATGTTATCCATGATCTACTTTCTAATATATATTCTTAGGAGCTTTTTTTATTCCATTAATAATTGTTCATACTATGCTTGTGAATTTTCCCAATCATATCCTGCATGAGTGTCGTAACAAAGAGTGCATCATGGCCCATTTTTATGTACTAGTATACCCCAGGTCATGCCCGAAACTCATTGTTGGAGTTTTCACTTCTAGTTACATCTATTCAAGAGTCACCTCTACCTACTCGTATCCATAAAGGGATGCATTTTATTGAAAAACCACTTACTAAATACTCCCCCAAACTAAGGGATGTTTTTAATAAACTTTTTATTTATCCATAAGGCTTTACCATGGGGTTTCTATTCATAATTCTATAAATTTCTAAACCCATCCTCTAACACCAACTATAACAACACTTTTTTTATTACAACCTTAAACAAGATTTAATACATAATATCTTCAATTGATACAATAAAGGTTATTGAGTGGTCTTGTGACCTTAGGGATTAGGAAGTTTACCAAAAAACATAAAACATAAAACACCCAACATATTTATTGATAATTTCATTTAAATAACCCTAACATTACCTCTTACTTATCATTGCATGGGATGACCCGAGGACATATGAAGTGATAAGGGTGAGCTGTAAAGCCCAGCAAGGGAGTAAAAAAATAATAACATGAAGAATAAAATTCATGTAAGGAAATAGGCATATCAATGGAGCATAAAATAAACATGAACATAAAGGACTTATATAGCATAATTATAATAACATGGAAATTTGGTAACAACACTTAACCTGGAATTCACATGATCGAAGGCTCATTGCACATGGAAAAAGAGTAAACCATCATTTCTCTTGAACTATCATGTGTATATCCATATTTCAATTGAATTCGAATGAGTATATCCTCATTACACATGATGAATCATGAAACTAATCATTACCCAGTGCATTATAGAGCTATTTAGGCGCACCCTTCTTAATCATTTCATTTTTTGCATAAGTGTGCCACATAGATTAAAAAACATTGATTTTGTAAACATCATAATTTATTTCATGATAAAGGAAAGTTCAATTAATACATGAAACAAAATAATCAATATGTAAATGTGAATAAAGATTAATACATTTGGTAAATAAATGGTCATGGTATTCACTACACAATGACTTTGGCTTCGAAAATTGTGGTGCAATTTCAGTAGTATAACGGCCTGACATAAGAATTCATGAAAACAATTGACGAGTGATAAAGGGGTGTCTCATAATATTTACACTAAATGGACTATAAGGGGGTAATATTTATACATACACCATCATAATTAATGGAATTTTGTTCCATAATACAAATTAATTACTAGTATGTAAATGATGAGAGTGTAATTTCCTATGGAATATATGAATGGTAATGGCTGTAAATGGGATGCATTAATGAGGGAGAAAGAGGAATATCATCATTAAAACATTAACATGGATGTATGGGGGAGGTGAAAAATTTAACTCGAACATTTTTAATTGAATATAAAAGGTAATAACAACATAATTAAAGATGGAAAAAATGAGAAAGAATCAAATCCATGACTTGGATGTGAGATCCCAAAGGAATGGGAGAGGATTCATAGAGTCTCCAATGTATATTGGGGAACCATGGGAGAAATCTAGGGATAGGAGGGAAGAGTTTGGATGATCTCCAAAGGCACTGACTACAGAAGAAGTGGGATATTGGTTTGGTTTATATAAGAAAGGAGTGGGAATTCATTATTATTTATGTTTGGGACACCGCATATTAAACTAATCAAAACCACATGGATTTCCATGGTTTATCCCCATGGATTTTTATAAAGGGTAGTGAAATTTTTTTTATAAGGCCAATGACATAGCTTCTTAAAATAAAAGGGTTTCTTATTTGGAGTTGAGACACACTCTCAAGGAAATCAACTTAACAAAACAAAATGTTTTATAAGCCTTGGAGGGTCCAATAAAGAAATGTAAATAAAATAAAATAAATTTAAATTACAATATTTCAATGGTAAAACATATAATGGACATAAATTGTGTTTATAGTATTTTTTACATCACTATTTGGTCATTATGATTTCATAAAACACATTATATAATTTAAAAAATTTTATTTTTTATCCAAAAATTCAACCATCTCGGATAGTTATGTAAAATTCAAAGTTGGATAATTTCATCATCCTAATCCATAAAATAATATTTATTTTATATGAATAATTTTATAGATATTTATAATTTTCACATTACAAAAAATATTTATTTTCAAAAAAACATGGGTTTTGATGAAAATAGTTTTCAAACCATAAGATAAATTAAAATTGTATTGATAAAATTATCAGATAATTTATATATAATAATTGGAAATTTAATAATAATATTAATAAATTTTTTTAAAAAAATTAATTATTTTGATAATACATTAATTTGTTATAATAGTTTTCTTAGTTGAATATTATCTATTTTTTTTTTATTTTTAAAAAATATTTACACTATAACAACAATAATATGAATTTATATTATATATAAAAAAATAGTGTACATAATCATAGTACTATGGACTCTTTACATAACCCCTTATATCACCCACAGATGACTAAAGGGTAAGGTGTGTGATGGTGACTGACACTTGGGGAGGCTCGGATAAAATTTCTCGGGTGGAAATATCTATCAACATCCACTTCTACTGTAGGCAGTTCTATTCGAGCTTAACATGATGAATATCAGATTGGGAGTGGTCAAGAACAAATCCCAATGATGCCACCTTCTTTTAGAGCTCCATCAACTGGGATTCATATGGAGTATGTCTGTTGGATACGGTCATCACTTCCTTTATCTGAGTAAATTGGATTTGTTAAAGCCCTATATTTATACTAATCATGTTATCACTATTCAATAGATATACTAACAACAGTCATAATTATTAATTTTATTTTTCAAAAAACCAAAATCATAAAACCAAATAAGTGGATATGTTATATAAAGATTTCATATAACAATAAATTTAATTAGATCCGGGGGAATTTCCTTTATTAAAAGTTTGGGTCATTACACTCATGGATTACAATATTAAGAGTTCATTTCTGGGATTGGTCTACAAATTCCAATCACACACCTTAGAATACATTTTAAGAAGATTTAAATAAATACTTATAGATTCTAAACATGGAATATCTCACTACCCAAGGTATACTACCCCATCTTCCCTTTTAGAGGACTAAGTAATGTTATGTGACCATGTATAAGCTTCATTTAATTTTCCATTAATTACAAGGTTCTCTCATTTAATTTTCATAAACATGAAAAAGAGGGATAAGGATGTGCATCCATTTCATTTTAGATTTCATGTTTCACATTATAATGTATAGTCATTCTTCCATAATCAGTACCCATAAAAATTATCACTGATAACCACACACATTTATTTAGAGAATAATGGATCGTCTAAGTAAATTTCACATCCAAACACATGAGGGCACATACACCTCTTTAATTGAGACAGAAATAAATACAATCACAACCAAAAATAAATACAAGAATTTGATAACTATCACAACCTTACTAAACAATATATGAAATATAAAGTAATGCATATCTTGTAAATTCACCTACATGGCATTTTAATATGCATGACATGAAAACTATAGGTACTGTTAATGATTTATGTAACAATGATCTTCTCCCACACATCATCCGGGAAAGGATAAAATATAATCTCAATGAAAATTATAACAATCCATAACACACATCATGTACATCACCCAATATTGAAATAATATCAAAGGTAATTTGATAAATAGAAAAACAATTATATTTTTGATAACATTTGTTTTGCCTCAATCCTCTATTCATGGTACCCAAGAATGACTTATGATCAATTCCCAAGACTTCCAAATATCCTCACTACAATATCCAAATAGTAAATCATTAATGGAAATAAATAACTTGATAACACATTGGGACGTCCGGGTCCTATATAACACTTAATAAGTTCCTTGAACACTATCAGACTCATGGCCTCAAGCACATCTCCCAGAATGCTAGTGGATGATAATAAGTAGTTGGGGCCTAGGGTTTGACCATGGGGACACATTTACCTCATTATGAGAGTGTAATATTAATATAATTAATAAAAAATAAAAATAGGGGAATAAAAATAGTTAAACAGTTGAGGAATTTAGATTAATAGATTGACGGGGATAAAAATTAATGAACAAAAAGGAATAATTAATGACAGGATATCATGTCACTATAAAAAATACAAATAATTAATAAATGGTAGCTAGAAGAACATATTACCCAAAATTAAAAGAAAATCAAAACATTATCCAAAGAATCCTAACATCCACCACAATCTTATGTTATCAAATTCAACCCAAAACATCAAGAAATCTATTATTCAAAGACGTTGTGTTCACATTATCATCACTATTAATCATATTATTATCCCAGGGTACCAAACAATACTCTAAGAGGGTGTTATATAAATATAAGTTGGCCCCCACCAATGGAATTTATAACATCTGGCCCATTTAATGGAAATTTTATAGTATTAATGCATGAAAATAAAATTTAAAACATTGCAATTTAACTAATTTATGTGGTACCTTATTCCCCCCCCCCCTCAAATTTTGTCTGAAAATTTATCATCTTCATAAATTAATTATTATGAGTTTAAATGTATGTCACATGATATCCATGGATATGGAAATGAGATGTAATAAATAAATCTATAGGGATATTTATTAATGAAGTACCATAGTAATTACCAAAGAAATGTAAACCAGAAGGGTTTCCAACTCAGTAATGACTATTACCCACACAAGGATAAGAGTTTAATGTAAGGGGATTATTCTATGGAATTTCAAATTAACATTCCTATTTTTAATAAGGATTTTGTCCAAGATAAAATTATACTAAGAAAAAAAATGACACCTTTAGATGGAACAACATATTCAACTTGTCAAAGATGGATCCAAGGAGTATATCAATGTTCCCCATAAGTAATACATGATGAATCCTACAGTTTCATATCATGAATCCATGGTTAGAAATGGATTAGGTTCATTATGTGTTGAATCCTATGAAGGTCTTATCCTTTAATGAGAATGGGGTACTTGAGTGCTCAAGCCATTACCTATGGAATCCAAGGTGAGCATGAGACAATACACTCTTATTTGATAATGATGTCATATAACATATCATAAGGTTCAAAAACTGACTTTAATTATTGTGATAAGGATAATTGAACAATCAACCATTTAATCAATTATTAATTAATAAATATGTATACTTGGTTCACACCCCTCCTTTAATTATTGGGATAAGGGAATGAGAATGAATACATTCATATAACCCTTTTAATGAATTTTCAATAATGAAGGTTCACTCCACTAACTTCCATTAACATGGTATGTGGTTCTACATATATGAAACCTATTATTAAATTACATTTAATAAGGAAGATACAAATACTTATAAGAATTTATAATTTCAATTTCATATTTAATTATAAAATTAAAGAACATACGATATAATGTTAATGTGTTGAGAATAAATGGTACAATCCATTATTCAATTCATATAAAAAATCTACCCATTAAATATAAGAGATATTACCCATTTAGGGGTCAATCCAAGGCACACCTGAATGGATGCTCAAACATGTAAAAAATAAAATAAAAATTTTAGAAAAACATCCAACATAGTATTGATAGAGATGTGGGTGTAACCAATACTATGTAATAAATTACTCAAAATAGAAAAACCATATGGATCTAAAAATTATAAGCATGAAACATAAATTAATTAAATGATACTCGATAAAACTTGTTGTCCACACATAATAATTCCAAAGTCAACGAACTGGAGAGATAAGTTATAGACCATCCAACATAGGACTATATGACTCTCCTCCTATAGTATCTGCCTTTTTTTCATGTAATGGAAAATAATTGATAAAAGGTAAAAATAGACACACCTTTATTAATAGGTTAAGAGAAAGATATAATAAGAACTGCTCAAGCGAATTCGAGTACATTTTATTATGCATCGAACATGACAAACCGAAGCTCGAAGGGATCTTAGATAAATTAGTTCACTTGATACCTATCAAAGGCCTTAAAAATTCTCCAAGATGGGTTAAAATAGAGTTCATCATAATGAAAAAATATAGGAGGATGGGAGAGGTAAAATTAGATCATTATGTGTAAAATAGTAAGATAACCCTAAATTTATCATGTGAACGAATTTGTTAATGGTTTAAAAAACTATGTGCCAAACAAGAACAATCACCCTTAGGAAATAGAATACCACAAGGTTATGACACATTGTTTGGGAAACCATGTGGATACCATGCCTGATAGATTTTCCAAAAATTTAGACCATTCGCACGGTTAGATCTAACAGTGCACCCTACCTGCACTGTTTACAATTAACATGAGACAAGGCCATTTTTTAAAAAATGTGGGTTTTAGGAAATGAAAATTCCTTATAAATCCCGGGTACCTTTACGCACTAAAAAATACGTCATATTCAGTACAAAATAAATAATTAGACAAAAAAATAAAGGAAACATACCTAATTGAAAAAACGGTTCATACAAAACATAACATGAATGGACTTCTAATTGAAGTAAATTAACCTTATTATGCACTCAGTGAAACAATTAAAAAAAACAAACATATATGGAAACACATAATAATTCTAGAGTCATTTTTAATTCAAATTAAATGGAACCTCATCCGTCCACTTCTCAACCTAGAGGAAAAAAACACAACTTATCACTAATTATTGTTAAAAACATGAAGAACATTATGTTAGGGCTAGTTGTTTTTATAATAGTAAATTAACCTTTATGATTCCATGATTACATGTTTTTAATCGTCACTAAATTTTAATATTATTTTTTCCAAAAACTCATTCTCTATAAAATTATAAATAGAATCAAAACACATAAAAAGATTAAAATTTACTTCTATATCCTTAAATAACTCATCCTAATCATCAACCACTAGAAAAATAACTGGTTTCATTCAAATAAACATCATCATTTCTACCAACAAAAAAATATCTTCATAACTCTGTCACCATTTTTCTTCAACATCATTCAATAAAAAACTCATCTTTTCTTCAACCAATGCCATCTTCTTCCCAATGGGCACAATAATCCTAGTGAAATAAAATTATTCAATAATACCATTAGAGTAAAGGAAAACTAACATTTCATAAGTTTCATAACATTAATATAAATTCTCAAAATAATGTAAATAAATAATGATATTCATATATTTGAAAAACAATATACCAACTATATGTTTTCCACCAATGATTCATTTTATAATTATCCAATTTGATAAAAAAGAAATTAACTGTTATCAAAACAACATATATTGGATGTGTTAAAAAACACATAAAATATGTTTTAACATAGTACTCATATGATAAATATAAATATAATTAAATCTAATTAATCGCATTCATTAATGACAAAATATTATAAAAAAATTATTTTTTAAGATTCTTCTGTAAACATTATTAGAAAACAACACACAAA
The DNA here is from genome assembly GCA_963277665.1 of Viscum album. Taxonomy (NCBI): domain Eukaryota; kingdom Viridiplantae; phylum Streptophyta; class Magnoliopsida; order Santalales; family Viscaceae; genus Viscum; species Viscum album. The sequence continues at coordinate 1,710,481,361 of OY728152.1, read as the reverse complement.
TAATAAAATAATAATAGATGAATTATCAAAATATATATGCTTAAATTGAAAAATGATTACATTAAAAATTAATTCATTATATTTTTTTATTTATGTAATAATATTAGTCTTGTAATAATATTTTCATTTAACACGTACATTATTTTCTATATAATACACCTCACATAACTTCTAGTTTAAACAAATCGGAAAATAATACCCATTACATATAAATGTTCTTCCAGTGATGTTGGATAGGCTTGTTTGAATCTTAATAAACAAATAATGAAATATATATCAAAATTATTTTCTTAATTCATATAATATGTTCAATAAATTCAATTAATATTCATATAATTAATTTTAAAGGGATACCAAAAATAATAAATTATTTTCATCGTGAATGTAATGTTTTATAAATAATGAATTTTATTATGTTTTGTGCAGAAATATTATAATTAATTTTTTGAAATTTTATGATTATTAAATGATATGCATGAAATAATTTATAAACTAATAATTTAATCTTTATAGAATGATAATTTTTTTTGTTTTTTTATAGAAATAATATTTTCGAGTTAATTTAAAAAAATTGACTAATTTCGATAAAATTTCATTTTTTAGAAAGACTAATTTAAATGTACTATAATATATTAAATTTAATTTAAAGGTAAACAATTATCCATTATTTATAAATATTATTATTAAATACAATGGAATAAGTTGAGTACATGATTTTGGAATATGTACATTTTAATAGTAAAAGAGAATATTCAGAAAATCTATTTTATAATTTGATTTCTGAATTTATATTAAATAAATTACATATAGTTCTAAAAATTTAATAATGAATGATATGTTCTGTATTCTGATGTCGGGTGATTGAATTTGGTAATGTTTTCATTTTTTATTAATAGTAATCTCTTTCAAATAAATTCATCTAGGTTGGAGATAAATTGTAAAATTTATTTTAAAAATATGAGATATGGTGTCTAAGTCAACCAAATACATTAAATAATTTCACGTACTCAGTCGTTTTAGACCATAATCATCCAAAATTATAAATATTCTAAATTTATATCCTTTTAATATTGATAGAGATGATGACATTATTTTTTGTTTTGAATAAATTATAAAATGTCAATACATTTTTTTATATTCATCTAATATTTTATCAAAGGTATAAATAGATGTTATTTTAAATTATATTTTTTATATATTTACAACTAATTAATATTTTTTTGAGTAAATGAATTTTTAATTTCAAAATATTCAATAATTACCTTACAAGATTATGTAAAACTGGCACAGTTATTGTTCATGTAATAGAAACACCAGTAAACTATTTTTTAAAATGATAAGATTTATATAATTTAGATAAATTAATGCGTTAAAAATATCTTATAGATAAATATAATTTATTAAATATGTTTTAAAAGATTATTTTTAAATAAAATTATGATTATTATGTATTTATATTCAAACTATAAAAATATATATGAAAAATACTTTAATCATATATTATATTATGTATTGTATTACTAATGATTTAAAATAAATAAAAAGTTTATATCATAGGAATTATTGGATAATATTTTATAATTTCATATAGTTTCCACGTATGGGTTTAATTTATATTTATATTTACATTCATTAATTTTAAATTATAAACATCTTTGATATCACAATTTTCATCTAATGTTGTAACTGTAGGATAAAATTAAAAAAATTGGGTTAAAATATCACATATCCATTTCAAATTTAATTATATAATAGTATTTTGATTCATAATTATAATTCATTCAATATATATATATATACACACATAGTGATTAATTTTGGAATCAATTTATATTAATGTAATAATTTATGTAATTCTTATTGTCTGCCTCCCCTCAGATGTATAATGACAACACTCATAGTATCTTATTTAATGTTAATAATTCATAGAGATACACCAATATATATACAAATATAGTAAAAACATTCCATCTAATAACATATTGGATCTTCCCTAATCAATGAACCAACCTATAAGTCTTATGTTGTATACTAATTGTAGCTTTGAAAAGAAGTGGTATAACTCTTAACGGAGTGTTATCATTTTTTTTCTTCCACCTTCATCAAATATCCAATAACCACAATAATATAATAACATTACTATATATTATATACTATAATTTTTTTAATATTGGTGAATAACGATTATTCTCGTCCATTTTATCCTCTAGCAAAATAAAACATTCCTCGAGCGTATGCACATGCTACCGTCTCCATGTAGCTGTTTAATTTTTTTCATCATCATTTAAAATGGATGGTCATGAAGGTAGAAATCATGGATATTTATAATATTTATAAAATAGTTTTGATTATTGAAATATAATATTTAAATAATGTTATTACCCATCAATCCATTGGAAAATTATAATGTCTCTTGCAAATAAGTGTGGACCACCACCTCTAAAAATCAATTTGATTCATATTTCCATTACCCTATGAAGGGATAGTTATAAAATGATATATAATTAATAATAATTATATTCATTAAATAAATAATTTTTTTACTTTATTGAACCATTTCATGACACCATATATGATCAACAATATATTGATTCAATTTTTGAGAAATTGACCTAGCAACATTAAAGTGGTCAATATATGGAATTACTATTAAATAAATTGACATGATGTGATTATAAATTGAATATAACTAATATAATATTAAATTAAAATGTTCTTCAAAAATTATTTTTTAAAATTAAATTTACTACACTATTGTATAAAACATGTATGACAATGTGGAAACCCTTGGTAGGATTGATTCTGTATCATTTCCACTAAAACAATATATGACTAGATTATGAGCACAATTTAATTCTTATTTTTATGTACAAAAAAATAAAAATATAATATTCTAAATTAATGTTCACAGATTGTAATTAAATTTACTTTTAGTAATACACTTTTTTGGGGTTTTGATTCGAACTATATTAAATAATTTATTGATTTATGAATCTATATCATTTTAATTTGGGTGTTATATTTTTAAATTTTCGTTGATTAAAATAATTTAATCAATATTTGATAAAATAATCCAAAATTATTGATCAATGGAAATTTATGGGATTATCATATTTTAAAATAATTTTCATTTTCTATGTATTAAAATACTAATTGAGTATTTTAAAGTGATCTAACATTGTTTCTATATTTGATTAAGAAATATTTTTATAATGTTTATAAATTCCATAAAATGTAATCAGGAATGGTTTTACATTCCCTTGTGAATTGATGAATGAAATTTTACTGAAGTATAAAACTATATAAAATGATATAAAATTAATCCTCATATAAAATTATAATCATTCTTCTTTTTGAATGCTTACCGATTCGTTAAAGGAATAAATTTTTTAATGATTAACAATCATATGAAATTACAAACATTCATGTCTATTGTTTTCATTGATGCTTCAAGGACAATATTCAATGTATTATTTCAATGTAATTCATTTTCCAATTATTTTTAGAATTTTTATATTTAAAAGATAAAATAAGTGAATATTATTTATTATGGAAGGTAAATAATATGTAAAATGACATTTACCATCATTTTGAAAATAATGTTCCTAAATTATAATGGAATGAAAATTCTAAATTTTTGCATCCATTCTACACATTATTTTTTAAAATAATTTCCCTTGATTCATAGAATAAACTATCAGTAACGAATGGTCCTCTATAATCCTATTTAGATATATAGATCCTAACATATATGTGATAAGTAACATTCTTGTGATCTTGTTGACTACCTATCTCCAATATTACCTTAAAAATTATTTTGTCGTGTATGGTATATTTTTAGATTTTTGGATTATTTCTACTACTTTGAAATTGTATCATCTATATAACATTTCATTAAAGGATTTGGTCGATGGATGATTATTAAGATTGTAATTGTTTTTATAGTGGAAATTGAATGCTTTATTTTATGATTAAATATGTATAATTATTGATTAATAATTCATTTTGAAAATCAATCGTATTGATCATTCAATATTTAATAAATGTATAATTCATTAACATAATTATTGAATAAAGATTACTAATTGTCCCTAGATGCATCGAATGGAATCATGAGAAAAAATGGTTTCTATAATATGTGGGTATTTATTTTACATTTACATATTTATTTATAATAATGGCATGTTTAAGTGACCTTAATATTAATGTTTATGATATATTGGTTGATATACCATGATGGAATGTTCATGAATATACATATTTATTTATTTTAATTATTAATAATTTTGATTCCATTTTCTATATAATTATGAAGTCAATATTTTCCCTATATGTAAAAAAATTCAGATTATTGATTAAGATGTATATTATTTGGAAAATCCAAAATCCGATATTGATTATGACTTATATACTCATCATATATATAGTTGTATTGCATCACATAATTTGAATTTACTATCAACAATTTTTTATTTTACCTTCACAAGGATATGCAGTCATTTATTTTGATTTATTTAACTGATTAAAGAGTATTTCTTACGCAATGCTTTTATATTTCCAATATAATATGTGTATTGTGAATTTATATAGTCTCAAAAGATAGAAAAACTGATCGATCCTCATAAATTTGTGATCTATTATTTTGTGTATATATAATATGTATCCCCTTTTTGTAGATTATTTAATAGACTACTATTTAAAAATACTTCGTTCGATTTTGTATACGACATGAAACATCAAGAATAAAAGAATATTAAATTATTAATATTTATATATTATTCACATAAAATAATTTATAAAATGTAGGTTTTTAAAAGGATAAAATTCTTAATAATATATATATAGTTCATGAAAAATATAAATTCATTGACATTCTCTTAAAAAATAATAACTGATGTTTTTTTAACCTTAAATTTTTATTAAATTTTTTTTCTAAATAAATGGATATAATTAATTTTCATAAGAAAATATTAGATTTTTTTTGCAAATTGGGAAATATAATATAATTATAGTGAGTTTTTTTTAATCATTGTACCAAAATTATTTGTGGGTTACATATTTCTATATTTCTATAAGTGTATTTTTAGAGAATAATAAAAATAAAAAATTTTCTCAAGCATTCATTTTTTTACAAGAAATTATGTAATAAAAAATTTAAAATATTGATTAAAATTGATTTCAAAACAACATATGTATTATTAATTTAATAATCCGGACATGGTAACCAAATCTCTCACCCAGACCATCTCACCACATATTTAGATGTGCTTTCTCAATCTTCATGGGTTATATACTACCACCGAGCACAAACAACCATCTCATTACAATGATATAAACGTTATTAAATTGTTTTTTACCATCTATAAATTGGGATGACCAAAACAATATCATCTGATTCAACATCATAATAAAATAACATACTATAAAATTAATAATAAATTATAAAAATCAAGTCATAATAAAAAAATATATACATGATATCACAAGACGAAAATGAAAATAGTTAATAATTGTAACAACTATAAATACGTACGAGACCAGCTTCCAAATGAAAAAAAATTCCAAAATGACTTAATAAGACCCAATCCCTTCGAGACAAGTACTCCTATACAAAAGATATAAGGCTGTAATCATAATTGTCACCTTGGTACATGATTTAATTTAGTTTTCTTTTTTATTAAGAAATGAAATACAAAATCACCCAAAGGTAGATGAATGGTGTGAAGAATAAAGCATATTCAGATACAACCATGAATAAATTTACGCCTTTTATATAATAAAACCAATATACTAGTTTGAAATCATTTTCAAAACTAAGCTACATTAAAATCATTCCATTTTAAAATCTATAATTATAATCCATTTTGATTTCAATTTCAAATAAAACTGTTTTTTCAACATAATTTTCCAAAAATGGATCATATAAATAACCGTAACCATATTGAATATCATTCTCAATATAAAAAATCAAAAAATTGGTGAATATAACATCAAAAACATGCAATCATATATATGGAAAGTAGTCAAAAAATAACCCATCATATAAAAATAGAACTGACTAAATGATTCAAAAATAATAATCCAATCAAACATGAGTATTTTATAAATTTATCTCTAACATTTTGGACTATTATGAGTGATTAAAAAGTATTTACTATTTATAATAAAGGGGGAAACACTCAAGGACTTTGACATTATAAAATTTGATAGCACTCATGGTTTATAAAAAACTATCATGGAATCTCTCACAGCCTCCCTACCTAAAGTATCTCATTGTACTTTGAATCTAAATTTGAAGTTCACATACTCATGCCACATATATATTACAATTCATCTTAAAAAAACAATATTGTAATCTCCAATAATCATTCCAACAAACGATCACATGGTCCCTCAAAAATCCCTCACTTATGGACTTGTTATCCCATGACCTACTCCACAACACACAATAAAAATAATATTCCTTCATGTAAAGAAATTTAGAAAGAAAATTTCACTAGATACATGACCATTTTAGTAAAAAATATTTCCAATGGAAAACCATTTTTAAAAGAATTTTAGAATTCCTTTTCGAACCATAGATCATCATTGAATGTTTTTAATAAAACATGACGTGAAAACAATACACATATATTTGGAAAACTCAACATTATGAAACCAAATTTCCAAACCAATCCATCAGACTAAGAAAACACATTGAACATGAATCATTTTAATGGAAATTTAAACAACATAAATAATTTTTTATTAGAAATTTAATTGTATTCCTTGTAACACACCCTTAAAAAGATTCATCTACCGCGGATTAGGTTGAAAGGTCAACACATTCGATAATGACCATTAATAAGATTAAGAGAATTACCCCACATACCCAATACCTATAAAAATCAATTTATTCATTTAGAACACTTGGTTCGGAAAACCCCATTATCTATAAATCCACCCGTCCGTGGGAATGGAAAAAAATAAATGATGAATATAAAATGAATACGAAATAGTTTAAAATTTAATATACCTAAAGACATCCCATATTTATTATAGCTAATATTTACACCCATGACATAGGTAAAGAGATCCTGAACAACATTTACTTACAACATAAAATGACGAGTGGTGGGATTTGGTGTCAAATCCCTTTCAAAATATTCATGGAACATTGGTCAAACAAACATTTTATGTTACGTAGACAAAGATTCCTTGTTTTTACAAGTGGTTAGGAAAATCATTTTTAGACCTTGCTAGGGACACTTTCCACCATTAAGTTAGACTCTTTGTTACTTATCAATGTCTCAAGGTTTGGAATAATGTGATGAAAATACAAAAAAAACCCACTTACACACTATGAAACGTCCATGAACATTTAATTACATGGATAGATAAACCATGAACTAACAGTGCACCATAGTATCTGTCGTAAAAAATCCCAATTTTATACACTTGACATATAGGAACCCTGGGAATAAACTGAATGACTAAAAAAATATAAAAAGATTATATACATGTTACCCTAAAGGTGACATTTGTATTCCACTAGGACACATTCTACTGTTTGAATTTCCTTAGTCATTTCTAGAAGAAAATAGTTTAGGCCCCTAAACCCTCAAAAAGGATTCCTAATCATTTGTATCCTAGTTATTTCTGACATGATACCAAATCAATTAGACTAATTTGATTGAATTACCATTTAAAAATTTAATCCAATGGACCTTGACATTAAAATCCTTCTCCACCACAATGGTATTAGGTACTTAATCTCATTCATCCTAACCCAAATAAAGTTATGAGTATATATTGTATCTTTTCCATTTTTAAAGATGTAAAAATAATGAATCATGGTCCATGAAAAATTGAAAATAAAATCAACATGATTCATTCTCATGATTCCAAAAATCCTACTATTTTCTAAAATTACACATCACCAATTTCACCTGTATTTCGAAGTCTCTCTATCCTAGTCGACCATTTACATGAAAACACCAGATCACCACCCATATAATCCAATGTATATGTAAAATATATTACATACTACTTCTTATGTCTCAAAACAATCACTAACCATTTTAGATTCATCTAAAGTTTCCTGTTCATATACTATATGAGGTTCAGTTCGACTAAGGAACACTTAAAAACCTCATCAGAACACAAAATGGATTGTTTTAGATTCATATAATTTGTCTCAAATAGGGATATATTGATTCTGTTCTAATAACATCTTTTACAATAAATAATATTAAAAATAAATTTTAGTTCCCATGAACTTATAATCTCAAAAACACATTCCAACAATATATCATCTATTATCTATATGGTCTTCTCAAAAAATCCACATATATGTGGGTGATACATGGTACATAATATCGATTAGTTTCAAAATCATCTTAGATGAAGTTATATAAAGGATTAGTGAAGTAGTAATCATTATCTGAAACAATTTATGGGGGAAATCCATGAATCCAAACAAGATCATGAATATATAGTGTTGTGAGGATGTCTACCCTCTTTGACACTCTAATGTTAAGTATGTGGGAAAATTTTATCCGGGGATAGACAATCAAACATATTCAATATATACAATTCGTAGTACACGGTATCCCAATCTTGATTTCTCTAGAGATATCATCCCCCTTACCAAAAATCAAGGTAAGTGTTTGTAATAAATTATATGGTTTCTTATTCTATTATATTATCCTCTTAAAGGTCAATTGTTTTTAAAATAATTTTACTACCAAACATATAATCATGGGCCTCCCATTCAATAATTTCAGGGTAAAAATATATATTTTTAACAAGGATGATTATACAAAATCGAATGTTGTCCTCCCACAACACCTCACGAATCATGATTAAAGGAAAAACCATTAAATTTCAATATATAAGAGAACCATCAGGAGACCATGTCTAATAACCTAAGGTCACCAAAACACTTATGGAACAACTAACATTCTAGCACTTGGTTTCAGTTTCATTATCCCTCTAAACCCTATCAATATGAAATTATGTAGCCAACAAACCATACTAGTGAACCTTCCATTCCTCAAATGAAAAATATAGTATTATATGAGTAAAAAAATCATTATGAACCACTTATCAATGGTTTAATTAACAGTATATAATATAAGAATCTTTCTCAATGTGTTGACAACCACCCTTTCCTTTTATGAACTAAATGAAAAATATAAATACAATTTTAAATGGAATTACAGTACACATATATGCAATTAGATAACTGTAATAGGAAATAACCACCATGTTTTCATTATAACAATACAATATAAGACTCTCCCTGAATTTTTATTATTGATACATTTTCAACACATACATAAAAACGTCAAATTCTTGTTCATGTGTTCCACTATTATGATCATGAGGACATATCCACTGCAAGTCATAACCAACAAAATATAAATCATACATCAATATAAATTCCAAAGACACACTATAATTATAAAAATATCTTCATAAGATCTTCCAATATTAGGATGAATCAAAACATGTTCGTATGTAAGACTACTCAACAATTTCTCCAAATATCTATTGAACATTTCAACCAACTAAAATATCAACCCTTATTGGTTTACAGACATAAAGGGAGAATATTTTATTGAGAATAACTTAATAAATAAACTAAAATACCCTCCACATTAAAATAAATCTATCGATCATGAAAAAATTATTGGGATTCTCTCATGGCATAACCTCTAAAACATTTAATGGATCACCTCTTACTCTACCCTCCAAAATCTCAAATCCAAAAAAACCACACTTAATTGATTCAATATAGGCACATAAAATACTTATAATATTGATAGATATCTCCCTAAAAAACCATATAAAATTAAATATTTTCTGAATTATCCTACTTCATTATGAAATACACCATGATCAAAACCACAAACATGACTATAATGGAGTCGAAAATGAGATCGATGATCAGTTTCATTAATTCCATAATTATTGAACAATAATTGGTAATCCCAAAAATAATAATAAAAATAAATATTCAACCCATAAGAGAATAAAAATTAAAACTATGATATATATTATTAATGGACCATATTCTTGTTGTACCTATATTTGTGATAAATATCAAAAAATTTATGGTACCCTCTGTATTGATCAATGATATCAAATATCATTATAAACAGGTAATTATTATTCAAGGAATATTGGATACAAATACATCATTCCTTCAAATTTCAATGTCTCTTATCCACCTTCCTTAAAAATATCCATTAAGATGCCAAATGGGGGATTGATATGATATGTAAACCAATTTCCCTCAAAATCCAATAGTTTATAATCATTTATTTCATCTTAGAAGAAGTTATCCATTACTATTGTAATGAGATCTTTATCTTCTGAAGGATCTAATAAAAGCATGAAGTAACCATCACATGGGAAATAATCCCATTATGTTATTTTAAAATGAACTTGGTACGTTTCATAGAAAAAGGTTTTTTTCACCAATTTAGCTCTTATAAACAACATCAATATATAATATAGAATACATGCACGAGATCAACCCAAATCAAATGAAAATTATCCTACCCTCTATAAAAACATAACAACCTAAACCTGAAATATGTGATTGATCTAATCAAGAGTATGGAACAATTCCCAACATTGGAAATGTTCCTCTATCTCATTGATGGTGCTCAACCAAAACATTAAAATAATAAGGTCAAAAATTTCATAGTCTAACATAAGGATGGATGAAACTACTTCAACACCAGCTACCAGAACATAAAACTCATGGTAAATAAAACATGGATCCTTATTACTAATCAGTATGTTAATAATACTAATAATATATGACATCAACCATCCTTCATACTCAAATAATCAATCATATTATCTAGAATAATATAATGGTATGTAACTGTGTAAAATAAAATAGATTCCATGAAAGATTCAATAAACACCAAATCTATAATGGAGACCATCATATAATTAGATTCCACTAGAATAACCTAATTTTTATAATGATTCATTTCATCATGAATTGCCTACAACTTATTCACATGGTGAGAATCCTATGTCCCATAATGGTGATATCATCCACCATTATAATTATCTAACCACACTTATGATCACTGAAAAAATATGGTATCCACAGTAATCCCTCACAAAGCATGATGACAAAACCTATGAATATGACCTGAATTTCCACACCCATGGTACATCATTTGAGTCTCTAAAGTCACTCCAGCTGTATCCATATTTCCCACAATGATACCAAAAAACATTCTTACTCCCAAAATATGTCTTTGTAGTTGTACCCAATGACATCTAGACACTATTACTAATGCCTAGATGAGACCCACCCAACATCTATTTCATCCAGGATGTTGAAATTTTGCTACATCCCTCTAATGTAAAACCACAAATACATATTTTTTGAAAAATATTATACTACCAACACATCTAGTTTGACCACCTCTAAATATGTTGGTCAAAATTGGGGATGACCATAGATATTATATTTTTCATATAGCCAATCATGAGAAATTAATCCACAATTATTGCATTCATGGGTATATATATAGAATAATTTAAAACCACTCTAATAATACAAGAATAATTCATTATTGACTAATCACCCATCCCCATCTTCAGGAACTCTTGGGTCTTCATTAATATACATGTTTCCATATAGAATAACTGATGCAATGTAACATTTAAAGAGGTCTATATTAGATCTTAATTCCTAATCTATAGAGAAAAAAATTCCCACAACTTAATATATCACCCATATCATAAAAACATAGATATTAAAAAAATACTACTACCACGGGTATTTAAGAACTCAAGGATCCACTTGATTATATCTATGAAATCCATAGTCTCTTTGTGTCCCTTATTGGTATAGAAAACCTATGGATTCTCCCTTGAAAAATAAAATTACCTTTCAACTATCTATTTCAACATATGACCACCCACTAAAATCAAGTATTATATCACAAAAATATATAATCCAACCAAATATGGATTCAAATGAGGTTTCTCGTGCCGAGTATTCTCTACCACATTTTATGAACACAGAGATGAGGTTCTAATGGGTGGAATCCCAAAAAAACAAAAACGCATGTTTTATCAAGAAAGAAATCATATATTAACATATTAAATAAATAAAAAATATTCTCATATCAAGGGTACCAATAAAAACTGGCATCGAAATAAACATAAAAAATGGGATAAAACAAAAATAATTTCAAGCATTTCTAATAATGAATGATTTGGAAACTGTATGATCCCAAATTTTTATGGTGTTGTCCCTATCGTTTCCTCATGTAATTTTTGATGTTTATATGTACCTTTAACTTTTATTTATGACATGTGTGAGTTTGGGTGATATTTTAATGGAAACTAAAGTACAATGGGCAGTGCATAGTTTGCGCAGGGTTTGAAAAACCGTGCAACCAAACCGTTCCAAGCAAGAAAAAATGGACATAGGGGTTCACACGGTTTTCCCATAGTTGGAAAAAATGTGTGGCCAAGCCATACCAACTGATAAAATATAGATATATATTTTCAACCAGTTGGAGAATGATTTTTTTAAATGTGCGCCTCTTCCCAGGAAACTGTGTGGGGGGTTTTTAATTTCTAGAAATCACTTTTAAACCCACTTGAACCTCCCAAGAATACCCTATTTCAACCTTGGATCAGGCTAGAAAAAATCCAAGTGTTCCCAAAGCCTTATGTAGGGATTACAAGGTGATACGAACACCGTTAATAAATATCGAATGTCCAGATTGATGATCTGCTCTCCTCTCGTTACGTGGATTTCATCCCATTACTTCTCTCATTCATTCCTCTATATTTCCTTGATCATTTCAAATAAGATATACATCATTTCCATTGATATAAACATATGAGGTGATATATTGATATAATATTGAGGATATAGATATATTTTTGAATGATCTTGATACCTTTGTTCTTAATTTTGGTTTTAGGGACATAGTTCCAGAGTTTCAATGACGAGGTTGTGCCTCTCAGATTTTGGGGATTTCTATTGGGAATGATTTGGTAAATAAAACAAAGTATGAGGTCTAAATTGAACTCCCATAGTCATGATTTATGAAATATGCATGATTTTATGAATTTATTAGATTTCATTAAATTATTTAATTCATAAATTGGAGTAATTAAGAAATATAGATTTCACATGTGATTTACCTTGGTGGTTAATTGATAATTGATCACGAAACAAAAGAAGGGTGTTTCCCAAATATATATTTTTTGGAGATTGATTTAGGGATGTGATATTGTATTGAGATATTGGATATTTTTAATAATATAATTAATTGTAGGGAATAAATTATGGAATTATGTTGGGATATTAATTATAATTATTTGTTATAATTAATTATGTTCCATGATGTGATCAAATATAATTAGTTGTAAGAAATCATTATGGAATTTTTATATTTGAAATGGATATCTAATTGTAAATTATTAATTACGGAATAAAAATGGTGTTGGTGGATTAATTAGTTGATGCTTTAATTAATGGGTTCTGTACATTGTTAATTATTTAATTAACTAATATCCATTGAAATGTTAAACCAATAATTGGATTAGTAAATGAATAATGGGGAAAATTAATATGATTTAAAGAATGATTAGATGGCTATGATTTTGTGATGATAGGTATGTAATACTATAATGATTATAATATGGGATTGAACATGTAATTCCCCCAAAATAGTTATCCATCATTGATATTATGGGGTTCTAGGAATTAAGGCCTATTCCGAATGAGAATTGGAGTTCTAGGGATGACTACCTATAGTAAAAAAGATTTGTGGTTTTAGGCATGACGACCTACAACAACTGATTATTGATAATAATGAATGAAGATTCTACTAAGAATTGAGGTTCTAGTCATGACGACCTACATAAATTGTTTAATGATAATGAATGATGATTTAAAATAGGAAATATGAATTTAATGGGCCTAATGTGACGATTAAGGATTAAATTACAATCCGATAAAAATTTAAATTAAGAATTGTATTTATTTCATCATAAAACTGCATGCACTATCTTTTGAATAGACCCATTTTAGACATAATTGGTGGTGTCCAACTGAGTTATAATCATGTCCTATTACAAATACTTGATCTACACTAAAGATTAAAATTTTGTTGTAGGACATGATAATGGAAAGGCCCTGTGATAGGTTACTGTTTGGGATTGGAGCATGGGAAAAAGAACCAAACAAGTTTCAGGACCCATTTTAAAGTCGTTGTGTCTTTACATTGTGTTTCATTGTAGTCACAAGGAACTTTAATTGTCACAAAATGTTTATCTTTCAGTTTAATACTGTATTTTATGGTTTGGACTATCATATGTCAAGATATTCTTCTTGTTATTTATATGCTTCCCTACTTGGTTATATTTATTGCTTCTGCCGATGTTTTATTTCGAAAAATGAGTGTATTGTATCCCCTAGAATGACTTACTATAACCTCACAAATGTTTTACACACTCTAGAAAATGGGGAGGTGCGCATGAGGGATTTTGGCCAATAGGCTCGGGGCACCATTCAGTGGCACCTGGGTTGGGACTTCACTAAGTAGAATCAAAGGAGTTTTATTTTCATTATTTTCAATGTTTCTTACTATTATGGGAATGGAAGACCTTGGACATTGAAGAGTCGAGGAATGGTAATGTTCTCATGCATGGATGATTCAAACCCATGTAGGGGAAAATCTGAATACTCAGGTAGGGATTGATGTGATTGATAATCGTTGTTATCATTATAAATAATATTACCTTGGGTGATGAAATTTTTGTGAGATGTGATATTTTTTAAGAAAAGTATATTATTTTGATTCGTGGACTAAAGAGGAATGATAGTTGAGTTTTCTTGCATCATTCTAGGCACCAATGGTTGTTATAACATGCAACATTCTAGGAACTTATGGGAAAATGGGTAATTGGTACGTTGTTGAACTTGAACTATTTGACATTGTTGTGAGAATGAAATAATTATACAAAATTAGAAAAAATAGGTGTCTAATTAGAAAATTTACAGTATAATTGAGTAAGAGTAATTAATTTATTATTTAATTAATTAATTTCAAATAATGTGATTAATTCATGGTTAAATTAATTAATGAGAATTAATATAACCTTGTTAACCAAAACCTATGAGTAAGATGGTTAAGTGTAGTGATAAGGCTTCAGCGTTGACCATGTGGTATGTAAATAGGGGGAAAAGTCATGTTGAAACTTGTCATTTTAGATTCATCCCATAAATAAATGTTATAAGTATGTGATATGTGACCACAAACATTTGGTAGGATTTTTAGAAATATGAATCGATGATGCATTTTGAGGGAGATACAAAGGGGAATGGATGGAAATGAAATTACATTAAGGGGAAATGGGCATAATTAGTTCAAGATGAGGACGATGGGGAAGAGTTCTGAGAGAACATAGCTTCTTTCATGAAATTAAGGGGTAGAGACACAAGTATGGTTCAGAAAATCATGTCTAATTTGACAAGTGAGTTTCAGTGGAAACACCCTTTTACTTTTACTAGATAGGGTGGACTTAAGGGACCCGAATTCTGGATTGAATCCATAATGACCATAATTGACCAATTGTATACTCCGGCTAAGAGGAGGTTCATGTTGGCTTTTTATATTATCTAGGGTATCGCGAAGCATTGGTGGGACATTCAGTTATGATTTGGATAGACGGATGAGATGTTATGGAAGGAATTTTTGGAGAAGTTCTTGGAAAAATTCTGTCCAGACATTTTGAGGAAATAGAAGGTTTTATAGATTATTCATTTTACCCAAGGATGCATTTCCATAATAGAGTATGCTGAATGTTTCATAGATTTATAGAATTTTGATCCATATTTAGAGAAAAATGAGACATCTTCAGAAAAAATATTTCAAGATGGACATAAGTGTGAAATTACATCCCAAGTGTATATTATTAGGTTGAAGAAATTTTTATAATTTGTTAATTAGGAAATAATTTCAAAGGGAATCATGATAGAGGATTCCAGTATTATACTTGTAGCTAGATGATCATGGAGTATTACTTCTGAGAGAAGGAATCACCTTCATTAGAATCTTAGTTAGGATTGTTGAATGAAAGGTGGACAGTCAGGAGGAACAGTTGCACCATATTTTTCTCACCTGCTTTTCCAGTAGTGCCGTAGTTTGTGACACTATCATACACATTGTCCTCGAAAACCAATGTATTTCCAATTTTGTGGCAAGATTTAATGTCTACAGTTGTTTTTCATAATGAACTGGCAGGATGGTGCTGAAGGTGAAGCTACTCAATGTCAGAGTGTGGGAAGGGGGTCTTCAACACTATACATGTCTGGGAGCTACAGTTCTACTGGCCTACACTGTAGAGGATGTGGACTTGAAGACCCAGGGAATGAGTGATCATATCAATAGAGTGATGATACTCAGGGGAGTCATACCAAACCATAGGGAAGAGAGGCATGATAGTTACATGTAGTGCAGTCTACACCTTTGGAGAGAGAGACTGGTTCTCCAATATTGAGATGCACTATTCTAGTTTCCTCTACATTAGCTACTGCATTGTATGATAGTAGTGCCTCCCATTACTTTATATCTAAAAATATTGTTAATGGCTTGAACCTGGAGGTGGATTACCTAAGTGAGGAGATCAATATTTTTACATTGTTGGGAACACCATCTATGGATATCTGTTTATGCCAGGGATTTCCTCCGAAGATCAGATAATATCATTTCCTATGGGATATCCATGTCTTTGATATAATAGGGATTTACATGATTATGGGTATGCACTATGTAGCCTCTTACTGGGCCCACATTGATTGTAATCATAGGATAATGTACTTTCTATCTCCAAAGGGTGACTAATATTTCATTCGTGGAGAATGGGATATCAATACAGGAAGAGATGGGATAATTACTCAGTAACTGGGAGAGCTCATGGCCCTTGTTTCTAGTATTTTTTGGATGATGGTAGTTTTAGGATTTATGTTCTTCCACAAGTAGTATAATAGTTTCATGATTCCTTTCATCGAGAATTTTCAGGGATTACACCTGAGAGATATGTGAAGTTCAATATTGAGCTCATTCCAGGGACTGAGCTGGTATCTACTCCACCTAAAAGAATGGAACCAACAGATCTTCAACATCCCAAAAAATATTTAGAGTTGTTAGAGGACAAAGGGTTATTCATCTAAGTAAGTCTCCTTTGGGATCCCATGTTTTTCTTGCAAAGAAGGCCGACAGGAGTTTACACTTTAGTGTTGACTACCTTAATTTGAGTAAAATGACTCTGATGAATTGATATCATATTCTATGTTTTGATGATATGTTTGACCAGATGATTGGGAATGGTGTTTTCTCAATGTTTGATATGAGATCAGGGTATCATCAAGTTATTGTTAGGACCTCTAATAAACTAGGAATTTCTTTTAGGAGTAGGAATGACTTTTATGGGTTTTTCATAATGATTTTTGGGTTGACTAATGCTCCAGTAGTGTTTATGTCCTCGATGAGTAGGATATATTAGACAAACTAATATTAGTTTGTTGTGGTGTTTGTGGAAAACATCTTAGTGTACTCTAATAAACATGAAATCATTCCCAACATCTTGATATCTTCTTGAGTACACTAAGTGAGAATCAGCTATATGCCAATGTTTGTTAATGTCATTTTTTTATTGACATTGTTCAATTTTTGGGTCATATAATCTCGAAAAAAGGTGTGGCTGTCAACACAGAGAATGTACATAAAGTGATTTCATGTTAGAAGTCCAAGAATTTTTTTATATTCAATTATGTTTTGGATTATATGGAAATTACATTAGTTTAATCCATGTATTATACCGAATAGAAGAACCGCTTACTAGATTGACAATGAAATGGATAATGTTTGTCTGGCCATAATAATGAGAGAATGTATTACATGAGTTGAAGAAGTGCATGAAATCGACAATATTTTTGATCATCACTAAGTTATGAGAAGAGTAAATGGTGTATTGTGATGCTTCTGGTGTCGAACTCGGAGTAGTTTAGAGGAAAGGGGGAAGAGTCATTGCTTATAGGACTAAGCAACTATGGCCACATTAATGGAATTACCCAACTCATGAACTCAAGTTAGAGTATGTGGTTTATGACCTTAAGTGTTGGTAACAATATATTTTGGGTGAAATGTTTTATAGTTTTTATGGATCACAAAATCTTGAGGTATATCCTTTCACAGTGCGACATGAATCTTTGTCAGCAAAGATTGTTAGAGTATATGTAGTTCATGGATTTTGAACTGGCATATACAATTGGGAAGGTGAATGGTGTGGCTGATTCCTTGAGTAAAAAATATCAGACTCAGTTGGTACATGATTTGAGTGCAGAGTGCATGATGATGAAATTGCAGGCAGAAATGCAAGTGGTTGTTCCGTTGAGTTAGTAGAGGATAACTCATATTTCTATAGTAGTAGAATCTACACTCTTGAGATAGATCAGAGATAGGAAATATGAGGATTTTTAGAGTTTACCCTTGAGGGAATGCTTCAAATGTGGGGAGACACCTTCAAACATGAAAATATATTAGGATTATATCATCTATGTGAATAATCAAGTATTTATGCCTACAAGTATGTGAGAGGAATTCAAGCAAGAATTTCACTATTCAATGTGGGTGATACATCCTAGGGTGACAAAAGTGTATTGTGAACATCGACAAAAGTTCTGGGGGATATGAATAAAAAAGTAAATCTGATGGTTCATAACAAGATGTTTCACATGTTAGTAGGTTAATGTCAAGCATCAATGACCTGGAGGCATATTATAGCCATTACCTATTCTGGAATTCATGTGGGATAATGTGTGTATGGATTTTGTCATAAGAAATAAATAGACTATTTTGAATAACGATGCTATTTGTGTTGTTGGGGACCAACTAGAGAACGTAGAACATTTCATACCTATTAGAGAGACCATTATAGTAGAGTAGTTGGAAGAACTATATGTGAGATAGATAGTTCAATTTTATGGGGTTCCACAAAATATAGTTTTAAATCATGATTCACGCTTTACTTCGTGCTTCTGGTAGGTCTTATAGAAGTCGATAGTACACAAGTTCTATTATGTATGGCCTTACACCCACAGACATATGGGAAGTCAGAGAAAACCATATTCCCATTAGAAGATATTTTTCGAGGATTTGTGCTTGACTTTGGTAGTTATTGGGAAAATCACATGGATTTAGTAGATTTATCTTATAACAACAATTATTAGGGAACATTACAGATGGAAACATAAGAGGCACTTTATGGTAGACCATTTAGATCACTAGAATGTTGGTCAAAGGGGGGTGAGTCAAAGCTATTTTGACCGAGTCTTGTTCATGAGACATCAGATGAGGTAAAGTTGATTTGAAAGTGTACGAATATTTCTCAGAGTAGGTAGAGGTCGTATGATGATATAAAAAGATGAATCCTAGAGTTTAAAATGGGTGATCGTGTATTCAATTGGGTGTCACATATATTGGGTCACCATAAGACACATGGGAAGGGAAAGTTAGCACCCAGGTTTTTGGGACTGTTTCAGGTGCTGGAGAGAACCGGGCCACTGGCATATAGATTAGAAGTTCCACAGAAATTATGTTCTATGAATGATGTTTTCCTTGTGCCAAAACTACGTTGGTATCATCCGAACATTTCTCATTTGATTGATGGGGATGAAGTTGAACTAGAGATAGGTGCGTCCTTTGAGGGGCATCTGATACGTGTGCTGGGACACAATGAGAATGTGTTATGGGGAATGATTGTTCCATTGGTTAATTATTTATGATGACATGGAAATTTTATATAGGAGACATGGGAATGGAAAGAAAATAGGAGGTCTCAATGTCCCTATAAATTTGTATTAAAATCTTTGAGTTGTTTGGTACTACAGCTCGAGGACAATATTTTATAAGGTGGGGATATTGTAAGATCCTAGATTTTTCTAGTGTTGTTTCAGATGCATTTATAAATTCTTTTTGATGATTTTATATACCTTTAACTCGGAGTAGTGGCTTTTGGAGAGTTTGGGTGAAAATTTAAGGGAATGTAAAGGATAGTGGTATGTCCCTGGTTTGCACACAGATTGACAAATTGTGTGACCAAACCATTCCAAGTGTACAAAACTGGATAGTGTGGTAAGGAAAGTTTTCGAATGGTTTTCCAAACTATGTTGAAAAGCAATGATAACTATGGAAATATGTATATTGAGTCCACATTGTTGGCACACGATTTTTCTAACCATGAAACTCTACCTAGGAAACATTGTGAACATATTTTTTATTCGAAAATCACTATTCACACCACCTGAATACCCCCCATGACTCCTAAATTTTAAACATTCCTCAGGATTGAGAAATTCTTGGTGTTCACAAATCCTTCGATAAGGATTCCATGGCGATCCGAACACCGTTCTTTGAGATCAAAATCATGAATTGATGATATGATCTCCTCCCAGTATGTGGATTTAATCCTATTGCTTCTCCCTATCATTCATGTATCATTCCTAGATTTTTTCTAGGAAGACAACCACTTTTTCCATAGATGTAATACTATGTGTTGAGAACTAGATATAAGATTATTGATCTAGATCTAATTTTTTTCATTATCTAGATTCCTTTGATCTTAATCTTGGTTTTTGGGACATAGATCTAGAGTTTGAACAATGACGTTTTGGGGCTCGGATTTTGGGGATTTCCATTGGGCTAACATCCATCAATAAACTGAGGTTGGATGTCTAGATCGAACTCCTATAGTCATGATTTTTGATATGTGTATGATTTTATGAATTTTTTAGATTTCCCATGATAATTTAATTTCTTAATTGGATAAATTAGATTTATGGAATTGACTTCTGATTTTCCAAGGTTGTTAATTGATTATTGATCATGAAACAAATGAAGCAGTTTCGAAAATTGATAGTTGTTTTGGAGATTGATTTTGGGTTGACATATTGTCATGAGATATTGAATTTTTATAACATGATAATTAATTATGGTGAATTAGTTATGGAATTATTTTTTTCTATGAAGGATAACTAATTATAAAAATAAATTATGTGCCATGATGTGGTCAGAGATAATTAATTGTGAGAATTAATTATGGAATGTTTATATATGAAATGGATAATTAATTGTGAAGAATTAATTATAAAATGAGAATGGTATTGTGTGATTAATTAATTGATGCATTAATTAATGGGTTATGTGATTAGTTAATTAATAAAATAACTAATAGACATTAAAATATTAAATTAATCGTTGGATTAGTAAATGAATAATGTGGAGTATTATTATGACATAAAGTTTGATTAAATGGATATGATTTTGTGGTTCAAGGCATGAAATTCTAGATAGATTAGAAGTTGGGACATGGACACAACATTCCTCCCCAATAGTTAAACAATATTGAGATTTTTGGGTTCTTGGAATGACGACATACACTTAATGAGATATGGAGTGCTAGGAATAATGACCTATACTCAACGAGATTCTCACTACTAAGCATGATGAGCTACACCAAATCATTAACGATAATAATGAAAGTCGATTCAAATGAGAATTGGGGTGCTAGGCATGATGAAATATACCAAATGACTACTGATAATGGATGATGATTCATATGATGAACACGAATTGAATTGGACTAATTTGATGACTAATGATTAAATGATAATGTGAGAACATTTTAAATTATGCATTTTATTTATTTCTTTATAAAACTGAATGCAATATATATTTTCTAGACTCATTTTAGACAATTTTGGTGGTGCCCTACTAAGTTGTACTTGCACCCTTTTTAGGTATATTAATCGGAACCTAAGAATACATTGTTGTAGCAAGATATGATAAGGGAAAGACCCTGTGATGGGTTTCAGTTTTCGATTGGAGATTGGGAAAGGGATCCAGACGTGGTTCAGGACACACTTTTTTGTCATCGTGTCTTTACATTGATATGAATTATAGACAGATGGAAAAGTCATTGTCAAAACATATTTATCTTTCAGTTGAGGATTTTATATTATGGTATTGACTATCATATCTCATTATATTGTTCTGGTTATTTGTATTCTATTATACATGGTTATTTTTATTGATCTCACTAGTTTTTCATTCTGAAAAAAGAAGGTATATTCTCCCCACAACTAACGTACCATACACTCACTCCAAGTCAGTATACTCTGGTGTATGGGGAGGCATGCTTGAGGGAATGTTTCCAAATAAATCGATGCACTATTCAGTGGCTCCCGTGTCAGGATTCCAAATATACATTCTTGATAAAAAAATATTGACCAACCCTGTGGGTGTGACTACAGTTGGTAGGAATGTGAACACATGATTTTAATGGCCTCTACTAATATTTCCCACTAATGATGTGCCTCTATCAATCTGCCCTGTTTCACCACCAAAACTCATAATTTACCCCATAATTACCCCGTGAATTACATATGAAATGGTAAATACAATAGTAAATCAACAAAACCACACATAATTAGGATCAAAACATAAACACTATCTCATACCACCTATGGATATTCAAATATCAACATGAAGAGGTTTTTTTAAGAATAACTCCTATTACAACATCCCAATACATGATGATCCTATATTTATTAAAACACTAAATCCAAAAAATGATCATATAATTTACTATTTGGTAATAATCCAACCCATTTTATTGAAATCCATCTCCAGGTCTAGCCATTCCCACAACCCATTTCTCGATTCTAATCACCACCAACTAATGAATTTCATTGGGGAAATCCAAATATAACAAGGTAATGGATTCTTCACTGGTAAAATACCATGACACAAAAATAAAACGTGATAAAAAACAATATCATATTATTATGGGGTGTATAAAAACCAATGTACTTATAGAACAACTATACATCATAGAGAACATATCTTCATAATTATTATTTTAATATAAGTCAAAAACTATAAAAATAAAAAGAATAGGAAAAATAAAAAAAATTCCCAAACCTATATCCCAATGTATATGATATCAAAAAAGGCATAGAGGGGGATATTCTTTACAAGGCCATGTTTCAACCAACATACACGGATGACTATAATCATGAATAGTTATGAAGGTACAATGTTCTCGTTCATTTACCTGTGTACTCTAAAATGAAATATCAAAAAACTCAGGGGTATAATTAAGGTGTGAGTCATAAAGCCATTTAGGATTCCACCATGAATATGCTTAAGGATTTATCCAAATGTACCCTGTAAAGTATTTTGAATAATTTATCAATACTAAACTACGTTGAAAATGAGACTATTTTCCACAAAAATTGGAAATAATTTAGTTTTCTATTTATAAAAAATGTTTTTCTTAAACCATTTTCCTCAAATATATATTATAGATAAACAAAAGCTTAATTAATATAATTCTAAATATAATAAATAAATCAAACCATGGGGTAGAAAAACATCATCAATATATAATCATATCAATGGAAATTTTGTATGACATATATGATAACATAAAAAATGTGGAATAAAAAATTAAAAGTCACATAAAAAAATATGACACAAGTAATTTTATCATACAGATATGACCAACATTTATATCTTAATTGATTAAATAATAATTATATATAGCAATGAAAAAAAAATCTCTCTTAGACTTCATTTGGCCAAACTCAAATAGTTTTCAGGTAATTTTACAAACCAACATGGAATATCTCATGGTCCTCATACCCAGAGGATTTGAAATTCTATCAAAAACCAAATTGGAGACTCACACGATATAATATATGATGTCCCACAAGGAATATAGGGAAATCCACTATAGAAACATTGATGGTCTATCCTCCTATGCCTCTCTTGCCCCCCCAAAAAAACCCCTCGATCACATCCATGTTAACCCATGTACTACTCCATTCCACGCAATCAAACACACGTACTCATTAATAGAAGTAATATCAAAAGTTAATTTCACTGTAAAACATGCCCATTTTATCAAAACACCATCCATACTGATAATAATGTTCAAAAACTGTTTTATAAATCAGTTTCATACCATAAAACAACATTTAATACTGTTAACAAAAATATTATGGGAAAACCAGACACCCCCATTTACAAACCCCACATTAAAAACCATAATGTCAAAAAAATCATCTAAAACACCAAACTAGGAATACACATCCATCATAAATATTTTCAAATTAAAAATTAAACATAACAACCCAATGGAAATAAAAATATTAATGAAATTCTATAGAAATGATCATTAAATAGATAAATATGTAAGTTATTTTTTCCCAACCACATTTCATTCAAACATTTCCACCATAATGAGGATGATATTAGACTTATATAACTGTTACTTATTAAAAGAATATTACCCATATCAAAACCAAAGTTTTAACTTGACAGATAATTTAGTGTTCTATAATTTCAAAAACAAAGTGATGAAAATAAATAAGGTGAAGGTATGAAGATACAATGATGTAATGTGCATACCTCAAGTAAAAATAAATTGATTACTTGTGAAATTCAACATAAAATGTGAAAGAGATCTACACCAATATGGACAAGGGGCCTTGAATTTTGCAAGGAAGAATGAGTTTCAAAACCATTTAAAACCTAATACGTTCTTTATAGATTCACATAATGTTCATACATATATAATAAAATTTTTTACATTAACAATCAATGCATTAAAAAATTCATGAGGACCAAAATAGTTTAGTGTATTTGGAGAAAAAAAACCATCTTATCAAGTGAATGACAATCAATGTTTCATGGAAATATCCTATAATGTGCCACCCGTTATAGATGTTCAATACATAAAACCATTCATCCTAACTAATGATAAAGGGAAAATAAGAAATGTTGATCCCAATTTTACAATAAGGGTAAACAAAGGAAATGCATGAATATATCATTATCATGTGTCTAATATTACATGATAATAATAGATGAAAACTATGATATTCATATCATATATCCATCTAAAAAATGTAATGAATTTTTTATAATATAGTAAGAAAAAAAATGGAAGATCCTATCCATTTTTATAAAGTCATAAATAATGTAGGAAAAGATCATCATCGTTGAATAGACTAACATAGAGAGGGTGAGAGACCCAATAATAGATGAAATAATTCTATATATTTCTATTGGCGAAAGGATTTCATGAAGTCTGCAACATTATTACCCTTGCGCCTTCTGTTAGTGATCTTTTTTTTAACAATTAGAAATATATTATTATTACTAGATCGTATATGTGATTACCCAAGAGATGCAAATATCTCCTTGGTTGGCCTTAATAAGCATACCAGAGTAAATTTCCACTAAATCCAATGATAGACATTGAGAGGGGAACAAATTCATCACCACAAACTGTGATGAGGCTTTCCCTATGAGGGAGTCCCCTTGACCACAAAACATGCTAAAATCCAAGAAAAGAGAGCCACTGTTATCATGAACATCCTATCCTATATGCATAACACCATCATTTCATGAGTAGTCAATGTTAATATTGATCCTTGTATTTGTGGGTATCCACTGAACAAAATTTCCATTCCACATTGGACTGTGATATGTCATTGTATGACTTCATCCAGCCATTTAGAGACATAATGTGGGAGAAAGGTCCCACTGTTTGATCATATAGATGATCTCAGCTACCGAGAACATCTTCTTTGCTATGAAATCCATACACAAAACCGGTGAAAAAAAATCCACACAATATTAAAAACACTTCAGAGTCTCCAATATCCAAAAACTAATAATACATCCCTCTGCTTATTCTCATAGATATTATCGACAGTGTTGTGAAACCAATGTTGATGAAAGTCATCGAGAGAAATAACATTCACGTCTCTTCCATTAACATAATTGAATATATTCCAAATATAAAAATTCCAATCTCCATAAAGAAATTGTGGATGGTCGAATCCACCTTGAATCTATTATATAATTTTCATCTTGGAATGATGATGTCCCCCGTACACTTCACAACCTCATCCATAGATATTTTAGGGTTCCGAATAAACTAGATAAAAAAATTCATATATATGGGATCCCCTCAATATTGAAAATTAGAACAATATAAAATCTGAATGGTGAATTTTTTATGAGAATGGTGGTAGAACATTGAAGAGAACCTAATGAACGATGATACCATATAATAGAAGGTCTGGTTCAAAATAGATCTGTATATTATTGTATTCTATATGCTATTGGGGATCCAAAACTACACTGATAAACGAATGATATCTGCAAGATCACGTGAAGTAAATGTTATCTAATAGACACGTGATGATGACCGGTGCCCTCCCTACCCTTTTCAATCCAAGAAAATTAATCATTTCATTCCCAGTTATCATACATGAATTATCACAAAAAATAAGAATATGATGGTGGAACAGGTCCCATGTCATAAATCTCCTCGCACCCAAAATTCCCAAATAATATTAAAATATTCATTCAAATGAACAATTACCATGTAGAGTTTTTTTCAAAATTATTGAATGAAATATTATATTGAAGGAAATTCATAGTCAGCAAAAAAACTCAAAGATAAATTCATCCATCCTTCACATTAATATCAATATTATCCCTTAAAAACCAATGATACCTGCCATCACCTTGTGCACCCCATATAAATCTCATATGAATGGTAACAATATTTCAAAGGATGAGAAGGGGGTGTTAATAACAAATAAGATATGCCCAATAATTGAGGTAAGAAAGTTGTTGAAAAGGGTTATATGCCCCTAAAAGAGAGAAAATGATTCCTGACGTTGTTATTGTGATTAGATATTTTTCTACAATCCATTTGAAGTGAAGTATTTAGATTTTACATGGAGATATATTGCCTTTAGATAATCCATCAGAATGAATCATCTATGAACTCAATGACGCTCTTCTATCCAATTTTTCCTAATATACGAACATTATTTTGAGAAGATAATTATGTTATTTATTTTTTAGAAACATATTCACCTATATTTTTTTTATCTATCAAGAATATTCATTAGTTATTAAATTTAAATATTCCAACTATTGAAAATGAAATTTAATATTTCTAGAAATAAAAGGTAATTGTTCCTAGAAATGTTTGGTCTGCATTGAAATTGGTAGACCTGATCCATATTAATGTCATTATTCAACGAACTCGTAAATTAATTTTTTCCATGATGAATAATATGGGGAAAGGGGTTCTTTTTTCCTATGTCCCCATAAAGTCTTGAATATTCCCTGGAACATAGACATAAATGTGAATTAAACCTAATGAAAAAAATTTGATCTGATTAAAAGTTCAACCAACCTTATAGACAATCCCATATCCCAAATGGCATTTATTTTGAAACCCCGCTCTATCTAGTTCATAGTATTTTTATATAACATGCATAATAGTAATGTTAGATCCTAGGATTTCATTACAAATATCTCATATAATTTCTGGGGCCATATAAATGGCCAATTGAGTATATCTGCCTTGAAAAAAACTATGATGCTCATCTGATATCCACTTGTAAATGTCAATTTCTTGATGCTAATTAATGACCATAGAATTGATTTAATAATGTATGTTTCATATGATTATAAGCCTAGTTTTTTATGGTAGGTGAGGGCATGTCTTTAGGAATAAGAATCAAAGTTCGGTCACATTCCACAATTTTTATATTCCCCCTAAAAAATAATCCCCATGGATTTCCATGAGTTTATTTTTTAGGATGAACAATGAAGAGATATATAAAAATACTGGGAAATCATGTTTCTCAACATCACTCATTATGTTATGGGCCTTATCTACTATCAAATAAACTCTTATCATAGTAATTTTTCAAACAAATTATTACAATGGTGGGTGATCGCATAATGAATATAATCAAAGAAGTTAGTATGAACAATAGGGTATTAATCATACTATAGGGTTTTAGCACATGAATGTAGAGATTTAAATTAATCAAACTACATATATCCATCAAAACTAGTGTAATTTGATAAATATCTATAATCGAAAAAATGGCGGGGGAACTATTCTGTTCACTGTCTTTAATATATTCATGAGAAAAGGTGGAATTTTCCTATTCATTTAACTATTTCAATATGGGCCACTCACTAACTGTTATATCATACTGTAAAAAAACCTAGTAAATCGAGTCTTCATTTTAGTCAGGTTAAAAGAAAAACCATCATCCTATTTTTCCTCCAAATCTATTTCACCACATAAAATGTCGTCAAAAAGTCCATAAAAAATAGAGAAGTATGCATACCAACAGTTCTACCATAACCACAAGTCTTATTTTAATGTTCTAAACATCTTTTGAATCCCAAACCATGATGACACTTCCATTCTCTTATTCCAAGAGTCCTTCACCTTCATATTAAAGATGGAATATTCTTCCCACTGAATAAGATATAAAATGTGGCCTCTATTTTTAGCAGATCCACCTAGGAGGATTAATAGTGGGGTGTGACATGAGTGAGCGTAAATAAGGATTTCCATTGTGGAATTGGTATCAGTGGATGTATCATGGTGGTTGACTAAAAAATAATCTAAATATATCCATGTGTGTCTAATACCATTATATTTATTACAGATAGTAAAATTCACCGATGAATAACCCATTTCCTAAATACCATTATTAGAATTAATGAAATAAATCTCATGCCTATTTATACTTGGGTAATTACTACAACATTTATTCACTCACATATAGTGAATTTAGTTGATGTATCTTCTAGCTAGAAATACTCTATCCCCTAGATTGAAACATCCCTAGTCCGTCTAGAGGATCTCCCTATTTCAAGTATGAAATTAAGAATAAAAAAAATATAAATTAGATAACATTTCAAGAGAAATATTTGGTATATATAATATTAGTGGATACCATAACATTGTAATTCGAAATGGAGTTATTAAAATAATCAAATTATGGTTATTAACATTATCATCCGGAAAATCATTTTGAATTTCGAGTATGAAAGACAAATCATGTATCTTCAAGGTATGTTTTTTATTCTCATGGATTCCCAAAAGCAAAACAATGATATAATGAGGCATGAAAGATATGTAATCCAACTTCACATGTTCTCTATGGACATTCACATTCCAAATTATGGGTGATATCATCAGAATATGGAATGTCATGATTTGGACCAAAACATTTCCTTCCACAAAATCTAAAAATAAGGAAAATGTAATGATCATTTTTCATAGTAAATGGTATAAATTCCTTGGTGTTTATTTGAAAGAATAATAGGATGTTAGTCATCTTAAAAGTAGACTTATGATAATTTATTTAACCTATTGTAGAATAAAATGGATTTAGTATCAAATGATCATGGATCCTGGGGGATATGAAATTGAATGGGGGATAATCAAGATACCTCCTTAACCGAGAACATACAACACCATGTTTGTGAGGGACAATACAACCTCTGATCATCTACAAAAACAAGAGGATCCCTTGACTAATAAGTCTCTAAATCTAAGAACATAGCCTTCTGAACCACAATATTTGAATTAGAGTATATGTTTGATTCATTAAGAGAAAGTCCAGTAATGGAGGGAGGTCTCTTTCCGAAAAGATCAAAGCCATCCCCATTTGAAGGATCCATGCTATACATTAGAAGTAGAAAAGTATTTCAATACCCGTGATAATAAATTCCACCATTTTGAAGTAACTTATGAAAGAGATAACTAGAACACTCGATAGAAATCCTCTGGTAGAATGATAAATAGTGGCCTTGTAAATTGAAGAATGAGTATAACTAAGAAGAAAAGGAGTTGAACATTTATTTATAGTAGTTAGTTGATTCATCAACCATAATAACATGACGATAAAGAAGTGGTAGGAGTTTTATAATGTGGAACAAATATAGGGAAAATAGTCAACCTAGAGGTTGAGGGTTACCCTGTCTACATTAAGTATCGAACTGATGGAATCCCATATACCTCGAAGAATTTTTATGTTCTAATTTGGAAGAGAATGGTCGTGAATAGAAATATAGATGGTAGTGTGAGGGGAGTCTATAACATGATAGATCTCCATAAAACATTAGAAAAGATGAAATATCTATGAACTATCCATTATAGGGATCATCGACTAGGTGTTTATGTATACCTATTTGGAACATAATAATATTTAGAAGGATAAGTTATTTATTATGGACACCCTGGTAGGATTAACCAATCCCCATGACACTAATAAATTACAAAAACATGATAGGGATGACTTATCCTCTAAAAATAGAGCAACCAAAGTCCACAAGTGATGTTCTGTGACCACTTCAAATATCTATCATGGATGGAAACCGATGGGTGTTCTTACTATGAACTGTAGTGAATAAATATCTGTTGAACATCTGGGAATGAGGGAAATTCCATGGTCTGACATGAAGTAGGACGTAAAAGAAATAATTTAATGTAGTTCTCTGGATATGCTTCCACGTCAACTGAGTGCATCTTTTTCCCAAAATACATATCTTTGTCTACATTGATATATGCAACTAGAGGTGGTGGAGTAGATGATGGTGCGCAAGCGACATAGAAAGAGGAACCCAAATATCAATTGAATAAAATTGAAAAGTTCGAGCCATATATGATTTTTCCTCAATGAGTGGGAAAACCTCAAACATAGAATCTAGATCTCTGAAACACTATCAATATAGATCCAACATAGGGAGGTTATACATACACATGGGAGGAGACTTTTCCTATAATAGAGTAGTGGGAAGCACAAAGACGTTTCAAAAATATTGAAACTAGGGAGGTAGTGAAGTGTTTACATAGAAAAAAAATCATTGATTTGATCACTATTTATTATTTATCATATTTCAAAAAAAGATCCATATAATAAAAATTGGTAGTTCATAAGATAGGAATCATAAAAGGGAAAAATTCTATGACCCATGAGGGAAAAAAAGTAGAACAAGACATTGATTTGTGGAACATGCATAGTAATATAAATTCATATGTAATGGTTACCTACCAATACATTCATAACATGTTAGGATAATGCTAACCTTCTATATATCTAATTTAGGGTAGGTATAACCTCCCATATATTCTCTTTTTGGGAAATATTATAACAACCTGTGTACCAATATTTTTAGTCTTGATGTATCCACCAGAATAGCCTCTAAAATTATATTGTTTTATCATTACCCAATGCATGAGAGGGTGATTTAGGACCCACCATTCTACAGGTTAAAATAATAAACACATTTTACACATGATCATAATACAACCATCATATTAGAATAAATAAAAAATGGGGTTCATAATAAATTTATCATTTCATTATACCATTACCTATATAAAAGAAGTGGGTTTTATAAGAATTATATCATTTTATAACTCATGGAAGTGAAACTATATATATATATATATAATATTATGAATGATTTTTTCAATTGATCATATCTCTATTATAGTGTACGTAGAATCATGAGATTTCATTTAGTGAGGAAATGTATTTTGAAAGATCACTTAAATAATTTCATGAGAAAATTTACCTTTCCACATTAGAAAATAATTTTTAAAACCTAACCCATTTCCAAAAAAATTCATTGAAAATACTATTTTAATAAAAGTTAAATATATTATTGGGTAACATTACCATCCCACAAGAAAAAATGATTTAAAAAATCATTTCATATTTTATAAAGATAACAAATATTTTAAAATAAAAATAAATTTTCAAAAGAATATATAATTAAATTTAATATTTTTTTTAAAAATGAGTCATGTTTATAATGAGAGAGAAAAATAAATAATGAAAATTTTCCCCCTAACTAAATGTATGATTATAAAACATGTGAGTTTCATGAGAGATAAATCATAATATTTCATCATTATATGATTATTCATGAAAAATCCTGAAAATTACTATATGGATAAATAAACTCTTTAGCAAATCAGAAAAATTGAATAATAAGACCCAAAAAAATGATAAAATTATATTAAACGTAAAATTTTATGAGAATATAAAAAAATTATGATATTAAATGACAATGGGTTTGTTTATAATCCTAAAAAAATATAGATGAATAACATGACACGGCTATAAAGTAAGGTAAACATAGTCAAACATCTCATACCACATTAGTAATCATTGTAATCATAAACCCATATAAACAATATCATTAAATAAAACCAAAAAATTCCTAAAAATGGTGTAATTCAAGATATAACATGAATAATTGGACATCTATACAATATAAAAAATAAATGATCTGTTTATTTTCATATATACCATAAAAATACAAGAGGTTCTATAAATTTATCTCCCTATGTCCGGAAGTCAATAATAAATTATCAATAATCATGTATAATAAATATTTGTTTATTAATAATCTATTAAGGATATATACATATATATATATCACACCATATACAACTTAAATATGACCTCTTATTGTCGTTTTATTATGAATTCCATGTCCAAATAATACTTCTGGTAATACTTGTTATGTTTTTCGTACATGTTATGATTATTTACTATTTATCATTAATTTATCATGATATAATCATATCATTAATGTAAAACATGATATAAATATCATATATATTTATTATCTTCTTATTTATGTTAAAATATAAAACATAGATAGTGGAAATTAAATACCCCATTCATAGAGATGATAGGTCGTACATACACATGGACATTGTTTTAATTTAAAGAATTTATTAAATGAATTAATGATGATTTGGCCTATTAAAATTCTATACACATAGTTTTTCATTAATAATACATTTTTTAATAAATATATTCTTATTAAATATAATGTAATTTTTGAACTAAACACATCACTTCAGAATGGAATAGTCCACTATATATATGAGTGATGTTTTCATATTCTTCTAAAATGTAAATTAAAAAAATGATATATATGATATATTTACTACACAAGTAAAATAATATTATAAATATCATTTATGAACCTTATATACATAACCATATCCATCCACATGGGTTGGTAATAGAGAAATGAATTGCATTGATTAGTGAGACAATACCCTGCCATATATAAGAATGATACTTTCATTACTCATTTGGTGGATATGATAATGGTTTTAGGAGATGAAAATAAAATCACTATACATAATCAAATTTGGGATAATAAAGATATTATATTATTGTGTATTAATAACAATTTATGGCTTTGATGATGAAATAAAATAAAAACTCGTGTTGAAAATTTTTACATATTTTCGAGTGACCTCTATGGGATTTCACTAAATTCCTTCCTAGAATGGATTTATGACCAAAATAACAATTCTATTTTTAGTGGAGGGAACTATTAAAGTTATATGGTTTGGTTAGAGAATAAACCAAATTATTTGATAGTCAAGATAATTTATTTGATATATAGGCCTTTTATAAGTGAGGAATGTTGAACACTTGTAATTTTTTGGAAACGAAAAATATGTACACAAATTTTTTTAATGGACCATGGATAAAAAATGGTGTATTATAGATAAATTAACATATAAGGTCTATAATATTGAAATACAATTTGTTTTGTATAATATGTGATATAATTTTTTACCCTAATCATTTTAGTATAATCCCCTATTAATCCCATATTTACATAGTCTATGGTAAATAATTTTATTTATTTTTTCATTATTCATGATTGT
The DNA here is from genome assembly GCA_963277665.1 of Viscum album. NCBI lineage: Eukaryota > Viridiplantae > Streptophyta > Magnoliopsida > Santalales > Viscaceae > Viscum > Viscum album. The sequence continues at coordinate 1,710,447,704 of OY728152.1, read as the reverse complement.
AAAATATTATTTGAAAATAATATTAAATTTAAATTATTATTATTTCAAATCATGAATACGTTTTTAAAAATTAAATTCATCGAAGAAGAAATATTAAATTAAAAATAATTCATGTAGACTCTACGGGAATGCAAATTTTTTTAGATAACTAATGGTGGATTTTAATTTAATTATTCCTCCTCATCATAAGTGTTTTTTATAATTAATTTTAATGAAAATTTAGTGATGAATAAAAATATATATTTTCCAGTATTCATCAATATATTAATACTTTTTAAAATTCTAATAAAATCCTTCTACATAAATTTTTTCCATGATTATTGGAAAATTAATTTTATTTCATCAAATATATTTCTAATGGTATCAAAAAGCTAATTTTATTTAGATTTTAATTATGAAAATATTATTTCCAAGACGTATAAATACCATAATAAAAAATTATGTTTGCTTTTATAAATATTTTTTCATTACTTAAAACAATTATAGTTAATATTAAAAAAAATTATTTATGTTCAAATTACTATGTTAAACAGAAAGATTATAATGGACATATTTTATTTATATTAAATTTATAATTTTTTTTGAAAACATAATGTCATGTTTAAAGAAATCATTACACCATGTTGGGTGTAATGAATGTATCCCATGATATTTCTTGTATGTCAATATATAATTTGTGTTCAACATAAGGAAAAAGTATATTTATGTTTAAGGAAATTCAAGATAAACTTCTCCAGGTAGTTTATGATTAAAAAAATCCACATGATTAATTTAATTTGAAATAATTATACGTTCAAAAATGTTGTTGTGTTAGATTATGCACCCCTTAAAATAAATATCACCCTAAATATTGATCTTTGTTATCAATGTATTTCTATTTGTTTAATTATTCGTAGAAATTCCCATCATAAAAAATGAATACGATGAATTTCTAGAAAAATAAAATTTTTGAATCATTAGGGTCACATAATTTAAATCATTACTATTCTTAAAAATAGAAACAACTAGGTGGGATGTGAAGATTTGGAAATTAAATAAAATCATAAATAATTATAGAGAGTTATAGATCACAATGATCATAATAATGTGTATTAATTAGTGAATTTAAATAACAACAAATACATTATTATGTGACGAGTTAGGCGACCATATGATTCGTAGGACATTCAGGTTCTAGGATAAAATTTTATTCTAACATCCTTTTCCTAGAGTAGAGAAATTAATTTACTATATAAAATATAGGAAATATTCTTCATATATACATTCTTATTTCATAATCACAATTTCATCATGTTATTTGATCAGTTCCCAATTATTATCTTATTCCATTATATGAAATTACATAAATAATATTTTAATTCCATAATAAAAAATTATCCAAATTGATTGTACGATCTACATAAGAATGAAAAGTCAATCCAACAATATTATTTTATTTTTTAAAGGGTTACATCTAGTTTGGGAAAAGTATTATTATTTTGAAATATTAAATTAATTTCTAAAACCACATCAAAAATTAAACATTAAACAATCCCTAAATTATTACATTTATGAAAATTAAAAATTAAATATTTATATTCATATAAAAAATACCAATAAATAGGGTAAACATTAATCACACTTGTATCATAAATTTAACATATATTGTCATATATCATTGAATTTAACCACTTCCTCAACTATTATCTAGAAACGTTGCAAAATAATTAGCAAAAAAATTATTTAAAACAAAATGGATTCATAATTACATGAATAGAATAGATATTGTTGGATATATTCCTCATATTCAAAAAAGATTTAATAACCATCAACAATTGTATAAAACAATTTTTTAAAATCCAAATCATTAATTTGTAGTAATGTAATCGTTATGATCATTTTTAATTATTCATATCAAAAATCTATTTTTATAAAATTTATTTTTCAATTATATAGAACACATGTAGAGACATCAAACAGTAAATAAAATATCAACTTTCAATTAAATTTCATTTAGAGTTCATCAACACTATTCATCAATCTTTTAAAATACTAAAATAAAAACATTTAATGAAAAAAATACATATATATATATATTGATTCATTTAAAATATTTATATAATTCTAATACATAAACACTTAAATAATAGATATTCATTCACTAATATTTAATTTTGCCTCATCATCTTATTCACTAATACCACATTTCATTGAAACATCATTCATGGTCCATTCAACTTCAATAGAAAATCAATTACACATTAAATAATGATGAAACTCATAATGTTATTTCGCATTAATACATCATTATTCATAATTCCTCATAATTTCAAATTTTAAAAATTTCACATTTTTGATACCATAAGGAGTGAATAAATCTCATCAATTTTATAAACCAAACTTTTCAGTTTCCCTTGTAATTATGTCTATTGTGTGACTTTCCTCTACACTCCAAAAAATATTCTCCTCCCTCTGAGGCATTATCTAGATTTATTTTTCCCACATTTTCAATGTATAGGAAAATTAATATTAATACCTCTATGAACTCCATTATTCTAACTATCATCAAAAACCATAATTCTCATATTGGGCTATTTTAATAGTTGATATTGTGAAAATTGATAATTATGCTCTATGATAACTGAATAAGAATATTCATAATATCTTTCACACTGGTAATTATCCCATGTAATATAATATATTAACAGTTTTAAAAACATAATCATGAAAAATAAAATATATCAAATATAAATCATGTAATATTATTTTAAATATATGAACCCTTAGGCTTAACCAATATCAATCATAGTTACCATTTATTTAAATCCATTATGGTGGTTCATAATGTCTTTGGAAAATTACAATTCAAATATCATGAGTGTGCGAAACCAATTGTGAAGCATGTCCCAATGTAATACAACATTTGACAATAAAGTATATCTTAATGTTATTTTTCCAATGTTATTAACACTAGTAACCATTGTGAGAGAGACAAATAATTTTTTAGAATCCATTAGTGGATTTATTTTATTGGAAACTTTTTTATCTCTCTTATATTAAAATTCTAGGACAATTCCAAAAAATGACATATCCATAGATTTATCATTAGAGACAACCTAATACATATCCTTTGAAATTTACCTTTGGATTTTACAAAATATTTATCATCCTAATTTCCAAAAGATAACTAAACCTAACCAATGATACAACCTATAAAATGACTAGATTAAAATACGTAGAATTTACATCTTTGTAGATTTATATTCATTACATTAAATGAAGTGAAATCAAGAACCATAACAGTTTTGTGTAATTAATCTATAGGTACAAAATATTCTTATCCAGGAAATGATCTTCTATTTCATCATAAATATATTCTTATTTAGTACTCTCTACAGAAATAACCTACATATAACATATCCTCATATTATGGGAAAATGAAAAATATGAAAGGGGTAGCGTATAAATTTCATAAGAGAGAATAAGTGAAATACGTGAACATATCATGAGAATAAGGATAATACAATGTGATTTTAATATATATAAAAACCATATCATTCATATCATATATCATAAATTTGATTGACAACATAAATCTGGATAGTTTATAATACATAAATTATATAAAAATAAAATAACATAATCCATGATGGATTTAAATTTTTATAATACATAGATTTTTTGAATACCAAAATGTGTAGAATTGTTTTGAGGATACCCACCAAGAAATTCATAATGCTTTATGATTGGGATAAAAAAAATGTACCTAATTCCAGCATAAGAGAAAATCAATTGTAATCTATTTTATAGAAATAGAATGCCCACCCTTTCACTCTTATCTTTATTCTTTAGATTGAATCCTACCTAAACACAATGGTCATAAAAAATTTATCATTACAAATTCATGAGAGAGAGACATGGGTCCCAATGATGAAATGGTTAAAAGAATACATACCTATTCCATATATCATGATGCAAGAATCATATAATAACCTATAAAATAAAATAGGATTCAAAATCATTATAAAATTTATACAAAGCATAACCAATAAAAAATTATTTTAATTCATAATAATTATATTATTTTATAAAAAATTGATGAGAAACTAGATTCATAAAAATCATTTTATTATATAAATAAACCATTAATTGAAAAATTTATTTTTTCACGTTGATCACAACCCTAGTAATATATATGTAAAATAAAATGAACAGACCATTTTTGGAAAATTACTTTTACATAAAACATGGATATTTTCTTAAGTAAAATAACTATTCCCTTTTCAGATAATATTTTCAAAACATAAACCATTTTAAAAAATAAATTTTCTCAAAAATTATCTTTATTGCTAATTTAAAACAATTATTAATTTAAATATCCACTCAAATTAGAAAACATTTAAAAAATATAATTTATAAAAACAATTTAAAAATTTTTTTTTTAAGAAAATTAGGGTTTCAACGAATGATATAATTAAACATGTTTTTTATTTGAATAATATTTTTGAAATCATATGTACATATATGTAATAATATGAATGGAAACACATTTTTCATATAAATACCTATAGGAAAATAATAATTCTGAGTTTCATTATATATATACTATAATATTTCATTGATCGATGCATAATCAATTACAATCATAGTAAACAATGAAAAGGTAACATAAAACCCTTACTATTTTCATAATATTAAATAAAATGACCCATGAAATTATACAAATATATGTAACATAAAATATCATTATAGTAAATAAATTCATGATATTACATGTCAAACGAGATATATATAACCTTTATAAATGAATATTGGTGTGTAATATGGCATCAGAATCAATGAAATAAAAATCAAAAAAAAATTACATACCTCCTTATTAATCATTTGATTCATAATAAAAAATAAAAAATAAAAATAGAATCATTAAATTTCTTGAAAATAATTATATTAATTATATAACATGTAAATGTTATAGTATATAGAACAAAAAAATGAAAACATTATTGAATTTTTATATATATCACAGAAATAAATGATATAATAGAAATCCCTTACCATATGTATTGACTTCCCATGTACACATTCAAATATCCTGTGTAATATATAAAAAAATATTATTTATCTATTATATAACCATTAAATCATAAATCATACCATATATGGTTTACTTCTGATGATATATTACGCATTTACTATAAATTACATATAAATGTTACATTATAATTAATAACCAAATTGATTTTTAGACATGTTTTCATTTTTAATTGTATTTTTAATTTTATCATGATGTTATCATATTCAAAATTTTAAATACGATATAAATATATTATATTTTAATTTAATAGTTATTAATAATAATACATAAAAGATAGTGATAAGAAATGGAATAGACCGATCATGGAGAAAGTATACTAGATGTTCGAATGAAAGTAGTTTCATTTTTCAAGATGATATAGAATAATGAAAGGTAATATATATAATATTATTAAATTTTCATTTTTATTTCATATATATCATGTATTTTGATTAAAACCATCCTTAATAACTCACATATTTATTGCGGATGAATAACATCAATTTTCATGGCGATAGTCTTCCTTACATAGGAGTGATGTTTGGGTTATCCAAAGAATCAGATTTTTAGAAAGGATATATGATATAATTATTCATAATATATAATAATAATAATAATGTAATAAATATACTTTATATATATCATCATATCCAACCATTATGGGAGTAAAAGGAAATGTTAATGACATTGGTCTTTGAGGGGGTATTCCACCATATTCATGAATGATGATTTCATAACCAATTTGATATATATGGGGATAGTTTTAGGGAATGAACATTACATAAATAATATTAATATGTGTAATATAATGAATTAATTAAATCAATGTGGTATAACAACTGTTGATTTATTTGGATGAAGAAATAAAATAAAACATCTCATTTTTGAATGTTAGGATTTAATCGAGTATCATCCTTATGTTTTGATTAAGTAATTAATAGGATGGAATTATATAAATAATAAGGATTATAGAATCATATGAGAGAATAATGGAAGTATATTGGGAAGGTAATTTAGGATACTTAATGGATTGATGGTGTGATTGAGATATGATAGGTACTTTTCATTTTTTAGTGAGATAATAGGAACACTTGAAATATTATTAAAAGAAACAGGTGGACCCATGATTATCTCATTCCATAAAGATAATAAACAAATAAATATCAGGAATATTAGAGATATTTACAATAAATTTCTTGAAATATGTTCATGGATATGTTTTCTATTATTTATTACAATTATCGATTTAGTTTAACCTTTGATGAACACATTTTAATATTAACCATGAATATTTGGATTTTTCATATTATTTGACTAATTATTATAGTAATAATTTTAATTTAACTTATTAGAAATATTCAATTTTTTTGTTTCAAAAATAAATTAATATTTTCAAATTCCATCCACATAAGTTGACATTTTTCATTTAAAAATATTATCACAGACATGTTAAGAAATTAGGCATTGAAAGAAACAATGTTCAAAATGATACAATGTTTTTATATCAAAATTTAATTTTAACATTTTAAGATGACATAAACTATATTATTATATATATATGTAATCTAATTATAATTTAAACAAATTTATAAAATAAATTAACATTATAATTAATTTTATTAAATGTAGTTTTTTTAATTCAGTATTTTTCACTATTCATCAAAAATTTGTGGTTCACAAAAAAATTCCATAAAATAAAAATAAGAAAGATTTGAAATTAATAATTAGTATTAAATTTTTTACATTATCAATAAAATTTTCAAAAATGTAATATTTTTTTTATTTACTATAAATTGAAAAATAAAATGTATAAAATACAATTATTGAAACATAAAGATATTTAATTGAAAAGTTTTTAACCATTTTATGCAAGTGTATTATTAATTATTAAATATTTATAATTAATATCTTAATGTAATTTACAACTATTCATATCACTATATCAAATTTTAGTTTAAAATGGTTGCGTTTGAAAAATATTAATAATAAATAATTATTTTTGTTAAGTATTATGGTTATGTGTAACACAAGATAAACCAAGTGATTAATTTAATACAATCTTAATAGGGTGTTCAGTGTAATCCATTTTATAGTTTAAATTATGTTTAAAATAAGATATACATATTATTTTCGTGTAATACAGGAGAAAAATGATGTTCTGTGTAATGGAATATATCAAAGAGATTAAATTAAAATGAAAAAAGAGGATTTCACAAAATCTCTGGGAATTATCAAAATTATGTCAAACCAAAAACATTTATGTGAGATCAAAATTCCCAGATGGGTTGGATGCACTATTAGGAAAATCATATTTCAACTATGAGGGTACCATATCCACATAAAAATGGGCCACTTAATTTAAATTGATTATCACAAGGATTTAAAAACTTTGCCCAAATTGTCAAAAATCACATTTTCATTTCATATAACTACTATAAATGTTATTTATATGCATTGATAATATTTATTTTAAACTTTCACCATATTTTATCTCTCTAAAAATATATATTTTTACCCCTACACCCATAAAATATAAGAATGATCCAAGTGGGTAAATAAAACTCAAAAGTAAATATAATAGTGATTCAAATATTATTAAATTTACATATATTTAAATTAGATAATATCATATTGGTATTATTTCTTCTATATCTTGGTATTTGAGCATTTACTGTTATAAAAATAATTTTTCTAAAAACTACTTTTCATCACTTCATAAGAGAATTATTTCAAATTAAATTAACCACTTATGTGAATTCAATATTGAAAAATTAATCCTATGTCAATAATACTGGAGTCATAAATTGTTAAATATGAAAATATCATTTTTATTTAATACGAATAATAACTATAGTAAATAATAATCACCACGATTAGGGTTAATCTGGTAATTATAGTAAAAATTAATATTATAATGACTAAACATTTACACTGAGATATTTGTTTATCATATTGGATATATGTTGGTCATCCATGTGTGACTAGTTCATTAATATATTGATTCTTGGTTATATATGTCATTGATTTTGAAATTTATACTAATTGAGTATTATATAAGGTAAAAAATGCCAATTTATTGAATATAATATCAATAAAATATTTTGATAGTGATAAAAAAATGATCTTTCCTCCAACTATAAATTTTAAAGATAATTTATTTTTCAATCATGGTAGTTTATTTCTTATATTTACTATTGAAATAATAACCTTAAATTATTATTAAATTTAGAAACAAAATTTCATTAATAACTAGATAAATATAATAAATGAATTTTTTTAAAAATAAAAGTACTATAAACAAGAGGAATAATTATGTTATAAAATATTTTTAACTAAAATTATATGGTTATTAATATGTTAATATATTATATTTTAATTTCATTTCCATCATGCTCTTTTCAAATTCAATATAAGTGGATAGTTCTAAAAAATAAATTATAGATACTTTATAATAAAATAGTGTATTTAAATTATTTAAATTGTTAAAAATAATATATTATAAATATTAGTTTCATATGGTTTTAAATATGATCAATGGTCAATTTATTGGTATATTTTTCATCTACAGTAACTATATTGTCAATAAAATTGTAAATACATTGTCATCACTAAAACATTAAAAAAATTGTACGATAAAGGTATAGATAATGGTAGAATCATAAAAAAATTCAATATTTAATTATCTGATTTTGTTTCAACCAATCCTCATCATATTTCTCAATTATATGATTTTGAGTAATTTTACCATTAATAAAACATTATAGTAATTTAATATTTTTGGAAGTTCCAATAGTGTGACTTCCCTGTCTTATAAAATGGATCCTCATATCCTTCTTTTTTCACATCTCAAAAATTATTTTCTCATCCAATTCAAACACAAATACCATTATATTTTACCTTCCCACATACAAGAGGTTTTTTTATAGTAAAATAATTCTAGGAACGATTTTATTGTAAACCTAAATTGTTTTTCTAAAGAAGATGTGTTGTTCAATTAATGAAAATTTTTATTATTATTTGTTATTCAACATACATTAAATTATATTGATAATGAGGTAATATAATGAGTATCTACTAAATAATTGGATGTCATTATTTTTGTTGGATAACCTACATACATCTCAACTACTATCAAATGTCAAATGAAACCATAATTCGAGTTTGTAGAGGACTACCGTCACACAAACCAATGTTATTCGTCTTCCATCATCGACTCTCATATCTATTTATGTTGACATATTTAATTTATATATTTTATTTTCATGAAATATTTCATATTTATTTTAAATAATATATCCTTTATTTTCTTACATATTTTTTGATTAAATGATTATTTTGGAGTTTTTTGTACATTTGAATTACCACCTCCACAAATTGATGTTATTTTTTTCATTATCACATCATAAGGATTGTATATATAAGTTCATTTATGTAAATATGGTTTTTATTATATAAATATCCATGTGGAATGATAAAAAACACATAACTTATTTCTATTAATGTTTTTTGAAATGTAAAAGTTACTCTAGAGTATGTATGACCAACTATCACCAATATTATAAAATATTTAAATTTTCATTACTATATTTCAGGGATGGATTTAAAATTATAATTTATGTATAAAATTTGTAGTTATATCAATATTAATATTATGCATATGATGGAATAATTACCCAATTTACTATAGTGGAAATCCAAAATAAAGTTTTGCAATAAATGATTGATATCATCAAAACACCCAACATTGATACAGTTGACTATCTAATAGTATAAAACTAGGTAAAATTTGAAAAACTAACAAAAAACATGACAATATTTATAATTAATTTTAAAAATAATATATTTTTAATATAAAAGAACATTTGGAATTCCTGTAATGAATTATACTCAATTAAATAGATATTCATTTAAAAAATCTTCTTTCAATGGTTTTCATACCATAATGTTTCATCTATGTGAATGATAATATAAATATTTTAGAAAATTTTTAGTTTTTAATAAAATGAATTCTAAATGAATTATTTGACCATATATGACTTTGTTTTCAATTTTTTATATAGGTATGTTTTTAAGGTTTTACATTTGGGAAACATTAAATTAAAACCCAAATTTTAAATGTTATAATGATTTAGTTTTTAAATAATTAACTTTTATGTTCATATATATTAAATTTCTTATGGTTGTTATTTATTCTAATACCATAATTATAAAGGATAATTTATGTATCTATTGATTTTATTTTAATTCTGTTATAATAGAATTTTTTTTTATAATTACTAAAATCATTTTTTATTACTTTTAAATACAAAAAAGTGTTTTATATTTTAACACATATAGTGTTGAACAACATTCCATCTTCCATAACAATTATTTAACGCTGGTATCTAATATATTCTTTCATTTTATTCATTACTTTTGGATTTAAAAAAATGAAATAAAATTGATATTTTGAAATCTAGATATCATTGGCCTATTGGTGTATGGGGTATAGTAGAAAAATATTTTTCGTTGGGGTGTGTCCATTATCACTCTAACCCATTCTCAATCTCTATTGAATGCTCTATAATTATTATAAATTAAATATATTTGAGACACAATTTTATAGATATACTATTATTCATTCTTTAGATGGTGTAATACTTGCCTTATAATTATTTCTCTAATTCCTTCCCTATGAAATATCTTTAAATTATGATATGAGGAAATATTGTTCAACCAATTCACTTTCCTTGATAAATTATTATGATTATATCATTTTATTATTTACATTTTCATCCAAATATTATCATGAACATGTTATTATGGGAATGATCATATTGGATAATGATGAATTGGTAATGTGCTATCATTATGATTTGGTATATATGAGATTAGTGAATACACCAAATCAACTATAGTGATTTTTCCAACAAATGATGTTTCCTTGGAATATATCCTAGACATATGATTATGTAATTTTCAGTATTGATACCACATTTTATAAGTTTCCATTATAATTTTATATCAATTTTTTATGCTATGGTATTAGTTTAATTTTACCGTAGTTATATAAAATATATATTATCTGATACATCATAATTGTTACATGTATAATATATAAGGGAAAATTATTCATATTATTTCTATGATTGAAAATGATCCATTTTCTTCAATTTTTTTTCTTATTAAATTTTATAAGATGATATTTTCATGGAAAATATTATTTCATTTGTTAAGTGATGTTTATATTAAGGAATCATTTCTATTTTGAGAATATATAACCATGTATTCATGAATAATGACATTTTATTTATTCATTTTTTTTATTACTGACATTTTTTTCTCAAATTAATTATTAAAATGATTTTATATAGTGTTCTATAGATGATTAGGGATATATATTTAGTCAAGATAAAAATTGTGGTGATATTTCATGAAAAGAAAAAAATTGAGATAAACATATTTGATGAAAAGAATAGGAACTTAGTAAAAGTGCTTATTTTTTATTGTTATATTTCATTATTTAATGGAAATTAAGTAATCAACTATAACTCAATTATAATAACATCCCAATGATATATGAAAATTAATTCTTGATATAAATCAAATGATTGTGCAATGATTATTGCTGGTTCCTTCTATGTTACCAAAGACAAGTTGGAATAGTATTTATTAGAGGTTGTTTTGTAGGAAGACATGGAATTATATTTTATAATAACATTAAAGACTTGATAATAATGATAATAAATAATGTGATTTTTTATAATTTTGGGATATTTTATATGTTTACCAAAATTCATTTCAAATTTTGTGTACCATTGTGGGATCCATTATTTATTGATGGTGCCTATAGAATGGAAGGTAATAGACATCTGGGTCCAATGTATAGAGAATGATAAAAAAATAGTTAGTAGCAATTAATTATATTTTAATATACAGAAAATTTTATGAAGATCCTGAGAAACACTATGGAATCATTAATTAATGTTTTATATTAAATGGTCTTATATAATGAATTTATTAAACAAGAATGTTGGAATAATAAAGTTTAATTATAGGGAATAACTGTCTCTATGAATGGAATATAAAAAGTTCATTTTACCTTAAAAGGAAATCGTGGTATATAACCACTAGATGAATATATCCCTTATGGATTCTAATTTATGGAAATTAGAAGTAAATTGGAGAATATATGATTGCTGTGTAGTGTTATTTATAAATGGTTGTGGGTTATGATTATTAATAGAAAATATTAAATGATGATTACAATAATATGTTATTTTCATTGAGGATTTACAAATATGTAAATTATTAAAGCATAATTTAAATGTAAAAATAAAACAAATATGTGAATTTTATAAAATTTGATATTTTTTGAGATATTATTTGAATAATACATAGATGAATGTTATGATCATTATGTGATAAGATAAGGTTATCCTTAGTGATGTATACATCATTTTAATTGGTTCTTTTGAGATAAATTATATTATGAAATATACATATATCTTTGTTCGAATTTTTAAACTGTAAATATAGATTAGATATAAAAATAGTTGATTATGAATGAATAAAAGAGTAAACCATTATTATTTATGAGTTCAGATGAAGTCAATAATATTTTATAATTCATAAAACTATCTTTGGTTACTGTTATGAGTTTGGAGATTTATTTTTTAAATGGATTACTTGTATTGGTTATTATTTTATCTAACACAAAAAATTTCAATTCTAGACTAGATGAATAAATATTCATCATTTGTGGGATATTATAGTAGATTAAATGTTATTTAGATATTCAGTGAAGGAAAATTAATCTTGAAAATAATGATTGACATTGGTGAGTATTAGTTGAAATGCATATATTGTGAATTATATGTAGGATTTCATTCCATAATAAAAAAACATTAATTAATAATTTGATCATTTATTTCAATATTATTACATAGAAAAAATAATAATAAATATATTTTTCCTTTAATGATGAAATTTTAAAAAATAGTTTTTGTTGGATTTTGTTTGTGTATATGTTACTGATTTATACAACATTAATAAATTATATATTAAAAAATTTATGTTATTTTTAGAATCATCCTGATAGAAAAAGATTATGATGAATATTAGTTATTTATTTGAAAATGTTTATTTTTATTAAAATGTGAAAAATAATCTTTTTTAATATTAAAATTTTTTATTCAATAAATATAGTAAAAAATTGATCAATTATATTCCAATTTTAATCATAATTTAAAATTAAACTCCTTCAGTTATAAATTAATTAATTTAATATATATAAATAAATATTTATGTATATGTCAATTTATTATAATTTTTTGGTTTATTTAATTTTATAAAAAAAAATTTATTGTGTTTTGGGAATATATATAAAAATTTCTTTGTACAACTTCGAAAAAATTAAATGATGAAAAATATATTCGATATTTGGAATTTGGGTTGATGTTTTGTAAATTAGTCCCTTTATTTTTTGTCATTATGAACCACATCCCTGGTAATGAGTTGTAACCATGGTAATGGTAAAATAGATACTTTATGGTTTAATCAATGATTTATGTTTTCAAAATCATCCCAAAAAAATACTTCATTCAATTACATGAGTGTCCTTCAATCCCAATCATCCATAATTTAAAAAAGGGGAAATATACTACTACATTTATTTAATAATTATTTATTTAAATAATAAATACAAAATTTCACTTCATTTATTTTAATATTTCAGATATTGTTTCCTTAGGATAAAATATTGTTATGATCATCTTTGAATAATTATTTGAAATATCAATACATTTCTTATCATGGAAATTTATATTGAATATTTATTGATCAATTGATTACATTAAATATTTACCTAATTCCAATACAATTCTTTAATGTAATAGAAAGATATTTTAAATAATTTTAGGTTTAATAAATGTTATAAAACATAGATGAATAATTATGTTTGGTAGTTTAATAGATAATTTGGAAAAAAATATTTTTTAACATTTTTTAAATAAATTATTTAAAGTTTTTTTTCTATAAATTAAATGAATTGGGTTAGCCCCCAAATAAATTTTTTGTATATTCTAATAAATAATATATTATTTAATGATTTATAATTCATAATAACAATATATTAGGCAAATTCATTGTGATATATTATAGATTATCTTCCATTTCCCACTTAAGGGACACTTTTCTTTTTATGGTATATTTTATTACCATTAAATAGTAAAAATATTTCCTATCAAAAATAGGATTAAACATGTTAAAAGGGGTCATAATGAAGAGATAGGGGTTAAAAATTACCTAAACATATATAATATTTACTAAAATAGGGGATTCCAACTCATCTTTTTTCTATATACAAAATATTTAAAAACATTTCCACATGAAAATGAATTTTAATTGAACATATGGATAAAATAAAATTGTACCCCCTTCCCTTAGTTAAAAAGGACATAAATAATTATGGATTCCTAAAATTTATTGATCAAAATATCTCAACCCATACATACAAAAATCCATTCACAACATTAATATCCAGGACCCATAAGCTCTTTTCTCATCAAATGTGAAGTATATAATCCATAAGAGGTAATATTATTGTTGTTTTTTGAATATGATGTGTAAATATTAGTGAAATTAGTTCAATTTATTTAAACTTATACCACTATCAAATCACCAATAACAATGAACACATTTAAAAATAATTACCATTTATATGATTAAATGTTTTTATTCTATTACAATATCCTTTATTCCCCTATTTTAAATCCTATTGTAAATGGAAACATTTCTTGGGCATATATCTGAAAAACTATCCATGTTTTAATATTTAATTGATTTTCATCATCATTTTGAAATCAATTTTATAAATGAAGAATTATTGAATAAATAATATATTAATGAATTTTTTTTGATTATTTATATATAATTTGTTTAACCTACTATCTATTCAAATTGATGAAATCACTAAAGAGTATATATAGACCACCACAAGCATATAGAAATGTGATTCGTTTTTCTATTAAGATATTGAATATATGAATTTGAAATGTATAAAATTAATTATGTTTATATCAATAAAAATAATTACATTTTATACATGAGTAAACCATTTAAGAATAACATTGTGAGAAATATCTTAATGCAGTTCTTCAAAAAATGATGTTACTACCATAAACTGTCGACATTTTAAAGAATTATTCAATGAATAAATTTTTATTTATAATAATATGATAATAAAAAATACATATATACATGAATAATGTCCATAATCTTGTAATTAATAAATTTACATTCATTATTCATTAAGATCATACATGTATCATTACGTGGAGACCCACAGTAAAGGTAATTTTTTTCAAAAAATTTAATTCATTGATATAGGTTTGTAGGATTATGAATATTTCATTTAAATAGATTATATACTATACATTATACATATTTGATAATTAGATACTATTTATTCATATAAATTAATTTCTGAATTCATTATTACACTTATATGGGTTTTCATTCAAAATTTATTAGAGTCAGGAGATATTTTTATTTCTATCACATTTTCTTATTCATTTTTACTACGTAAATTTTTAATGATAGATATTATATAATCCTTATATATTAAACCCCTTATATTTTTTATCAAATATTTATTTGTGGGATTTTCATGTTTCTTTCAAATTGATATATCTATGTATTCAAAAGATTCCACGAATTTTTTTAAGGAAACCTATCATTGTTGTCCTATTTAGTTAGGAATTATTCTCTTCTGCAGACTTATATATATTAATTTTTTTATTTTTTTAATATATTCAAATGATTTATTAATTTAATTTTTTTCCAATTTTTATATTTCTATAAAATGTTTTAAATGGAATATTCCAATCATTTTCTGAATCAGGTACTATTGTACTTTTTACCAAAATAACGTATAAATTATTATTTTAATGATTAAAAAAATTCAGTTTCTTTCCATTATGAATATTATTTTATTTTAAGGTTCTCTTATAATTTAAATTGAATATTTTTCAAATAATATATTTCAGAAAATATTTATGTAATTTGTTGATTTTAAAGGTACACAGTGAATGGGTAATATTTTTTAAAAATGAATGTACAATTTTTTAAATGATTTATACAATCATATTTACAATAATTTTACAACATATATATTAGAATTTTTTTTGAAATACTCCTTTACATTTTCCATAGAATTATTAAATGATTTTTTACTATTTTGAAGTATCATTTATTATGAATCTATGGTATTCTATCAACATTCTAATTTATGAATTACACCTTGTTTTTTTACATTCAATTAAATGATAAAATGATCATTATCACTATCCATTATTTATATTGAAATTTTCCATCCATATATGACCATAATTTAAGTATCATGTTTCATTTCCAAAACATTTATGTTATCTTAACCATATACAATTTATTTACATATTATCAATTTATGGACTCTTTTTGAGAATGTTTTTTCATTTACATATTAAATATTTATATTCTGTATTAACAATTTAATATAGATAATTGTTGATTTAAATTGTTTTATGATATTAAATTTTATATTTTTTATGAGGAATTCATTTGACATTTAAGTGATGTGTGGGGATCAGTTATAAATAGCCACATGATCATGGATAAGTCCCACTAAAATGAATTTTATTTCCATATTAGATGATTAATTGAATTGCACGTATACATTATTTAATATAATTACTTGGTTGAGAGAAATTGATGGTAAAATTCATGGTATCCTGGTTGAGAGGACATATTGTAAATTTATGAATGATTTGATGTTATAAATCCTTATATTTTTATTATCCACTATTCCATATTTTCTATGTCCTTTTCAAATCATTATACATTCAATTGTAAACATTTACATACCTATTAAATGTTATCTATGTTTGGTTATTGTGACCTCACATACCATTAAGAAAATAGAATTTACTATTTAGAAATTTCTTAATATAAAATTTAACATGAATTAAACTGTGAAAACTTCAAACCCTCGTAAATTTACGATATATATAAAATGAAGATTAACATATCATATCAACCACACTTTACATAATAATTATCAAATGTAAAAATATAATATATTATATAATCATTATATATTATTAGTTTAAATACCTCAATAAAATTTTATCATTTCCTAATAATTATTTACATGTTTATCTCCATATCTGTAAAGTATTTATTAATTCAAAGTAAATTAATTAAAATATATATTAATAAAAATGTATAAAAAATACATTTTTATGAGATAAAAATGTTTTTCATTATGAATATTTACTAAATTTTCATCAATTCCCCATTTTAAAAAATCATATAATACATTTTATGAAAATTTTCAAAAATATTGGTCCAAACATGAACATTATTATATCTATTATTAATTTTATGTAGAACTAAATCGATAATATATATTGATTTTTATTCTGTTAATTTTTTTTAAATAATTAAATCATATAAAAAGAAAAAAAATCTATATAAAATTTATTTTTATATAAAAATATAAATTTAAAAGAGATAAAAAAAATTATATAGATCAAAATAAACTTGAAACGTTTTAATAAGATTGACGAAATAAAAATGGTTGTTATAGTAATTTACCTTCATATCATTAGATCTATAACCTTGGTCACCAGTCTAAAACATATCACCAACCATCCTAATGGGGCCCATGCAATGACTCTCCATGACCTCGATCAATATTCCAGGGGATGGAGAGTGGCGCCAATTCAGCATATCACAATCATGTGAGACCACATAATAAGTATCTTGACACAAAAAAACATTTCCACGACCAAAAAAAATTATAAAATGTAAAAAATCAGAAGAAACATTCCTAAAAACAACTAAATCCCACAACCAGGGTATTATTGAAACTAAAAAATGAATAAAACCTGAGAAAAACAACCCCACCGTAATGAGTTTGGAAACAAGACTAACATGGATTTAGTTTGGGAATTCTATTAGGATAAAAAAGATAAAACTTTGGACTATTTATTATAAATCATCCCAACCTTTTCACAGTCCCTGTAAGACTCAGTCAAAATGTAGATCATCTATAAAATAGATGAAATATAAAGGAAAAGTGTGTGAAGTGGTGAGTATAACAATACCCAATAGAACCACCCGAAACCACAATTGAAAAAAATTAGAACATTCAGTTTTTTTCCAGTATATCACTATAAATAATATATAAAGAATATCTAGATATACTCAACCAATACACATGGTCTAATATTAATGTCACAAATGTAATAACAGCCTAGGAAACTTTTTTTAATCTTCTATATATCTCATCTTCGGTGAAGCACCCCATACATTTGATATCACTGAAGATGTCCATCAAATTGGTAGTGCTCATCAACCCTATACATTAAATGTATATGATCAATGTTTGAAGAGATTGAAACATTGAAGAGGATGAAAACCAAGGAAATGGGATATAGAAACATCTCAATCTACAATAAAAAACTATGTTGAGCATTAAAACCTACCTAGGGTTAGTCACAAAAACCCCAAGAAGTCCACATACTATAAGAAGATGATAGATAATCTAAATATGACCAACAAAAAGTGTTCCAATATCTCTATCCATGAAGTCCTAATAATGTTATTGTTGTCCTATGTGAATAATTTTATTACATATAAACCCCCATGGATATAATTTAGGGAACATAACCTAATGAAACTTGTCTGGGATATTGAGGAAATTTTATCAAATCAATCATAAAGGAGTACATGGTGTGTAGTTTGGGTACACACCATATCCCTTGGACCATGGGTCCTACACCGGTAAATAACCCATGACTATGTTTGTTTCGTTGTCTTTGTCCATGTGAATGCACCAGACATTTTGTTTCTCATGTATGTCTTATCATGCTATAGTTCATAGCTTATCCTACGTATTTCTAGTCTGTCTATTTTTTATTAGGATAAAATGATGTTCTCTTGGTCATTTACAATCTTCCCATGTATGTGTACACTCTGAGTTACCATCGGAGATAAACAATAAGGCCCAAAAATGTGTGATAAGGTCACTTGTTGTGTGATACTTATGTCACATCTGAAACCCTAGACACATCTAGAATGATCCCACATATAATGTAATATAATATTACAATCAATGTGTTTTGGGATTATTGATAATATTAGATCTAGATCATACATCTATGATATCTCACTCAACCCATGTTCTAGAAATGCGTCTCCTGGGAAAACTGATAACCATTTCTTGATGAGTCCTTACATCCTCGATCAATATGTTCCACTCTATTGATTTGGTGGAAAAAAATCTGGGGTTCTTTTTTTAGAATTGATGAAAAAAATGTATCTACATTGTATTATCAACTATCTTCTCCATATTCACATAACTATAACATCATTCATATAAAGTATCTAATATATCAAACCATTCACCGATAAAGAGATGCACAAAATGATCAATTTAATAAATGAATATTTAACCACAATAAAATTGGACAAAAATCACGATGAACGAGTAATCATGGTAGAGAAG
This sequence comes from Viscum album, assembly GCA_963277665.1. Taxonomy (NCBI): domain Eukaryota; kingdom Viridiplantae; phylum Streptophyta; class Magnoliopsida; order Santalales; family Viscaceae; genus Viscum; species Viscum album. The sequence goes on along the minus strand of OY728152.1, from coordinate 1,710,428,121 downwards.
TAAAATATAAAAATCTTGAAGAATGTACCTTAGTATATTTTCATGTCATCATAGATTTACTGTTGTTATAATGAATAATTATGATATAACAAATAATCTCAAATATATTCTACAAAAACCCAGATAAAACTAAACCAATATGCAATACATTAGAAACATGAATTGATATATGTGATAAATTATTCATGTTTGTATTATAAATATAAAATAGGGTAACAGTACAATCCAAACATCATCCTTCCTAGATTACGATTTATCACATAACAAAAAACAATATTTTCCATGATTGTTTGTGATATCTTATGACATTATCTCACATTGGTCTTTGGTCATTGATCCAATCATCAACCACCAACATATTATACATCAACGATATCCAATTTAAATATAGAATTGTTGGATTTAGATGGAAAACAGAATAAACGGTCATATTCATAACATTATATAAATGAATAGGTTGGTATGTCAATAGAAAATATTATAATAATTTAATTAATTATTTTTATTTACATTTTGTCCGCAATGAATAATCCCCTAAGGACCTATGATGAAAAATGATTTTTTCTTACCAACTGTAAAACCAATGTTCTGGAATTAAATGTTCAATATTATTTATGACAAGAGAATCCATTTAAAATTTATAAAAATAATTCTACAAAAATACACATGTGTTTTATTTAATACATTTTATATATTTCCAAAAAATATTTTTGGAATACTGGGCCATAGAATATATTGAAACGTGATCTCGTGGCCCCATAAATAGTCCAAAATATATCCATAAAATACTAATTGTAATATTATATTCATTACATTATAACAAAAATTTTGATTTCCATCTTACAAATAAAAAATATGGGATAGACAAAGGGATGTGGGTACTGAGCAGAAATCTGACACTCCTACTCCCATGTGCTCTCTTGTAAATTCTCATTCTTCCACTAGACACATGATAAATTTATAATTTAACCGTTATGTGTCTTATACTACCGATAACCAATATATACCATGAACTATAAAAATGTAGAATCGTCCTTAATGACCATCTCTACAGAGTCGATAACATGTGATTGGTCATGTATATACCTCCATAGTTATGACACATATATGATGTTTTATATCTTGTCTAAAGGTAGTCATAGAGATAATTTGTAACCCATATCAATAAATCTATGTTTTATTTCAAAGAAGCTCTATAATCTTTAATATAGTTTAACACCGTAACCAAATCTCCATATTCCCCATCAAGGTGACACCCACACGAAAATGTTGGATCCATCCATAAATTCAAAACGCAAGTTTTCTCTATCTAGATTTCATATTTGATATATTCATGTAGTGTGAATATGCTCTAGAAAGATATGTACCTATTTGGTAGTATGTCACAACAACTCTGTTCCCCTGATTGCTGACTCTCTTAGGTTAGTCCAACAGTGTAGTGATCTATATTGATTCTCATATGATGGATTGAATAGATCTATAACAATAGGGAAATAGTAGTCATTTATGTAATCTAATTACACCAACTATAGATGATCCTCTACACTCTCACTAAAGTCTATCATGAAAGACCATGTCATGTACTCCATGTCTTGAATTGTCTTCTCTATTAGATCATCATTCTAGGGTTGGAACACTTCGCTCAAGCAAAACTGGGTATTGAAATCCTCCTGTAATCCCTATCATAAATGTTATTTTATGAATGAATAATGTTTAGAAAATGGTATTGATTGAACTCCATAGATATATCATATATCCTTCTTGTAGATGAATCTCAATCTATTTACTTGACACTGCACCTGAAAAGCTAATAAGTGGTCCAACATTGTGTGTCAGTCTATGAACACCAAAATGGAATCATGTCCCATCGATGTACATGGTAATTCTATCACAAAGTCAATGTATATTCCAACCCCCTTACACTCTATATTCTCATGATGTTGATATAATATTACAGAACATGGGGCTCTGGATATTCTTACATAAAAGTAATGAAGCAATAGAAAAACTCAAAAACTCACTCATTCATCATTGGACACCAAAACAGATATTGGATGTCCTGGTACGTATCATATACACCAAGATGTACCAAAAATGGTTATGTATATAAATCACTCAAAAAATACCATTTCATCATCATTTTAAGCATCATTCATCCAATGAAAATAAAAACATACTCCCATCCACTAATGATAACTATAGTGATGATAACTTTTATGATTCCACATTAATGAAGTGTTAATAAGATCTCCTATTGAGAGAATGTTCTTCCACATTCCCCTTTCCAAGAATACATGAAATAAAAATGTCATTATCATGGAAAAAAATTAGGGATATCCTTTGTATCATGTTATTATAATCATGAGAGAATACATAATTGATACTCTTTAGATTATAATTAATGGAAAACTTCTTTCCCATAAGGTATAGTTTCCACATCATTAGTGTGAAGTCTTCCAATATTGTCTCATGATCATGGGTCTCATAGTTATGATCATTTGGACTCAAATGACATGAACCGTTGATATTGAACCCCAACCTCGGTATAAAAAAACACTTGTTCCATATGAATTGTTGAACAATATAAACTCATCACCATCCTCTAGGAATCAATGTATGGGAGAACTCTTCAATCACATCCACTACTACTAAAAAGCTTTTAGGATTCTGTCCTTCCACATAAAAGGCAGCCTAAATTGGGTTAATGTTGGGATGGGTGCATATATCCTATAAAATTCATCTATTAAACTATAGTAATAAACATCCAACAAAAAAATATCAACACCTCTGTCATAATATTTAGTGGATCAAAACAAAACACTACCTCGACCATGGTAAAGTCCAATGACACTCTATCTGTTGATAAAACATGTCATTGAATGTGGACCTCCTATACATAGAAGAAACACATTGAATGATTTTCATAAATATATATTTCCTATAGTACGTCCATAACCATCCTCATGTGTCTAACATGCTAAACCTCGGATTCCAAGATCACAAGGATATCATATATGAAGACTACCATGAATCTATATGTGATACATTGATAAATATAGTTAATGAGTCCCACAACCACAACTGGGGTGTAAATCTTGTAAAACTACATCACAAATTACTCACATTGATTACACCACCATCATAATGAAATCTTATCTATATTATAATCTCATACACTGATCTGTTGAAAACCTAACGAGAAATTATAAATTGTGCCTCAATATGGTGAAAAATAGTGCTTGAAATTCCAATTGATTAAAAGACCTCCAAATACACTATATGATTGTGAAGAATTTTTGGAGGTCATTAATAATTTAATCCTAATATAGTGGTAATATAGAGGGGTGTATCAATGTTTAATTATATCTATCAGTTTGAGGTTTTCTATGAAAATCCTAATGGATGACATCCATGTATCACAAAACCATTACGAGAAACTAGAAACACAAAATATTCATTATTCCACTGTTTATTCCTGCCAAATTATTAGTAATCATATACACCCACTTATGTATGATTCCACTATATGCTATCTAGGTTTTCTTTTACCCGCAAAGGAACACCTTGTCCTATCGATATTGATAGGCAATATCCTCTGCCTGAAATAGTTAATCTAGGAATGAACAGTACATAACAATTCCATTTCTATGATGATGTCAGAATACCTCATCTCATCTATAAACAGATCATAGAAGATGATCTTGCCTTAATTAATCAGGCCACACTATTAGGAGAAGTGTTTGATCACTGATTCATCTCTAGTAGATGTTTCTAATCACAAGGGCCTATCCAACAGTTCAACCAAAATATTTATGTATAAAACTATATATTTTAAAATAATTTAATTATTGTAACTAATGTTAATAATTAATTTTACTATGGTTGAAAATACGCATATCATTACTCATATCATTCCTTGATCCTCTAGTTCATAATCATCCACGCCCTGTAGCTACCCCCACCCCTATCATCCAACTCCCTCAACATAGTGGTGACCACCAGGGAGTGGTTGTAGTAGTAGGTCAAAGCATATACCACCTCTTGATACCTCCGATAAAATCTACCACATATACCACAATACTAGATTACCAGTTTCTGCCACTTCCTCTCCCCCGATAAACCATCCCTGGTCTCTATACCTACCCTGTGGGTTTTTGAAATTATCAGGAATGATCTCTCATTATATAACATTAATATTAACACATCTCACTAAGATGGCATGACCCATCATGCAAGCCCTCATACACATGACCTTTATCCAACAACCTACACCTAAAATGAATCCCTTGTCTAGGTCATTGAGAATGAGGTAGGATCTGTATTTCTAAATTATCTACTCTAGTTTTCCTTTTGTTAGAAACCATTATCTATTTTTTCTTATCCACGAAACACTAAGCCATGAAATATCCCTCTTGAAAACCAAAAAAGGTACGTGTTCATAATGCTATAAAGGGGGCTAGGATGTCTCTATGTAGTCCTAGATCAAATGTAAGTTCTCAGTTGAACTGGTCAGAAACAATATCCATCGAGTACTAAGATTGGTTGGTATAACTTTATTAAATATCAGATACTATCGTTTTTTCATGGTGATGTTATTTTAGTGGTGGATATATACATCCCACAGTATATCTGGAGAAAAAGCATCATCAAAAAACTGCTTCAAATTTTACTATTAAATAGATGCCTCTTCATAATATTGGGTCCCTAACCACCATTATCATCCTTTAGAACCTTGTAAATGGATTTCCTCTAGGACCACCATATGATATGCTATAGTCCTATCCATAAATTAAACTTGATTCTCTATCTCAAGGCACTCCTCATCTGCCTATGTGTCTGGCGCATGTGGGATGCTATGTGGCACCTATTACTAGAATCCGTAAATTGTGCTCAGCCTTTAAAAGTAATCCAATGGTAATAAAGATACCATTTGTATCTAAAAAGGTAGATGAATAACTTCTTAACCACCTCTAGGTAACATATCCATAACCAATCCCTATATTTATTCATCATCATAGTGGAGATTATCCTCATGATCCAAATATTGGATCATAGTATTCATAAAATAAATATGCATCAAGAAATAGACCTCACATACCAATATCAATGAGTATATCTAGATTACTAACTCAATAAGGAAACAGATACCACAAACCATTCCAATATAATGAATGTACTATTCATTACCTTTAACTAATTTTATATTGTACTGATTTGAAAATCTTGTGATTATTGTTCTGGTGTATGGATATGTCTGACATAAAACCAACCCTAGTGTATGTATCCTTAAATTCAAAGTTGAATAACATTAAACTATTTGCTCAAATTAATATCATATTCTCATTTCCTATGGTTGTACCATCTCTTATACAACTCGGTCATGACCTATACCATTGGAACCCATTTTATGACTCTATAACCCCATCATCAACAGGTTATGGGATGGTGACTAGTGCTAAGATGTCATATCACTAACACAGGAGGCCATATCTTATGTTCCATTCCACACACATACATTTAAATTCCCATACAAATGCCTATATATAAAAAAATAGTACAACGAATAATGTATAGAACTAAGTAATATATCAAGAGTATGATAGGATGTGAAAGATAGTAAATGAGGTCCATAAAATCCCACTATATTGAGACTAAAAACAAGTCCATCATCAATGTAACTGGTTACAACTGTCAAGATACTAAATGAGCACACGTAACTATATCCAATTTACTTATTCACCAACCAGTACTTGTACATCTAGTACTCTATCAAAATGACTAAATTATACACATGTCATCACTCATATTGTGAAATCATGTGAATGTGTGAGTTTAAAAATACCCCTCATGACACCATGAAATCACAATTCATTCAGAATAGGGATAATAGTAATTTCTATATAAATATATGTCGAAAAATATTAAAACATGAATATCCTGATATAATCGAGAAATGCACACAATTTAAAGGTAACCTCACATTCCGAAATTTATCCAATTATTCATGATTTAATTTTATACATATAACTCTTATTGGATAACAAACTCCATGATTCATAGAAATTAGATGATGTTCATCGAAGATAAATTTATCATCATGTCTTTCCATTACAAGTATAATTTTGAAGTATCAAGTGAATGATAACTCTATGAGTATATAACAAAAGAAAATGGGGTATACCAATAACTCAATCATTAATAACATTATATGTTATGTATTAGTGACCACAAAGTGATGGACATGACAATACCCATAACACTATGTTGGGAACGAAGATGAACAAATATCTCACTATTTCCCAATCTAAATAATTCTAACAACTCTATCCATGAAGCAAAACTGATTGTGTTTATGTCCATTGTGTATGTTGAAGTTCCCTAGAATACCTCAAAGAAAGGATGTGAAGAAAAACCCCTATTGAAAATTTTCCTTGATGTGGATGATATGGAATCCATCCCAACATTTATGGACTGCATGAAAATTTGTAGGAGTACACATCATTTCCCTTTGACATAGATTCATTACCACATGAAAAACATGTTTCTATGTTGGTATTCATGTTTATGTAACTACACACCATGTTATGCTTCCCAATATTTTATAATTTTTTTCATTTGAAAAACCTTATCCATGTATGCATGGCCTAGTCTTTTCCTTGTTGGATTATATAACATCCTATGGCCATGTAATATTATCCTGTTTCTTTTTACTCTTTGGGGTACATGCTACACTAACAAATGCAGACCAAAAATCATCTAAAATGGTAACTCATCATGTTATTCATATATATCCTATGAAAACCAATACACCAAATAAATGGGAACCATATATCTTATAATCTCGGAATATACAAAGTGTGTGGGAAAATTATCCAGAATCTCATATCAGTATACCTCATCTAAAGAAACTCCCTAGTACCTAATTATGAAAATGTGTCTTAACAAAAACATGAGAACTATGTTCTGAAGATTAATTACATCTTCGATGATCACATTCTAATCACATTTTTTATTCAAAATAACATATAATTATTTTTTTCATTGATAACCAAATAACAAAAAAATAATGGTTTGACATAGTCTAGTCTACTAATGTATCCTTCTTTTCACCACAATAAACGCATGACAAAACTTTATCTATGATATAAAATCATTATTCCATGAAATAGTAGCTCACCAATTAATTTTTCAATATGAATCACCCAAACACTTTTCATAGGAAATTGAAAATAATTAGTTTATTTACGTAATACAACACATAGGCTGACCGTGGTCATCCCAAATGAGTATCATGTCATTTAGTTAAATAAATAAATTAATATTCTACTAATATAATTATTAAATATTTTTATATTATTTATGGAAAATATATATTTTTTGATATTAAAAATTATAAAATTTAAATAATTAAGTGAATAATTAAAATTTAAATGATGATCCAGATGGAATGAAATTATGGAAGAATAGTATTGTTCCTAGTGGTGGCTACTTGGGTTAATTAATTAATAATTTTTAAAGGTAGATTATGATAATAATTATTATGAGACCTCAATAAAATATTACACTCCATTTGTTTACTAAGTAGGTGGTTTTAGCATGCCACTAATGCATAAATCATTACCTCCTCAAATCGTCCAATAATATAACACAACTACTATGAATGCAATTCCAAAAGGGCCTAGCTCTGCTATATATTATTTCATCCAACCATGAAGCACTAACTCCACCATATAAATGTTTTCACAAATAATAATTTTGGAAAATAATTATCAAAGTAAAAGTAATGGAATTTGAATTAATTTAATGGTGGACGACTGTCACACTCATGGAATACTCCTACATCAACCATAAATTGAGTTAATTTATGTTTAGTGGATGATAAAAAGAAATGAATACAAAGACCCCCCACCCAAGGAAAAGGCTCAAGTTAGTCATTTATCCATGAACAATGAACAAATATGACAATGTAAATATGGATGAGAGGGATATTGATAGTATGGTTTAGAGAGAAAGAGGGATGTGAGACTAAAGGGGAAACACTTTAATTAAAATATGAATGCATGTTAAATGAGATAGAAAAATAAATTATAAATCATTTGAAAGGACCATAAAGTATTATCCATTTGATGGGAAGTTATCTCCTTCCGAATGGTTGAAATCCTCCATATATAGTCCAAAGGGGTTACATACAAAGTATTTAAAATCGAGATATTTCAAATCTCCATTTAAGGACTTCAATTAATTTTATCCACTGAATGTCTATATATGGTGAGAAAATTGATTGACTAAATTTGAGATTGTTTTCACATTGAATATGGTTCAATAATATATTTCTCATTATACCAAAAAATTCTAGCTTCATTTTATGATGCCATGAAAAAACAAATAGATGAACCATATAATTAATAACACACATGAGAGGCAACACCAAGCACGCAAGGTAATATAATATTAGACACATTATAATACATTTAACATTTAAAATGTATTATATGTAATTAAATGCATGAAACACCGAGTTAGTGTGTGTTACAGACAAATTCAATCTTCTTATATAGTTTGCGTAGCATGCAAGACTGCGTTTTACCAAAAAATATTGTATTATTAAATTTTTATTATTTAATATAATGAGATATAAACCAGTTGTTATGAATAGTATTAAATAACATAGAAAAATATATGGATTATATATATATTATTTTAATTCATGTGTAACCAAATAATGATAATTTAATATAAAAATAAATTGGATATAAAAATAGTTTTTTTTATTATTTCAAAATTGTTTTATCTTAATAAAAATAATTAATTTAATTTGTAATTTTTTTTAATTATTTATATTTTCTATATACATAAAAAAAATATTTTTTTATATTCATACATTAGTATTGATATTCATAATATACGAACATACCCTATCTTACAAATAACAACCTATTTTTTTATAAAAGCAATTTTACCACCAATTTTTGGAGAACAAATTTTAATTCATAATTTTAACACATTTATATATAATTTTGGCACAAATAATATTATTATATGAAATGAGGACACCCAATTTTACATTGGATATATTTTTGGTTTTTTTAGATAAATTCCATATTTTAATGAATAGTGAAAAATGATTCATTTTAATTATAAACAACCTTTTAATGAAATTTATTTATATAGTTAGATTATCCTGTTTATTTAATATAATGTATAATAAACTAATATATTTCTCATTTAATAAAATTTTGGTCATTGGAATCATTATTAAAATGAAAATTAATATAAAAATTGTGTGACCATTTGAACATTTTTTATATAAAATCTCATTTATTGTCCTGTCAATGAAAATAATTTTTAATTAATATTTACCAATTAATTATACTGAATTTAGAAAAATTTATTCCATATTTTTAATTACAAGATACATATAATCTAAATAGGTATCTTTTATTTTTGGTCATTATGAGTAGTAACTTTGGATGTTATTTACATTATCGAGTTAAACGATAAATTGAGTAAAAAATGTAATAATAATATTATAATAACATGAAAATACCATAAAACGTGTGCTGAAAGTAAATGATAATTCATTCCCAACAAAGGAAATCCTTGGTCCTAACGTTTGGCCTTTTGATTCCACTTGGTTGTGATGAAGACATGTATAACATTTATTTTTAATTAGAGTAAAAATAACATAAACATGTATATTATTTCTAAAAAATATATAATATGGGTATATACAAGTGATATCATTGAATATAAATTTTCATTAAAAATGTAAAAAAATTCCTTAAATCATTGTATATTATTTAAAGTTTTTAATCATTAAATTTTTATATTTATTTATTACAAAATGATGATGGAATAATATATTTATTATTGAAAGAAAAAATAATATAATATTTTTAATAGTAAAATAAATATTATATGAACGAATTTATGTCATCCAAGACTTTTATATGTCACAATGATATTTTAGGATATGAGTTAATATATTTATTTCTAAGGAATCACGTTTCAATGAATTTTATAAAACATCACTTATGAATATTTTCAAGCATTTACATAATTCATAACATAAAATTGAAATTATTTTATTATTTATATAAAATACATAAATACAATATTAATCCAAGTGGTTAGTATATATAATAATATGTAAGAAATGAATATTTTTATGGTCATTATACATGTTATGGTAATTAAATTAACGCACAATGTTTGAGAAAGATGATATCACGACAAGATTAAAAATGATAAAATAAGGGATACACCCAAAAGGAAAGTTTTAAAAATAATTATAAAGATGTAAACTTTAAGTTTTATGATATTAATATACCCAAAATAATCATAACTTCTAAATAAATGAGTTTTGGACCATTTGGAACCAAAATTGAATTTATTTTAATTTAATATTTTATGAATTTCCATGGGTGCCCTTCCCCTATCCTATAAAAAGGTAACCACTCTTCTCAAATACTCACCCTTATTGAACTATTTGGTGCAACCATACTCTTCCAAAACATCTTCCAAACATCCATCACCTAAGCCTAGAATTATATCATATGTAATAAATCCTCCCATGGAAGCCGTTCATTATAAACCAATTGAAGTTACCTGATTTAGATGTAAGACCTCCTCCCATGTTTTTTAGTTTAATTCCTATTATCCACTACCTACACTCTTATTATTATATTATTGCAAAACCAAAATAGTATCCTCATTATACTAGGATGTTTTTATGCTATGTTTTCTACCTACACATACACACACCTATATTTAATGGATAATAAACATATCATTTCTTTGTACGACAAACTACTATATCATGAAACGATGATTTTTCATTTTTCACTACCACATATCAAAGTGGTAATTATGAAGGAGTAAATATTACATATGATATATATTATATTTATAATTAATCCATGTTTCTTTAATGTTTATTTAGATAATTCTATTATGATTTTGATGTTGTGTAAATACGACAATTTCATTTAGGGGAAATGTGGAATACCTCATATTCAAAGTAATATGATTCATTTAGGCAAGAAATTGAACATATAAATTATTATTTCAATAAACCTATGATGAATTTATAACCTAGATATTATACTAGAATTATAATATATGTATGTATCATTTATTTTTCATTCATTTAATATAACAATGAAATGAATGTAGAATTCATGTGTACGTACGACCAACCATATCCATGAGTGGGGTAATTAATTTCTAATATAGAAATATTAAGGACTATTATAAATACATATATACTGAGAATATAAGATTATAATATTAATTTTATTATTCTAGAGGTATTTATAGTTACCCATTTGACCATATTTGACCTAACAAGGTTGATTTTGATATATTAACCGAATTTGGTTTAAACACCCGACCTAAAATTAATTACTTAATTTGTTTTAATAAATTGTAATAAGTGAAATAAAATAAATTATAAACTTGAAAAACTCTATGAATACTATACAAAATCATTATAAGTTTATTGTAAAATAATTTAAAGGATGTTTACCATGAAGGAAACTCAAGGTAAGTATTCTTATCTAATTTTTTACATCCGAGAGATAAATGTCACACTCACCACTTATTTAGTTTCGTATAACTACTTAACATTTTTGATATATTATATCATGAATTCATTCATATTAAAGTAATTCAGATGTTATATTGGATGATTATCACTTTTTGATGTTTTTATTCACGTGTATGGGATTTCATCTCAATTGGATTTCATTGACGCATATTGTTATGTTATGCACCTAGATACTGTTATATGGTGTATATTATACCATTTGACATGTTATTCCATGTATTCCATTATTTTAGTGATATTATTTAATATTATACCTTCATAGAAATTATTTATAAAATAAATTTTTCTTCACTCAATGCAGATATTTGATAAGGAAAAAATTCATTATGATTATTCATTATGTGGAATGCTTTGGTCTATTAATGATAGGTGGATCACAAACATTATATTTATCCTAGATGCGTCAATAGGTTTTCTTGATACAAGTAATTGGGATATTGGGATTCTACATGTAGTATTAAATTTTATTGTGGAAGGCCTTGACGAATATCAATCTGTATTGGCCATATACAAGACGTTAATTAAGAAAGTATGACATTCAAATTTATATTATGTTATTATTAATCAATGATATTTTGTGTCAATGTATCTTTGGGTATATTTTATATTAGTTTAGTAATTACTGATTTGTTCTTTATTTTCATACCATTCCATATTTAATTTTCAATATCTAGATAGTTGAATGGAATGTGTTTCTTGTTATTACCTTTCTATATTTTTTATGTAGATATTGGATAGTTTGTTGAATATATGTTGTGTATGTTCAATTATTTATTGTATCACAATTATTACTCTCCTAGATTAATTATTTCTTACAAAATAATTTCCCCTTATTGATCATTTGAGATCACCCATATTATGGTTTGTTACTCAGTAATCAAAGAAGCTTACTATGACATATAAGAATGAATATACAAGATGGATTATAAATTTTACCCAATGTTTTCTTATATATAAATATAAATATAATGTAATTAGTTAATTAATTTCTAATTAAATACTCATTTATGAAATAGGTTTACCATAAATAGAAAAATTATTTGTCTTTCAATGCTTGATTCCATGTAATCATGCCAATGTATTTAGGGGTATGCAGTGGCTATGGGGTATCTAGGGTCGGGTTGATATGATTGGTTTCCGAGGATGTTTATAAGAATCATTTGTAAGTAGATTTATATTGACATAGATTAGAGATAATAACTCTAGGATATAATTTAAAGATGTGTATTGTCAAATACCCTCGAATTTTTGTAGATTATAGATTATGTGGGTATTAAATGAAATAGAAATTTATCTCGATACCACAAGTAGATCTGTTTCTGGAATATATGTACCTAAGTGAAAAAACACTACTAAGGTGTTTTTGGTGTATGTTTGGGTAACCATGTACCTGAAAATGGGAGAAAATTTGAAGATATGTATTTCAGAACACCCTAGAAGTTTTGTAGATTATAGATTATGTGGGTCTTCAATGATATACATATTTATCTGGATACAACAAGTATATATGGTTCTATAATATATGTACTTAAGTGTAAAAACTCTACTATAGTGTTTCTGTCATATGTTCGTGTAACCAGGTACATGAAAATAGGCCATACTTTGCACCTGGTTTGATAATTCTAGAGGATATTGCTAGGATAATACAATTTTTATTTACAAAAAATTATAAATGATTTAAACATATTGTGATATTAAATAAACAAGGTTAAACCTAAGAATTTTTAGAATCAATTTGACGATTCCTGACTAGAAATATGAAATATTATATTTTTATTAATCTTTATTCCAAAGAAGGTCTAAAGTCTAAATAAAATGGTTGATGTTTTGAGGTTATATAGAAACCTTAGTCTAAAGACTATTTATAAATTATTCTAATTTAAAATATCTCTATCTAATTTATTTTGGAAATTATATTAATTTGTCATTATAAATGGAAAACATGTAAGCCAGGTGACCAAAAAAAATCAGGAAAGGCCGTGGGTCTTGAACGGATGACCAATGGAAGATAAGGGGTTCACTCCAACCACTGGCCTATGCAATGTATTTGTTAATTTTTCACTATTTTTAGTTAAATGAGTTCATAAATAAATGATAATTATGTACCAGAAGTATCACATTTGAGTATTTTAGATTAATTTATTAACCATATTATTTTTTAAAAATAGTTATAGACCAATAGTTATTGTTTTCACTCTTACGATCATTGAAATTTTATTAGTGATTCAGGGAAAATACATAAAATAGAATTAATTATTGGTAATTAAATTAACAAAGTGAAATGATTAATTAGAATTTAGTCAACGCACTATGAGAAGATATGAATGTACATATCAAATTCAAACCTATAAAATATTAATATTTCATTATATTCTTGCTATGTAAAATAATTACTCATCATTAGTAAAATGATATACCAAATGTGTTTTCCTAATACTTTATTTTCTATAGAACTAATGGTCTAAAATATAATCATAGATTTATATATTTGATCCCCTCATCAAACTGAAAGATTATTAACTTGTTTTTTATAGATAACCTCATTAATTATCAATAAATATTTATGCTTTTCTTCCAAGTATGTATCACTTTTTTCAACTAATGTTCACCTACAAAGAGACCTATTTACATGGTACATCAAGTAATATTTTTAATTTGAATACTCTATTTTCTAGAGGATTTTTATGTATTATTATTCAAATTGGGGATTGACATATTTGAAGTATCCAACAATATATTACCATGATAAATATAAAATTAGGAGGATACAATATAATTACAGTAGAGAGAATGTGACACATCCAAAAACTAAAGGAAGAACCATATAGTTGATAGCATGTATGAAATAAAACACCAAGAGCATAATATAATATAATATGCTATTACATTAGAATATATTTACTATTTCAAATATATTCTACGAAATTCAAAACAAATAAAACCAAGTTTTCATGTGTTACATGCAATATTAACCTTCTTATATTGCATGTGTAGTACGCAAGACCGTGTTTCCCCAACCGAAAATATATTATTAAAATAGTACTATTTAATATAACGAGACACAAACTATCAATTATTAATAATATCTACTTACATCGAAACATATGTGGTTTATATAAATAAAAAATGAATTCATGAGTAACCAATTAATGATAAATTAAATTAAGAATCAATTGTACATAAAAAGAAATATTATTATTTTTATGATTCCAATGTTGTTTTATCTTAATAAAAATAATATATTTAAATTATTTAATTATTTTAATTAAATATATATGTTATATACAAAATGAAATATTTTTTATATCATCTATTACGTCTGATATTCATAAGACAAGAAAAAATTATATTTTAAAAACAAAAACATATATTATTATAATGATATTTTACAAACCATTTAATAGAGAACCTATATTATTTTACCGTTTTTACACTTTTATAATTTATCTTTCATAAAATTATCCCATTATTGGGAATTGTAACACCAAAATTTACTTTGGATGAAATTGTGGTATTTTTCTAATAAATTTCATATTTTAATTCATATTGAAAAAATGCATTTTTATTCCAAAATTCATTCTCATATATTTAATTTCTAGAATTATATTTTAGAATTAATTAGTTCAAATTATATTTAATTAAATTTTTCATAATTTAATACCATTATCGTAATTAAAATAAATTTAACAATGAAATTGAATATAAAAACAATGTGAACTTTTGAACATTTTACATAAAAAATCATTTTTTTTATTCCATCAACGTGATTAGTTTTTAAATAAATTCAACCAATTATGGGTTTGGAATTTTTAAAAATGGATTCCAAATTTGTAATCATATGTTCCCAAAATTTTAAATAGGTCATAGTTATTTTTTCACATTCTGAATAGTACTTTGGATATTATATTTATTAACATATTTAAATGTTTCATCATGTAAATAAATTTAAAAATTATTCTATAATATTATAAGACAACCCAAAAACATTTAATAACCATATTATAGGGGTCACGTACAAATAATAAAATCCAGGTTTTGAAATTTTGGCCTTTCTATTTCACATGGTTTTGATAAAGAAATTCATTACATTTACTTTTAAGTAAATGAAAATATATCATAAACATGACTATAATTATTAAAAAATATATATGGTGATATATAAGTGATATCATATATAATAAATAGTAATTATAGATTTAATAATATTATAGAAATAATGTTATTTTATTAATAATTTTTAAAAATTATATAATTAAATTTATTCATGACACAATGATGGTGTAAAAATATAATTATTAATTAAATAATCTAATAAATGATATTTAAAATATTAAACTAAATATTATTTGAAATATTTTATGCCATTAATGAAATGTATGGATAAATATGACATTTTATTGTTGATATAATATATTTTGTTGAAAGGAATAATCTGTTTATGAGTATTTAAAAAATAGAAGTATGAATTGTGTCAAAAATCGACAAAATTTAAAACATAAAATATAAAAATGTTAATTAATTGATATAAAATCCAATAAAAAAAATGATTCATCCATTTTTAAGGATAACTCCGGATATTTCATATATAAAACATTTTATTATCATTTTATATGATATAATTATTACATTAAAAGAGAGAGTTTAAATAACATGGTATAATTGTTTGATTAAAAAGGGTATAATAAGGGTTAAACCGATATGAATAGAGATTAAAAAATTAACAAACATGTATAATTTAAATTTTATAATGGGTATTCGACCCATACTATTCTTATCTTTGAAATTAATTATTTTGGTACCATTAGGAATTGAATTTGAATTTAAATTAATTTAATATTTTAAGAGTTTCTAAGGGTACCCCTCCCCTCACCTATAAAAAGGTACTAACTATTCTCTAATACTAACACATGAAGAAAAATTGTTTCAGCTATTATCTACTGAAAAAATTTCCCTGAAAAACCAAACCTTAACATAGATTATTCTCATAGGGTATAAATCCTCCCAAATAAGCCTTTTGGTATAAACCAACACATGTTACCCAATTTAGAGGCAACGAATTCAGTGATGTTTTTTAGATTCATTCCAATTATCCAATACCTATTATAATATTATCCTATTTATATAGAACACGAAAAGTATCCAAAATATTCAAGGAACATTATATGCTATTTTATTTACATACACTTATAGACACGTCTATTTAATGGGAAACAATCATACTTTTTGTCAATACAGTGAACATCTGCATCAAAAAATGATTATTGTTTCATTTTTCCCTTCCATCTATCATATTGGTAATTATGATGTAACCAATTTTTATTTTTGATATATATTATATTTATATCGAATAAATGCTTCTATAATTTTTATTCAGAACATACGTTTATTCTTTCCATATTATTTAGTAAGATAATTTCGTTTGAGGAAGTGTGGAATACAGGACCCTGAAAGAGTTAAGACTTAGTCATGCCATACATGGAAAATATTATGGATGATTTTAATAAAATATTGTACCATATATACCATAAATATTTTGCTGGTATTATTATATAGGTGTGTATCATTTTTTATTCATTTGCTCAACACAACATTCAAATGAAAGTAGCGTTCATGTGTACGTACGACCTACCATATCCGTGAATGGTGAACCTCATTTCTAAGCACCAAATTGTATTGAATATTAATAGAACATATGTAATGAGTATAATAGTTAATAATATAAAAATTATTATTCTGATGATATTATATTGTAACCCATTTGACCGTATTTTACCTAAAAAAGATGATTTTGATACATTAACCAAATTTTGTTGAAACACACTACATAAAATTAATTGTTTAAGTAGTTTTTCAAAAATATTTAATAAGTTAAATAATATAATTATAATCATGAATGTGGTTATGATGATAGTATAAAATTAAAATAAGTTTATTATACAATATGTTAAAGGGTGTTCACCCAACAAAATTCAATGCAAAGATACTCATATCACTTTTATATCCGTTAGAGAAATGTCATATTCACCATTGCATATTTTTTGTGATGTACCTACTACCAATTATGATATATTATATATTGAATTCATTTAAATTCATTTTTTTAAGATGTTTAATTTTATGATTATCACTTTTTCATCTTCTAATTGATGTGTAAGGGATTTCATCCCAATTTGATTTTATTAAGGAATATTGTAATGTTATGAACCTTGTTACATTTATATGGTGTACATTATACCTTTTTACTGGTTATATCATGAATCCCATTATTTTCAAGTTATTATTTAATATTATTTCTTATTGGTAATTATTCAGAATATAAGTATTTATTAATTCGATACAGTTATTAGATAAGTCATATAGTTTTTGTCATTATTCTTAATGTGGAATAATTTATTCTAGAAATGACATCAAGATCGTGGACATTATACATCTCTTCGATTCATTGATAGGTTGTCACGAGAAAAATAATTGTGAAAATTGGTTTCTCCCCTCAGTTTTAAAAATCTTTATGAAGGAACTTAGAATTAATAGGTCCTAATGAGCCTTAGACATGAAGTTCATTACGAACGAATTTACATCATATATAAATCCATATCTTATTTATACCTGAGATTTGGAATCAACATATCTGTAGATACATTTCATTTCATTTCAAATATTAATGGGATGTTCCTTATTTTCATAAATGTGCATTTTTATTTTTCTTTATATTGTTTTTTGAATATAATTTATTTCCATTGATTGACATTGCAATAATTTTTATCTAGATACATACCTATTTTTAGAGTACATGTTATGCCTTTTCCATTATATACTAATAAATAATTATTACTCTCATTTATTAATTATTGCTTCTGATATAATTTACTAATATATAGCATTTAAGATCACCCTTATTTTGTTTCATTCCACTGGATTCCATGAAGCATACTATGAAAGATATACATGAATATACTAGATAGGTTTGACATTATCCATGATGATTTTATTTTAATATATATATATATATATATAGAAATTAATGTACTCATTTTTAATACAATACTCATTTATGTATTTGGTATACCACGACTACTAAACTGACTGATCCTTCAGGCTTGATACCTTCTGAAAATTACAATGTATTTATTAGAAAACACTAGTTCCCCACTATCTGGGGATGGGTAGCTACACATCTGCTACTTGTAGAAAATTTTATATCACATTTTATCAAAAAATATATTCTATCCATGGAAAATCGTAGAATTTTATAAATATGATTTCCAAATTATTTTGAGCCCTAATATTGGAAGATTCATGTGTGCACATGGATACAAAATTTTATCCTTGTGATTTTCTCTTTATTATTTTTTTACATTAAACATAATTTTTCAACCATTTATGACACATAGAACTATCTTCAAAAATATCAAAAAACAGTTTATGGATTTTGAGGACTTACTTTGGAGCATCTATTTGGACATTAAATGATGGATTATGATTTGGATCTAGAACAATGAAATGTACAAAAATATGAATTATATCCTAGAAAAAATATATATAAAAATTTAAAACAATGTAAAAGATCTTATGTAAAGACCTGGAAATTTCATGGAAATTTTTTTCTTAATTTTATTTTGGATTTTACAAGTACGTAGTTTCTAACGGCACCTGATTCCGAGGCTCGGTGTGCCAGGAATCATTTTCCGAAGTTGAGCTCGGGTACGTTCAGTGAACGAAGGAGCGGGTTTTTCTAACTTTTGGATCGGTGCTCAGAATCGAATTATGATGGCACTGATTGAACCGTATCGCCGATAATTTCTTAGGAACACCTTTTCCGGAGTTGCTTTTACACGGGAGGAGTTGATAAAAATTGTGGAAGTGAAAAATAAAATTGAGCTACAAATTTTATATTTACTAAGTGGTTAACCTTTGGGTGGAAGTTGGGTAACCACCCAAGTGAGGTTATGAGGGCGGTGGGGCCCACAAGAACCACACCCCTTCATTTTCCCTAAACTCCTATAACCCTCCATTTATTAAGAAGACTTATGTTAATTAATTATTAATTCATTTTTTTTGAATTTCAAACTAAAGTCATGAGTAATAAAATAAGTGAAGCACTTATTTTATTTTTGGTTGGAGCTTGTTGTGTTGAGAGGGGATTGGGAGAAAAAGGGGAGTCTTGAAGTTCTTCTTCTTCGTCGAAGAATGCGATGAACGCGAAGAACACAAAGGAAGCACTGATCACTGACGAAGAACGCCGAAACCTCGGAGATCGACTACGCGACACCATGTACCGTGACTCCTTCAATTCTTATCTCTGCGACGGCAAGAGACGCCTTCCTCGGAGATCAACAAACACCAATGATCCACTTTTTTCCGCGACATCCCTTTCCGCGACAAACCTCGTTTGACGACAACGCTTGAGGTATGGGATTTATTATTTTTGTTATTCGTGAATACTTCTGTCGTCGTTCCTTGTTTCAAATTGGACTGCTTGCTATCGATTAACGGGAGGGGGATGGGCCGCAGAAACACGGCCGACCCTCCTCCCTTATCTTTTTGTTTTTGCGGTTCGAAGGAATGTGAGGCGGTGCAACGGCACAGCGTGGGATCATGCGGCAAGGATGCGCGTAGCCATCGCGTCATGCTAGAGAATCACGAAAACACCGCGGTTGGAGCAGGGCCTCGACGGAGGGGTGCAACGCCGTCGTGCCGCGCCGGACAGACAACAATTGCTGCCTTAGGCCGTGGCAGAGCAGGGAGCAGTGGCCAGTTTCCGGCCGCCGGCGTCGGAGCAGGGGGGACGGGACCGGCCGGTCCCGTGGTGGCAGCAGCTGGCTGGCCGGAGTGGGCCATCCAGTCAGAGGACAAGTCAGGGATTCTTAACCCCCGGCTGGCCAGATTGCAGCGGCCCCCCACATGGGGGTCGCAGTTACGCAACAGGGGGGCAGCACGCCCCCCCCCCCCCCAAACCACTCGGCTGTTTCGTCCGAGCCACCTGGCCGCGCCCAGGCCGGGCCGGGCCGCGCCCTGGCCGGGCCGGACTGCGCAAGCTGGGCCAGGCTGTGCCCAAGCGGGCCAAACCCGGACCCGGTTCGGGTCCACCCGTTTCGGGCCGACCCAGGGGGTCTTGGGCCGGGTCGGTCCGGGCCCAAAATCCCCACTTCCGGACCTCTTTCGGTATTTTGCACATATCATGGGCTACAAATCTCTGATCAATGCACCGTCATCTGTGATGTGATCCTTGGATCGAGACGGGCATTTTGATTTATTACACTCAAGGATTTGGAGAGCTTTGGGTATAGACGGGTTGGTTCGAACATGAAACCAACCGGGCCCTTGGAGCGGAAACGCCTATAACTCGAGCTCTAGACGTCCAATTGACATGCCGTCCACATTGTTGGATTCCTCTTGATGTGATGAAACTTTTGGCATGATTCTCTTGAGTTTGGATGCAGTTGGATAATGGCCAGGTTGGGTTGTACCCGAAATCTAACCGGGCCCCTGGAACAGAAACTCTGATAACTTTCAGACCGGATGACTGTTCGACGAACCGTCAGTGGCGTTGGTGATCACGTTGGGAAACAGTCCTTAAGATTATACCCTATGAGAGTTCGGGGTACATTTGATATGTGGTCGGGTTGGTTCGTACACGAAACCAACCGGGCCCCTGGGATGAAATGGCTAATAACTCACAGACCGGGCGTCCGATTGATGCGTTGTCTGTTGATTTGAGACCCCTATGATGAGGCGATCATTGAGATACTTTTTCATGGGGCTTGTGATACTTGGAGTATCGACCAGTAGCTCGTGGATCAGACCCTCCCAGAGACGAGCTATCAGAGTGTAGAGACCTAGTATCTAACTGAGACTTGACGACTGCTGATCGATCGACTCAGAGTGATTCGGATAGCCCAGTGGGGTGAGCTTGGTTGTAGCGATAGACCCATGGAGTAGGTGCACTTGGTTGTAATGGTAGACCCGCGGTACTTGATAGAAGGAGTACCGATGTGGGCTATGAGGGGGTGCACTTGGTTTTAGCGGCAGACCCATGGTGGGATGCGCTTGGTTGCAGCGACAGGCCCACAGTACTCGGCAGGTGGAGTACTTCAGCAGTCCAAGGATAGTGGGATGTGCTTGGTTGTAGCGGCAGACCCACTGTACTCGACAGAGGAGGAGTTCTCCAGAAGTCGTGGTTTTGTTATCATGAATAAAATCCGGATTTGAGATGAGTCTATGACCTTTTTGTTTCCTCATGATTGAGATGGGTTACTGATAACTTAGGTATAAGTAAGGAATTATACCAAAGTAAGTGTTATCTATTGAGATTCTGATTTTTGGTTCTCCTTGTTGGATTTAGAGAGACCTTGAGGGTCTCAGGGTCCCTACTGTGTATCGTTATACTCACCCCTACACGGGCTATGCCCGTACCTCTTTGTGTTGGATGTAGATGACGGAAAACGCTGACGGAGGCCGAGCGTTCGAGGACTAGACGGTACCCAGAGGTAGATCTCACGATGAGTCGGTACCCGGAGGAGACAGACGGACGGACGATCGGACATGGAGTGCTGAGGAGGGCATCTGTGCCTACCCTTCAGGTAGGATCCATGGTGGACAATCAAAGAGTTGTGAGTCTTCTTCCTGTTGCGTGTCTTTTCTGTTGTACTTTCATTATGTTGTAGCTGTATTTTCAGTTGGGTTTGTATTCTGGCCCATTTACTTTTCAGCACTACTTTTGTACTTAGTGTTTTACTTCCGCTTGAACTCTATGGTGTTTTTTTACTATTATAAAGGCAAAAACTTCCCAGATATCTGGAATTCTGCCTTTGGTGCTAGTTGCCAGCCCCTATCCTATGGTAGGCGGGCTTGGGGTAGTCACGGCACGGGCCCCGAGGATGGGTTGTGACAAAATGGTATCAGAGGTGTCAGTTCTACCGAAGAACATGAAACTATGATATTTCTTTTCTGTGAAGAAATAGTGCTAAGGGTACCGAGTGAGGTTTTCAGTTCAGGGATTCTAGTGTTGGTGTGTGCGGCCGACGTATCCATACACCAGGACCTTGACAACTGATTTCCAACTTTGTGCACGAAAACACTGATTGTGTGTGTGTTTCTAAATGTTTTAAAAGCCAGCTCAAACCAGGTCAGCTAACCAGGTATAAATCGTTTGACTGTGTCAAGTTTGTTTCTTTCAGGATGCCTCCCCGCGGACGAACAGCTAGGGCCCCGATATTTGTACGTACTGACAGCCCTCCGAGCGACGTGGCCCTAGTACAGGGCCCTATCCCAGTTGAGGCACCGGCGGAGGAACCAGCGGTACTACTACCCGTTGGGCCACCAATTCCACCAGCTCCAGCAACAGAGGGTGCACGTCACTTGAGTGCACTGCACGAGTTCCAGTGCCAGAGGCCACCCAGGTTCTGGGGAGAGATGGACCCGTAGGAGGCTGAGGATTGGTTGGAGGCTGTGGTGAGAGTCTTCAGGCCAGTGGGGACAACAGCAAAATGCATGGTGATCCTTGCTGCCAGCCTTCTTCAGGCAGTAGTAGGAAGATGGTGGAGCCTGATGCTCCAGATGCATGGTGAGGAAACACATCTGTGGGCAGACATCGAGAGCCTGTTCCGGGCAGAGTTTGTACCAGCCACCCTTCGATCAGTGCATATACAGGAGTTGCTGCAGCTATAGTAGGGTAGCATGACGGTGGAGCAGTACTCAACGAGGTTTACAGACCTATCGCGCTACTCCAAAGATATGGTATGAGACCCGTTCTTCAGGGCCCGAACCATCGAGAAGGGGCTCAGGTGAGAGATTAGAGCTTCTGTTGTTTCTCACAGCATCCCGATGCAGATAAGGGTGTTAAATCGAGCCCTCTTAGTGAAGAGTTTCCTTACTGAGCAGTCTATAGTAGGAGGACCCACCACTAGCCAGCATGTTGTAGACTCTTCTGCAGCGGGTAGTAGACAGATGACACAGAGGTCCAAGAGGACCAGACCAACAGGTGGTCGACCGCATGACACATGATCGTGTATGCGAGGCACCCAGGGTGGAGAGCGACTTAACATGAGAGGATAGTGTTACTCCTATGGAGGGGTTGGTCACATGGCTCGTGACTGTCCAACACGCCATACAGATGATCAGCAGATAAACAAAGGACCACCCAGGCAGAGGCAGAGGTTCGCTCGAGGCGGACAGCAAGGAGCAGGAGACCGTGGCAGGGGAGCTGGCCGTGAAGCTGGTGGTGGACGATGCTTCGAGGTGTTGCCACCACCACCACAACCAGGAGGTCCACTCCGACCATAGGGAATGGGTGGACAGTGGAGATCTCACCTTAAGGTAGCTGAGGCCTATGATCATAGAGCTCCGGGAGTAGATGGACAGGAGCGGGACTAGCTCCAGATATGGAGACTTTTTTTCATGTTACTTCAGTATTTGTGGATATTTGATTATAGATGCTTTATGTCTTTCTACTTTGAGCTGTAGTAATAAAAGACACCTTCTTTGTGGCATTTACTTTCTTGTCCTCTCTTTTTATTGTTACTAAGAGGTTCTAGTTTACAAACCATTGAATTGACCCTCACTTCTGAGGTACCTACTGGAGAAGACCCAGTGACCACACACTGATGCTGACAGTGTGACTCAACCCTTGGAGGCGAGAGTAACGGTTGGATCTCTTGGTAGTAGCGTCAAGGACTTACGACGTCATCCTTGGTATGTACTTGTATCATCCATGTTGGGATTGAATATAT
This sequence comes from Viscum album, assembly GCA_963277665.1. Lineage (NCBI taxonomy): Eukaryota > Viridiplantae > Streptophyta > Magnoliopsida > Santalales > Viscaceae > Viscum > Viscum album. The sequence goes on along the minus strand of OY728152.1, from coordinate 1,710,403,785 downwards.
TAGTCAATGAACGTGGTTCATCCTAGGGATGAGACCAGATTTCTCTTATCGACATAGAAGGAATCATAGCAGCTCTTGTGGGACCAGAGATGGTCCAGGCCATGTCATAGAAGGTCCAGGTAATCTAGTAGCGGATGAGGACAACTCAGAGCCGACATAAGCCTTATGCTGACAACAGGAAGATAACACTAGAGTTTGAGGATGGAGACCACATTTTTTTACAGGTCTCACCTCGACGGGGAATTACGAAGATTTGGCTGAGGCAACAAGTTATCTCTGTACTTCATCGGACCCTTCCAGGTCCTCAGCAGGGTAGGCGAGGTGGTTTACCACTTGACCTTCCACCTCAGTTGCACCGAGTGCATGAAATAATCCACATACCTCGACAGAGGATATATGTGCTTGATCCTTCCAACATCATCGACCTTAGGGAGTTGTGCGTCGATGACAGGGCGACATATGCAGAGATTCCAAAGGAGATCGAGGATCGACGGGAGTGGGTCCAACGTGAACGATTGATTCCTCAGATGCGCTTTCACTGGAAGCACATGAACCTCCAGGGGAGAACCTGGGAGCGGAAGGCTCAGATGCATGCTCAGTACCACTTTTGTATCCCTATTTTGTATTAAAGAATTACGGGGACGTAAATCCCTGAGGTGGGAGTAATGTAAAGACCAGGAAATTTAAAGAAATTTTTTTTCTTAATTTTCTTTGGGATTTAACGAGTACACAGTTTCTGACGGCACCTGATTCTGAGGCCCAGTGTTCCCTAAATCATTTTCTGAAGTTTAGCTCGGGTACGTTCAGTGAACGAACGAGCGGGTTTTTCTAACTTTTGAACCGGTGGTCAGAATTAAATTCTGTGGGCGCCGATGGAACCGCTTCGCTGGTAATTGCTTAGGAACACCTTTTCCAGAGTTGCGTTTACACGGGAGGAGTTGTTAAAAATTGTGGAAGTTAAAAATAAAATTGAGCTACAAATTTTATTTTTACTAAGTGGTTATCCTTGGGTGGAAGTTGGGTAACCACCCAAGTGAGGTTATGAGGGCGGTGGGGCCCACACGAACAACAACCTTTCATTTTCTCTAAAGTCCCATAACCCTCCATTTATTAAGATGACTTAAGTTAATTAATTCTTAATTCATTTTTTTTTGAATTTCAAACTTAAGTCATGAGTAATAAAATAAGTTGTTGATGCCGAAAAAAAGCTTGTAACTCCCGGAGGAAGTTTCGTAATGACGAAGCGAATTCATATTTGAAATAAGAGGCCCGATCCGGAGGCTCGGGATGTGGTGCACAAAATAAAGGAGGATCCGTGTGAAAATTTGTTCTGGGCACGGAGAATCACCGGGTTTCGTGGAATTGAGCCGATGAGGCGCGCAATCTTTGCGCGCCCCGGTTCTGCGCAGTGAGTTTTTTGCACGCCGACTGCGATCGGCACGAAGAATTTCACGCGCTGCCTGGATTCCGTGCCGGAGGTCTCCTATAAATAGAAGGTGACCCCGAACGGTTTGGGGGTTCAGGAATCCGAAGCGACTCCTGTGCGCGCAATTCGTCTCCCCCCCCCCCGCCTGCAAGATCACTTCCAGGTAATCCCTCATTTCGTGCAATCCGTTTCTCGCGCGCGCAATACCCTGCCATGCGCGCCAAACCCTGCACGTAGTTCCCTCTCCGCGCGCAATTCCTTTGGTCCAATTTCACGTCGTCCCGGTGTTTTGCGCGCAATCCTTCCCTTTTGCGTGCAATCCCAGGACCCCTCACCTTGACGCTCCTTGGCTTCCCCCTGCACCAGCACCTGATGTCTCCCCTGCCGGGCATGCGCTCCATGCGTTGTTTTCTTGTATGGCCTTCCAGGCTCGTGCGAAGTAACCTCAAGGTCCCTTGAGCCGTGTTTCCCATTGCATTGTTCTGCCTTATGCTTCTCCGCAGAGGCATGCTAACAGCTATTGCTTCTTCGCATAGCCACGCTAACGTGGACCCCCCCGGTGATTTTCCCTGCGGCCCCCCTTCTCCACGGCCTTGCCGATGCCTTCCCTCCCACAAGGGGTAGATGGCGTTGGGCATGTATGACCTAGGGGTGTGGAGAAAACCCACCTCGTCTATTTTGCATGACGTTAAACTGCTAAGCATCTCGTCCTTAACACAAGACGTTAAACTGTGGTCCGACCCCGGGCTTCGCACGCAGGGTCCCCCCAGCCCAGACATTTTTTATGCCACTTGTCTCCACAGAAATGGACTCTTCCTCAAATGGAATGAGATCCTCCTTGTCAGAGCGGAGTTTGTCCGAGGGGGAAGGGCTGCCTCAGAGCGTAAGCCCCTAGCCTTTCTTGCGGATGACTGCACCCGTGAATCTTCGTACTTCCTCCCTGCCAAGGCCAGTGGAGTCCCTTTCCCACCGCGCTTTGTCGCACCACGGGCCTCCACCTTGGAGTAAGCCCCGGCACCAAGGTCCACTAACCACGCGTAATCCCCGGTTTCCTCTTTGGGCCAATCAACGCGTAATCCCCATTACGCTTCTCACAGACGCACCCTTCGCGACGTGATCGTCTTGTCCCTACTGCCACTTGTTTCCCACACTGAGCATGAATCACATGGGCTTAGAGCATGCATCGACCATGACATTCTATCATGGGCTGCCCCACAGCGTAAGACCCATCCCAGCGAACTACGTGGACTTTGATCCGTGCTAACGCACGGTACGTAGGAAGCCTCGACGAGGTTCAAGCCCACCACTTGGTCATCCTGACCTCTCCATGTCGGTTCCCTGACCACCTTGGGCCGCCTCAGAGCGTAAGCCCTGAACCCCTCGTCCCGCATGACGTGAAACCGTATCTCATCCCGCATGATGTTAAACTGTATCTCATCCCGCATGACGTTAAACTGTATTCCCCCTCTTGGGTCATCTCAGAACGTAAGCCCCATATCTCACTCCACCATCTATCCTGATCCTTACCTGGGCCGCCTCATCCCAATGAGATCATGCCACCCCATCCCACTCCATGGAATCCGGGAATCCGCCCACGTGCTCGCCCCAACATCGGTGTTCCCCCATAGGGTCCCTTCAACCCGATCTATCTACGCAAGACGTTAAACTCACAGCATACCCCATGGTAAACATGGGAAGCTGAGGAAAACCTCAGATGGAACACATTCCCCACGTTCGATGTTGGATGCCTCGGGCTTCCGCGCCCTCGAGAAGCCCTATGATGAGGGACCGAATAAAGACAAGCCAACGACGCCACAACGTGACCATTCTCCTCACCGAAGGTTGCTGCCCCGACAAGACCCCTTGGAGAATCTTGACGAAAGCAGCGTAATTAACCGACGTCCATGTAGATGTGGCACTAGGAATGGGCTTCATGAACCCATATTAAATATTTGAGGGAGACCCGAACTAGGTGATGAGCTCCGAGGAGGAATCCACGGAAGGAAGAACCAACATCCCATCATCCCGGTTTCGATTAAGGAGCAGACGTCCCTGAACAAGGAACGGATGCTACCCACCTTTGGAAAGCGAGAATGCGGGGTAACAAGCAGCGCGTCCTCCCCACAGATGGATGAGTGCGCCCCGAAAAAAGCATCATAGCAACAAAAATGGTGAACCCGACGTGAAGCTCTTCTCCTCCATACAGGGAATGGTCGCCGTCGGGGTGTCGGATCACACAAAAATGGTGAACCCGACATGAAACTCTTCTCCTCAATATGGGGAATGGTAGCCACCAGGGCGTCAGATCACACAAAAATGGTGATCCCGACGTGAAACTCTTCTCCTCAATACGGGGAATGGTTGCCGTCGGGGCGTCGGATCACACAAAAATGGTGAACCTGACGTGAATCTATTCTCCTCCATACGAGGAATGGTAGCCATTGGGGTGTCAGAAGAATAGCATGTCACCAGGTCCGGGTAACCCTCACTGGGACGTGAACCCGCCAGGGGTAGAGGCCGTCAGGATGTTGACTACTCCATTCTGTGACGTCGTCAGCATGGATCCCTCTCGCCGACCATGGAATACGGAATGACGATGGGCCTTGGTTATTGATCTCTTTTCTTATTGATACTACTGGGTTCATCTCCTTGCTTCCAGGAATCAGATCACTACATTCAAAACTCGGCCGCTACATTCCCACCGGCGCAGGGGCATGGGCAGTACTGACATGGCTACCCCGCACGGTCCCGCCCATTTCACGGCCGCACCGACATGGGCCACTTCCCTAAGAAGTTTTGGCCGGTCGTAGAATCAGAGTTTGATGTGCTGGATTCACTCACCCCAGGAGAGTTTGAATGCTTCCACCAGATTCTTCGGGTGACTCACTCCCGCCTCCTACATCAGCTAGCGCCTTATCCCGGGAGCCAAGCACATCTCGAGGAGATCGGTGAGTAGTGCTGTCGGGTCGACCTAGCAGCACTCCCCGTAGTCCGGCACCCCGAGTCCCTGGACCACCACGAGGCCCTCCAGCAACAATTCGTCCAGAGTTTTCAAGTACTCCACAAAGTTATTGAGGAATCCACCCCCCACGCGCACGTCTGCAGATGGGGACAGTACAATGCTCTCCTCTTCTGTGCGATCCGCCGACAACCCGATCCACTGGGCAGCCCTGAGGGAACGTCGCCAAGGGCAGTCGCAGTCAACATGGCTGACCTTTCATATGAGGGTAACATTGTAGAGCCCCTCAACGGGGACTCACCCCCAGAAGACAGGCCGCTACTGGACCCATCTGGGAGGATTACTCCCCAACAGAGGAGCCTCCTAGGTCTCCCTGTACCCACGAAGGAAATAAAACTAGACCGACACATAGGCAAGGGTAAAGAGCATGTTGGGTATGTCAAACTCACCGACCCATTTACCTCAGTGCAGAAGGTAGAGGAAGATCCCGAGAAGGCCACGCTGTGCCAACAGCTAGCAGAGCAAAAGAGGCTGGTTGATGAGCTCTTGGCCGAACGCATTGCAGAGAGGTGGCCTAACTACGGTGCTCCTAGACCAGGACATCAGGGGCAGGAGCATCTACCCCTTGTTGAGATCCCTCGGGAAACCGTGACCGTGTCGTGTTCTCCAAGAGGGGAGATACTAGAACCCATGGTAAGAGGGCGTGATATGTTTCGCCGAACCCTCCCGGGTGGAGAGAAAACCTGGGGGACCTTGCTCGGTTACCTCCCGCCACTCTAAGAGTCGCTCTGCCAGCTGCCCCGCGAGCCGCTGAGCGCGACTACCATATTGAAGAGCCTGACAACACCCTTGTGGTTAGAGATCCCTGTCAGGACAGGAATCCGCATCTGGATGATCTGATGGAAGTACTCATCGCCCGCTTGGAGGCCTTGGAAACTTGGCAGGTGGAAATCCCACTAGATGGAGGGCCGTATCCAGCGTGGGTGGATGACATGCCGGCTCCGCCAGGATTCGGGAACCCCACTTTACCCCCTTTAATGGGACCGGAGACCCGCCACAACACTTGGACCACTTCAACTCGAGGTGTAGGCCTATGTTAGGGACTCCGGTGCAGTAGGAGGCTGCGAAGCTCCAGTGCTTCATTCAGACACTGGAAGGACCAACATTCGTCTGGTACAGCCAGCTCCCTGTTGGATCGGTGACTAGCTGGGAGGACCTTCACCGGAAATTCCTCTACCATTTCAGTTCCACAACCCGGAAGACGAACATTGCTGACCTCTTTAGGTGCAAGCAAAGTCCCGACGAGCGAGTCGCAGACTTCTTCACCCGGTGGAAGGGGATCACGTACTCCCTTGACATGCCACTGAATCAGGAGAAATTACTGAAAATGTGTGTAGGGAATTTCAAGGCAGAGTTGGTTCCTTCTATGATCTCGCAGAATTATCCTGGAGGGTTCCAGGACTTCTCGGACATGGCTCAGCACCTCGAAGAAGCCCTGCAACAGGCCAGTCATGCATGCCCGCTGCCTCCGGTAATCTCTGCAAGGAGAGCCTCCAGAGCTGAGCCCGCTACTGTGGCCTATATAGAGCCCCCCAGATAGCTAGAGTTGCTGCCAGCGAGTCCAGCTCATCAGGCTCATAGGGGTCAACCCCCATAGCCTCCGGCCCAGCAGCTACCGCCTGAAAATCGGCAGGCGCCTCTGCGTAACGCACCTCCACCACCTAGGCAAGGTAATCTGCCTCTGCCTCCTCGGCCTGCTCCTCTGGCCCCTGGCCATGGTCGACCCCCAAGGGTCCCCTTTCCAGACAGAAGGAATCCTAATTACTCGTTTGGCAAGGCCCAGATCCTCGGTTATTTCCATAGCGCCTGGAGCAGAGGATCGTGCGGCTGCCTGAGTGCCGGAAGCCAGAAGAATCTTGTCTCACCGATCACCCTAACTACTGCCCTTATCACCAGATCCTGGGACACACCATCCATCAATGCTATGTGTTCAAGTAATGGCTCCAAGACCAGATTGACAACAACATAGTTAGGTTGGGCCTAGCCCCGACACAGGTGGCAGGTTTCTTCATAGGATCAGATGGAAGTAGTGACGACGGGGATGGGTGGGAACAGGCTTGCGACCGGGGGTCCCAGAAGTATAATGACTGGATGGCCTGTAGGACGGTCGCCCATGCCCATGGCATCATCCATGTCCGCCTAAGTCATCCAGAGCCCTCGGAGCCTGCGAGTGCCACTTTGGCTTCATCGTCATAGCCTACTTCTTCCCAGAAGAGCAGGAGGCGACGTAAGAAGAAAGAACACGCCCTGCCATTGCCGTCATCTTCTCACACACTTGGCGATTTTATTCCCCCGGATATGGGGATCCCTCCGAGACCCCGTCCGGTAGTGGATGACTCCTCGAGTGACATCCCGGGGTATACTTCAGTTAACACCGTAGAGTTGGTAAATCCCTTTTGGCTCCCGACAATGAGGAGCGCCAGGTGGACCTCCCCGAGAGCCCGGGGTACGCTTTGGTTAACACCGTAGAGTTGGTAAATCCCTTTTTGGCTCCCGACAATGAGGAGCGCCAGGTTGACCTCCCTGAGAGCCCGAGGTACGCTTCGGTTAACACCGTAGAGTTGGTAAATCCCTTTTTGGCTCCCGATGATGAGGAGCACTAGGTGGACCTCCCCGAGAGCCCGGGGTACTCTTCGGTTAACAACGTAGAGTTGGTAAATCCCTTTTTGGCTCCCGATGACGAGGAGCGCCAGGTGGACCTCCCCAATTTCCCTAATCGTCACCAACATCGACAGAGCCGTGGCTACGTGAATCGCCGGGGCACGACAATCGTCACCTCCAGTCAGGCCATGCACGCTACCGAGACCAGGCAGCAAGCCCGGTACAGAGAGAAGCACTCGCGACTCCCTCACCCGGTGACAAGAGGTTCGCTTCCACCACCTTCTGTGTTGCTGGATCGGGCAGAACCGCCTTGCCTGCGTCGCAACCAGCCCAACCCTACCACTGTCCAACTATGGAATTCCGGTCCTAGCATGACAGTCACCTCCCGGGCTTCAGCTAGTGAACAGTGGGACATGCCTAGTACCAGTCAGTCACTGGCCCCGACAGCAGGGCCCGTCATTCCCCCAATCGCAGAGCGACATCTTGTAAGCAGAAGCTCACGTTTGGCGCGAAATTATGATGTCCTGAAGCATCTGGATGGCATTCCGGCAAGGCTTTACATCCTTGAGGCCCTTTTCCTGTCGTCTGAAATGCGTGAGGTGCTCACCGAGGCTCTAAGGAGCCCCCTCTAGTTTGAAAAGGAGGTAGCGGCCACAGAATCCTTCCACACCGAGGTGATTGAGGACGCTGAATGTCAGGCGGTTATCTCGTTTTCTAGTGAAGATGAAGACCTTCCCATACAGGGCCACATCCGCCCATTGTACATAACAGGCCAGTTCAATGGCGTGGAAGTCTGTCGCTGTCTTGTCGACACGGGTTCCAGGATTAACTTGATCACAACTCGGACACTACAAAAACTGGGGTTGTCCGAGGATGATTTAACTCCCTCCGACCTCAGAATCTAGGGGTATGAAAGGACCTAGAAAACTCCACTCAGAAGGATTTGTCTGAAGACCCAATTCAGCTGCTTACTTTCCAATACTGAATTCATGGTTGTCTCTCAGGACACTGCCTACAACGCATTTATGGGCAGGTCGTGGCTCCATTTTCATGCAATGGTTCCCTCATCATACCACCAGTGCCTCAAATACTCCCTTAAGGGTCGAGTGGGTGTGCTCCAAGGAGATGCGTCACCATTTGCCTCTTGTGAAGCTCGTTACCTGGACGCTGACTATTACAAGAGCAAGGACAAGAAAATCCTGGAAGGTGAGGTTGAGCACGCCGCTGTCGCGAGTGATCCCTGGGCAGGTCTGGATGACGCATATGTCTTCCCAATCCATCGGTTGGAGGCCACAACTCCCGATAGGGGAGAGTTCTTTGTTGTCTCAAGTACCAGAGGAATCCATATTTCCGGGTCTAAGCGACGGAGGGAAATCACCTCGTACTCTTATACCAACCAGGCTCAGGTGATCCCCAAGCCTCCTACCCCTGTACGATATCGGGACGCTGGGCTCATGGCAATGGCAGAACATCATACGTGTCTGTTTCGCCAAGCCGGAATCGACCGGCTCAAGCCAATGCTTCCACACTGCTCTGATGTCGTAAAACGTGGCCCCTTGGGATGAAGGCTTGATGGGATTGGATTGACCGCCTTCGTCGCCATGATCTCCGCGGTGCATGAGTCTCCTGTCGTGACGACCTCTGCCGCCCAAGCCGGTGCCAGCTCCCCATCAGGGTCGAGCAGTCCTGAAACGGCACCCCTCGTGGATGATCCTTCCTCAAGCAGATAAGAAGACATGGAAGATGCTCCTCATGCCTTTGAGGAGGGCGTCTCCACCATGGTCGACGAGCTAGTAAAGGTGAACCTCGGTAGTGAGGAGAACCCGAGACCCACATTGGCCAGCGCCGCTATGCATCCCAAGGAACGACAATAGTACATAGACTTCCTCAGACAGCACCGTAATGTGTTTTCCGGGAGTTATGATGAGATGCCGGGACTAGATCCCCAGGTAGCCGTCCACCGCCTTGGCCTCCCAGCAAACCATCACGGATTCAAGCATCCTCCTAGGAAAATGCACCCCTTTCATGGTGCCATGGTTGAGGCTGAAGTTGATATGATCATTAAGTCTAACATCATCATGGAAGTCCAGTACCCCAGGTGGCGAGCCAACATTGTGACCGTCAGGAAGAGGAACGGGCAGATCAGGGTCTGCATCGACTTTTGTGATCTTAATCGCCACTGTCAGAAGGATGACTTTCCCCTTCCCATGACAGAGCTGTTGATCGATGCAACGGCCGGGTTCCAAGACCTCTCCTTCATGGATGGGTACTCTGGGTACAACCAGATCCGGATGGCCCTCGAGGATGAAGAGTTCACTGCCTTCAGAGCCCCTCAGGGCACTTGCTGCTACCGGGTTATGCCTTTCAGCCTGAAGAATGCGGGTGCCACCTATCAACAGGTTTTGCACCGCATATTCAAGCCGATCCAAGGGACACTGGTGGAGTGCTACATAGATGACCTGGTTGTTAAATCTCGTCAGCACCGGGACCATCTCAAAGACCTTGACAAAGTGTTGGGTTTTCTCCATTCTCACCACTTGATGATGAACCCGTTGAAGTGTGCCTTCGAGGTCACCTCCAGAATGTTTCTTAGCTTCATTGTTAGGTATCGAGGTATCGAGATCGACCCCGAGAAGATCAAGTCCATCAGTCAGATGCCTCCCCCGATTAATATTCGAAAGCTTCGAGGCCTCCAAGGCCACTTTGCCTATTTACGCCAATTCATTGCGAATCTGGATGGCAAGTGTAATCCCTTCTCCCGGCTCATGAAGAGAGGTGCCGCCTATGGGTCCGATGAAGAGTTTCAGACCGCTTTTGAGGAAATCAAGCAGTATTTGCTTCAACCTCCGGTCCTGATGCCACCTGTTCCCGGAAATCCGCTGGTCCTTTACGTGATCGCCCTGGAGCGATCCCTCAGCACCCTTCTAGCCTAGAAGAACAATGAGGGAACAGAGAATATACTCTACTACCTCAGCCGCATGCTCCTCGAATGCAGAAATTAGATATTCTCCCATCGAGAAGAGCTGCCTGGTGCTTGTATTCGCCATACTGAAATTGTGGCTCTACTTGCAGCCCCACGGGGTACAACTGGTCTCTCGGGTAGACCCGTTGAAATACATCCTAATCCGGCCAATGTTGACTAGCCGATTGGCACGCTGGGCGGTGATCCTCCAGCAGTTAGACATTAGGTTCGTACCTCAGAAGGCCATCAAAGGATAGGCATTGGCAGACTTCTTCGCTTCCCACCCAACCTCTGCAGACTAGCCACTGGATTTTTGCTTTCTTGATGAGGCAATCCTTTCAGTCGATCACGCCACCTCATGCTGGAAGATTCACTTTGACAGTGCCTCCTGAAGCCCTACCGGTAGAAGGCTCAACGATCCTAGTCTTAACAGAGTGGGCCTAGGTATCGTCTTCATCACCCCGGAGAAAGCCATTCTGCCATATTGTTTCTTGTTGTCAGAAGGCTGCACCAACAATGAGGCAGAATATCATGCCATCATCACTGGCCTAGAGTTGCCTCTGAAGGTTAATGTACCCCACCTGTATGTAAAAGGGGACTCTGAGCTAGTCGTCAAGAAGGTTAACAGTGACTATTCTATCAGGAAGCCGAAACTCATGCTATTGCTGGAGTGCACCCTCCATATAATGGCTAAGTTCCCCTCCCAACCAGATTTCGTTCACGTTCCCCGGTCGAAGAACAGTCGAGCAAATGCTTTGGCCAGCCTGGCCACAACACTCGCAGAGCCCAAACAGGATGACCTAATCATCCATGTGGCGCATCAGAGAGTCATTACTCCTGTTATCCCAGAGTGCGATCGTGGCCCGCGAGTGAACCATATCACCGCTAGTGCCCCTTCATCAGGACCCCCCGGGGCTTCAGGCATGGTGATCGGGACAGTTCCTGACTGGAGGACACCTTTGGTTGAATATATCCGGCACGGAAATCTTTCGATGGACCGAGCAGAGCGAGAACGAATCCGGCGCCGCGCGCCACAGTTCACCCTTCAAAGTGGTCCCATCCGTGAGCATCTCCTTTACAGGTGTCGGTTTGGCGGTGTTCTCCTCCATTGTCTTCAAGGAGTTGAGATCCCACATGTCATGTAGGAAGTGCATGTTGGTTCCTGTGGCGCGCACCAGGCCGGGTCGATGTTGTCCAACCAGATTTGGAGGCTGGGATACTTCTGGCCCTCTATGATCCACGACTGCATCGAGTACGCCAAGAGGTGTCATGCATGCCAAGTTCATGATAACTTTGTGCATCGTCCACTGGAGCCTCTCCATACTACTAAGTATTCTTGGCCCTTTACAGTCTGGGGGTTGGATGTCATAGGGCCTTACCCGGCGGCGACAGCCCGCCAGTGCCGGTTCATCTTCACTGCTACGGATTTCTTCTCAAAGTGGGCAGAGGCAGCCCCACTCAGGGAAGTCAATGCTGGTTCTATCGCCGACTTCGTGAGCTCCAATATCATCCACCAGTTTTGAATAACTCACGCTATCCTCACGGATAACGGAACCATCTTCCGAGCGGCCGAGCTGAAAAGATTTTACGCAAAGTACAACATTCGGTCTAACCACACCTCCCGCTATCATGCGCTGGAGAATGGACAGATTGAGGCGTTTAACAAAACCCTCTCTAACATTCTGCAAAAAATGGTTGGTCAGAATAATAAAAGTTGGCTGAACAAGCTCCCCAATGCCCTATGGGCTTATAGGACGATGACTCGAAATTCCACCCAGGTGACTCCGTATTCCCTGGTATATGGAGCTGAGGCCGAACTTCCCATTGAGGTCCAGCTGACCTCATTGCGCATGGCGGTCTACGACCAAAAAGTGCCGGATAGAGTTGCCGAGATCTGTCTAGCTGAATTGGAAGCGCTGGACGGAAGTAGGCTTCGCGCTTTACATAACTTGGAAAGGCATCAGAGCAGGATGGCTCGAGCTTTCGATAATAAGGTTCGCCTCCGCTCCTTCCGGCAAGGTGACTTGGTGTTGGCTCTCAGAGCACCAATGATTCCTGGCAGGAAACCACCAAAGTTGGAGCCCAAGTGGGAGGGGACTTTTATTGTCCATAAGTTCTATACCAGTGGCACGTATTCCCTGGTGACTATGGATGGTGAGTGTATCACTCCTCCCACTAACGCCAGGTTCTTCAAGAAGTACATTGCCTAGCCAGCATGGTCCTGCAAGACCTTAAACTGTATGGTCCCGCAAGACCTTAAACTGCACATGGTCCCGCAAGACCTTAAACTACACATGGTCCCGCAAGACTATAAACTACACATGTTCCTGCAAGACCTTAATCTGTATGGTCCCGCAACACCTTTAACTGCACAAGATCCCGCAAGAACTTAAACTGCACATGGTCCTGCAAGACCATAAACTGCACATGGTCCTGCAAGACTTTAAACTGCACACGGTCCCGCAAGACCGTAAACTGTACATGGTCCGAGCTCTAAGACCTAAAACTAAGATCCTATTTTGGTTCTGCCCATTCCTGTGGTCCGAGTTTTAAGACCTAAAACTAAGATCCGTATTTCGTCCAACATGACATTAAATTGTATTTCTAGAACTACGTGCGGCTTGATTCCCATTCTTATGGGATACGTAGGACCTCCTTGACGTTTCGTTTCGGGTCCATCCCCAGGAGTTACCAAACTCTGCCATTTCCTGTGGTCTGAGTTCTAAGACCTAAAACCGAGATCCATATTTCATCCAACATGATGTTAAATTTTATTTCCAGAACTACGTCTAGCTTGATTCCCATCCTAATGGGATACGTAGGAATACCCAGACCTTTTTTATTTGGGTCCAGCTTGAGGTCCGCTGTCGCGTCTGTTTCACCTTTGGGACCTTGACCACAGGATCGCGTGGTGTGGTGTGGGATTATGTCCCCATTCACGTCGGGTTTGCAATAGTTGCACCACGTGCACCCTGTCCTCGGGATTTATCCCTCCTATGTCCAATGGCATTTAAAGATGCTTTCTAGAACTATGTATGGCTTGATTCCTATCATTATGGGATACATAGAACTGCCTGAACACCCAGATGTCAGGTCCAGCCCCATATCTTAGGAGATCCCACGATCTCCCAGTTCCCAGAGTGTTTGGCATTACGCCCCCTCTTTTGCCCGGGGATCCACCATCTTTTGGCCACTCCCAGACTGAGCCCTATGACCCTTTCTAGTGGTCTGTTGATGTTCTCAGGGTACTCTGGTCTAGGACTTGGAGTGCGAGATTCGACTTAGGAAAGTTCCATCCACTTTCCAAGCTTCGTGTTCCCCTTCATTCGGGCCCCCGTCATCCTTCACACCCGGAGGGACCCCCATGAATGGCCAGGATACAACTCCCAAGGGATCTCCTACCGTCATGGGCCAACACCCCTGAGGGTTTCAGACAACAAATTGATACGAATCCTGCGTAGATAACATGGTCAGTGGTTGATTCTCATTTGTTTGTCCCCGTGGCTAATACGACAGGATGCTGCGTTCCGAACGTGGTCAGCAGGCATCCTCAGTCGTCACGCCGGCTTCCCCGGGGCCTGAATGTTGGTGGCATGGTTCATGTCATATTCTGCCCCACTGTGTCAAGGTGGAATTTCAACACTCCTTGTACTAACCCTCAGTACACCCCTGCACGTCATACAGACCAAGCTGCGTAACGGCGTCTCTCGGGGATCCCACGATCTGAGCGCTAGAGTATGTTCTTGGGTCTCTTCTTTACGGGTTTTGTGTAGCTTGACCCTCATCCCCATGGGGAATGAGGAGTCGCCCAGACATTGCGTTTCGGGCCCAGCACAGCTGGGAGCTAGCATATCCTGCCCCCCTGATTTTTGAACCCTCGTAGGCCTCTTTGGCCCGGGGCTCCTCTCTCGGCCGGTCCAAACCATAAGACCTTAAACCGTGTGCCGTTCCAAACCATACGACCTTAAACTGTGTTGTTGGTCCAAACCATACGACCTTAAACTGTGTGCCAGTCCAAACCATACGACCGTAAATTGTGCGCCGGTCCAAACCATATGACCTTAAACTTGTTGTCGGTCCAAACCATACGACCTTAAACTGTGTGCGGATCCAAACCATACGACCTTAAAATGTGTTGTTGGTCCAAACCATACGACCTTAAACTGTGTGTCGGTCCAAACCATACGACCTTAAACTGTGTGCCGGTCCAAACCATATGACCTTAAACTGTGTTGTTGGTCCAAACAATACGACCTTAAACTGTGTTCTGTTCCAAACCATACGACCTTAAACTGTGTGCCAGTGAAAACCATACGACCTTAAACTATGTTGTTAGTCCAAACCATACGACCATAAACTATGTGCCGGTCCAAACCATACGACCTTAAACTGTGTTCTGGTCCAAACCATACGACCTTAAACTGTTTGTCAGTCCAAACCATACGACCTTAAACTGTGTTGTTGGTCCAAACCATACGACCTTAAACTGTTTTCCGGTCCGATACATACAACCTTAAACTGTGTGCCCGTCCAAACCATACGACCTTAAACTGTGTGCCGGTCCAAACCATACGACCTTAAACGGTGTGCCGGTCCAAACCATACGTCCTTAAACTGTGTTGTTGGTCCAAACCATACGACCTTAAACTGTGTGTCGGCCCAAACCATACGACCTTAAACTGTGTACCGGTCCAAACCATACGACCTTAAACTGTTTGCCGGTCTAAACCATACGACCTTAAACTGTGTTGTTGGTCCACACCATACGACCTTAAAATGTGTGCCGGTCCAAACCATATGACCTAAAACTCTGTTGTCGGTCCAAACCATACGACCTTAAATTGTGTGTTGGTCCAAACCATACGACCTTAAAATGTGTTGTGGGTCCAAACCATACGGCCTTAAACTGTGTGTCGGTCCAAACCATACGACCTTAAAATGTGTGTTGGTCCAAAACATACGACCTTAAACTTTGTTGTTGGTCCAAACCAGACGACCGTAAACTATGTTGATGGTCCAATCACAAGACCCTAAACTGTGACATTATCGTCCTGGCCGCAAGATGAAAAAAACAGCACTGCATTGTGATGACCTCATTGTTGAGGACATCACGTTGGGTATTGGACTTATGCCATGCCGTTTGTCAATGCCTATCACAACTTGAGGCTTGTGGCAACACCACGGCCTACTAATCTAGGCCTGTCGCTCCACAAAAAAAACCACTCACCTTAAAGGACAAACAAGATTTATCAAATTCCGCCTTTTTCAGTGCAAGGGCCACACCCACACTCCCCTTTTCCCCTGCCACTGGTATCTTACCATGTTTCCATCCAGAACTATGTATGGCTTGATTCTCATCTTTATGAGATACATAGGAGCGCCTGGGGAACTTCCCCACGGGCCCAGCCTACCTTTGTGTTCAGTTCCTCGAATCGAGCATTTCCCTGGAAAGCACATGGTAAGTAGGGCTTAGGTCCTCATTCACGTCGGGTTTTGTAACCGCCCTGCCATGGGTCCATTTCTCCCCCTTCTCATTCACGGTCTGAGCTCTAAGACTTAAAACTAAGATCCATATTCCGTCATGCATGATGTTAAACTGTATTTCATCCAACATGACGTTAAATAGTTCTTCATGAACTACGTGTGGATTGATTTTCATCCTAATGAGATACGTAGGACCGCCTGGACATTTCTTCTTGGGTCCAGCCCCAGGGATTACTGAACCCCGTCCTTCCTTATTGTCGGCCCCTCGGCCCGACTTCATGTGAAGTGGTGTAATCGGGACATCTACCCTGAGCAGGTTCGGGATGCCCCATGGTAATAATGGGAAGCGACAGTTCTCTCACTAAAGAGGTCCTGCCTAGAAATTGGGATGACCCGTGATCAGGTCGGTATGTCCGCCTAATGTGCCTTCTCAATGGTGGCGCAATATTGAGAGTGTTGGACTCTGTTCGAAAAAACCACCACTCCACCTCCCACCCTTTCATCCCCCTTTTTCGGATACTCATTTCCTTTCATGTTTGACGGGACCCCCTAACAGTATGGATGCTCGACCTATGGTCTGCCTACTGTCCTGGGCCAACGTTCCGGAGGACTGGTCAAGTTTGACGGGACCCCCTAACAGTATGGATGCTCGACCTATGGTCCGCCTACTGTCATGGTCCAATGTTCCGGAGGGCTGGTCATGTTTGATGGAACCCCCTAACAGTATGGATGCTCGACCTATGGTCCGCCTACTGTCCTGGGCCAATGTTCCAGAAAAACTGATCGACGATATTTGAGTTAGGCCCCGTGTTGCGAACATGGTCAGCTTTCATCCCTCATTTATTGTCCCCATTCCAGGGCAACATGATATGGATGCTGTGATTCCACCACGGTTGACAGTTATCCTCCATGGTTGCGCCCCATTGGGTTCTGAATTTGGGCAGCGTGATTCACCCTTCCTCTCCATCCCCCTGTGTTCGGATGGATTTCAATGCCCCCGACATTGCCCCGCTCGTGTGTTAGAGCACATCGAGAAGTCGACACATCAATCGGACTGAGGTCTCCTCAGAAGTCCATGCCCGATTTTGGACGCCTGAAGCTTGGTCAATGACCCACAGTTGAACGAAATGATGGCACGAGAATCTTCTACTTCTCGCATTGGGCACGACCCACAAGAGCCTAGGGATGAGTTTTTATTCGTTTTGAAACTATGGTTGAGCGCATTAAACCAAGAGTAATAATGAGTGTATTTGGCCATATATTGGATTGAGATGATGAGCAGTACAAGAAAAAAAGTTCATGAGATGGAAAAAAACAACGCCCTTAGGGATCAGCATGTTGAAGCGATCTTTCCAGCACTGCTACCCTCTGGCTGGTAGCCTTCGGGGCTGATTCTCGCTCTTTGAAGACTCTCTCCTCATCGGCCACCACAGAGCGTAGCTTTCCAGCCCTAGCTTGTGCTTGCGACTGCTCGGTTTGATGTATGGTCATCTCGTGACTCCCCTCCACCAGTTGTTCCTGTGCATCAGCTAGCTGGGCCGTCAGTTGCTCCACGAGCTCAGAGCATGTTGCGATGAAGACCTCCTTATCTGCCGCCTGCCCTTTGAGGTGCCGGACTTCCTGCTCCACCCTCAGCAGCGCTTGAGCGCTCGCTGATCCTTCCCAGCACTGGGAAATGTCGGTGCGCCAGCTTCTCTCGCGTATCTTCTCGGCCATGTAATCAAGGACCATCAGATTAAGACACTGAGCGTCATCCACTCCGGCGCATAGGAAGTGTAGCCCGGTCTGATGTGATCCCATCCAACTCACCCAGTCTGACTGGGGCTGCCTGAGGAGGCACTGGATACACTTCCACCCTTTGCGCCATGTCATCCGGCTCTCCTCGGCTACCTCTGAGTCTGAGTCATCTATCTCCTCGAGGTCAGCGGGTCGGTATATGGGGAAGGCCGCCAGAATATTGGCAGTAGGATCCTCCCCAGGGATGTCTTCATGAGGGATAAAATCCTTGACGTCCGGGAAACCTTCTTCTCTGGCCCCAGCAGCAATGATGCCCCCACCAGCTTCCAACCTCGTCTCAGGAACAGAGCCGCTGATGTCTGCCGCCCCCTGTTCATTAATTCTCGGGGTCGACTCAGTGTAGAGAGCATGTTCCGAATGAGGTGGTATGTCCGTCGCTGGTCCACTCACGGACGACCCAGGCTCCGTAGCCTGACGTGCCTCCAGTGTTGAGATCACTGCACAAGGCATACACTTGTTAGATGGGATCATTCGCCACCAAGCTCCAGTAGTGAAGTGTGATACTTACATGAATCCAGAGCATCAGTCCCCAGTGTTTCGTCCGCTGCAGGAGCCTCCGTAAGGGGAGACCCCTCCGCGCTTGTTAATTCAATGATGGGTGTCAGATCCCCGTCATTTCCCACTGGTTCCTCTCCTCCCTCCTCTAGTGGGGACACCCATCCAATGCTCAACTTCTCCTGAGTGGGATAGGGAAGTGAGTTAGAAGTTGTAAAGGAGAGTGGATGAACAAGAGAAATGAATGAAGAAAGAGACAAACCTCGAGAATCTCAGTTATGTTGAGATCAGAGTCGGAAATCTCGTCGCTCTCTCGAGGACTCCCTTGGTAGGTCACCCCTTGTGACCCCTCACCTTCAGGATCTTCTTCTTCTTCTTCTCCCTCACCTTCGTCCTCTCCAGTTTCCTCCTCCCCCTCCAGCTCCTCGTCACTATCGTCTTCTCCCGGCAGCATCGCTTCCGGATCATGCTCCTGGCCGAGCATCACTTTCACTAGGAATGTTGTCTCCACACGCCGCCCTCGTTAGCGTGCGTATGCATCCATGGCCGTTACATAAGCATGCCGCCGATGGAAGTTTACTCGGTCGGTAATTCGAATGATCCTGAGCTTTTGGGACCCAGCGCCCCTTTTTATAGGCGAGGCCAGGGTTTCGCGCCGTGTGGAAAAATGATTCCGCACGCGTCCGTAGGTTTTGTGCACCCCATCGAACTTTTGCGTGCAACATAACCAGGGGAGTCAGCATTTCGGTGATTCAGAGTTTCCCTTGGAATCCGATCGTTGCAACCTCTCGCCGATCCAATTCCAAGGTGGGGCATTTTTTGACGCCGAAAAAAAACTCCGTAACTCCCGGAGGAAGTTTCGGAATGACGAAGCAAAGTCATTTTCGGAATCAGAGGCCCGATCTGGAGGACCGTGATGTGGTCCGTGAAATAAAGGAGGATCCGCGTGAAAAATTGTTCTGGGCACGGAGAATCACCGGGTTTCGCGGAATTGAGCCGATGAGGCGTACAATCTTTGCGCGCCCCGGTTCTGCCCAGTGAGTTTTTGCACGCCGGCTGTGATCGGCACGAAGAATTTCACACGCCGCCTAGATTTCGCACCGTAGGTCGCCTATAAATATAAGTTGACCCCGAACAGTTTGGGGGATGAGGAATATGAAGTGACTCTTGTGCGCGCAATTCGGATCCCCCCACGTGCAAGCTGACTTCTAGGTAATCTCTCATTTCGCTCAACCTTGCCCTAGAGTTCGTCTTTGCGCGCAACTCCACCGACTTCAGTGAATTGGCCCCCTCCCCCGGGTTATGGCCTTGCGTGCAATCCCTTTCTCACGTGCGAAATACCCTTTAGTGCGTGCAAAACCCTGCGCATAGTTCCCTCTCTGCGTGCAATTCCTTTGGTCCAATTGCGCACTGTCCCGGTGTTTTGCGCGCAAACCTTCCCTTTTTCATGCAAGCCCAGGACTCCTCACCTTGATGCTCCATGGCTTCCCCCTACACCGACACCTAATTTCTACCTTTCCGGGCATGCACGCCATGCGTTGTTTTCCCGTACGTCCTCCAGGCTCGTGCGAAGTAACCTCAAGGTCCCTTGGGCCGTGTTTCTCGTTGCGTTGCTTTGCCTTATGCTTCTCCGCATAGGCACGCTAACAACTATTTCTTCTTCGCATTTCCACGCTAACGTGGACCCCCCAGTGGTTTTCCCTGTGGCCCCCCTTCACCATGACCTTGCCGATGCCTTCCCTCCCACAAGGGGTAGAGGGCGTTGGGCATGTAAGCCCTAGGGGTGTGGAGAAAACCCACCTCGTCCAAGATTCATGACGTTAAACTGCTAAGCATCTCGTCCTAAACACAAGACGCTAAACTGTGGTCCAACCCCATGCTTCGCACGCATGGTCCCCATAGCTCGGACATTTTTTACGCCACTCGCCTTTACAGGAATGGAATCTTCCTCAAATGGAATGACAACCTACTTGTTGGAGCGGAGTTTGTCCACGGGGGAATGGCTGCCTCAGAGCGTAAGCCCCTAGACATTCATGTGGATGACTGCACCCGTGCATCTCTGTCCTTCCCCCTACCAAGGCCAGTGGAATCCCTTTCCCACTGTTCTTTGTCGCACCATGGGCCTCCACCCTGGAGTAAGCCCCGACACCAAGGGCCGCTAACCATGCGTAAGCCCTTGTTTCCTCTTTGGGCTGCTCAACGCATAAGCCCCATTACGCTTCTCACGGAAACACCCTTCACGACGTGATCGTCTGGTCCCTACTGCCTCTTGTTTCCCACACCGAGCATGACTCACATGGGCTTAGACCGCACATCGACCATGACATCCTCTCATGGGCCGTCCCAGAGCGTAATCCCCATCCCAGCGAACTACGTGGACTTTGATCCGTGCTAACGCATGGTATGTAGGAAGCCTCCACGAGGTTCAAGCCCACCACCCGGTCATCCCGACCACTCCATGTCGGTTCCCTGACAACCTTGGGCCGCCTTAGAGTGTAAGCCTCGAACCCCTTGTCCCGCATGATGTTAAACTGTATCTCGTCCCGCATGACGTTAAACTTTATCTTGTCCCGCATGACGTTAAACTGTATTCCCCCTCTTGGGCCATATCAGAATGTAATCCCCATGTCTCACTCCACCATCCATCCCGATCCTTACCCGGGCCGCCACATCCTGGTGAGATCATGCAACCCCATCCTACTCCATGGCATCCGGGAAGCCGCCCACGTTCTGGCCCCAACATCGGTGTTCCCCCCTAGGGGCCCTTCAACCCGATCCGTCTACGCAAGACGTTAAACTCGCGACATACCCCGTGGTAAACATGGGAAGCTGAGGAAAACCTCATATGGTACACATTCCCTCCGTTCGATGTGGGATGCCTCGGGCTTCTGTGCCCTCGAGAATCCCTATGATGAGGGACCGAAGATAGACATGCCAACGACGCCCCAACGTGACCATTCTCCTCATCGAAGGTTGCTGCCCCGACACGACCCCTTGGAGCATCTTGATGGAAGCAACGTAATTAACTGGAATCCATGTAGATATGGCACCGGGAATGGGCTTCACGAACTCATCTTAAATATATGAGGGAGACCCGGACTAGGTGATGAGCTCCGAGGAGGAATCCATGGAAGGAAGAACCGACAACCCATCATCCCGGTTTTGATTAAGGAGCAGACGTCCTTGAACAAGGAACGGATGACGCCCGCCTTTGGAAAGCGGGAATGCGGGGTAACAAGCAGCACGTCCTCCACACAAACGGATGCGCGCGCCCCGGAGAAAGCATCAGTGCAACATAAGTGAAGAACTTATTTTATTTTTGTTTTGAGATTGTTGTGTTGAGAGGGGATTGGGAGAAAATTGGGAGCATTGAAGTTCTTCTTCTTCGTCGCAGAATGTGAAGAACGCGAAGAACGCACCGATCACTGATGAAGACTGCCGAAACCTTAGAGATTGACTACGCGATGTCGTGTACCGCGACGCCATCAACTCTCCTCTCCGCGACATCAAGAGACGCCTTCCTCAGATATCAACAAACGCCAATGGTCCTCTTTTTTCCGCAACGTCCCTTTCCGCGACAAACCTCGTTCGACGACAACGCTTGAGGTATGGGATTTATTGTTGTTGTTATTCATGAATTCTTCCGTCATCGTTCCTCATTTAAAATTGGACCGCTTGCTATCGATTAATGGGAGGTGGCCGGACCACACAAACACGACCGACCCTCCTCCCTTATCTTTGTGTTGTAGCGGTTTGAAGGAATGTGACGCGATGCAACGACACCGCGTGGGATCATGCGGAAAGGATGCACGGTGTCGTCGCACCACGCCGGTGAAACACAAAAACACCATGGCTGGAGCGGGGCCGCGGCGGAGGGGCGCGGCGCCGTCGCACCGCGTCGGACAGACCAAGGCCGCAGCCTTAAGCTGCGGCGGAGCAGGGAGCGACGACCGGTTTCCGGCTTCCAGCATCGGAGTAGGGGGGACGGGACTAGCCGGTCCTGTGGCGGCGGCAGCCGGCGGGCCAGAGCAGGCTGGCCGGTCAGAGGAGAAGCCTGGGGTTTTTAACCCCCAGCTGGCTGGACAGCAGTGGCCCCCCACATGGGGGCCGTGGTTACGCAACAGGGGGAAAATCCCCCCCACCCCAAACCGCTCGACCATTTCGGTCGAGCCACCGGGCCTCGCCCAAGAGGGCCGGACATGGACCCGGGTCGGGTCGACCCGGTTCGGGCCGACCTAGGGGGTCTCGGGCCGGGTCGGTCAAGGCCGAAAAAACGCACTTCCAGACCTCTTTTGGTATTTTCCCTATAAAATGGGCTACGGACCTCCGATCGACGCACCGTCAGCTGCGATGCGATCCTTTGATCGAGATGGTCGTTTCGGTTAATTACACTCAAAGTTTCGGAGAACTTTGTGTATGGCTAGGTTGGTTCGAACCGGAAACCAACCAGGCCCTTGGAGCAGAAACGCCTATATCTCGAGCTCCGGACGTACGATTGACGTATCATCGACTTTGTTGGATTCCCCTTGATGAGACGAAACTTTTGGAATTCTATGCCTGAGTTTTGGATGCAGTTGGATAATGGCCAGGTTGGGTTGTACCCGAAAGCCAACCGGGCCCCTGGAACGGAAAAGCTGATAACTTTCAGACCGGACGACTGTTTGACGAACCGTCAATGGCGTTGGTGATCATGTTGGGAAACAATACCTATGAGTATACCCTATGAGTGTTTGGGGTACAGTTTAGATGTGGTCGGGTTGTTTCGTACACGAAACCAACTGGGCCCCTTGGACAAAAAGGCTAATAACTCATAGACCGGGCATCCGATTGACGCACCATCTGTTTCTTCGAGACCCCTATAACGAGGTAGAACTTTAGATACTTCTTCATAGGACTTGTGATACATGGAGTATCGACCAATAGCTCATTTAGCGGACCCTCCCAGAGACGAGATAACCGAGTGCAGAGACCTAGTAGTTGACTGAGACTTGACGACTGCTGATCGATTGACTCAGAGTGATTCAGAAAGTCTAGTGGGGTGTGCTTGGTTGTAGCGGTAGACCCATGGCGGAGGTGCGCTTGGTTGTAGCAGCAGACCCGCAGTACTCGACAGAAGGAGTATCCTTGTAGGATATGAGGGGGTGCGCTTGGTTGTAGCGGCAGACCCATGGTGGGATGCACTTGGTTGCAGCGGCAGGCCTACAATACTCGGCAGGTGGAGTACTTCAGCTGTCCAAGGTTAGTGGGACGCGCTTGGTTGTAGCGGAATTCCCACTGTACTCGATAGAGGAGGATTTCTCCCACAGTCGTTGTTTCGTTATCATGAATAAAATCCTTGTTTGAGCTGAGTCTATGACCTTTTTATTTCCTCCTGATTGAGATGGGTTACTGATGACCTAGGTATATGTAAGGACTTATACCTAAGTAAGAGTTATCTGTTGAGATTCTTCTTTGTGGTTATCCTTGTTGGATTTAGAGAGACATTGAGGGTCTCAGGGTCCCTATTTAGTATCTTTATACTCACCTCTGCAAGGGCTATTCCCGCACCTTGTTGTGTTGGATTCAGAAGACGGATAGCGCGGATGGAGGCCGAGCGTTCAAGGACTGGATGGTACTTGGAGGTAGATCTCCTGAAGAGTCGGTAGCTGGAGGAGGCAGACGGACGGATGATCGGACGTGGAGTGCTGAGGGTGGCATCTGTACCTGCCCTTTAGGTAGGATCCGTGGTGGATGATCTAGGAGCTGCGTGTCTTCTTCTAGCTGCATGTCTTTAATGTTGTACTTTGGTTCTGTTGTAGCTGTATTTTCAATTGGGTTTGTATTCTGGCCCATTTACTTTTCAGCACTACTTTTGTATTTAGTGTTTTACTTCCATTTTAACTCTGTGGTGTTTTGTTTACTATTATAAAGGCAACGCCTTCCCAGTTATTGGGAATTACGCCTTTGGTGCCAGTCGCCATCCCCTGGCCTATGTAAGGCGGGCTTGTGGTAGTCGCGGAATGGTCCCCGAGGACGGGTTGTGACATCTTACATCCATAATTCTAAAATAAATTAAAATATAGTTCATCCAAAATTAGTACATGTTTACATTTCGGCCCATGAAACTTCTAATACAAAAAAATGGATCAATATATTTTGAAATATCACTATTGTGAGAAAAAAAAAATTAAGTTTTTTGATAAATATATATTAATATGGATTTTTCAATACTCCCACACATAAACTATTCTTTTCAATAGTTATAATATCCCAAAAAACAAAATCAGTGCGTACCAATGTTATCATTATTCAAATAACTAGGCATTAGAATTAATCAATATTATATTTTTCATCAAATTGGAAATGTCACATAAAATATAAATTCAATTACAATTTTGTAAAAGACATAATCTATTAATATAATTTCAATTTCATCTTTTAATGTTGATTTATCATTCCCTTATTTTATTCAAACTATCCAATTCATGATTATTAAACATTAAAAAACATGAACTACATTACATTAGAATTTTTTCACTCATTATGCATGATAAAATTCAATTCGAGTAATGATGAGATCATTAAAACAAACAGTTTATCCATATTTTTCTAATGGAAAAACATTTTCCACTATGTAATGAAAAAAGACAGATGAAATCTTGAGTGAATGCTTTAAATGATCAAATGACATTGAGTATTATGATTGGAATTATATAATTTGTAAAATATTAATGCTCAATTAAGAGGATTCTCTCATAATTACAATTCATGATTTCAGTAAAAATAGTTTAATTAAATTATCCCATTAAAATAATCAACTCACACACCAACCAAAAATTAAATTATGAATAAGATAAAATGGAGCATTATGAATGTTTTGTTCTCCCTCTTGGATATTTTGATTATTATTTCACCCTTTTTATATTTTTCAAGGACACAATTTATTTTATGATCTTTTTTTTGAATATTATTCAATTAATAATCCTCATATCCACCAATTAACCACATATGATAACAATTATAAGTCTAGTATTGGTGATATTTATCCCAAATGAAAACCCATATTTAAATTTTATTGGATATTTTTTTTCATTTTACATTATTTAATAAGGGAAAACACTATGATTATTATGAATGAATCAAGAAACATTCTCAACATGAAAAATTATCACCCCCACAAATTTTCCTTCTACTTCATTTCATCCCTTCCACCATGACTCTCTCCACAACCACACATCAATTTTAAAATATCATTCAAAAACAAAAAAGATGGTAACAATGGAAAATAATGGATTAAAAGATGAAAAATTCCAAAAAAGGACATTCATGTTCTCTATGGGATAAAGATGGATTTATGTAATGGTTTTATTTTATGGATGAAGTCTTCTCAAAACATGCCAAAATACTTTTATTTATGTTATTTCACTGTCAATTATTTGAAAAGTTCATATTCTTGTTATGTTTAGTGACATGTCCCAAGATCAATCAATAAATAAGAAGAAGAATAAATAAGAAGTAAAATGTTTATATATACTCTCTGGAATAAATAAATGATACTATAAAAAAACTCAAATAATTATTAATAACAAAAATTCATTTCACATGACTTCTATAATTTCCAATCATGAAAAATTTTATGGAAATTTCATATACATGAATCGATGAATTCCCTCAAATCATGATCCTATATTTCAATATCCATGATTAATGTTAATAATTTAATTATCAATTTTACTCATTCAATTTCATTAGAATTGAAATATAAAACATGAAATCACATAATTACTATCAAAATCATGTATTAATGATAAAAAATTAATGCCATATTTCAAGTGGTTGAATAACATTTTCTAGTTTAATGTTCATGTTATGTGGTTTTCGAATAATTGTGGATATTTTAAAAGATAATAAATATAATTGAACAACCTTTTGAAATAAATAATTAGTTCTATTCTTCCAATGATTTTGTGGATTCATTATAGAATAATGTTCATGTAAATTTAAATAAAGAAATTATTCATTAGGATCATGTCATTAATGTTATAAAATAATATTAGGGATTGGGGATGCATGTTTTCTAATTCTATGAATCAAACTAAAATATAAATTCAATGAAAGAATGTTAATCGATATGTAGTTGTATTATTCTATAAATAATCCATAAATAATTACTCCCATTAGAGGGTAGTTGTTGTTGTTATCCATTTTCTGTTGGTGGATAGAGCATTTTTCAATTCAACAATCACATGTGGCCATTCCTAGCATGGGAAGCATCCTTCATAGTGTTGAATGTATCATTCACAGAGTATACGAGATCTATCAACATCACAATTGGTTATAACATTTATAGAGGTTGAAGGAAGATGTTTGGATTAGCCACTAGCTTAGTTTTTACCTATGTAGCCTTCCATTTATCTCCCAATAATTGTTCGACATGGGATACATGAATTTTAATTTCAAATGTATTGTTAAAATATATTTTTTATTTTATAGAATTAAAAAATTAAGAATTTAAATCATAATTCTTATGCTATGTGTGAAATATCTACCATGGTATCCTTAGGATCAACCACATGAAGTTCTTCATTTTATTCCACAAATTAATGGTCATTAACTATTGAGAGATCAATATGTTCTTCCACTTCTATATATTCATTTTTATCATATTTTTGTAAGGCATGGAAATGATTGAAAAAAACAAAATATAAAATATAATGAGGTGTGATACTCAAATCAGATTGAATAAAATAGGAAATTAATGAGTTCAAATAAGGAACATATCCTTTATATTTTCATGGTTTTATCACGTCTTCAATGGTACATTTCGTATGATGTTCGATCTCAATGGTTGGAGGTAATCGGCCACCTCCTCCTACAATTTTTTTAAATTCCACCACATGGGGTGTTTCATTCACTTCCATAGATATATACAAGTAGAGTGGTACATGATATTATAAAATATAAGGAATGGAGGGATCATGTATTACCTCATACTAAATCCATATTTTATAAATATCATGTTGATATCCCAGGTGTAGTTATGTAGGTATGAATTCATCATCACGAATTAAATATATATCTTCATAGAAATCATCGATCTGGTTTATATGATAGTCATGTTGTTGATGTTCATTTTGTGTTTCATCAATATCTTTAATTTATTCACTAAAATTGAGATTCTTTAGAGATTATTCTTCTTTTGGGTGATCATGTTGTTCCAGACACTCATTCTAGAAAACATTCACATTTTATTGATCTATAACAAGTGTATGAGGTTCTAGAGGCTAAAAAATTGCTTGAAGATAGTCTAATGACCTTTCTATTCCCACCTTGTAATCAATAAAATGAAACATATTTTTATCCAGATCATTTAGATCAATATAATCATCTTCTTTCTCTAGATATTGAATATGTGATTAATCATCCCACATTGAATATTTTGAATTAGAATATATCATATTAATAGTTATTTTTTAAAATTTTAATAAATAAAATGAAGTGAAATATTATTAATATGTGAATTTCAAATATGTTACGGAAATAACTATTAATCTTCTATGTAACAGAACCACTCATGAGAGATTCCAATCATAATGAAATGAAGAAGAGTTTTTTTCACAATGAAGTACCATGGCTAACCAAGTTCATTTCACATGGGGAGAATCATTTTTAGTTTCATCACTAATTTTGAATTCACCTGATCTAATTATTTTGGGTTCCTTTATTTATGAAAACAATGGTTTTGGGATTAATGAAAAACATGAAAAAAATGTAATGAAATGAATAATGAAAATATAAATTCAAATACATACAAAATTAAATTTGTGAAGGAATGTCTTGGTTGTATGACTGGATAAATCAGTTCATTCATTATATATTGGTTTATTCAATTCAACCTGATAATTATTTTATGAAGCATCATTAACGAATTACATTCCATTTATTTATTGAATATGTGATTTTATGATGCCTTTGGTACACCATAACTCACCTCCACCAATATACAAATAAGATTACACCTCAACTGATAATTCAATTCAAAAAGGGCATGTCCCTATTGTATATCATTTCATTCATTTAGAATAACCCAACTACACCGTATACAGGGTTTTTCCTTTATATGGGAGATAAAAATATTGAATAAAATAAAAAGGAATGGAATTGGAATGAATGGTGTGGATCAAGGATACCTTACCCAGGAAATATTATAGCATCCATGAAAATATATTTAAAAATGATTAATTGAAATAAAAAATTAATGACTTCCATGACACTTCACCTATGGTCGAGCCATGGATTACTGACTTACCATTTCAAAGTGAAAAAATATCATGATAATAATATATAAGATAGATAATGAAGGAAATTACTCTTAGAAGTGAAAGAGGGATGAAAGATGAAATGGGAAACAATTTAATTAAAATAAGATCTCTTGTTACATGAAAAAAATAAAATTAATACAAAATGAAAATAAATAAATCCTAAAAAATTAAGATGACCCTTGAACAACACTATAGTGGTGGTAGGGTTGTGAACATCGACATGGGTGAACACCTTAATATATTGTCTAAGGGTTCCACCATTTGGTACATAAATTAAAAATCATCCAAATATTCCATTAAGATATCATACATATTTAGTCCAATGAAAATCTTCTCATAATATGACAATTTAATGACCAATTTTTAATCCCAAATTTTCCATATATTTTTTTCGATTTGATGTCGATTATTGTTGTGAGCTGACACTAAGATGATTTTCTCTTCTGAGGTCTTTCTTATAAGAATAAATGTTAAAAAATTATTAACTTTATTAAATAGACAATGTGACAATGTTTCTTGAAAATCTTCATAACATCTAAATAGATATCTTGATTATAAATCTACATGATCAATTAGGTTTTGAACTTGAGGATTACCCTATGTTCATCATAACTTAATTTTTTGTGGATCCTTTTTAAGAAAATCTACATGAGAAAAAATGAATGAAAGAATTATATAAATAATTTTAAATAATTATTTGTAAAAATATATGACAGTATTTATAAATATTATTATAGAAATATGTCAGTGTTATACACATTACACTAGAACTATTGGTGATCCATTGGAATGATCATTAGAGTATTTATCTCAAATGAATAGAGATATGATTATGGATTGATAATCCTCACAAAATAGATTCAAAGGATATTTACAATGATAATAGTCCATCCCCATTCATAATTATAGATTGATTCAAATATTTGAAGGGAACGTGTTTTTCATTGATTATTCCTTGTTCTTGATTTCTATGATAAACATGAATCAATCAATGGATAGATTTATCTACAGTTTGATCATTTTGCAGGATGAGTTATTTATAGGGTTTTAATAGGTAAATATCCTCCTTATTATTAAATATTATATTTTCCTTCTAATTCTGAAGAACTGATATAGGCAAGAATATCAATAACAGTTTATTCCACTTACAATTTCTAAAATTTTACCCACAAATTATACTTTCATTGGGGGTGTACATCGTTTGTCATGTGACTCAATGAATCTAGATCAATTGATCATTACTCGCCTATTTCACGGTGCAATGATATGAAATATAAGATAAAGTATTGGTGTTACACAACCGAAGTGAGAAAAAAAATATAGGGTGATTCAGATGACAATGGATATCTAATTTCATGTTCTTAATTTTTCATTCGCCTATTATGAGGAAAAATGATCGGATCATATTTCCGAGAAGATATGATGATGTAACACATTGATAAGAAGAAAATCTTGTATGAGTAGGGATCCTCAATCTCTTGGTGAGACAATAACTTGATCGAATGCCATAGGTGTTGGATCAAATTCGAGAGAAGAACTAGGATTCTAAATATTCCCAAACAATGTACCATGTAATTTGTATATACACACAGTGTCTGTCCTCCATTGAAGCATATAGTGTTTTCGATAATTGTAAGTATCATATGAGGTGTGAACCCTATCACACAAAATGTGGTCTCTCATGGGTAACTCGGTGGGTACAATGATAATTACATGGAAATGGGGTGGAGTACACGTGTGAGAGTACAATTTGTATTCCCTCATGAAGACATGACATTGACCAAGAATATTGGCTAATACATGTACTGGTACATGTTAACATTTATACAGGTTGGTCCCATGTAATGGAACATAGTTTGACTCAATGAGAAACCTACATGACATGTAGTACAATATAGACATGACATGGTGACATGGTCCATTTACATGGGTAGGACCTGGGGACAAAGGATATGGTTTGGGACTGCTAATACATGACAAGTAAACTTTTATACATGTATTGGATCTATTTACTTCTATATATTTGACCTTTTTTAAGGCTATGTTTGACTTATACATTCCCTGGTGGTTGGTATGAAATCATATTTGTCTCCTATAACTATGATCCCATATGTAGGAATTCATGGATAGTGTCCTCCTAATCCCTCTGAGAGGCCTTGAGAGAAATAATCTACAAATTTCCATTTCCTTGGTGAATTTATGGTATATTCATGACCCACAGTCTGTCGGAATCAATTCACAACATTGTGGGTTAATCCATATTGAGTTATTGGTATCACCCATGGCATTGGAAGTGACCCTCATATATGTATTGTATTCTCTATAGGATGTCAACATGTTCTCCCTCATGATGAAACTCTAAGAGTGGAAACTCTTAGATGGAAGTAATCATATCTATCACATTCAGTAGTGTGTTCTCTTAGATGAGTACATTTTTTAACCTTTGATTTGGAAGCCTAGGACAGTATACGTGAGTTGGGAATTACCTCCAAACTACAGGTATTTGTTGAGTATATCGTGATATTAAAGTTTTATGTGCTATAGACACATACTAGAGTTGATCTGAATATATTTTCTTATTTTTTTCATTGTGGTTTTTAGGTTTCATTCAATGTATTATTATAAAAACACATATAATGGATTTTCCCTAATGTGTCATGCATTGTTCAAACTCTTGACCTTTTGATAGATAAATATCTGGACTAGGACCTGATGGTTCTTAGTGATATTACGTAGAATGAGGTGTGTTCTGGTGGATTTATTATAGCAATCCAAGTACAAACATTAAGATTTTGACTTTTTATTATGACTCTATGTGATGGAATTTTATATTCACATGATTATATTCTTTTAATTTCTATCTTATTTTGGTTACATGGTTTATATGTATACATGGATGGTTTTTTGATTATTTTTATATTTCACCATTATAGAGGGTTGGATATGTGTATGTGTGTACACGTTTATAGGATATGGCCTCCCATGTTAGTGTTATTCATTCTTAGTGACACTCGCCAGCCTATGTTCTATAGTAGATGGTCTTTAGGGTTAATGAAATAGGACCCATTAGGATGCATCATGATAGAACTGTATTACTGTTTTCGGTTCTAGTTTGTGACTGAGAGTGTATGAGATTGGTTTGGGGTAATAATATTATGTGTTTCAAGTTTGTATTTCAGTCTAGAGAATCCAGTGTTGTATTGTATCCAACCTATCCATGCCCCAAGATTATAATCATGTTCTTTTTATACATGATGCATGAGAACATTGGTTGTAGGTAATTAAATGCAACAACCATCATAAATGAATTTTTTTCTACTTTTTATTTCATTGAATAGTCAACTCTATCGATATAATCAATGATTTTGGTACATATATTTTTTTTATGATGCCACCATAATTTATGCCTTCTTATATTCCACATGATCTTGATGATGACACCTTAATGATGAGGGGTTGATGCATAGGCCAATTCCTGAGATATTACCTCCAAGTGGTTCACCATCCAAACAAACACTTGATGAGAAGCACATTTTGATGGAAATACCACCGCATGATGTTCAGAGGCTGGGTTTGCTTCATGTGATTTAGTGATATACACCCCTCATGTTATGAGGCGATCCCTCCTAATAGGAGGTTATGGAATGGTTTGAGGAGGTGACCAAGTTTATCAATCTAGACTGGACACTAGCTCATCAGATGGTTGTCCTACTGGTATGCTACCCACACAGATACGGAAGGCGATGGTTGGGGTTAGTGAAAACGTATTACAACGAGGTTACTCATTCATGGATATAGATTGAGCCTATTTTCATAATGAATTTATCATCAGATATGCTGAGTTATTTAGGTATCTAGGAGCCTATACTGCTCTAGCATAGAAACATGATAATAGAGGAGAATTCATTTATATTTACCAACATCCTTGTGTACTCAATGAATATAGAATGAGATTGGTTATACATAGATTATACCATCGAAAATTGTCTCCATAAGGACATCTAATACATTGTTATCCATATGTTCATTCCAACCTATTCTATATTTATTGAGTTTGATTGGGTAGTTTAGAGTTTATTGGGTGAGTAGACAATGCTGGTGGTTGACAATAGTGGGGAAGAAAGAGTAGAGGCCTCAACATTTGGGAGTCAATATTAGACATGGGGACCTATATATGCGATGCATTTGAGTAGGGGGACTAGGGAATATAATATTCAGTAAATGGATCAAAATGTGGGTCTAATCATCTCAATGATATGTGGTGTTACTCATGTGATTATAAGGGATATCTAAACTGAGATTATCTGACCCAATGTACAATTGATAGAGAGAATGTCGGTGGGCCACCAAGGCACAGACAATGTCAGTAATATGCAGGTTTGAAGGGTGTAAAAGATGGAATAAGTGTTTCAACGGAAAAAGGAGGTGGTCAACACTTTAAACTTTTACCACAAACATCAATAGGTCATCCATGTCAGGATTCGGGGGTAAGTTGAAAAGGGTGGGGAAAATAATAGAAGGTCTATGATTACAACCTAGAGGATCCAGGAAAAATTTTATAAATGATCTCTTTGTTTCATACATTACTTGTAGTACTGATAGAAAATGGTTATAGTCATTCATTTCATTCCACATACCATGTATGAGAGTATGATATTAAGGTTGAACATTTTGGTGGACACATACACATGGTTGCAAATATTGGAGAATATTGAGAGATATGAAAAATGTGCTAATTGTGTTACATGATAAATCTAGGTGATAGTTTTATTGGAATCCCTTGATACCATCTTTGAGGCCTTATGTCATTATTAATGGTATGTATTGGTTATCTATAGTTTCTTCCATTTTTAAATTTTTAGGTGAAGGGTGCATTGTTTCTGTAGTGATGGAACCATGTGCTCCTATTTTAGTGAGAATGAAACCCAGATACTGCAGTATAGACTCATCCATCAAAGGGTGTAGACAATTAATCATCAGTTGACCGACATAACCACTGGTGTAGTGGATGTTTTGAGATCCATGATTCATTCCATGGTGGTGGAGTATAATATTTTATTCCATAAGATGGTTCCGGGATTACATACCTTCGAAGAGATAAAATATATCATTGAGCTACATCCCTAAATGACACCAATTTATGTGAGAGAAAATTTTACAGACCTTTAAAAGCATCATGAGTATAGGATTTTGATATAAGACATAATGGGGAAGTAATTTTTAGACCCGATGATTCAAATTGGGTAGCCACAGTTTTGTTTTTCATTACGGTGGATGTGATATTGTGGTTGTGTGGGGACTACGGACACTTGAACCAGGTTACCATCAAGAACATGTATCCATTACTGAGCATCTATGATCACCTTCTTCAGTTGAGAGGGGAACAATGGTTCTCATAGGCATACCCAATGTTATTAAATCACTAGATGGGATTACTGAATGAGGATATAACAAAGATGGCATTCAAATGACGATATAGTCACTATTAGTAATTGGTGATGACCTATTCCATGATTAGGAAGACATCATTTCTTATAGGACACATGAATTTAATCTTTCATAAGTATGAATAATAGTTTATGGATGTCCTCATCGATGATATCCTACTATTATTGGCATCTATGGAGGAGAACACATGACACTTAAGGATAATTGAAGACATACTCTAAGAGAATCTTCTTTGTAGAATTCTCTCAATGTTATTTTTCTATATTAAATCATTCCACTTTCTAGGTAAAATTATCCCATAAAATATCGTGGTAGTGGACCTATACACGTTCAATGAACTGTTATCATGGGAGCCACACAAATGTGTGATGGGGGTGTGTAGATTCCTTGCATTTGCTAGATATTTACAGAGTTTCATACATAACTTCTCTAATGGGTCAGGACACATGAAATCATTCATTGGGAATGGGTGTCCATTATTGTGGATAAAGTGGCTCTAAAAAGAATTTTAGATTCTGAGGAATTGATTGATGAGAGATCCAATTTTGAGATTTCTAGAGAAGGGTTTCGACTATGTTGTTTTAGGTGATGCATCATGAACTAGGCATGGTTTTTATATGATGAAGAGTAAATAATTGATTGGATATAGTTCCCACCTGTTGATACCACTAAAGTAGAACTACATGACTCACGATCTAGAGTTAGTGGTGGTAGTTATAGACATGAAGATGTGGTGACACTACTAGACGAGCGAGGGGATTATCACCTACTCTGATCATAAGATTCTTACGTATGTATTCTCTCAAAAAAGATATCAACTTCATATAAAGGTGATGGGTAGGGTTACTCATGGATTATGAAATTGAAATTTTGTACACTTCTCAGAAGGGGAAATTGCTGCTAGATTCCATTAGTATGATATCATGTTCATAGTTATTGAATGAGTTGTCAGAGAAGTAGACCCCATTGCAGTTATCTATTCTGGACAGATATAGAGAAACATATTGTCAATCGAAGGTTATTACTCTCTCACGCTTGCAAGGTGTAGGTAGGTACAACTTGTGATACTGACTCGAAGAAACTACATACATAGATATCCACTAAACATGATCATGATGTATCCATTAATGTGGGGACCAAAATGTTCATTTTAGAGGACACATGATGGTACTAGTGATGTTATGGGAGTAGATTATGAGATAGATTCATACATATACTTTAATTTTAAATCCATTTTTTGAAAAAATGCACCAGGAAAATAATTGTCAATTTTGTTGTCCATGGATTAATAAAGGAGTTCCCGAGTCTATCGCTCGATGCTTTACTTTTCAGTAAGTGACTACTTAGAACCATTTTCCTATAGATTTCACTAAACACCATGAGATGATATAATAGAAGTTGTATGTGATATCTATAATCATTAGTATCTTCATACCTTGTATGTACAAAGGTCATGCTTATATCTATGTGATTATAGATCATATCACCATTTTGTCCCACATCCTAGCTATAGCAGAGTATTGTTTAGAATCGAGATTGGCACACCTATATGTATAAGTGATATTTCATCTCCATGGGGTTTCATCGATGAATGTTTCTGATTGTGATGTTGGATTTAAATTCATACTTTAGAATGAATTATAGGAGTCAGTCGGGAATCACATTCCACCCCAAAGATAATGACCAGACTAAGTAGACCATTCATGTTATGGAAGGCATGATTTGGGCATGCATGATAGATTTTAGGCATAGATGAGAAGATCTCATACTTCTTGTGGTGGTTTTTAAAAAAAAAACTACCATTCCACCATTGTTATATAACCAATATAGACATTGTACAAGAGACCCTATAGGTTAACACATTACTTGATTGTCCTAGGAGAGTTATTTATTATGAGATATGAATTAATTTGAGTTACAATAGAGATCGTATAGAAAATCTAGAAGTATATATAAACTACACAGAGCAGTAATATGTCTTATGCTACATTCTGAAAAAGGGATTTGGAGTTCGAGGAAGGGGATTATGTGTTAAAATGGTTTTGGAATAAATGATGATTATAGAGATTTGGATTGGGCATAAATCTATATCTATTATTCATTATCCCATTATAGAAAATATTTATTGTTCGGGAAGTCTCTTTCAGATTAGCTCTAAATCGTCAATTATACCAGGTACATGATGTCATCAATGTGTCTTAGCTAAATAGGTATGTGTATAACCCATCACATGTTATTGAAAAGGTTTTTCTAGAAATTAAGGATGGGGGACATTTTATGAGTATAGGGTTAAGATCGAATATCCTCATAAGTGGATCCTTCTTGACAATTGACTCCATTAGTGTATCTACAGTTGTAGCATGGGAATATTCTAGAGAAAACATGAGAGTTGGAAGATTAGAATCATGCTAAGTACCAACATCATTTTCAGTATCCCTATTTTGGATTTTAGGGTACATTAATCCACAAGGAGGGGTGAATTTAATGTCTTTGATATTCAGTGTATTATTTCTTGAATTCATATTGATTATTTTATAGTCCAGGTGCTGATACAGATTTTCATTATGACACATGGTATCCCTGAAATTAATTTTATATGAAATACTAAATATATTAAAGGGAACAGAAAAATAGCTTTTCTAAATTTTTTTAATAACATCTAAATGGGTACTCAGATTAGATATCGTATGGTTTGGTTGTGTTCCAAACACGAAGTTTACCCTATGAGTGACTTAACATTTGTATATGTTGTCCATTTGAGAAAAAGTCAATGTATGTGAATAAATGAAATAAATAATTAATTAAATAATTCTATTTGAATTTCATTAATTCAATGATTGAATGTAAATATGTGGACTACTATGGACAAACCATAGGGTTATTTTCACAATTTTAGAACCATTGGAGAGATGTTGAAGATAAAATCATAGGATTTCTCTTAAATGATCAATGATTGGATCATGGATTGATGATCTATTAACAAATGATTCAATGTATATCAACAATAATAATGTAAAATCACCATTCCACATCAGTAATATATCCAAATCGATAATGGTCATGTTTTATTAATTTAATCTTCACCATTATTGATTGAAATACTAAAGGTGAATCAATCAATGAATATACTGATCTATGATATGATCATTACATTCTATATGTTATATTAACTGGTTTTGATTGGATAATGTCATTCTGACTGTGGAATTTCAGATTGTTTTTCTACAAGAAACAAATCTAGATTGACATGAAATCAATCATTGTTCACACCACAAATTTGTACTTTTGATTTTCACCACCGATTCTAGATTTTTTTTTCATGTTATTTGTTTGGGAAACAACTCAATGAATCAGGATGAATTGATATTTTAAAACCTGTTTATCCAAGAAATGATATGAAATCATTGACATGGATTCAATATAAAAAAAATTATGTGAGATAATAATGATTGAAGGATTCATTAGAAGGTATACAACCAATTTCTATTTCTTCGGTGTTCATCAATAGACAATGATGAACAATGATTTGATATGTTTTCTGAGAAGACATGTTGAAGGAAAACACTATTTATCAACAAACAACCTAGTAAATGTTGAGATATTTGATCTCATGGTGAAAATACCAACGGATCTATTCCTTGATAAGTCAAATTGAATGTATGATCATATAATGGATTCTGCTAAATCCCAAACTGCATTACATGCAATCCAAATCTACACACTATCGGACCCCCTTCAGCTGTGTCTAGGATATTAGGAGAATGTTTAGAATCACATTGAATAATACACCTATATCATTTTTGTGGCCTTTTAAATGATACTCAATGTGTGTTGTTGGAAGTACATAGACACATTGTGGACTATATGGGTTTGATAACATCATTTACTATCCCACACAGACATAGTCTGGACTAAGTACATTAGTTAAGCTGTGTACTGGTACACATTCACATTTACACGAGATAAATCTATGTACTGACACACTAATATAATACACAAGAATCCAAAACATAATTTAGTAATACATGAACATGACTTGATGACATGAGCTGTTTAAACGGTCATGAACCAGGGATAAGGGACACATCGTGGGACCCCTAATACACGACATGTTATATTTTATAAATTATTTGGATCCACACACTCAGTATCATATACATATTTTGTTGGGATATGTTCTTTTTTTCAATCCACTAAGGGCTGGTTTTAAATCCTCTTATAATTTGGATAGATTCATAGGAATCACCTAGAGTGGCCTATAGCGATATAATCTATTCTTATTAATTTCCATGTTGGATCTCATGGTATCATTGTGTCCTACTCTATGTTAGTGTCAATTCTGTATATAGTGGGTCAATCAAAATTGAGTTGTCGGTCTCACCCTTCGGCCTTGGTAAGGATCCTCATCTATTTATCATAATCTATTAATAAAATAATCATTTTAATTCTCTGGATGTGTCTTTAGAGATATATATGTTGTGAAAATTTCACTTTTCCTATCATCCTCAGGAGTGTGTTCTCTCATATGAGTACCTTCTGAAACAATTTAGCTGAAATCCTAGGATGGTTAACTATGGTTTTGACATACCACTTGAATGTGTATCTTTGTTGACTATACTAGGATATTTTTATTATATATGATGTAGAAATATTCCATTAGATAGATGAATATATTTCACTGTGGTATGCTTTTTGGTTTTGGGGTGTTCTACAAAGTATTTTAATACTCACCCATGCATGAGATTTTACAGTAAATGTGATGTATTGTGAAAATGATCGACATTCGGATAGAGTCTTTGGTAGTCTAGGTCCAGATGGTATTACGGACAATAGAATGAAAAAGGTTTTATCCTGTAGATGTTTGATAGTAGTCCAAGTATGTACATTTCAGCTGGACTTCTATTTCAATTTTTTGTTGTGGGATTGTATTTGTCCCAACTAACTATCATTTTAAACTATTTGTGCTATGGGTATGAGATTTAATTTTATAAATTCATGGGTGATCAGTTTTTTTACATTTTTAAATTATATTTTCTTATATATCTTTGTGTGTGTGTGTATTTATGTACATAGTCTAAGTCCACCAATGTTAGTGGTATACCTTCTCATCTGGAGTTTCTAACCCCTTGATAATTGGACGTGGGCTTTGGGAGTTTAAGAATGGCCCCCTATAGGATCGATAATGACGGAATTTAATAGTGACTTATTCAAGAATGTTGTCAAAAAATTTATTTTATGTGGGACTACAAAGTTTCAACATAATCCGCTAATTTCTAATGATCTTATATCCCATTTACTCCATGAATTAATTCTTTCTACGTTGAATTATCAAATTATAGAATTCCAATTTCACATAAATTTATTGATTTCATATTGGAATTTAAATGTGGTGAAATAGTTATAAATGTTGATGATCATTATACAATACATTACATTAATGAATTTCTAATCCATTTTGTCATGCATTTTGGAAATATATACCGATCATGAAAAATCTCAAATTATGATGAGATATTTTGATGCATGACTTGTGAGTTTCTTTAAAGATATAAAATCATGGATTCATATTTGGGACTATATTAATGAAATTAAACTAAATATTTATTGATTCCACAACAATGAATTACTTAAATTTAATCATTGTGTAAAATGGTGAAATTTAAATATTAAATTAAATTAAAATTGTGTTATTCCAAAATTATGCCATTATATAGTTAAGCCTAAAAATATTCTAAAACCATAAAATTTGATAATTGATATTAAAATAACAATTCTGTGGGATTGAAACAAATTAAATTTTTTAAATTATTCCTGAAAATTTAGTGTGTTAATATTGAACAATTGACAAAATGAAGAGCACCCTTGATGAGTAAAGAATCATTAAAAAAATTACAAAGAACAATAATGAGAAATTGACAATGATCTATATTCATTTCAACCACCAATCATCTATGTCAAGATGTTGACTAAATATGTATAAATAAGAATAGTGAAATTATCCAAATTAATAAATAAAAGTATCACATTCAGCATTTTGGACAACACAAAAATCAATATCTTTGTTGAAAAATGTATTATTTTCATAGAAATACAAAATGGGGTTAGATTCCAAACAAAAAAAACCATTTTACCTTGATTTGAATAAATCAATGATGAAAAACTAAGTGAGTCTAGGATCATTAGAATGATCATCTCATTTTTTATCACATCAATAATCAATTAAAGAACCATTCATCATCCTCCAATGGAATCTCCTTCAACACACTTTTATGATACTGTGGACATATAAGAATTAGATTAATATCATATAAATCTCCCATTAACATATTCTAATAGAAGTGGTTTGTTTAGTACATCAAAAAAGTAAAATAAAATATTTTCAATAATTATTTTTTTCACTCTCTAATCACGATGGATTTTCCAAAATCACCATTTGTTGACAAATGCTACACCACACATAGGTTAAAACAAGAACTCTGAAATCAACAACACCATCATATTTATAATACGAGTCCTCGTTTATATGTTATCCCAAAATTTTAGGAAATCATATCATTTTTTATCTAGTATATATATTATATTGAAAACATTTATTACCGACAGGAAGGTCCACATAATCACATGTAATATTAGTTATTAGTGTCATAAATGATCCATATAATATCCAAAAATAATACATAGTAAATCTGATTCATTA
This sequence comes from Viscum album, assembly GCA_963277665.1. NCBI lineage: Eukaryota > Viridiplantae > Streptophyta > Magnoliopsida > Santalales > Viscaceae > Viscum > Viscum album. Next base: position 1,710,363,555 of record OY728152.1, on the reverse strand, counting down.
TAAAGTAGACACCTATGATCGTAATATAAAATTTTACATAATTTATATAATTAATTTAAATTTTATTTACCAAATGACCATAATTAATGTATAAAAATATTATAGATAATGTATGGAACCAAAATTTTTACAAACATGAAGTAGACACATATTTCATAGAAAATTCATTAAACATAAGGTTATTACATTGAATTAGACTTTCCTCTAAATATCTATAGCTAAGATATGATAGGTTTATATTTCACATGTTAATTTCAATCATAATAATTTCCAAACAAAACCCATAAAATATACCCTAGTTAGAAACTCCAAACTCCATCATGACTCTCATCCATAACATTTATTCCACTCATTTAGGATGCACACCAACAGAAATCCACAATTGGGATTTAAGTGGACATGATAGTGAAACTGAAATTATTCCAATAAAAATAAATGGGATGATTACTAGAACAAAGTGTATAATCACACATTGATGGAAGAAGATTCCCTCAAAATCCATGGAATATATCATTGACCCAATAAAATAGAATTTAATGTAGAATAACAAAATTTTATGTAATTTTTTATAAAAAAATGTCCAAATGAAATAAAAAATATGATTATTATGTTAGAAAATCCATAATTCCACCGTGGGATATCTAATCTAGTAAAATAAATCCCAATCCCTACATCTTTTTGGAAAATATAACAAATTAATATATATTTAATTGGATGATAATATATTTATACTTTGTAGGATCACCCTCAAAGACATTAGTGAATATATATAATTTGGGGACTAATACCTCGGTGAAAAAAAATAAGAAAACTATATTATAATGGTACCATTTTTGTTATTCTAAAACTGATTAAGACTTCCACAGTTTATATAAAATAAAATATACAGTAACATAATATCATATGAATACATAAATTAATAAGGTAACTCTCAAACTCTGTGAAACTGTTAAAGTTGAACTCATGCCCCCAAAAACATATGATGTGTGATCAAATCCCTTTTATATACCGGTATGTCCACATATAAACATACAAAAATACAATAATACATGAATCACCACTGAACCACTATTACATATCAAATAATAATAGAAAATAAAAATTTTATTAGAGTTGTTTAACCAGAACATGAACTATATCAACCTATTTCCCCACTCATTCTATGCATACACCCACCATGTATACACATAAAAAAACAATATATGGGTTTTTTAATATATATATATATACACTCAAAAACAAACATCCATTAAAACCTATATATTTATATATATATATTATAATACAACATCACAACCCATACTATATTTGATCAGAGATCCGGGATGATGGGATAGTGAACAATTTATTCCTTTAACAAATAAAATTCTTTGGATAACACCCATAACAAGCCATTATATCCCACACAGTGAGTAAGAATCTTCAAGTTGTCACAGCCTATACAAGTTACGCCTATAGTAGTCCATAGAAAACTATATCTAGAATATATATGTGTGAATAACCACAAGCCATTATATCCCTCTAAAAACATATATGGGAAAAAATAACCATTGTTCCTACCCGGACAAGTAAATACCCCGAGAAGAGATCAGGGCCAACGGCGGGTAGTCAGCCATCCATCCTCCCACAAGAATGTTGGGGAAAACACCCCGAGAGCTCGGAATCCTCTAGGTGTCAGTTTCCCTAACCAACGGGGTGGAGTTGATGTTAAAAACAATGAATGTATAGAATATACTATAGATAAAAACAATAATAAGAACATAACATTGTCATTGACTCAACTATAGATAATTTCTCCCGGACTCCGGGCTGCCACTTCTAAGACTATGTATCCTATAAGAACACAACCATTTAAAGAGTTTTAATACATTACGTCTTTCTGTTTTTATCAATTTCATTTTATGTTAATTAATTATTTAAAAATTAATTAACCATTAACAATTCCAAATTATATTTCATTAGCATCACACCCAAATTCATCTGTCCCTTTAAAATTACAACCTCTGCATTGCATCCCAGCAAGCTGCAACCCCATGGGTTAACATCATTTATTCAATTATTTATTTACCACATTATCATTCCACATTCCTAAATATTCTAGAGAACATTCTATGCTACAAAACACAAGGGGGATAAACATGGTGGGTAGATGAACTACCCTTTGAGTCTTTTCTGCCAATAGAAATATTGTAGACCCATCCTTTTTTGAGAAGCTAAACATGGAAAGCACATGGCATACCCCGCAAGTCTTTGCCTGTTTCGGAAGAAGGGGAAGAAAGACCAGCTACCTGGATCCGTAGTGAATGTAAAGCAGGTAAACAAAAAAAGTAATTGTTATGAATCTTAATAGTCACATCCAACACATTTCATCATCTCGAGTGTCCTCCCCAATATCAACATGCATAAAATGATACATCTTGCCACTCTATGCTTCAACTACTACCACAACCAGTATGCCTCCTTTCCACAAAATACCACAATAACCATCCAGTATCACATCACATCACAAGAAATATGAAAACAAGATACTTATTAATTGGGATATTGGCCCTTATACAATAAAGAGAGTATCTTAGAACACTATAAAGTATTATCTTTTATCAAACAACCTATTCTTTAATCCATCTTGTATTAACCAATTTATTATTCCTAGGTTCAATATAAGAAAAACTAACCAGTAAGCTATCAAAAATAATTAAAATTGATTTATTCACCAATTTGATTAACATCAAATTAAAACAAGAAGAACTAGACTCATTTACAAGTCACTTTACATTTAACCAAACAATTATAAGTTAATTTCGACATTACATTCATTACCAATTTATTTCATGAACGATCGCTAAACATGAAATCATATATATCACACTATCTATCAAAATAAGAGGCAATAACATACGATCGATATTAATTTATTTACCCAGTTCAGATATTTATTTTCTCAATTCCATTTTGATCCAGTGGGTTAAATCATGCTAATTATACAGTTTCTCATAAAAGAAAAGAGAATCAATGAATCCCCTACCTCAAGTGGTTTTTTCTAACATTATACAATAATGATCCACACAAAGGATCATGATCTCCTCTTCCTATGATAACGGTATTCACATGAGGATGAAGAGGCCCCACAACATGGGTAAACATCCAAGAGAATCCCATTAAGAACATGGAGACATCATTCAATAAAATGTAATGGAGAAACAGAAAGAGAATAACCCAAAAGAACGATGATAAAACATACCTTATATCGATGCAGTATCGACACTTTAAACTTTCAACAAAAAAGGGGGTTCGAATACAGGAGTAGGAAACAATAATGGATAATGATCCGAGGAGTAATGTTCGATCACACTGATCCTTTCGAAATAATGAATGGTTCGAGTGTATCTCACTAGATATCATGAAGTTAGAACAACGAAGGAAGTTATCTCATCCTGTTACAAGATTTAACAGAGAATTATTTTATGATATGGTGGATATTCTATTAAAATAAGATCTCATTAAACCACACAGTTTGACCATGTAAAGGCATCCTGAGAAATAGGTAAAATAATATAGGATTAATGAGAATTTATTTGGCCTTAAATCCCTAAAAACAAGTTCATTAATGCATTTAACGTCAAATAAAATGTTAAAGGTATAACTGTAGGATGTTGGAAACACTATTTACGATCGTGGAAACACTGTACACCTACAAATCATGGGGACATTTTACACGATTCTAGAAACACTGCACACACACTGATCATGGACTCACTAGTCCAAGAAACCCTATTTATTAAATGACTCACCATTCCTGGACTCATCGATCCTGGACTCACAAATCCAAGAAACACTATTCAAATAATGACTCACCTATATTAGACTCACTGATCTGATGGTACTTTACACAGAACGACAGGCCGATCTGATGGTACTATTAACAGAATGACAAAATGATCTGATGGTAATTTTCATAGAATGAAAGACCAATATGATGTAACATTTCAATGAATGACTCACCAATCTGATGTTAATGTACGTAGAACGACAGAACTATCTGATGGTACTGGTCACATAACAAAAATCCAATATGATGGTATTGTTCACAGAACGACATACCGTTCTGGTGGTACTATTCCTCTAATGTCAGACCGGTCTGATGGTACTGTTCATAGAACAACAGACCGATCTAAATGTATTGTTCACAGAACAATAGAATGATCTGATGGTACTGTTCATAGTACGATAGAACGATCGTTTGGTACTATTCACAGAACATCAGACTGATCCTAAGATACTGTTTACATTGGTCTCACCGATGTCACTCTTCGTATCGTTCTCTCCGATTTAACTGTTCACATCGATCTCACTGATGCAACAGTTCACATCGATCTCACCGATGCAACTCTTCACACTGGTCTCACCGATGGAACAGTTCACATCAGTCTCACCGATGTAACAGTTCACATCATTCTCACCATTGGAACCATTTGAAGAATTGGAAAAAAAATTGGAAATGTGTTGGTGATATGTCACCTTGACCTCCTAAAACACCTCAAACACAAGACATCAACAATGAAACAAACCAGAGAGGTCCGCCCCATTAAAGGATATATCAATAGGGAAATATTTTGTGGTCCTTGATTTGTTTTCAAAATGAATTACTATTAATCAATTCTTATTATTCTTCATGTCTTTGAATTCCCAAAATAGCATCTATTAAATATAATATGGAATTATCTTAATGAAAGATAATATCTTAAACAACTCTTATAATACAATTTCTACTTAATCCTATTATATTATGTTCATAATTGGTATCCTCCATTTTTCTTCCTCCCCTTCTATAAAATAGGATTCCAAGAAAAGTAACTTGTGATCTGAGAACTATAGAAAAAAAATCCATTAAATTGACCAATTTTCAGTGACTTATGTGAATTAGTAGAGTAATAAAAGGTGAATTGATATTTTTTTCATGGGAGAGTCGATATCGTGATTATCATTCGCAAGTTAATTCCGAAACTAAATATAGGTTTTATTATTATGCATCGACTTTTTTAATTGGTGAGAATTGACATGGAGTTTTATACCCCATCTCCCATCTCATTATGATGTTGATTATAATAATGTTCATATTTTCTTTCTCACATCTTGATTTTGAATACATCCTTCTTCTAATAGATAATTCAAATAAAATTATGTATAAGGAAATATGTAATTTTGGGAACCTATTTAGGTCTATTATTTTAGAATATATAACGCATAAATTATATGAATTACCAAGTTTATGAATCTATTGGATTTAATCTTTGTTATCTATATTAATATTTTATTAGTTTTTCTAACCTTAGCAGATTGATATTCCCTATAATGGATTAAAAAGATAATTTATATTCACCATATCATATCACCTGTGAGTGTGAAACAAGAATTAAATTTCTCCTCTATGATGTACCCTTGGTGATTATTGGGTTAATATCCTATATGACCCATTCAATATTAATAAAATATTGAATATCTATATCGGGCCTGGATCAACATATAACTTCCCAAAAGGGATGCTATATATAAGTTCTCTGACATAGTCATTTTTTTTAATAAAAAATGGATTTTTTCCTAAAAGTAGACATATCCCGTACAATTATAGATATCTATTTCAAACAATTATAAAATATAAAATCAAATAAACTATCCCTTCACAAATAAAAACATTATACACCAAATATTAAACTCAAATTTATATTATTATGTCACAGAAATATAGAATCAATATAAAAAAATTAGAAAAAAGACAACCATTGGATTATTGTCTTTTAAGATCAAATAAGAAAATAATTTTATTTTTATTACTTCTCAATATTGACTCATATCAACTAAAATATAAAACCCAATATAATTATATTACCTATAAAACATGTTTCTAAATATAATGGAAAAATTAAAAGAAATATATCATCTCAAATTATTAAAAAGGAAGACATAATTACTAGACATAATAGATGGATAATAAACCTAAAATAAATAATTAGTTTTGGAGAAAAACTAATAAAAATATCATTGAATAATAGTTGTAAATCATAAAAGGTAATTTAGATTTTAGGATCATAGAATAATAAAATAAGACAAATGATAGATTGTCAAATAATTCCTATGAATCTTATTGTTGTAATGAAATACATGGAATTATAATATAAAAATATTGAATATCAATTGATATTTTATAATATTTAATTATTGAAATATCATGAAATATAGGCTCATTTTAATGAATTGGAAGAAACACAGACATAATAAAATGAATCAAAAAATGAAAAAAATCCAATGATTATATTGTGAAAAAATTCATAGTATATCAAAGCATAATAATGTCAACAAATGCATGTATTTATAACATTTATTTTCAAAAAATAACTATGTATATCGACCACTTAAATGATAAAAAATAAAATTATGAACATTATTACTTAATATATGATATATAAAACCTTAATCAATGAATTAGATGGATTTATATTATCCCACTCATCACTATCCATGTGTATGAGTTCCCCATAAAAGTCCATTCCTTCATATTATCATACAATACACTTGTCTAAAAATGGAATTCATAAAATTTCCAAAGGGTATCACATAAAATAAATTTATTAAAAATGATCAATTGATACTAAAAAATGATAATTCAAATTTGTAAATTAAAAAACCACAGAGAGGATAATTTTATAACTATTAATCTATTTTTAGATTATTCATATTAGAATGGAATAGAAATCCGAAAAGGATATATATTGTAAAAATGTTCGTAAAACAATTATAAAAGGAAATGGTATTCATGTAACATTACAAAGCCAGTTTTTTAAGATGTAGATTGAATTTCATAGAAAAATAATTTAAAAATTTAAAGAGACGTGACCTTAAAAATAAAAAAATAATTTGTCAAAAATATAATATATAAGTTAAAAATATAATACCACAACAATGAAAATAATTTTAAATATTTTGAAATGAATTTATTTAAATCCCACCTTATAAAATGTATAATAAATCTATGTTATAAAATATATTAATGGGATATAAGAAATTTATGAGAAATTATATAGAATTATTTTCCACTGGGGAATGAATAACATATGATTGATTTAAAAAATGATTTTCATTGAAATGATGAAAAATATATTAAAATTTTTATTAAAAAATTAAAATTTCATTAAATATATATTAATCGTGTAAATTAATTTTGGTTTAAATGACTATTTACCTATAAAAGATGATATTGGAAGAAACTATTTTCATAATATTGTATAGAAAATATTTCATTAATGATTTTGGTATGATTGGTGTTATTATGACCCATGTAATGTATTTGATACATGAATACCCATATCTTTATTCTTACATAGTCTAATGCGATATAACCACTAATACCATCATGTATCAATCCCGATTAAGTCTATATTCGACACAGTTAGTTTGCTAAAAGTACACAAATGTGACACCCTATTATTTAGAGGAGGTCGACTAGCATTAATGCTGTATAATGCAGTAGTGGGTATAAAACATTGGCATTATCTGAGTGTATCCCTACAATAGAATCTTGATGAATAATAGTATAAGGATTAAAAAATAACTATGCAATAGAATAACTAACATCCATGATATAGATGACCAAGTAATCTCATCATACAGTGTCATATAAAAATGATGACCAGGGAATGATATAATTATTATACAATCACATCGATGTAAGAATCATGTCCAATTCTGGTATCAAAATTTAAAAAAAACATAAAATTAACTACCCCCATATCGCATTATGATACATAGCCCAACCATCTTCCACAAATATTTTGGACCAATAAAAAATCATTATAAATAGTTTTTCCCCCTATCCCTACCTATATACATGATGTATTCCCAAACACAAAAATGAGGCACAATGAAGGTGTGACATATCATTGAGTAGACCTCCACCAATGGTGCATATAATAAACCTTTTCTTTATACATATAATCTGAATCGGTGTGCACATATAATAATATTGAAGGTAATAACAGAAGAAGTTAGGATTTCTAGTATATCAAGGCCCACTATGATAATGAAACTGAATCATTCAGGATGTATGAAAATCAGATGAAGGACCTTCATAGGCCTATACTATGTAATCATATATCAGGCCTACATGATCTAGTGTCTGACAATAATAAATTTGCAATAAACTATGTAATCAAAATTCATGGAGCAGAAATATACATTTTATCTTAATAATATAAAAAACTAAATAGGATCCAAGGATTGGAAATATAGAATTAATTCTATTAATTTTAGTCTATATAGTATAAATGTTCATGGAATTTTATCATGTCAGGTAAATTCATTCAACTGGAACCATAGAGTAGAAATTAACAATGAAAAAACATAATTTTGGGTAAATGGATCTTAGAAGAATTGTCCAAGGAATCAGAATATGTTTTTCATATATAAGGAGTATAAATATCTAAGGAATCATAGAAATATAAGTAAACTAGATCCATGGATTAGATATTTTAGGGAATTATAATTATACCATTACATTTGACGTTATAAGTAGAAATGTCCACAAAATCCATGTGGTTCATCGATTCCATATTGTGACCCCTTCAACATCATAAAAATGAATTCTATAACTACTTCATCAATGATTAATTTAAAAATTTCACTAATCACATAAAATTCTTCTAAATTTTATTGGTTTAACATTTATGACATTTCATTTATAGTTGAATGGTGCTAAAATGTTTTTACTACTTATAATAATTTATTTAATTTCCATATTCAATTGTCAATTATAAAATCCATTCTCAAATAACCAATATGGGTGAATAATCATGGTAATAATTAACAGTACACCACATGAATGGTTCACGTTGAGGTTAAAAAACTCCAAAATTTAAAAAATGTTTCCTTGAATGTCTAAAAAAAGACTTCATAATTCAATTAAATGTGGTATATTTTTCGTAAGCATATGCAAGGATGTACGGAATATAGAACAATGAAACCATTTTATAAATAATTATATTTTTAATGGAAACGTATAGAACACCTATTTTGTTACCATATACAAATTATATTATTGTATTTTCCTCTTATTATATGCTTTTTAAAGAAAATGGAATAATTAATGAAGTTCCTATGAATGGGTCATATGTGTCTACAACAAAAATGCAGTTTCAATAGTAGGAAAAATTATAAAATGATAATGTTGAATATAGAAATCACTAGAATGCATAAAATAATAAGAAATGTGTTTGAATCATATGTAGTATGATTACAACTAATAAATTATTATATCAACGTCATAAATAAGCATCATATGGATTGAAAAGGAGACCACATGTCCTCAAGAGGAATAAAAGAAAAAGAGGATTAAAACATAATTGAAGTGAGTGGAAAATGGTTATCCCCCTATAAAATTGGAACAAACTATCTGTCTATATGGTTGGATAAACTATTCATCAACCATATACCCCTTTCATCCTTGATACATAAATTACATGGTTATGATTCATAATTATAAAAACCATTCAATTACTATGTATTTTACTATTGGGAAAATTTCATATCATTCAAACTAGCATATAGCCATTGTTACATGGTATGGGAAAACCTAAAACTATATTGTATGCATTGAAACACCATGAACTATTTACACTAATAGTGTATAGTGGGCCATGTGTTTCACCCTAAATGTGTGAACCAACTGTTTTTCCCAAATAGTTATGTTCCTGGCACTAAAAATTCCATGGACACCTTCATTTCATCTAGAGACTGACTAAGAAATCATGTATGTTTCCAAAAAGAGTTAATATATAAATACAATGTTTTTATAGATCAATGATATTTATGGGTCTTTATATTTTCTACCTCAATTTAATTTATCCATGAATAGTCCTTTAATGGGCTTCATAGAATCATATGTGAATAATTCCATCTACTGGGCACTCATGTGAGCATCACACTCCAAATTCTCATCATTTACATGTCCATGATGCCATAGAAACCACACTAGAGAACCTGATATGATTAATAATATGTTCATATCTTGATTGAGAATATAGTTTGGATACTCCTAAAAGAAAACATATACCTCCCACTCAACCTCATCAGGATGAAGAATATGAGATTGATAAAAATGATTTTGGTGAAACATCAATTTTTAGAAGTCATTGGGAATAGACCAAATCATATTATGTTACTAAAACAATGGGATAACATCCTGAATCCATCCATAATATCTCAGGGCCTAATGTAATAATTAAATATTATCCATTATTTAGTAATTTATTTATTCCCCACTCTACGTGAAACTTCGATCTAAACCAGGCAACCCACATCAAAATATATTGACTGACATTGACAACTAGTGTATGACTTCTATATTTACTGAGATACATAAATATTCTTCCAAAAAATCAATCATTCATTGTAGTCTCCTTTGTGAGATGAGGACTATTAGATCATACCCTCTATACTCTAACCAATATATTCATAAATAAAATAGTCTACCATATAGGTCCTCATATAGATCCATCTGTATGGTCGCCTCGAAGTCATTATTATAATTTATCTTGGTAATAGGTAAGGAGGTTTCTAAAGATAATAATAGGTAATGTAATCTTTAATGAATCATTTAATTAAAAAACTATATCACATGATAACTATATACATTTATATGTTGGTGATAGGTTTTACTCTGTAGTACCATAAACCCAATTCCCTCAGATTCCCCTTTCAAAACGCTGACCTGAAACCATTGTCTCAGTAGGAAACGATATAATGTGGAACACTTTGGAGGAGAATTATATCATAAAGGCAGAGACTCCTGAGATAATCCACTGAAGAGTCTCATAAATAGACATAAATTGGAAGAACATGGTTATCATTCCATTGATCACCCTTATGGAATCACTATTAATAGGTTGTCTAGGCATTCCTACTGTCAAATCCATGGTCATGTAAATCAATTTTAATTATATAATTTGTCATTATTATAAAATTCCCATTTTCACTTGTTTCCCACCCTCACTTATTGATAAGTGGTACACTATGAATTATACCCAACTATTTCTCACTTCATCTTCAACCACCGGTATTGTTGGTGAATGTAACAATACAAATTAGTATCAATTGGGATGGAAAGACCATATAGTATAATGGGACTCTTAAATAAACCCCTCTTAGATGTTTTGATGAACACAGATGTGTCTATGAATTAATTTGATATGTTAATCATCAAATATTCATCCTAAAGGTGGGCCTAAAACTCGAACTATCTCCATTTGGACCAATCCTTGTGTATCTGGTAACTACCTCATCTTCACTCTCTCTAAAATTGAATAGTTCAATGAATATAATGCATGTATAGAATTTCCATTAAATTTATAATCCCCCCCCATTCATATTTATAAATAGGTACATAAGAAACCACACATTGGTGACTTCATGAACATTATTTTTTCTGAGTCCACCATTTTTGGGCATTAGAAACAACTTTTTCTATATTGGGAATATTTTTAAGATCAATTTTAAATGACTGAAGGAATTCTTCCCACCTCAATTGAATGCTATTGATTTCATGAAATGTAAATATTAACATCAATATTTTCTGTCCAATGTACACAAAAGAACCCACTACCCAAAAATAAGTCAACAATCATTGATGGATATGAACCCCAACGTCCAACACGAGATCATGTATTAGGTAGTTCCACTCATGTTTCGTCAATTGATAGAGCATGTATGCCATGACTCAGTACTCTAGTATCATAAATGATCCCATCCCAATACCTAATGGATTACAATATACTGTAATTCGAATTTCATGATCAATATAAATCAATATTGACACTAAATTCAGTTCCCCTTTAATGTCCAAAAAGGTTGTTCTAAAAGACTATGTTAATATAATGTCACCACCATTAAATGTTTACCCAATAGGAGTTTCTTCTAAAGATTTTAATTTCAATTTAAAGCTCTGTTAATAACCCCATTAAACTCTATATATCAAATATGATCTTGGAATACTCACAAAATAATACAACTCTCACATTATCTGGGTTATATAATACTATTTTCTTTGAGATAAATGCAACCAGTATGTGAATTATATTCATACACATGTGGCACGTTGTGGTAATATCGTGATACTGATTATCTATCAATGAATCCAATATGAAATCAAAATTTTTATTACAGTTCTATTGATTATGATAATAAACCATGATATCATCCATGAATACTACTACCAAATAATATTGATATCTAATGGAAACAATGTTCATATGTTTTATGAAAACTACATGTGTGTTTGTGATACCGAGTAGAATGATCAAGTACTCATTCTAGACATATTTTCTATAGAATGTTATTTTGAAATTTAAGTTGGTATAAAACACTCATGTTCTTAATTCAATATATGATCTATATTAGAAAAAAATGTAGCTCCTTGGATCTATTCAAAGAGGTCATCGATTTATGGAAAAAGGATACCGGTTCTTTATCATGATGTTCATAGTGGAAATAACTGATGAACTCCATATAGAAATAATGTTTCATATAAACTTCATTACTTCATATTATTCTAGCTATATATTTATCTCATACAACTCATTATTATATATCTTATATGTCAGAATTTATACTGATGTAGCTTATTTCTTCATATATTATTTCCCAAACACCTGAGGAATCCAATTTATAATAGGGGAACTTTGTGGAAAAATGGGAAATCTATACCCTCATGATAAGAGTCTACTACAATGGACGAATCAAAATGAGGAATAGAAGAAGAAAATGAAATATATAAGATGTGGATGAATAAAAACTTTTCATATAAATAACAAATTAATATCATCTAACAGTATCATAAATAAATGATGATCTTTCCATGATATGGAAAATAATTGAAACACATGGGAACATGAATCCAATATAATGAAAGTATCGAAATTATTAAAATACCAAAAAGAGAATACATATATATTGCATCACGATCCATAGACCAGTACTTTACCTCCTTGATCATAAGATACAATCAATCATGCATCATTATGATGGGCCTTTCCCACGTCCCAACCATTATCCATAAATTATTTTTTGGATCGAAATTACAGAATCAATATTGTCTGATATAACACTCAATAGGCCACCACCAATGGTGTCTATAGAATACCCATAATATAAATATGAGCGGAATTATTTTGTAAATATAACATGAGTGTAAAGGATATATTTATACTTCATGATATAGATATTATGAATTCTCATTGTTAAAATGAAAAAACTTATATTGGAATTTATAAATCATTAGAATAAATAGAATCATTTTTTCATGTGTAATGATGAATCATGAAAACATGGGATATGGTCCAAGGGGATTAAAATTACAAGGAAACTATTTATTCTGGATCAATGCAGCTGAAATATTCAGGGAATCTATGTAATATAAATAGTTGATGTAATATAGATCCACATATTGGAACTATCCAAGGAATCATATTGGGTCAGATCTAAGCAGTAGAAATGTTCATGTAATCCAAGAATATAAATTAAAATAATTAAATGGGATCTATATGGTATATATGAAAAAATAAGGAAGTTAATATTAGTATTAGGATCCAAGGAGTTTAAATAAACAAGGAATCCATATATTGATGTCATATATAAAAAGTATAAATGTCTAAGGAATCATAGAAAGCATACAAAACATAATCCAAGGAGAAGAAATGTACTTGGAATCTTAATAATCCTTGTACATTGGATACAACAAGTGGTAATTTCAATGGAATCCATCTGGTTCATTAGTTCTATAATGAAAACCCACCAACATCATCAAAATCAATTCAGTCATTATTTCATCAACCATTCAGTTAATAATTTCAATAATCCATTTATAGTCATATAAAATAGAAGGGACAAAAAAATTAAATAATATAAATTTACAATTCAAATATTCTACAAGGCACTTAATAACATTAAAAATTATCATAATAACCACATTCAATTCTCATGAAAACGAGTAAATATTAGAGCACCACAATGGTGGAATAATCAAAATAACAAAGGATAACCAACCCTAGGGGTGGATCAGGTTGAGGTTGATATCCTCACTCCATGAATAATGGTTTCATGGATGGTATCAAAAATTAATAATTCAACATATAATTTATGGATTAATCTATTATGGAAGCATCTACCTAAATTTATCTTCTTTTTCATAATATAAAAAATAAATAAATAGAAATACTTTTTTAAAATTTTTATTCACCCCTACCTTAAGCCCATAGACGAAAAATTATCCAAAATAAGCCCATATTACATTTTAGAATAGAATAAAATTGAATAATATATAAAGAACATAATAATTGGGAATAAGCTCATTCATTAAAATTACATCATCGATATAAAGGAAAACTAAAATGGCGAACTTCGAATGGATAACTCTAAAGTTCAAATCTAATGAGAAGAATTGGATTTGAATCATAGTCTATGTGAGGAAATAAGAAAAATATTATCTCAATAACATAAATAATATCTAAGAGGGAGAAGAAGAATAACTCATGTTTGTTAAGGGAGGAATAAGGTGGTGGGTATATCTTCAATGAATTAAAGGAAAAATGACTATTTCCCCACTAAATTTTTTCTTTTATAGTTTACTCGAATGGTTGAAAAAACTATGAAAAAACATTGTTCTCCACTTTACCTCAACACATCACTCACACGGTATTGGTGTATGGTTATAAAAACTATGAATTGACTATTTACATGATCAGTTGAGGTTGGTATTGAAGAATATATGGGTTCATAGTTGGTTCATGGTTTATCCAATCATGTGGGAAAATAATATAAAATAGTGCATATATGGTAAATTATATTTTCAATCTTACATCATTTATGTTTTAACCCCCCACCCCCTAAATGAATCTTGTTCATGTGGATAGGAGGTATAATTATACTCCCATTATATAATTCATTAATGCATTGAGATGGTCTTTGATATTGTTTAATCATATGAACTTTCATTCAAATAAAAATTCTCTCATTGGATATGAGCCAATGTGTTACATATTTCTATTTCACATTACATGAATATTCTTGTTATCTGTATCACTATTTTTATGCAGGCTCTTATTCCCCATTTTCAGGGTGTTGTTCATTCATCCATTTTATTCTGATTTTCATCGAAGTAGAGGCTATGAATGGATGAAAATATTTATACAATAATAATGTGGGTTGTTTATACCTTTTCTATAAATGACTCGTTGTTTATATATTATATCTGTTATGCCACACTAAGGACTCTTCATGATATGATTATTTATATGATTAGTCCATATATTTAATTATAAAATCATGTTTGAGACATGTTGTGAAACATTTTGTTAATGTAGGATGTTTTAAACCTCAACACAAAAATAATTTTCCGGAAATGTATCATTGTTTATTAAAATGTATTAAATTTTTAATCCCACTTATTGTATATTATTATGAGGATTATGGAACTAATTAAATTAATGGTTGTTGAAATGAATATTGATTTGATTTTTATGATGTTGGAGTTCTCTTGGATTGGAATCATTGACCTACATGGATACCAAGGACATATCTAGTACATGGATAAGATTTAATTGAATTATTAGTATAACTTCAACATTTTTACTCCTTGGATATTAATTTGGTAGCTTACTAGTATGAATTTTAAATTTATACACCACAGATACAGTGAATATATAAAAAACCCTATGAAAAAAATACTCTTATGTATCTATTAGATAGATAGATTCGATTCCATAGACATTTCTACTCAATGCATCTAGTTTAATTAGTTTACTTAATATTCATGGATACCTTGTAATTTTTACACCTTATATCTGACACAGTTGGATGCCTTGGAAATTCCCACTCCATATATACAATTTACATGTTTGATTAATCATAATGGGTTACCATGGACATTTATACTCCATGTATCTAGCTGACTATTTTTAATTGAAAATCTATATTACTTCAACCAGACCCATATTAGTTTCATAATAGAATACATAGAATTGGCCATTGAGTTTTCTGTCTACGATTAATAGATTGCCCTTATGAATTATATTTCTTATCAGTTTGAGATTTTATAAAACACACATTACCACTTTTAATATTATCATTTAAAAACATTTTATATAAACACAATATTTATTCTTCTATTTATATAATGGAATTATAATTTAATTCTTCAGTGCTGGCATAAAGTGTGTCCTCTCAAGCCACATTCTTTTTTTTGTTGGGTAGCTTCAAAAAACATCACTAATGTTTATAGGGATAGGGGAAAAGCCCTCTAACTTATCCTTAAAAAATTATTTCATTGTAGTAGGGGAGAAACAAACCATGCTATTGATAAGGGTGATTGAAACACCCCAAGATTTCATAGTGTATTATTTCTTCAAAATAATTCAATAACTTGCACTACATGCAACACCGAGTTCAAGCGCACCATGACATACCAAACAAGCCGTTCAAAAGAGGTTATGAATAGTATTAACTAAATTTTAAACTTTATATAATCCTTATAATTTTAGAATCCATATTATGAGTTTCTTAGATATAATGCAAGAACAAATTCATTTTCAGTATTGCACTTTTATCAACTTTTAATAGTGAACCCTTTATAAATACAATATTTTAAACTTTTTGACTAAATTGGGACATCAAAAATTTAAAATGTAACACCCCAAGCTTCCACGGTACGTTTCCCTTCGAATAATGCGATAGCGTGTGTTGTACGCAACCTCGAGTTCTAACACACACCACAACTAATTAAACTAGCCCTTGTGAATAGTAATACCTACTTTTTGAAATTATATATATTTTATATTTTAAAATGGACTTCATTTTTGGATTTGGAATATCGAATTTAGCCTAAGGTGAAATTTTGGTACTTTTCGGATAACTTTCATATTTTGATGAATAGTGAAAATTACTAAATTTTAATTAAAAACAACTTTTTTAATCAAAATAATTAATAGTGATAAATTGTGAATTTGAGTGGTTTTAAAGTATATTTAGAATATATTTTTACCATTTAATATAATGTTGGTCATTGGACATAATTTTAAAATTAAACCGAACATAAACAAGTGTCAATCTTTTGATAGTTATTATCTCCTAAAAACACGCTTTTTGTTTTGACAGCGGGAATTAATTTTAAATTAATTTCTGCCACTTATGTGTTTTAAATTTAGAAAAATGGATTCAATATTTGAAATCAGGATGTTCAAATTGTGTAAATAGGTAACTTTTATTTTTAGACATTTTGAATAATTACTGCGGTAAATATTTTATTTACCATGGTTAAGGGTAAATCCGGTAAATAAGGGTTAAAAAATAATATTATAATAATACTAAATTATCCTAAAACGTTTCTTAAGCCTATTGGTTGATACATGGTCGACCATGGGCATCTTTGGGTCTATTTTGGGACCCCATGGATCCACTTGTAAGTGATAATGACACTTTATTTTAATTAAGTTAAAATAAATACAAAAATGACACAAGCATGTATCTTTTAACAAATCAATTGTTAAAGAGGGTTATATATGTTGGATATTAGATTATAAATATTACTTAGAAAGATAAAAAGATTTCCTACATAATGATATTTTATTTATAATTTTTAGACATTAAATAATTTAATTTATTTATGACACAATGATGATGCAGTAATTACTATAATAGTAAAAAAATCAAAATAATTGATATTAAAAATACCCAAATAAATATAATATGAAACTTTTAATGAATTAAAATAATTTTCTAGGATAATATTATATATTAGGATTTATTTAATTGACTTTTTTTGAATTAATCAATCTGTTATGAGTTTCACAAAAATCAACTATTGAATAGTGTCAAAATTGACATAAAAGAGTTCTTAAAACAAATATTATATTATTAATTGATATTAAATTCCTAAAAATCTAAGGTTCGTCCAAGAGACTTATATCATGATAGGTGCATCATTAATAGACCACTTGGGGGTCTCTTGGATGTATATAGTAAGTTTATTAACCATATTATATAAAAATACAAAGAGACATTGTAAAAGTGAAACTAATTAACTTAGAGTTAATACTTAAAGATAAGGTTAATATAAGTACCCAAAACTGTCTAAATTCTATTGGTTGAGTGGTTTTAGACCTATCCCCACCTTAACCTTTGAATAATCAACTTTTTAGCCATTAGAAACCGAATATGAATTTATTATAAATTAATATTTCTATCTTTTCCAAAGGTGCCCCTCACCCCTCTTATAAAAGGGCACTCCTCCTTCTCATTTCTTCACACCTTCAAATCCTTTTTGTTCGGCCAAACTCTGCCAAAATACTCTCCCAACTTCCCTCGATACATCTTAGAGGCCTTAGTTTGATCAGAAAGCCATCCTAAGGTGCCCTTTTGATCAAATCAAAAGGAAGAACCCGAAGAAGAGGTAATGATTTCACCACCCTTTTCCAAGTTCATTTCTTCTTCCACTTCTTCTTCCTTTGTTGTTACCATTATAAAATATTAAATCCAGTATCATATATATACTGTGATGTTATTATAAATATGGTACAACCATATTCATTATTCTATCCACCCTTTGAATAACATGTCACCATACGTGCGTACGTACGGCTTACCGTCTCCACGTCGTGGTGTAATTGTTATTCAATATAATATTATTTGGATGGGTATAATAATGATGTGTAACTCATGTAAATAATAAATATAACATGATAATGATTCTGTATATATGATATACCATCCATTTATATATTGTTTCAATATCAAAAGAATGATATTGTTGCTCGTGCGTACGTACGGACTACCGTCTCCACGAACGCGATAAGATTCATTCTCCATCGTATCCATTCAAGTATAATTATCATTTGATGATTTAAAAATGATGTTTAAGGACTTGATATCATTCTGGTTATGAATAATATACAACCTATCCTTTACAAAAATGTCTTACGTAACAAAACATATAAAAGAAAACAAGTAAGTTAACACCCGAAACAATGATAATACTAAGATATTATTATCAAATCAATATTAAAAGCTCATATATGATACCATATTAAGGTATATGATTCTTGTATAATTTAATAAAAATTATTTCACCATTATACAGGAGGTTAACCTACCCCAACCAAGGAAAAGTACAAGGTAAGGGTTATTTCACAATCTCTTCATTATCCGAGATTGTTTATATGTAATAATCTACTGGGATCTCTTTATCATCCACATCCATGTTTCTTAAAAATGTATTTCAAAACATTTTTACTATTTACTAGAATATGAGTTAAAGTCATTTATACCCTTTTTGACTTTTATAAGAGGTTTATAAAGGAATATTTCCATCGTTTTCAAAACAAGGTCCCTTTTAACCTTTTCGACAGAATTAAGGTAAGAATGTTTTTTTAACTTATACGACGGGTGCGGCTATTTTCCGCTGTTATAAAATCTTCAAAGCTTCCCTTTCAAGCTTATAAGATTATTTTCAAAGAAAATGTTTTATTTTATATGGATCTTAAATGATTTCAAAATAAAAGGATATATTTCTTTAAAAAGAATTTTGATTTCATCTATGTCAACATCCTGTGATGGATTTTAAGATTATTTGAAGTTGATTTATTATGATACAAAACTTCTATATTGTATTGAATGTTTTGTGATATGTTTGACTGTGGATGTGCTATTTTTATACCATTCATAGTTTATGGTGAAAGTATTGACATTTCGTATGCTAGTTTTAATACGAATGTTTATGTTATATTTAAACCGCTTCATATGGGAATGCATTGGACTTAATATGTGACGGGTGGAGCCCGCTATAGCTCCTCGATGCATCGGTAGGTCTAATGAGACAAACTAGTGTCTTGGCATAAGGCCTTGACAAAATCTTATTTGTAGTCTTGGCACGAGGCCTTGACTATGTGGTTATGATAGTCTGGCATTATGCATTCCAACATTATGAAAGTGGTTATTGATTTTTGCATGTGATTATTCGATTAGTAGAATATCCATGTGAATAAGTAAATGGAATTATTTCTTTTTATTTATTCCATACCATGTTGAAAGTTCATGTTTGAAAGGCTTTTGTTTTAGTTATACATTTCCCTAAAAGTTTATTCTTATTTATGAAAGTTTCCACTATATTGTTATCCTTACTGGGCATTTGAGCTCACCCCTTTTCTATGTTTTATTTTTCCCAGGAAGTGAAGAAGTATGTTATGAATGACCTGCAGGGATATTATGTGGGGATATGAGTGTGGATTATGGAGACAATATGTTGTTGTATTAGTTTTTCGTTTAATAATGTAATGTAAAACTTATGAATATATCTAGTGTTTCCAAGGCTACTAAACCAATCGGTCTTTCGAGATTTGATCATTCTTGTGATCATGCCAATGTTATGTAATAATGCACCGACTCTGGGTAGCTGGGGTCGGGGCGTTACAGTTGGTATCAGAGGAAGTTTAGTAACAACCTTGGAAACTAGATTTAGATAAACTCTGATTAGAGCACGTAGACCTAAGATGAACTTTGAGGATTAGTATAGAAGAACTTCCTAGAATTTTGGTATTGTAGGGTATTTGTGAGTTTTCCGAGAAATACATCCCTGTCTGGATACGAGAAGGTAGAGGCGGCTATGGAACAGATGTACCTAGGGGTAAAACCCGAAAACACCGCTTTGAGCTAGACTCGAACGGGAACTGGTGCACGACAACGGGCCTTGCTGCACTCTTGGTTACGACACTCCCGGGGGATATGCTTAGGATAATTCTCATTTTCTTTACAAACCATTATGAAGGGTTTATGAGTATATACATCCTCAAATGAGACATTTTTATGATTATGGATTATATCCATAAATAGTTCAATTTATGTTAAGTGTTTTATAAGTATGGGATTATGTATTTTGATTCATAAACTGATATAGTGTATTCCATTGTTTAGAAATGGCGCCCAGTTGAATGAATGAGAACTCCAGAAATGCACATGATCCAAAGAGAAGGAATGATCATATCTTTCATGGTCTTAAGCTAGAATTTATAAGAGAAATAGTCTCCAATGTATTATCATAATATGAAGAAATAATATCATGTGTTGATAAGATAAGTAAAGAGTTCACTGAGTCCTATGGCTTTAAAGGGAAGAAAGAGAAGAAAAGGATGGAAGAGAGAAAGATGGATAAATTGAATAGGGAAAAGAAGAATTTTCCCATATGTGGTAACTGTGGAAAGAAACACCCTGGAACTTGCCTGAAAGGAATGGGAGTTTGTTATAAGTGTGGAGGAAAAGGGCACAAAGTACGTGACTGCAAGGTTAAGAAAATGGTTTTAAATGTACAATGCTTCATTTGCAAGGAGTTTGGACACTACACGAACCTATGTCCCAGTCATCAGACTATGCCGCAAATGATGTTATTGGATAATAATCAAGTTATGATACTACCACAGATGAAGAGGAATGATTAGAGTTCTTATGTTGATTATGTCAATTGAGTGTTGTATCAACAATGTACTTGTTATAATAATTATGGAGTATATAAGGATTGTACTGCAGTACTATTTCATTAAGGACTTGAGATTGTGTGGAACAAAGAAAAGTGACTCAATAGAAGGATAAATATTTGGAAAATATATGGTTGAGAGAATGATAAATCATAATATAGTTCTGATACTGAGGTAGTGATTTTGGAATAATACATGATTGATTTGGATAAATTATATTGGATATTCTTGACTACCTTGAAACTGATTAATGATTTCTATATTCCATCATTTTTTTGGGGTTTAAAACATTTTTGGATTGATGAAGTATATCCATCATTCTATATGGAATAGGGGAGCATGAATGTAATCAATAAGGAATATGGTAATTCAGGATGTTTCAGTGTATTAAAAGAATACAAGATGAAGGTATTCATATGCTATTACGGGATAAAAAGGATCTATATTATGTTTACCTTCCTTATAAATGTTGGACTGTGAGTTTGAACAGAAGTATTTTGGATAGTTCTAGTTTGGATTATTTTGGATTACCATAAAAGGACAACCCGGAGGTCGGGCGGCAACCCGTCGCGTCCGGCAAGGCTGCGAGACTTGAACCCGCAACCGAAGGGCGACAAGGGTGTATCACCTACCACTGGACCACGAGATGTCCTGGATTAAATAATGTAGTTTTTTTAAAAGATCTGGTAGATGAATTATAAATTAATTTATTTTTGAACCCTGTACGAATAGTATAAATAGAATTTTTTTTACGTTCTATTATCTTTTAGAGTGAATGATGAGTTTGTGGTAGAAATTTATTAATGGATAAAACTCTAATTATAAAATAAGTATATCTCCTTATTATCTTAGACAATCTCATAAATAAATTCCTCACCATTAATAAAAGAAACTTAGATCAAAAATGTTGTCCTAGATGGTACCTTAAATCATCACTAATTTATGGCTTTGGGATTGTTGGCCTTTTCAAAGCCATGTTCTCTACCACTCTCCATCAGATAATTGATGGTTAGATTTTTCTTTCATATCCATATTTTCCTACATGCAACCCTAGTATGTGTTATTTTCGGTAATCTTCATACTTTCCACTCTTTATTTTAAATAGAGTCCTCGTTAATTCATTTTTCGATGTGGGATTTCAACTAAGATATTTTGAAACGTCAAAAATGTGTTATATAAATACCCTATGTTTTGTTGAACCGATGGTATTTCAAATCATCATAGATTTATGAGTTTATGGACCTCAATTTTATACTTGTTTGTGATTGATGACCTCAATCACTACCTATAAATATTTACGTTTTCCCTCCAATTATATGTCTCTAATTGCCACGGATGTTCTCCTAATCGAGATCATAATTTGGTGGTGACCCTTTCATTTCTCTTTTCCTCATATTAAGACTAAATTTTAGTAACCCAATTTCCGATGTGGGTTTTCCCACAAATATATTTTCTATTTTCAACCTTTTATTTTCGAAGAACAATTTCAAATTGCGAGGACGCAATTTATTGAAGGAAGGGAGAATGTAACACCCCAAGATTTCATAGTGTGTTATTTCTTCAAAATAATTCTATAACTTGCACTACACGCAACACCGAGTTCAAGCGCACCATGACTTACCAAACAAGCCGTTCAAAAGAGGTTATGAATTGTATTAACTAAATTTTAAACTTTATATAATCCTTATAATTTTAGAATCCATATTATGAGTTTCTTAGATATAATGCAAGAACAAATTCATTTTCAGTATTGCACTTTTATCAACTTTTAATAGTGAACCCTTTTTAAATACAATATTTTAAACTTTTTGACTAAATGGGGACATCAAAAATTTAAAATGTAACACCCCAAGATTCCACAGTACGTTTCCCTTCGAATAAAGCGATAGCGTGTGTTGTACGCAACCTCGAGTTCTAACACACACCACAACTAATTAAACTAGCCGTTGTGAATAGTAATACCTAATTTTTGAAATTATATATATTTTATATTTTAAAATGGACTTCATTTTTGGATTCGGAATATCGAATTTAGCCTAAGGTGAAATTTTGGTACTTTTCGGATAACTTTCATATTTTGATGAATAGTGAAAATTACTAAATTTTAATTAAAAACAACTTTTTTAATCAAAATAATTAATAGTGATAAATTGTGAATTTGAGTGGTTTTAAAGTATATTTAGAATATAATTTTACCATTTAATATAATGTTGGTCATTGGACATAATTTTACAATTAAACCGAACATAAACAAGTGTCAATCTTTTGATAGTTATTATCTCTTAAAAACACGCTTTTTGTTTTGACAGCGGGAATTAATTTTAAATTAATTTCTTCCACTTCTGTGTTTTGAATTTAGAAAAATGGATTCCATATTTTTAATCAGGATGTTCAAATTGTGTAAATAGGTAACTTTTATTTTTAGACATTTTTAATAATTACTGCGGTAAATATTTTATTTACCATGGTTAAGGGTAAATCCGGTAAATAAGGGTTATAAAATAATATTATAATAATACTAAATTATCTTAAAACATGTATTAAGCCTATTTGTTGATACATGGTAGACCATGGGCATCTTTGGGTCTATTTTGGGACCCCATGGATCCACTTGTAAGTGATAATGACACTTTATTTTAATTAAGTTAAAATAAATACAAAAATGACACAAGCATATATCTTTTAACAAAACAATTTTTACAGAGGGTTATATTTGTTGGATTTTAGATTATAAATATTACTTAGAAAGATAAAAAGATTTCCTACATAATTATATTTTATTTACAATTTTTAGACATTAAATAATTTAATTTATGTATGACACAATGATGATGCAGTAATTACTATAATAGTAAAAAAATCAAAATAATTGATATTCAAAATACCCAAATAAATATAATATGAAACTTTTAATTAATTAAACTAATTTTCTAGGATAATATGATATATTAGGATTGATTTAATTATCTTTTTTCGAAGTAATCAATCTGTTATGAGTTTCACAAAAATCAACTATTGAATAGTGTCAAAATTGACATAAAAGAATTCTTAAAACAAATATTATATTATTAATTGATATTAAATTCCTAAAAATCTAAGGTTCGGCCAAGAGACTTATATCATGATATGTTCATCATTAATGGACCACTTGGGGGTCGCTTGGATGTATATAGTATGTTTATTAACCATATTATATAAATATACAAAGAGACATTGTAAAAGTGAAACTAATTAACTTAGAGTTAATACATAAAGATAAGGTTAATATAAGTACCCAAACCTGTCTAAATTCTATTGGTTGAGTGGTTTTAGACCTATCCCCACCTTAACCTTTGAATAATAAACTATGGAGCCATTAGAAACAGAATATGAATTTATTATAAATTAATATTTCAAGCTTTTCCAAAGGTGCCTCTCACCCCTATTATAAAAGGGCACTCCTCCTTCTCATTTCTTCACACCTTCAAAGCCTTTTGGTTCTGCCAAACTCTGCCCAAATACTCTCCCAACTTCCCTCACTACATCTTAGAGGCCTTAGTTTGATCATAATGCCATCATAAGGAGCCCTTTTGATCAAAACAAAAGGAAGAACCCGAAGAAGAGGTAATGATTTCACCACCCTTTTCCAAGTTCATTTCTTCTTCCACTTCTTATTCCTTTGATGTTACCATTCTAAAATAATAAATCCAGTATCATATATATACTGTGATGTTATTATAAATATGGTAAAACCATATTCAGTATTCTATCCACCCTTTGAATAACATGTCACCATACGTGCGTACGTACGGCTTACCGTCTCCACGTCGTGGTGTAATTGTTATTCAATATAATATTATTTGGATGGGTATAATAATGATGTGTAACTCATGTAAATAATAAATATAACATGATAATGATTCTTTATATATGATATACCATCCATTTATATATTGTTTCAATATCAAAAGAATGATATTGTCGCTCGTGCGTACGTACGGACTACCGTCTCCACGAAGGCGATAAGATTCATTCTCCATCGTACCCATTCAAGTATAATTATCATTTGATGATTTAAAAATGATGTTTAAGGACATGATATCATTCTGGATATGAATAATATACAACCTATCCTTTACAAAAATGTCTTACGTAACAAAACATAAAAAAGAAAACAAGTAAGTTAACACCCGAAACAATGATAATACTAAGATATTATTATCAAATCAATATTAAAAGATCATATATGATATCATATTAATGTATATGATTCTTGTATAATTTAATAACAATTATTTCACCATTATACAGGAGGTTAACCTACCCCAACCAAGGAAAAGTACAATGTAAGGGTTATTTCACAATCTCTTCATTATCCGAGGTTGTTTATATGTAATAATCTACTAGGATCTCTTTATCATCCACATCCATGTTTCTGAAAAATGTATTTCAAAACATTTTTACTATTTACTAGAATATGAGTTAAAGTCATTTATACCCTTTTTGACTTTTATAAGTGGTTTATAAAGGAATCTTTCTGTCGTTTTCAAAACAAGGTCCCTTTTAACCTTTTCGACAGAATTAAGGTAAGAATGTTTTTTTAACTTATACGGCGGGTGCGGCTATTTTCCGCCGTTATAAAATCTTCAAAGATTCCCTTACAAGCTTATAAGATTATTTTCAAAGAAAATGTTTTATTTTATATGGATCTTAAATGATTTCAAAATAAAAGGAGATATTTCTTTAAAAAGAATTTTGATTTCATCTATGTCAACATCCTGTGAGGGATTTTAAGATTATTTGATGTTGATTTATTATGATACAAAACTTCTATATTGTATTGAAGGTTTTGTGATATGTTTGACTGTGGATGTGCTATTTTTATACCATTCATAGTTTATGGTGAAAGTATTGACATTTCGTATGCTATTTTTAATACGAATGTTTATGTTATATTTAAACCTTTTCATATGGGAATGCATTGGACTTAATATGTGACGGGTGGAGCCCGCTATAGCTCCTCGATGCATCGGTAGGTCTCATGAGACAAACTAGTGTCTTGGCACAAGGCCTTGACAGAATCTTATTTGTAGTCTTGGAACGAGGCCTTGACTATGTGGTTATGATAGTCTGGCATTATGCATTCCAACATTATGAAAGTGGTTATTGATTTTTGCATGTGATTATTCGATTAGTAGAATATCCATGTGAATAAGTAAATGGAATTATTTCATTTTATTTATGCCATACCATGTTGAAAGTTCATGTTTGAAAGGCTTTTGTTTTAGTTATACATTGCCTTAAAAGTTTATTCTTATTTATGAATGTTTCCGCTATATTGTTATCCTTACTGGGCATTTGAGCTCACCCCTTTTCTATGTTTTATTTTTCCCAGGAAGTGAAGAAGTAAGTTATGAATGACCTGCAGGGATATTATGTGGGGATATGAGTGTGGATTATGGAGACAATTTGTTGTTGTAGTAGTTTTTCGTTTAATGATGTAATGTAAAACTTATGAATATATCTAGTGTTTCCAAGGCTACTAAACCAATCGGTCTTTCGAGATTTGATCTTTCTTGTGATCATTCCAATGTTATGTAATAATGCACCGACTCTGGGTAGCTGGGGTCGGGGCGTTACAGTGATACATTAGGATAATTAATTTCAGTTATTATTGTACATTTGATACATGTATTTTACTGCATTCTTATTCTTATGTATTACCTATAATTGTAATATAATTAAATGATTAACATTTGTATATTATTATATCTAATGAGATTAATTGTTTATTTTTCTGATGACTATTTATCCTCTATCTCTTCAATTATGTTATGCTCTTATGCAATTGATTATTTTTATTTCACAATGACACTATGCATAGAACATGATGGTATAGAATTTCTACTATTCCACCAAGTACTCTTACTACTAGTTGGAAGTATATGGTGTATGGGAAGGTGAGCGTGAGGCCACATGTCCAGCCAGGTTTTGTTTCGGTTTAATAAAATATGTCTGAGAATTCAAAGGAACCTAAAAAATTAATCATATAATATTATAATTTAATAAATTATTCACATAAATTTACATTTATATATTTAATTTATGATTATGTATTATAAATATATTATATATTTATCATATATTATTTACATTAATGTGTTAGTAATTATAATTGTTGCTTTTATGATTTATGATTTTAATTTCAATACCAGTTATATGATACCATGATAATCATTAAAATATTATATAATGTTACATAATATATATGTAATATTTATTTATATATATTTATTCATATTACAATTAAATTTTAATTATTTTATGTGAAAATGTAATTGCTATTGGATACTATTGGAAATTTCTACGATCAAGGTTTACAGCTTAATAATAATTAAAATAAATAATATATAAATTCATGAACCATAATAAATTTTTTCGGATAATTACACATAGTAAAATAATTATTAATTTTTAAATATTCTTCCATGATGTGGTTTTATACCTTTTTTCACATAGGTTGGTAGACAACCAAAACATGAAACTAAAAAATTTTAGAGATAATTATGTTTATAAAGGTTGTGTAGTTTGGAATAATCTCTCTATTAAAGAATACTAAATATATTATTTAAAAAAGTTTATGATTTTTAATAATATTTCATGATATTTCAAATAAAAATAATCAATGTTGGGGAACATTTGATTTGTTACTTCATATAGTACGTAACACACATTTAACATTATTATTTCCTAATGAATAAGAGGATGTACTTATTGATTATAATTTTCCAATTGATAACAATAACAATGTTATATAATTGGAATATATTATTAAATTCTATCCTTATAACTAGTAATGAAATGTTGTGGTGAAAAATGGTTGATTTCATGTCATTGGTGTTGTAGTATTCCAAACCAAATGATAAATGATATTTTTTATATTTCTATATTGATGGGAATGAATAATAATGAATTGTCACATTAAAAAAATAACACTAATGTATGCTAATGGTACTAATAAATTTTTAGTACTATGTTTAGGATAGGGTGTAAAGGGAAATATTTAGAATAAAATATAATATTTAATTTAATCTTACGTTGAGACCATTTATTTAATCATGACGAAATCAATTGATTTTGGGAGATTAAGGTAATTTATCATGGAATTAAGATTTATGAATTTCAATGATATTTTATTAGATGATATATTCATTGGTTATATAGATAATTCATAGGTAAGGTGGTTCTATTAAAGAGAGGATGCAAACACCAATTATATTTAAGGAAATTGGAACATTTTTAATGACCATTATTTCTCAATAACAACATTACATAATTAAACTGTCAATGAACCCAATGTAAAAAATTTTAGAATATTCGGTGATAATTGGTTATTAAAGCCACATCTAATTTATTAAATATTTTTTTCAAATATATTATAATTTTATTACTCTAATAATTCTATTTCATTCTTTATTTAGTTTTTTCCTCCATTTTATGTTTTTAGAAAAGTAACAACATTTTTACTATATTAAAAAATTAAATAGAATTCCAAATTTTGATGTGATGAACAAAAATTAAATTTCAAATAAAAATAATTCATTTTCAATTTAATATAAAATTAACCATCATATTAACTCATTATATATATATATATATATTAATTATTATTTTTAAATGCAACTTATTTTTTAACGATATTTTTGTTAAATATTCTTATCATTTATTAGAAATAAAATATTTGTTAATTAAATTTTATATGTGGTTAGACATATTAAGAGATTCATTGTTAAAAATAAATTAAATTTTTTATGGGATACAAATTATGTAGTATTGTTAAAAAATAAATATGGTAATAAAATTCTACACATTATCCATGTAATTAACTTTAATATTTGTTATTTTTTTATGATGTTAAATAAAATGGGGTTTTTATATAATTTGGAAATATTTATTCTAAATTTAGATTCAATTTTACTAAATTATATTCATAAATGTGAGGGAAACATAATATTCATATTAGTGCAATTAATCCTTTAAAATTATTATTAGAAATTTATTATATCCAAGGGTAAAATTTTATTAACTTTATAATAAATTTTTATACCATTTTTATATTTTGGTTACTTAATTTAGTACACTCCAATTTAATTTATATAATTTAATGGTTATATATTATAATTTTTTAAAGTGTTATAGTTATAATTTTGTTTATTTATTTCCTGCAAGACAATATACACACATGGTATTAAATTTAATAAATTAATTTGAAAAAATTTTGGGTCATTAATATTTTCCAGACACTCGCATCATACTACATTGTGATTATTACTAAGAGAACACTTGAGATTCCAAATATTCACTTTCAAATGGTTGATTAGAATAATTTAGATAATCTTATGATTTTGTCGGGATTTTATAATCCCACTATCGCACCACCCAATGAGTTACTTTTACATTATTCTCTAAATATGATAGGGATTAAAGACATTATTTCGATGACAAACAGTTGATATATATTGATATATGCTACCATAATCATAATTCTTATACATAGGTGGAAGGAAAAGTGATCAAGCATCCTTCAAAGAAGCTGAATTATGCACCCTGGTACCAGTTAATCTCGTTGTTATATCAAACATGTAATGAGTGAGACAGTGATGCATGGTAAAAAAATTCACATTTCCAACAGAAATTTTATTAATTTTAATTATTTTAACAATAATTAATGAATTCTGAAATTACAAAACTTTTAAACATATATGATCTTATATAAGGGTTCACATATTACCTTGGATATTCTACGGATGTATTGGTTGAGTTCAATTGTCGCATTGATGATATTTATAATTAGATTTTCATTTATATTCAAGATCTGGTTGAGACACATGTACATCGCCCAGATGGTGAGAACCATCATATTGACATGCCACATAATGATGTGGAATATTAAACTGATGTCAAACATGATCATTTAAATTTCCAAATTTTCATGTTAAAGAAGACCCAAAACTACATGATAATTATATATACATCCATGATGATACTTTCAAGTATTGTACTACTTAATTTAATAGTTTATCATATTATGGTTTAGTGCTTGCAAGAAACTAGAGATCACTATATTATAATTTTTTCCCAATGAGGAGATACCAATTTGATATCAACCATATTCTAGTAATGCAGGGAAAACATGTACTCAATACCGTTTTACATCTATAATTGATTGTTTACATTCATGGATAGTTAAAATCCACCACTTATCACACAAGATTATGTAAATAGCACTGTAGTCAAGGATAAATAGGAGGTGAATATTCTAGTTAATGGACAATAATTTACATGGAGTTGATGTATCATCTATTCTCTAGGTTGTAGAACATTGGATAATCCAAGATAAAAATAATATCTATAGGTATTTATTTTATAATGTTAATATATTGTTGAATAGAATGTTATGTTACATGATTGTATAATTTTTTAGTTTGACTTTATTCAATAAAATTAATTATTTACATAATAAATATAATTTATAAATAAAAATATTTTTATTATTATTGTTTAATTAAATTATAAAATTACTAATCAATAATAAAATAATAATTAAATTATAATTAAATATAAAAATTAATACATAAAATTATATTACATTAATTAACAACTAAGAGTTCATATCATATAATTAATAATTAATCAACAATATTTTTTGAACTGTGGATAATAATTATTACATAATAATAAAATTTAAATTCTTATATAAAATTTAATAATTATAATTTATCATTTAATCAATTCTATAATTATTCACACAAAATAAATTATTAAAAATAATCTAATAAGTAATTGATGTAAATATTTAATATTTAAATACATTATTTTAAAAATTGTAATCAATAAAAAATTATTATATATTATTTTTATAATTACATATATTAATAATAATTATTTATAAATTATATTAATAAAATTTTCAACCTTATATGAAATAATTACAACATATTTTTAATATAATTTTTTTATAATTTTTTTTATATTAACGGTTACCATTTTTTCAATTTTCAATTCATGTTGTTAAATGTTTTTGTCTATTTTTTTAATTAAAATTATTTATATATTTATTATTAGTATTTATATTCTTTATTATATGTTATATTAAATATTGTATTTACAAATATATGTAAATTTCAAAAGAGAACAAAAATAATTAGTTAAAAATTTAAATTGACTCATGTAACATGAATAACTTTTAGGATTCATTCCATATCATGTGAAGACGCATGATCTTAATTCACCATTCCACATTATTTTTTAATCATGAATGTTGTATTTGATTTCAAAATTCTATTTGTTAACATACTATAAATTTTAACTGAATATTTAAAATATTTTTTAAAACCCCATCGAAATACAATGAATACTTTTTTAAAAAAATAATACAAAATGATAAAAATTTCCATAAATTTATAAATATTTATTTTTGTTTAAATTTTATATCTATATTAGGAAAAATATTCAAATATACATTAATCAGAGGACACATTTAAAAAAAATTCAACAAAAATCTTATAACAAAAAAGATAGGTGAAAATAATTATAACTTCCATCCTCATGAAATTTAACTACCTTTCATTATTTTCCAAAATTATATTCCAAATACATAAATATTTATTTATAAGTAGATATTTCTAAGTAATCTTAGGTCTAGTCTAGAGATTGAAAAAAATATCGAAATAATTAATGAAAAATAAACATTTCTATAACAGCATGGATGTAAACTAATTAAATTCCAAGATGATGGAAAATTGAAATTGAAATAAAACATGTATATTATAAATTTATTATTGAATTAAATTAAAAATTACAATGAATTTAATGGTTCTATAAATGAAAATAATCCACACAAAAAAACATTACAAGATGAGTAGTATAATTATCATTTAATATATTTATCATCTATAGTATAATTTTGGTTTCATAATAAATATAAAAAATGTATGGAACATTTTACGTAAATAATTTTTTAAATATTCAATTGTAGAGTTAATCAAAACCCTTCTATGAAACTTCTTAAAACCATCCCTGGTCAAATACTATGTTCCTAACAAAAAAGTCCATAAAAATTTTTTATACATATTATTAGAATAAAATTACATGTTGTACAGTGTTGAATTTTTCAT
Source organism: Viscum album (assembly GCA_963277665.1). NCBI lineage: Eukaryota > Viridiplantae > Streptophyta > Magnoliopsida > Santalales > Viscaceae > Viscum > Viscum album. The sequence goes on along the minus strand of OY728152.1, from coordinate 1,710,330,839 downwards.
CAACATATTGGTTGTGTTGGTTTATTGTCTACCCCAATGAATCTGATTTTAGGGAATTTTTTAGTTAATATGTGATAATGGATTTCTACTAGAAATTATTCTATATTTAAAGAAGGATCTATATAAATTGATGCTGTTTTTTCATAATTTTATCCACTGTTGGATATGGCAAGACAAAATTTCTAAAATTCAAGAATTTTGATGTTTGAGAATTGTAAAATTTATAAAAAAGTATTGTTTATCATTCCTAGATGAATAAGTCTAGGATTTATTTTTGATTGAAATGTTAAAATCTAAAATTGACACATGGTTATATAAAAAAATCCAAGAATCTAGTGTGCATAACTATGCGTATCAAAAATAAATAAATAGTAAATTAATTTCAAACTCAATAATTATAACTAAAAATTATTGATGTGGAAAGTCAAAATACATTCTTCATTATAATATGTATCGTTATACATAATTATTATTCAGACTCGTTCAACTTTGAATGGATAAATTTATTATTTTATTAGGGATGTATCTGTATGTATATAAGAGTATGTACGATTTTAATACTGAGTGGAAACATAATGATGTTTTTGAGAAGTGTCACAATAATATATTATGACAATCATTACAATATATTATATTTTTTTGTAAAAAAGGGGTTTTGAATAATAGTCATCTCCCAATGAAATTGGTAACATGTTAGTGCAATCTGAATATTCCAAAATTTCAAAAAGGATTTGATAAGAAATTTCAAACTAAAATGATAATTCATCTACTAACTTTTCCAATTAGGAAGCACATTATAGTTATAAGATAGAGACACAAAAAAATTACATGAAATTATATAATGAAAAAATAACGAAACTACCAACTTTATGTCTTAAAAATATAATATAAAAAATAATTCAATTTTATAGTCTAGTCATTCTGAAATGTTTTTTAAACAGACATTTAATTGTGAGTGCACATAATAACTTAAGATAAAACATAATATTCTATCAATCATAAAAATATGATTGAAAAGTAAAAAATCATTATTTGAGAAATAATTATGTTGAAATGGGAAGAAGATGAAAGGAACATTTTAGCAGAAAATGTTATGTCTTTAAAACATGGAGATAAGGTACATCATGTCATTGATAAAACCGTAATAAAGCTATAAAAAACTTATAATAAATGAGGAGTCTCACAATGGATGTTATAATTTCTCCCATAGAGAAACATTTTGTTTCTATAGTATATTAAAAACATAAATTTTTTTTGTCCGTGCAATTATGTTGTGATGCAAAATTTTAACAATGTGGTGTTCTAGTCAAACGAGTGTTTTGAATTTTTCATAAAGAAATATTTTGTATGGTTGTGCCACAGAACAGATATATTTTGATCAAGAAGTATAATTGAAACCCAATGTCCATGATAATGCATTGGTTATTTGTATAATTGATTTTTAATATATGGATCATGTAAAAATTATTATTTTCTATCCATGAAATTGATACATTTTCTAAATTCTATATATAAAATGTGTTAAATTTTAAGAATAAATTCTGGGAGATTATCGGGAGTGTTTTTAGAGACCCGGATCTTGACGTACACGGACATTACAATACTTTTGCAGAATACTTAGTACATATCAAAAACACACACACACAAGAACCGTAATAGTTTTGTGTCTTTGGAAACTCAGAATATAATCTTCTAATCGTAGTGAAAGATCTTCAACATCTCCCATAAAGATCTTCCCCTTTTTTCCTGACCTAAAAACTTTCATTATATCATGGGGAAAATAAAACATAAAAGTGTGAACTCAAATTCTCAGTAAGGGTAAACAAAAAAATATCAATCACATCATATTCATAAGAACATAACATTTGGAAATCTTAACCTGCAAAAGAGATCATAATATCATAACATGGGATAAATCATAGTGGTGAAATGTAATCCCAATAATCATAAAATAAAACATGAAACTTTGTGACATACACACATAATCATATAGAATCATTTCTTATTAGTCAAGACTCATTGCTAAGACTATCTTAGTGGACATAGTCCATTTCTGAACCGAGTTCACTCCTCGTTTCAGTCCTGTTTCACTGAACCGGTTTAACCTGCCGTTCCAGCCATGTCTATCTCATGAGATATAAAATATTTACCCAATTCATTGGAGGGAGATATAGTTCCCAACCATCTCATAATGATACTATTAATATGTGTGCCACAAAATCATAAACCATACATCATAGCATAACCCATGTAATTAAAATGGGATTCTTAAACAACATGACATCATAAAAAAATTCATATAAGATAAAAGAATTCATAAAAATAATTCCATCACAACATAATCAAATCAATGTAATAATAGGGATAGAAACAGAACCCTATATTATCTTAGATGGAAAATAATTTTGATAAAACACTTGAACTCCATTCTGGAGGAAAATATCCTTTCTACTTCAAAAACATTTTCCTTTTTTAAAATGTCATAAAATTTTAAACTAAAAGAAGTTGATTAAAAATAATCTTGAAAACTTGTAAAGGATGCTTCTTGGAAATAATGTTTTCAAAAACCCAATCATTCCGTATAAGTTAAAAAAACATTCTTCTCGTACTTTTGTCGGAAAAGTAAAAAAGCACCTCGTACAAAAAACGACAAAATATTCCTTTCATATCTTTTAATAAAAACTCACCGAAGGGTAAGATTGGGTTTAAAAAATTGTAGATGGATGGAAATAATATTACATATTGAGGAAACATGGATGTGGATGATAAAATACACACCAGTAAATTTCAATGTATAAACAATCTCGGATAAAAATGAGATTGTGATATTTTCCCTTACCTTAGGTCCGATTTGCTTCGTAAGTGTCTGAAACTCCTGTATAAAGATTTAACTAATGTCATTGACTTATTAAAGAATCATATTTATTGTTATGATATCATATATGGGTCACTTATGACTTTATTTTACCCTTTCTTTTGTAAATTCCATGTTAAAGAGCGTTTTGGGTAAAATCGTTTCATTTGTCGTCCGGGTTTTGACTTGTAATTATTCATATGATTACTTAGATAATGATTACATAATTCCAGAATATTAAACATGATTTATATATAATATATATTCAGAATATACATATATATAATAGATCAGTAAATGGAATGAAATACACCGTTCATGGAGACGGTAGGCCGTACGTACGCATGAACGCTGTTTTCGATTCCTTGATGAGTTGAATGGAATTAAGTAGATGAAATACATATATATACACATAAATCCAGTATCATTATTATGTCATATATTTCATGATTACTTATTATATATACTTTATAATCATTCATGAATGGTTAACGTGGAAAATGAATCTTATCGCGTCGTGGAGACGGTAGTCCGTACGTACGCACGAGCGATGATATCCTTCCCATGATCGTGGAATTGTATTGGAGTGTATGTATACTATTTCAGAATCAATATCACTTTAAAATAATCATATATAGTTTTTATTTACACCAATATACCCATCCATGTAAGGTGGTGGTGGAAAATAGATTACACCACGGCGTGGAGACCGAATTCCGTACGTATGCACGCACGGTGATTTTGTTTTACGTAGGATGGATAGATGGTGAAATAGGGTTGTTTCATACTTATAATAACATATCCATATATGAGTTATACAGATGTTATTACTTCATAATGAAACAACCTATGAACAAGAAGTCGAAGAAGAAATAAAGTTGAAAGAATCGGTAACAGACATTACCTCTTCTTTGAAGCGCCTCTTTGAGACCTCCTTTTAGGGAACTAAAAATGGTCTTTGAAAAAGAACAGGACCACTAGGATGTTTCTAGGGAAGTTTAGAAGAGAATTTTTCAGGGGTTGGCTGATATTGAAAGCTCAAATTGGTGTGAGGAAGAGAGGGAGGAGGTGCCCTTTTATAAGGGAGGAGAGGGGCACCTTTGGAATAACTAAAAATATTATTTCATTATAAATGAAAATTCGGTTATAAATTGCTTCAAATGGATTTATTTTAAATCTAAGGTGGGGATGGGTCGAAAACCTCTCATCCAATAGAATTTAGACAAGTTTAGGTTCCTATTTTAACCTTATCATTTATATTTAACTTTAAGTTAGATAATTTTACATTTACCATGTCTTTTTGTGTTCCTACACTATAAGGTTAATAAACATACTATAACAAGCCAAAAGAACCCCAAGATGTTTATTGTTAATATATATAATATTATCTAAGTCATTTGGCCGATCCTTAGATTTTTAGGAATAAAATAACAATTAATAATATAATATTTGTTTTAAAAACTATTTTAGGTCAATTTTGACACTATTTAGTAATGGATTTTTGTGAAAATCATAACAGACTGATTAGTTATAAAAACCTTAATTATATAAATACTAACATTTAATAGTATTCTATAAAATTAGTGTAATTCATAAAAAGTCTCAAATTACATTTATTTGGGTATTTATAAAAGCAATTATGTCAATATTTCATTAATAAGATAATTACTGCATCAACTTTGTGTCATAAATAAAATAAATTTTTTAATGTCTAAAAATTAAAAATAAAATACCTTTATCTAGTAAATCTTTTTAGCTTTCTAATAAATATTTATAGTCGAATTTATCGTATGTATAACCCTGTATTAAAAATGATATACTTATTAAACATTGATTTTAACTATTTTAACCCTTCTCTAAATAAATTAATAATAAATGTCCTAATCTAATCCAAGTGTGCCTAAATGGTCCTATTTTATTCCTAAGGTTTTTTCTGGTATAATTACACTTATCCAATAGAATTAGGACATGTGTTAGGGTAATAATAATATCATTTTTACCCTTAATCACCGTATTTACTTTTAACTGTGGTAAAAAAAGTAAAAAGTTACTATTCACCAAAAAATATTTTTATCTCATTGAACAACATTTTACTTACTGACATCAACTGTGTCTCTCAGATTTTTGAAATTTCACTCACAACAGTGGTAAAATTATGTTTTATGAGAAATTCATTTTTTTAACTACCACTTAGTGGTTTCACTATTAATCAAAAAAATGAAAGTTTCCAGAAAAATATCAAAAATTAGGCCTAAGATATATTTGATATTATGAATTCAAAAATAATGTCTATTGTACCAAATTAAAAACATATTAGTTGCATTAATTAATTTAAAAATTAATTCCCGTCGTCAAAACAAATAGCGTGTTCTTAAGAGATAATAACTATCAAAAGATTGACATTTGTTTATGTCTGGTTTAAATGTGAAATTACAGCCAATGACCAAAATTGTATTAAATTGTAAAAATATATTCTAAATATACTTTAAAACCACTAAAATTAGTAATTTATCACTATTAATTATCTCGATTAAAAAGGCTGTTTTTAATTAAAATTTAGTAATTTACACTATTCATCAGAAAATGAAAGTTATCCGAAAAGTACCAAAATATCTCCCTAAGCTAATTTAGATATTTTGAATCCAAAAATGAAGTCCATTTTGAAAAATAAAATTCAAAAAATTTCAAAAAGTGGTTATTACTATTCATAATAGCTAGTTTTAATAATATTTTAATAGCATATCATTATTTAGTGAAACTCGGTATTGCGTACAACACACGCTATCGCGGAAGGTCGCACTTGCATGTAATGCAAGGAAAGTCAGGGATGCGTGTTGTGAGAGCTTCTTTTGGTGTATCATACAACACAAGACATTAATGAAATTAAAAGGAATATTTTTCATAAAATCTCAGGGTGTTACATTCTACCCCCCTTAAAATGAATTTTTCCCTCGAAATTCGTCGGGGTTATAAATGGTTTAATACTCGGAAGTTTGTTTAATAGAAAACCACATCGTGAAAATGAATACCCAAACTTGGATTTAAAAACTAAAGTATGAAATGTAATGGTTACCCAAATTAACTCATCACTAGGTTTCCACGTAGGAGAACATAGGTGAAAATATGGATATGGAAGAAAAATCGATCCATCAAGATCTGATGGAGAGTGGTAGAGAACATGGCTATGAAATAGACAACAATCACAAAGCCATAGATTTGTGATGATCTAAGTTACCATCTTATTCATCATATATAAGGGCACTAGGGTAACATTTTTGGTTTTCAAGATCATTTCCCTAAAGTTGGTTAATTAAAAGAAATACTTACATGATTTTGGTACAATTTCAATGTTGTTTGTGCTTTGAACAATTTCCACTTCATGTGTTAAAGAAATGAAGTTGAATTTGTTATTCAAGAAGTGTTAATAGATCATGTGATAGAATGATGGGTCATTCGATCTATTTCATACAAAATGTTTGAAAAAGTTATCAAATATACATAAGTCCATCTATGGTGAGGTTAATCGTATACGATTCCAAAAAATGAACTCATACTTCATATATCATACCGCGTAATAAAATAAAACTAGTTTCTACTAACCAGGGACTTCCTGTAGGCCAGTGGTAGGCGATAAAGGCCAGTCGCACTTCAGTTGTGGGTTCGATTCCCACAGCCTTGTCCGACGCGATGGGTTATCGCCCGTCCTGTAGGATTTCCTTTCTCTAAAGCTATATTACTATAACATTCCATCAATAATATAGAAAAAATTTCTATCCTAACTTATGTACAACATAATCCATTCCAATATTTAGGATTATCTAAAATACTTTGGTCTAAGCTCATAGTATAAAGAAAATGATTACATGAAATTTCACATAACAATCACATGAATGCCATCATTTATCCCCCATATATCATAAGATATATCTTGTTGGTTGAATTACAAACATGTGAATACCTTAATCATGTATTCTCTTGAAGAATGAATACCCATTAATTGAACCATAGTGAAAACATGATTGCAGTCAAAAGTTAACTCTTTTCACATACCAAAATCCAAAAATTCGATATACTCAAACCATGATATAAACTTATCCTTATATCAGTCCTGAGCTCATGAATACGGTCAAACATTTCATTTTCTCGTATTCCTTTCATTATGCGCATATCAACTTTTTTTTCCAAAAATATCTCAATCACATTCTATGGTTACAGGTACCATTTAAAACCACAATAGACCAATACATAAATATTCCAATATTCCATGATACTATATACAACAATATTTTTGAATCCCATTACATAAATAGTTAATCATTCCACCACATCGTTGTCATGTTCAACACCACCAATAGTGATCGCATGTGACTTCCCTTGGTCCTTTTCCTTAAGTGGTTGCTCATGTCGATCATCACTAACCCTTAGATTAGGGAATTTATTATCATAATGCCCCATTTCCTTGCACTTGAAGCATTGAAGTGTTTGTGGTGCGTTTTCTATAGTCTTTTCTTTATTTACATCATTAGAAACCCTTTTTTCCATTACTTTGACACTCAGCTGCACGATGACCTTCTTTTCCACACTTAAAACATTTTCTAATCCCTTTAAGACAATCTCCACCATGCTTCTTTCCACATATTGAGCATAAGGAAACAATCATCTTCTTTTCACCATTATTCTGAGAATTTTCCTTGAACTCTATCTTTCATTTCTTGTCAAAACTATGAGATTTATAAGTAACACCAACTTCCATTTCTACCTTGATAACACAACGCACAATTTCTTCATAGCTACTAAAGTTTATTATAGCTAATGCCCTTCGAAGATTTGGTTTTAAGCCACTGAAGAATCGATCAACTTTACTTTCAGGTTGGATGATAAATCCAGATGCATACCTTGCATACCTAGTAAAATTCGCTTCGTATATACTAATAGATTCATCATCCTTTTGCATTAGTTCAAGAAACTCCTTCTCCATCTTTGTTCGATGAATACGAGGGAAGTACTTAATGAAAAATAAGTTCTTGAACTCGCCCCATTCCATGGACTCAATTTCATCTCTTGGCCTCGTATTCTTGATAAGATTCCACCATTGATCAGCATCACCTTCCAAATGATATACAGCTAAGATGACTTTATCATGTTCAGAACATTGAAGAACTTAAAATATCTTTTCAGTAGTACTGATCCATTGTTCAGCAACAAGTGGATCAAAAGACCCACTGAAAGAAGGTGGACGTTGCCTCATGAAGGACCCAATAGAATATTGTTCCCTTCTCTTCTCATTTGGAAGTCCAGAATGATTCATAGCTTGTGTAAGTATAACAATAATATTTTTCACTCCATCTCCCATAACATTTGATTGTTCAGGAGGACAATCATTGCATTGTCCATTACATTGGTTAACACGGTTCCTTCGGGTTCCTGCCATCGTCTAAATCCCCATAAGAATAGTGTGAGAGGTAAAAATCATAATAAAGGGGGAGTAACTTCAATATCTAACATTTTTCGTTTAATATAATATCATTAACATATTTCTAGGACTATATCCTATACGTATACTTATCCTTAGGGACATCCCTAGACATACCTTAGAAATATCTATAGGGATCTCACTAATGTTCTCGCATCCTAGTTTCCAACGGTTGACTAAACCTTTCCTTTGATACCAACTGTATAGACCCAAAGCGTGACGTACATGGACATTAAATTACTTTTTCAGAATACTTAGTATATATCAAAAACACACACACAAGGACCGTAATAGTTTAGTGTCTTTGGAAACTCGGAATATAATCTTCTAATCGTAGTGAAAGATCTTCAACATCTCCCATAAAGATCTTCCCCTTTTTTTCTTACCTAAAAACATTCTTTATATCCGGGGGAAAAGAAAACATAAAAGGGTGATATAAAATGCTCAGTAAGGGTAAACAAAAAATATCAATCACATCATATTCATAAGAACATAACATTTTGGAAATCTTAACCTACAAAATAGATCATAATATTATAACATGGGATAAATCATAGCAGTGAAAGGTAATCCCAATAATCATAACATAAAACATGAATCATTGTGGCATACACACATAATCACAGAGAATCATTTCTTATTAGTCAAGACTCATTTCCAAGACTATCTTAGTGGAAAAAGTCCATTTCTGAGCCGAGTTTACTCCTCGTTTCAATCCCGTTTCACTGAACCGGTTTAACCTGCCGTTCCATCCATGTCTATCTCATGAGATATAAAATCTTTACCCAATGCATTGGAGGGAGATATTTGTCCCACCCATCTCATAATGATACCATTATTATGTGTGCCAAAAAATCATAAACCATACATCATAGCATAACCCATGTAATAAAAATGGGATTCTTAAACAACATGACATCATAAAACAATTCATATAAGATAAAGGAATTCATAAAAATAATTCCATCACAACATAATCAAATCAATGTAATAATAGGGATATAAACAGAACCCTATATTATCTTAGATGGGAAATAATTTTGATAAAACACTTGAACTCCATTCTTGAGAAAAATATCCTTTCTACTTCAAAAAGAGTTTACATTCTTAACATGTCATAAAATTTTAAACTGAAAGAAGTTGATTAAAAATAAACTGGAAAACTTGTAATGGAAGATTATTGGAAATAATGTTTTAAAAATCCATTCATTCTGTATATGTTAAAATAACATTCTTCTCGTACTTTTGTCAGAAAAGTCAAAAAGTACCCTGTATGAAAAATGACAAAAGATTCCTTTCATATCTTTTACTAAAAACTCACCGAAGGGTAAAATTTGATTTAAAAAATTGTAGGTGGATGTAAATAATATAACATATTGAGGAAACATGGATGTGGATGATAAAATACACCCCATTAAATTTCAAAGTATAAACAATCTCGGATAAAAATGAGATTGTGATATTTTCCCTTACCTTAGGTCCGATTTGCTTCGTAAGTGTCCGAATCTTCTGTATAATCATTTAAATAATGTCATTGACTTCTTCCAGAAACATATTAATTGTTATGAAATCATATATGGTTAACTTATGACTTTATTTTACCCGTTCATTTGTAAATTCCATGTTAAAGAGCGTTTTGGGTAAAATCGTTTCATTTGTCGTCCGTGTTTTGACTTGTAATTATTCATATGATTACTTAGATCATGATTACATAATTACAGAATATAAAACATGATTAATATATAATATATATTCACAATATACATATATATAATAGATCAGTAAATGGAATGAAATACACCGTTCATGGAGACAGTAGGTCGTACGTACGCATGAACGCTGTTTTCGTTTCCTTATTGAGTTGAATGGAATTATGTAGATGACATACATATATATACACATAAATCCAGTATCATTATTATTTCATATACTTCATGATTACTTATTATATATACTTTATAATCATTCAAGAATGTTTAACGTGGAGAATGAATCTCATCGCGTCGTGGAGACGGTAGTCCGAACGTACGCACGAGCGATGATATCATTCTCATGATCATGGAATTGTATTGGAGTGTATGTATACTATTTCAGAATCAATATCACTTTACAATAATCATATATAGTTAATATTTACACCATTATACCCATCCAAGTAAGGTGTTGGTGGAAAATAGATTACACCACGGCGTGGAGACGGTATTCTGTACGTAGGCACGCGCGGTGATTTCATTTTCCGTAGGATGGATAGATGGTGAAATAGGGTTGTTTCATACATATAATAACATATCAGTATATGAGTGATACTTATGTTATTACTTCATAATGAAAAAACCTAAGAAGAAGAAGTGGAAGAAGAAAAAAAGTTGAAAGAATCGGTAACAGACATTACCTCTTCTTTGAAGCGCCTCTTTGATACCTCCTTTTAGGGCACTACAATTGGTCATTGAAGAAGACCAGGACCTCTAGGATGTTTCTAGGGAAGTGGAGAAGAGAATTTGGCAGGGTTTGGCTGGGATTGAAGGCCCAAATTGGTTTGAGGAAGAGAGGGATGAGGTTCCCTTTTATAAGGGAGGAGAGGGGTACCTTTGGAATAACTAAAAATATTATTTTATTATAAAGCCAAATTCGGTTATAAATAGCTCCAAATTGATTTCTTTCGAAGCTAAGGTGGGTATGGGTCGAAATCCTCTCATCCAATAGAATTTAGAAAATTTGAGGTTCCTATTTTAACCTTATCATTTATATGTAACTTTAAAAAAGATAATTTTACTTTTACCGTGCCTTTTTGTGTTCTTACACTATAAGGTTAATAAACTTACTATAACAAGCCAAACGAAACCCAAGTTGTTTATTATTAATATATATAACAATATCTAAGTTATTTGGCCGAACCGTAGATTTTTAGGAATAAAATAACAATTAATAATATAATATTTGTTTTAAAAACTATTTTATGTCAATTTTGACACTATTCAGTAATTGATTTTTGTGAAAATCATAACAGACTGATTAGTTCTAGAAACGTTAATTATAGCAATACTAACATGTCATATTAACCTAGAAAATTAGTGGAATTCATAAAAAGTCTCAAATTACATTTATTTGGGTATTTATAACATCAATTATGTCAGTATTTCATTAATAAGATAATTACTGTATCATATTTGTGTCATAAATAAATTAAAATATTTAATGCTTAAAAATTACAAATAAAATACCATTATGTAGGAAATCGTTTTATATTTCTAATTAATATTTTTAGTCGAATTTATCTTTTGTATAACCCTATATTAAAAATGATATACTTATTAAACATTGATTTTAACTATTTTAACCCTTCTTTAAATAAATTAATAATAAATGTCCTAATCTAATCCATGCGGGCCTAAATGATCATATTTTATTCCTAAGGTTGTTTTTGGTCTAATTACACATATCCAATAGAATTATGACATGTTTTAGAGTAATAATAATATCATTTTTACCCTTAATTACCCTATTTACTTTTACCTGTGGTAAAAAAAACTAAAAAGTTACTATTCACCAAAAATTATTTTCATCTCATTGAACCACATTTTACTTACTGACATCAACCGTGTCTCTCAAATTTTTGAAATTCCACTCACAGAAGTGGTAAAAATAAGTTTTATGAAAAATTCATTTTTTTACTACCACTTAGTGGTTACACTATTCATCAAAAAATGAAAGTTTCCAGAAAAATAACAAATATTAGGCCTAAGATATATTTGATATTATGAATTCAAAAATGATGTCTATTCTTTCAAATTCAAAACATATCAGTTTCATTAATTAATTTAAAAACTAATTCCCGTCGTCAAAACAAATAGCGTGTTCTTAAGAGATAATAACTATAAAAAGATTGACATTTGTTTATGTCTGGTTTAAATGTGAAATTACATCCAATGACCAAAATTGTATTAAATTGTAAAAATATATTCTAAATATACTTTAAATCCACTCAAATTAATAATTTATCACTATTAATTATTTTGATTAAAAAGGTTGTTTTTAATTAAAATTTAGTAATTTTCACTATTCATCAGAAAATGAAAGTTATCCGAAAAGTACCAAAATTTCACCCTAAGCTAATTTCGATATTCCGAATCAAAAAATGAATTTCATTTTGAAAAATAAAATTTACAATATTTCAAAAAGTGGTTATTACTATTCATAACAGCTGGTTTTAATAATATTTTAATAGCATATCATTGTTTAGCGAAACTCGGTATTGCATACAACACACGCTATTGCGGAAGGTCATGATTTCGTGTAATGAAATGAAAGTCAAGGATGCATGTTGTGCAAGCTTCTTTTGGTGTAGCGTACAACACAAGACATTAATGAAATTAAAAAAAATGTTTTTCATAAAATCTCAGGGTGTTACAGTGTTTTCATTTTATTTGAAGGGGATTTATGATTATGTGTACACACAATATGGATGAATAATTTAGATATTTGGTAAAGAAAATCTATCTAATATATATATAAATATAGATATTATATTTTTAGCTATCTATTTTTATAAAGACAGATATCTATATAAATTATTGTGATTGTTGTTGTGTAATAGGTATTCAAATGGATATGATATATCTAACATTAAAATAACCACATTTGAATAAATTTTAGATTCATTGTTATAACGAATTGAGGATGTTAATATGGTTTATTTCTAGGGACAAAGATATAACATATCATAAACAATAACAATAAGATGAAGTGGAATACATTATTTTCCCTCTGTGAACATAATTTCAATGAAGAAGAAGTTGCAGTTTCCAGTTGGACACATGGAATGATGACGCAGTTGTTTAACATTATATTCATATAAATTTATTGAAGTGTGAGTGTGTTTATCTAAGTAACCAATCCATACATTGTGAAATAAAAAATATGGGGAAGTTTCTATTGTCTTGTATTTATAATTGTTAATATATTAATGATTTATTGAGATAGAGAGATAAATTAAGGGATAATTACATGGTTGAGATTAATCAATATTTAAAATAATTTTTAGAGGTAACATAGTGTTATTGGTTCTTTAGACAAGACATAAAACCAAATACTTTCCATTGTGTTTTTTGTTTCATTAGTGTATTGCTGATTCCATGCACCTTGTCTTATTCTTGGGAATGGAAATAATAAAATATATTGTATCTTTTTTGGATAATTTAATTAAATTCAGCCAGATATATCTCAATGAGTGTAGGTTATACAGAAAATTATCATACATATTATTCTGTTTAATGTAATGATATACAAAATTCATATCACTATTTATTCTAGAACATAACAATGGTACTACTAATTATTTATTCAAAACCATTTGGTGAAAATAAAAATTTATGAAATAAACTTTAATGATAGACAAATATTGATATACTAATTCGGTTTAGCAATATTTATGGGTTTCACATTATAAAGACCCTTTTTAGAAAATATATAGATATCAATTAATAATTTCCATTTGATGGTATTGTTTTTTTCTAAGACGATTAGATTGGTTTTGTGAGTGGTGTTATTTTCTACAACATTAATCATTATTTATCCTGTATCCAATGATGAAGCATCTAGAACTCAATTTTTCAAATATTTATTTATGGAAACTGAGATATATCATTTATCAGTGAATTTAATTTTTTATATTGTTGAATATATCTAGGACATTTTGATTAGAGTAATCATATTGATGGTTATTTTCGTATATAGAATGTGATAATTTTTAATAGTTATATCTCTGATGAAGAATTAAAAAAAACTATTCACTATCCTTGTTATTTTGGTAGTTGTGTGTTTTAAAAAAGATTCTTGAATTATTAACTGAAAAAATGGATGTTTTGATGTCAACATCTAGTGTACATTCAATAATTTTTCAAAGTAAAGAATAAATTTGTATTAGTCTCTTAAGAAGATAGGATATCCAATCTAGGTGAAGAATTCATAATTTATTTACAAATCATATTATCGTATATCATTTGAATATCATTAAAAATTTCTAAAAATAAATTTATCCTTATTATTTAAAGATAATTATGATTATATTTAAGGATTAAAATAAAAATATAGTCATCTGTATAGAGACTTATCGTATTGTTACCGAGAATATATCTATTCCAATTGAAAAGATGATTTTCAATTTCAAACTAGTCATCAAATATAATATTCTATTGTCTAATGAATTATATAATTGAATATATGATTATTGAGACATGAAATGACCATGAATATACATATAATTCATTTTGGTGAATTGATAAAGTGATAAAGTGACATTATTTAAGATGATTCACATGATTTTGGAAAACAAACTCCAACAAATAATGTGTACAATGTTAGCATTATACCACTTGAAACACAACATGTCAAAAAGATAAATATATATGAATAATTATAATATGTTTACAGAATATGTTTTCCCATATGAATGACATGTATGATAAGACCTAGTAAAAATAATTTACTATCCACTCAATAAATTGAAATGACAAGGAGGAAATTTTGTAAAGGAATTCATGATATGTGTATTATAAAGACATCTAAAGATGGATTTAGTGATTAAAATGAATCATCATATATGATGTCGAAGAAAATGACAAAAAATAAATGTAAATATGATATTAAATTATTAAAAATTCAAGGAAATTTCAATGTGTTTATTATTAAAAAAATCAAAAATGGTGGAATGAAATTTACGATAAAAAATATCAAAATAATAATAATTATTGGTAATGGATTAAAATTTATAGTAGTTTTTTTTAAATGAAACAATTTTTCAGAAATTGTAGAAATATCGTTTTACTAGTTTAATAAGGATATTATTCATTCACATGATGAATGAAATGAATTTTTTCACAAAAAATCTAATTTTTATGTAAAATAGAGTTATAACATTTGTTGAATGAAATTATGGATTACGAAGAATGAATAATTAAGAACCAATGGAAGCATAATCCAATAAAAAATTTATGGAGAAAAAAATAAAATTTTAGATAAAATGGATGATTTTATTCCATCATTGAGTTGTATAAATGAGAATGTAATGAAAGATCCACAAAGGATGACAATCAATATGTTTATCTAATATATATTAACAAAAATAACAAAAAATCATGTCTATGTGGTCACAAAAAACATTATATTTCAAGAGTTGAAGACTTCTGAAAGATCCCTATTTTAGAGGATGAGGAATGAAAAAGGATGTTGTGATAAGGCCATAAAGGATGGAATATAAAGAATTTGTAGTAGCCTCAAAATGGTGGTTAATTCAAAGACTTACACCTGAAATGACGTCTGTGAGTGTGGTTTCAATCAATTTAGATCCACTAAGGATGCTTAGAAATAATTTTTATGACAATATTTTCTTCAACTCGACTATCCTCATTAATAAACATAAGAAAATTAGTAGTTATTATCCTTCCATTTATTCAATTGTTACAATTTTTGTTGATGATCTATAGGTTTTGGGGGTATATGATTATGAGGGGACTTTCATCAAAATATTTATATGGTTGTGTGACTTATTAAGATTAAAATGTGATTATTGGTAACAATGTATGTGGAATCATATAAAATTTGTAATTGTAATAACATGGTTGCAATATGAAGTGTATGAGTAGTAAGAAATAAATTTAAACATGATATCATGGTTAATTAGTGTGTCAGTATCTGGGTTACATATTATTCATCAGTATTAACCATTAAAAATATACTTGGATACCCTAATTGAGTATTTAAAATAAAATAATTTTCAATATTAATTTTTTTAATATAACATGTAATCAAGAATTTGATATTCAACAAACAATTTTTATGATATCAAAATCAACTAATGGTATTTGGAAATAATATTGAATATTTTTTCCTTATACATTAATGATGTAGGAAATCATTGTGGAATTTAGAGGCTTATATCAAAATGTGGTATGAAAATTAAATAAAAAATTATTCTTCGTTTATTATAATAAAAAATTATTTTGACAAGGGATGTCCATTTTTTGTAATTTCTATCAATATTGGTTTCCATTTCTAATTTTGATCTAAAAAATTTATAATTAAATAAACACTATATATTTCATGATTTAATCATTAATGGTCTTATTAATTTATAATTAATTTCATATATTTTATTCCATAATAAAACATGAATTTTGTGACTCATGTATCTTAATGCAGTGTTTTTGTAATGGATTATTGTATTGTTTTCAGATTAATAACTTATCGCCCATACTAATTTATGATTAGGCATTCAAAAAAGTATTTTTAAACTATATATGATAAAAGTTAAGATCTGGTGCTAGATATACATCATAATACAACCATAGGTTTAGGATTTTCTAGTGAATAAATGGTAATTATGATATTTTATTGGCCAAGTGAATAATTTCATCAAATTATCATGGTATTGAATTATATTACAAAATGGTGAGCTCAATGTATAAATTTTTTAAAAAATTAATGTCAATATCCTAGTGGAATTATTACTCTCCCAAAGATATTCACAATTTGAATGTATAAGAATACTTCCATGAAAATAGTACTTTTATTGGAAAAGGGGTATCCTACAAGTTGTTTTGTTTATTAAACAAATTATTCTTCTATTATTTAAATCAAAAAAGATTGTGGGATCATAAAACTGAAGATTAATGTAAATAACAATTTATTCTAAGGTAATGGTTTTCAATGATTCAATATATTTGAAATTAATATTAGGTTTATGCTTTTCATTTGATGTTAAATGGGGGTGTGAACCAACATGAATTCAGGATTCATTACACCCAAAAAAGTGGGGGTATAGTGAACTTGGATAAATATAGAAAATAATAATATGACCAATGAATTATATATGAAAAAAATTATTAGAGAAGTATCCTTCAAAAATTAAAATTAACATTTTTACAATGAGTTCAAAAAAATAAAAACCTTTTTTATAAGATAAATTATTATATGTAAAGTTCATAATGCCTATAGGTAGTATTATTTTCCATATCAAAGGGGTTATTTATAAATATATTTTCAATAGAAATGTGTAAATACATATCATTCAGAATAAAATATATAAAGTTCATCATATTATCTGTTTGTGTAACAAGACTCATATATAATGATACATTATTTTTTGAATTTAACAGTCATAAATCACCTCACCAATAAATGTAAGAATAATATAGATAAAAGAAATAGAAGTTTGGTAAAGTAATAAATCATATAATTGTACATATGTTTTATCAAAATGAATTATAAAATTATTATTGGACACACTCATTTAGTTTGTTATGTTTTCAGAGATTCACTTGTATACGTATATGTATCATGTTAGAAAACTATAAATCTAACAGACAACCAATCATAAAATTATATTGAAAATTCATCATACATGTCATGAATACTTTTAAGGTTCAACACATAGAGAATGTGAATTTCACACCACAGTATTATCCATGGTGTTTATGAAAGGAGATTATGATGTAGAACAAACTATTTACAACATCATACGGATATTTTAAAATCCCAATTTGAAATTGGGAGACTCACAATGGATATTTGGGTAATATTCAAACCTAATCACATTGTAAGTTATCTAAAAAAATAAATGTATTGGAAATTTGGGAGATGAAACCATTGTGAATAATTTCCCATCTATGGGTTGCTACTAAAAATATACCTATGAATTGGATGCCAGGAAATGGTTTTTGTTATATAGATATGAAAAAAAGGAACTAATCGTACTCAACAATGGAAAAATCATGTTCTGAATATTATTATGTATGAAATAATAATATTATTGTATACAATGATCATATAGATGAGATGGTTGTTAGGTTATTAAGGTTTAAGTTAGAGTGTTTCCTTATTTTAAATATCATATAATTTTAGAATGAATTTAGGGGATATAAAGGATTACATTTCAAGGATTTTTTTATTAATTTTGTTATACTTATTTCCATCATACTAATTAATAATTGAATAAATTAAATTAAGTTAAGAAATATAATGAATCATTGAAGAGAGTGATAATGTACTTCTTAATTTGATATTTATAGAGATATATATCCATAAATATATTGTCCCTTGATACTATTTAGTATGGGGTTTAAGAGAATTAATATATCGGATTAAGAATTAAAATATAAGAGCAATTAACACTACTATTGTGTTACAATATAATTTTGATTAATGTTTTCTAAAAATGTGTGTAACACTAGAACATATAATATAAAATAATAATTATAAAAATAAAAATAATAATCATGATAATTGGAATAATGAATTTTCACTATTTAAATATCTTCCCCAAGATGAATACTATGGATATCATATGATGTCATAACAATAGAAATGTTTATTTTTGATATTAATAGATAGTCTTTAATGAAGTAGTGGGGAAATCAAATGCACAAATACATTCTCATTTAAACAAAAATCAATAATGTTTTTTATATTTTACTGAATTATAATGTTTTAACAATTTATTAAATACATGAAAAATTATAGAGGAATGACTGTCGAGTTATGTCGGTGGTCATAAGTTTTCAGAACAATTTTATTGGGACTGTCACTAAAATCTTTAATGCCCTATCCAAAACCATCCAGTAAAAAAATTTCCATTATCATTGGGTTCATTGATACATTATGAAATCAATTATAACAAAATTATCCCTATGGGGTTGAACCAAATAAGATACCAAAAACATGTTTACTTAAATTTCCAAATTCTACAAGACATAAATGGTGATTTTAGTCAATTGAAACATTGATAATATATATTTACGTGATAAAGTAATTTTAGATTACAATGGAATAATAATTTTGATAGTAATATAACTATGAACCATGTAACTATATAGTCAACATAATCTAGGTTTGTGAGAGTTTTATGAATAAATATAAAATAATGACTGATCTTCATTACTCGATTCACCCAACCTCCCTCATTATTTATCTCATAAAGTATACTTTTGTTCCAAAAAATTATTATTAGGTAATATGTTTAATTTAATGTACTTGTTTTCAATACAATAATCTAAATGTGTTGTTAAGTTAAGTACATTTTAATTTACACAATATTTCTTTCTACACTAATCCAATAATGAAACCATATCTATTGAAATGAACTAACATTTAAAGAAGTAAATGAAATGAATCAGTTTTCAAGGATTTTTTATCAATTTATTTTAGAATATTTAAAATGAGTTGATGATATGATAATAATAATTACACAGGTTTTACATAAATTAACATCTCATTAATTTTTCATAATGTATTACATATCACATAAACATTCCACAAAAACATGTATTGGTTTAATGCCTTTGGAATCATGGAACACAAATTTCTTGTTTGGAGAATCAACTTCAATATATCCCAAAATTATTTTCCTCATTAGTAACCCCACCCATGACTATTCATTATAACATGGGGAATTTAAATACATGAAATGTTGAGTGTAGATGCTAAGTTAGGGTAATCATAGATGATATAGAAGCTACATGAACAAAAGTGTATAAAAACTCGTGAATAACACTTAAAGAACATAACATTAAAATCATTGATCATTTATTTGAGTCATGTAATAATGATTAGGGATTCATAATACATTAATCACATGTTTATACAATCACATGATGTAAGATAGTATAAAAATGGAATAATACTTGGATGTTGTGGTATTCACATAAGCGTAGAATATATCATGGTAATGATTCGTACCAAGACATTCAATAAATTATACGATTGTGTAAATATTATATGTACTAAATTTTTTCTTGGTATGGACTTCCATGTACATTTTTCTTTCCATACTAGGATATCCCTATGTGTAACCTCTTATTGCTGGATTAGGATGACCTCTCGTGTACCCTCTTATTGGGGGCTTAGAATAACCTCCCTTGTACCCTCATGTTGGTGGATTATGAGGACCATTTGTAAACCCTTTTGAGATCATATAGGATATATCATTATCTGATTAATTGGCGGGAGATATAGGTTCCACCATTAAAATAATAAAAACCATACATATTTGTTCTAAAATAACAGTAATCATTAATAATATCATAATCCATGGAATAAAATGGGTTTCACAAACACCATTCAATCATAACATAACCCATGTAAAAAAATGGGTAAAAACAATATCATTAAATCATAAAAAAACATTAGTATAAATAATTATAATTGTTATATTGAATAATTACCTTATTTGAATACACCAAATAATTAAATTTTATATTGAAAATAATTTTCAGAGACCACCAGAAAACAATTCTTTAAGAAAATGCATGTACTTCTTTTAAAATGAATTTTTTTCATAAAATGTTGCACTGTTTCAAAGGAAAAAAATATCATATCATAATTACCATGTAATATAGTATGTGAAACACAAAATCATTAATGTTTCATGTTGGTGGAATTTTTTTTCATATCGTATATTTTGAATAACATTTTATTCATATATTTTCAGGAAAAGCCACAATGTACATCATTTGGAAAAAAATATTCCATCAAAACAATATAGTAAGAAGATAAATGGGTAAATTTTATGTAAGAAATATATAATATAAGATAAAATTCAAATTAGAAAACATTTTTAGAAAACCCGGTTGTATAAGATAAACATTCCTTAAAATTGACTTCAAATGAAACAATCGCAGATATTGATGATATTATGAAATAAATACTTTTCACATTATAAATAATAGAATCATATAACCCATGAATGAATAAAAATTTCATGGAAATTAAAATTTCTTTATATTTTTTATAAGGCTCATAAAATTAATTCATGTGTATTATATACAACACATAGAATAAATGAGTAGTTTATAATCAATGTGTCCAATATTAATAAATGTGTGACGTAAATCCCTAAATTTATGTCCGAAATTCCTTCATAAACATTCAAACCTAATGTATAAAAAAATAATTTTATTATAATACATCACATTACCATATTAAAATATTATTATATATATATATATATTACCATATATATACTTTACTTATTTCTTTACATTACATTATTATTAACAATTGCATGTTAAAGGAACATTTTGTTTATGCATTGTTTTTTGTTTATGTTTTTTATTTATATCTACAGTAATATTACATAGATTATTATTTCATCATCTCTATATTAATAGAAATGATTAAATTAATATATATTTTTGAATTTAGATTATATTAATTCATGGTGAATAATAAATGTTAAAGGTAAATATGAAATACACTGATCATAGAGATGGTAGGATATACATACGTATGAATGTTATTTTAATTTACATTTCATAAGTAAACAAAGAATATATTTGATATATTACACATGTTTAATCATTTTTTAGTTATATATATCTTATATATTCAAAACAATTGTCTCTATTAGAACTAATTTCCAAAATAGATGGAAAACGAAGCACATTGCATTATGAATGTAGTAAGACATTCATACACATGTAAAACATTCTGATTTCCCAAAATAGTATGAGTTAAAAATGATGTTATGGAATTATAATTACAAAAAAATATAATA
Source organism: Viscum album (assembly GCA_963277665.1). NCBI lineage: Eukaryota > Viridiplantae > Streptophyta > Magnoliopsida > Santalales > Viscaceae > Viscum > Viscum album. The sequence goes on along the minus strand of OY728152.1, from coordinate 1,710,308,966 downwards.
ATTTCATAAATATCATATTTAATCATTAACCCCATCATAACTCCCAATCAAAAAATTTTATGATGGAAAATAAATTGTATCTTTATGTGGTGACCATAAGTCATACGTACACATGAGTGATACTTTTAATTATTTTTAAATGGGAATGGGGTTGTAAAATAGTATTTTCATAATTATAATAACATTTATGAATATTTTTTATTTTATAATTTATATATATATATATATCATTTTTTAATGGAGGAATTAATGATTAGAATAATAGGCTGACCGGTTAATGAAATTACCTTTTATTCAAAAAAATCTCATTTTATTAACACCTTATATAAGTAACCACCCTTAAAACATTAATTAATCTCGAATTAAATGAAAAATTCACATATAGGATCTTTTCAGGTTTAGAATTTATAGAATTAGGACATAACTTTTACATCTCGAAATATTACAAAGTAAACAATTCTACTTTTTTCCATAAAATAAAAACTCTAAAAAAGAAACATGTCTAGTTCCATGTTTTAGATAACATGTCTTTCCTTGATCCCATCCTTGACCCTATTTTTTTAAGTCCTATTGAAAACATTTCAAAAACTATTGATGAGTATAAAATGCCCAGTAAAGGATACACAAAGAAGGAAAACTGTTACTTTTCTTCAAAACATCACGTAAACCATGAATACATTATCAACGTAATACATTTCACCTTTATAAAGTTGTAAATACCCTTCACTGAAAAAACATTTCTGACCCTTTTGTAACCAAATTATTACCATAAGACCCATATAAATCACACATATAATATAAAGGTAACTTGGGAAATAAACATACATAAATGGAATAACCATACGGTCGACTTCCACACATATCAGTAAATGGAATAGCCATATGGCCAACATCCATACCCAATTCGTTGGAGGTTATAACGTAACCACTCGTCCTGGTATTCACGACACCACCCATCATTTTGTTTATCACGTATCCACCCGTCAAATGTCCCGGTACCATTATAAAATCATAACACACAAAACAATTATAAAGTAAAGAAAACATTTCCACATTTCAATCACAATATATCACATAAATATATTGACATAACAAATCCATTATCGAATCCTTTTTCAATACCAAAATACATAAAAGAGTATATGGTATTTATTCACTTTTAAAAACATTACGACTTGTTGAGGAAGCCAAAGATCAAATAATACTCGCAGCGGCGGAAAAGTCATTGTCACCACTTATGTGAAAAGAAACATTCATTTTTGTCATTTAGTAAAATCATTTGTAGTAAAATATTCCAATTGAAAGTTAAAATATGTTTTATACAGCGTATAAAATAAACTCTTGTATTAGAACAAAATATGCCTCAATGAAAAAAGATTGAGGCGAAGTCCCTTACAATGTCGATATGATTATATTAAGGATAATTCAATTACATAATTATGTGTGACAAATATAAATACACCAAATATAAGAGGATATTATGTTTAAAAATGTAGAGACCCAAAGCTTGACGTACATTGACCTGACATTACTTTTTTAGAATACTTAATACATAACAAAAATATACACACAAGGACCGTAATAGTTTAGTGCATTTGAAAACTCGGAATATAATCTTCTAATCATGGTGAAAGATCTTCAACATCTCCCATAAAGATCTTCCTCTTTTTTTTCTTACCTAAAACCTTTTTTTATATCCTGGGGAAAAGAAAAAATATAAAGGGTGAGCTCAAATTCTCAGTAATGGTAAGCATGGATAAAATAAAAAAAATCATATACATTTGAACATAAAAACATGAACATAATGTTTAAACATCAAAATCTTGAGCAATGACATAAAACATGGAAGTACGTAAGGCATAGATCATAAAGAAACATTAAACATGATAAGATAGCATGGGAGTAAAACATGTATTTGTGGCAACTATTCAGCACATGTTATGATTTCCATAATAGCCAAGGCTTTGCTGCCAAGACCATCTTAGTGGACAATGTCCCTTTCTGAATCGAGTTCACTCCTCGTTTCAGTCCTGTAACACTGAACCAGATTAACTTACCATTCCATCCATGTCTATCTCATGAGATATAAATTTTTACCCAATGTATTGGAGGTAGATATAGGTGCCACCCATCTCATAATGAAATCATTCTTACTTGTGCCACAACATAAACTTAAAACATTCATCATAACCCAAAGAATAAATTGGGTTTCATTAACATCATATCATCATCACATAATCCATATAAAACAAATGGATATTTCATCATAAGAAAAGTGAAATTATGTAAATCATAGAGACATTATACATTAAACATACACATATGAAATAATTTCATCATAGATGGAAAATGGTTTTGACAAAACACTTGAAATGAATTCTTGAAGAAAATATCATTTCTTATTCAAAATAATTTTCTTTTCACAAAATGTCATGAAATTTTTAATGAATAGGATTTTTTTGAAAATATTCATGAAATATTTTTGAGGAAGCTTCATGAAAATAAGGCTTTATAAAACCGTAAAAATCCGTTCATGCCGTATAAGTTAAAAATAACATTCTCCTCGTACTTTTGTTGGAAAAGACAAAAAAGTACCTCGTAACGTAAATAAAAGAAATATTACTTACATAAAATGTAGTAAAAGTCAAAAATGAGTAAAAAGGACTTTAAACATACATGAAAAAACTTTTATAAAACATGGACATGATAGAAATATCCCCATTAAATACTTACAAATAAGCAATCTTGGATAAAAATGAGATTTGCAAAATTATCCCTTACCTTAGGTCCGATTTGCATAGTAAGTGTCTGAAACTCCTGTATAATGATTTAAATAATGTCTTTGACTTATTCCAGAATCATACTCATTGTTATGATATCATATATGGTTCACTTATGACTTTATATTACCCGTTATTTTGTAAATTCCATGTTAAAGAGCGTTTTGGGTAAAATCGTTTCATTTGTCGTCCGTGTTTTGACTTGTAATTATTCATATGATCACTTAGATCATGATTACTTAATTCCAAAATATAAATCATGATTTATATATAATATATATTCATAATATACATATATATATAATAGATCAGTAAATGGAAAGAAATACACCGTTCATAGAGACGGTAGGCCGTACGTACGCATGAACGCTGTTTTCTTTTTCTTATTGAGTTGAATGGGATTAATTAGATGACATACATATATATAAACATAATTACAGTATCATTATTGTGTCATATATTTCATGATTACTTAGTATATATACTTTATAATCATTCATGAATGGTTAATGTGGAGAATGAATCTCACCGCGTCGTGGAGATGGTAGTCCGTACGTACGCACGAGCGATGATATTGTTCCCATGATCGTGGAATTGTATTGGAGTGTATGTATACTATTTCAGAATCAATATCACTTTACAATAATCATATATAGTTATTTTTTACACCATTATACCCATCCATGTAAGGTGGTGGTGGAAAATAGATTACACCACGGCGTGGAGACGGTATTCCGTATGTACGCACGCGCGGTGATTTCTTTTTCCGTAGGATGTATAGATGTTGAAATAGGGTTGTTTCATACTTATAATAACATATCAGTATATGAGTGATACTGATGTTATTACTTCATAATTAAACAACCTAAGAAGAAGAAGTGGAAGAAGAAATAACGTTGAAAGAATCGGTAACGGACATTACCTTTTCTTTGATGCGCCTCTTTGAAACCTCCTCTTAGGGCACTAAAGTTGGTCTTTGAAGAAACCCAGGACCTCTAGGATGTTTCTAGGGAAATGGGGAAGAGAATTTATCAGGTTTTGTCCGAGAATGAAGGCTCAAATTGGTGTGAGGAAGGGAGGGAGGAGGTGCACTTTTATAAGGGAGGAGAGGGGCACCTTTGGAATAACTAAAACAATTATTTCATAATAAAGTCAAATTCGGTATTATAATAGCTCCAAATTTATTTATTTAGAAGATAAGGTGGGGATGGGTCTAAATACTCTCATCCAATAGAATTTAGACAGGTTTAGGTTCCTATTTTAACATTATAATTTAGATTTAATATTAAGTAAAATAATTTTACTTTTACCGTGTCTTCTTGTGTTCTTACACTATAAGGTTTATAAACATACTATAAGCAGCCAAACGAACCCCAAGTTGTTTATTATTAATATATATAACCTTCTCTATGTCATTTGGCCGAACCTTATATTTTTAGGAATAATATAACAATTACTAATATAATATTTGTTTTAAAAACTATTTTATGTCGATTTTGACACTATTTAGTAATTGATTTTTGTGAAAATCATAACAGAATGATTAGTTCGAAAAGAGTTAATTAAATCAATAATAACATGTCATATTAACCTATAAAATTAGTGGAATTCATAAAAATTCTAAAAATTACATTTATTTTGGTATTTATAACATCAATTATGTCAATATTTCATTAATAAGATAATTATTGCATCATCTTTGTGTCATAAATAAATTAAATTATTTAATGTCTAAAAATTACAAATAAAATACTATAATGTAGGAAATATTTTTTTCTTTATAATGAATATTTATAGTTTAATTTATATTATGTATAACCCTATATTAAAAATTATATACTTATTAAACTTTGATTTTAAATATTTTAACCCATCTTTAAATAAATTAATAATAAATGTCCTAATCTAATCCATGTGGGCCTAAATGGTCATATTTTATTCATAAGGTTGTTTTTGGTCGAATTACACTTATAAAATAGAATTAGGACATGTGTTAGGGTAATAATAATATCATTTTGACCCTTAATTACCCTATTTACGTTTAATCGTGGTAAAAAAAAAGTAAAAACTTACTATTCACCAAAAATTATTTTCATCTCATTGAACCACATTTTACTTACTAACATCAACCGTGTCTCTCGGATTTTCTAAATTCCACTCATAGAAGCATTAAAATTTATTTTTATGAAAAAATCATTTTTTTAACTACCACTTAGTGGTTTCACGATTCATAAAAAAATTAAAGTTTCTAGAAAAATACCAAAAATTAGGCCTAAGAAATATTTGATATTATGAACTGAAAAATGATGTCTATTTTACCAAATTCAAAACATATCAGCTGCATTACTTAATTTAAAAAGTAATTCCCGTCGTCAAAACATATAGTGTGTTCTTAAGAGATAATAACTATCAAAAGATTGACACTTGTTTATGTCTGGTTTGAATGTGAAATTACATCCAATGACCAATATTGATTTAAATTGTAAAAATATATTATAAATATACTTTTAAACCACTCAAATTAATAATTTTTCACTATTAATTATTTTGATTAAAAATGATGTTTTTAATTAAAATTTCGTAATTTTCACTATTCATCAGCAAATTAAAGTTATCCGAAAAGTACCAAAATTTCACCCTAAGCTAATTTCGATATTCCAAATCCGAAAATGAATTTCAATTTGAAAAATAAAATTTACAGAATTTCAAAAAGTGGTTATTACTATTCATAATGGCTAGTTTTAATAATATTTTAATAGCATATTGTTGTTTAGTGAATCTCGTTATTGCGTACTACACACGCTATCAAGGAAGATCGCGATCGCGTATAATGCAAGGAAAGTCAAGTATGTGTGTTGTTCAAGCACCTTTTGGTGTAGCATACAACACAATACATTAATGAAATTAAAAAGAATATTTTTCATAAAATATCGGGGTGTTACATTCTACCCCCCTTAAAATGAATTTCGCCCTCGAAATTCGTCGGGGTTATAAATGGTTTACTACACGAAAGTTTCTTTAATTGAAACCCACATCATTAAAAGGAATACCAAAACCAATATTTAAAAACAAAAGTATGAAATGTAACAGTTACCCAAATAAACTAATCACTGGGTTTCCACATAGGTGAAAATATGGATATGGAAGAGAAATCTAACCATCATGGTCTAATGGAGAGTGGTAGAGAACATGGCTATGGAAAATACAGCAATCGCAAAGACATAAATTTGTGATGATCTAAGGTACCATCTGATTCATCAGATATAAGAGCACTAGGACAACATTTTTGGTTTTCATGATCATTTCCCTAAAGATGATGAAATTGGAATTAGAAGAAATACTTTCGTGATTTTGGTATAGTCACATCGTTGGTCGTTCTTTGGAAAATTTCCACTTCATATATTAAAAAAATCAAGCTGAATTTGTTATTTGTGAAGTGTTAATAGTTCATGTGATAGAATGATGGGTCATTCCATCTGTTTCAAAAAAAAAGGTTAGAAAAGTTATCAAAACTTACATAAGTCCATCTATTGTGAGATTAATCATATATGGTTCTTAAAATGGACTTATACTTCATATATCATACTGCTTAATATAATAAAACTAGTTTCTACTAAACAGGGACTTCCTATAGGCCAGTGGTAGGTGATAAAGGCCAGTCACACTTCAGTTGTGGGTTCGATTCCCACAGCCTTGTCCGACGTGATGGGTTGTCGCCCGTCCTGCAGGTTGTCCTTTTTCTAAAACTACATTACTATAACATCACATAAATAATATCAAAAAAAGTTATATCGTTAAACAATACTAACTTATGTCCAACATAATCAATTTCAATCTTTAGGCTTATCTAAAATACTTCGGTCCAATATCATAGTATAAAGAAAACGATTACTTGAAATGTCACCAACCATGCATGTGAATATCATCATTTATCTCCCATATATCTTGTTGGTCACATTCCAGTCATGTGAATACCTTAATCATGTATTCTCATGAAAAATTAACACCCATTAAACCTTAGTGAAAACATGAATGTTGTCAAAATTTAACTCTTTCCACATACCAAAATCCAAAAATTCTATATATTCAAACAATGATATAACCTTCTCCTTATATCAGTCATGAGCTCATGAATACTATCAAACATTTAATTTTCTCCTTATCCCTTCATTATGCGCATATCATCTATATTCAAAAAATATCTAAATAACCTTTAATGGATACTGGTACCATTAATCATACACTTTTAAAACTCAAGGAAATACAACAGTGTAACAATACATAGATTTCTCTTTATTCCATAGTACCATGAGATTACTTATACAACATTACACTTGATAAACAAGTAAGCATTCCACTAACTTCTTCAACCATTGACTGAGCTTCAACAATTCTTTCATCTCACATATCACTTGTAGTATCTTCATCATCATCAACATAAATACTACCCATACGGCCGTACTGATTCACTTCATGAGACTTTCCCTTAGGGAATTGGTTTGAATAATGCCCGTACATTACACATTTAAAACATTTAACCATTGTTTATGTCGTAGCAATACCATTATCCTCATCCATGGTGTTAGCTGAACCTTTTCTTTTGCACTTACTGGCTTTGTGTCCTTCTTTTCCACACCCAAAGCATCTTCCAGTTCCCTTGAAACAATCTCCTTGATGCCTCTTCCCACATGATTTACATGAGGGAAATTGAACTTTCTTTCCTCTATGATCATTATGAAACTCCATCTTACTCTTATTATCTGATTCAGGAAACTTACCAATGTTGAGATTATTGATCATATTATGAGATTGTTGATTAGGTATAATAACGATGTTTGGACTTCCAAATCCCGTTTCATTTGGTTTCTCATGAAGAATATCATTCCATTGTCCATCATATACTCCATTATCATGAATCTTTCTGTTTCTAGACATTTTCTAAAACCCAAAAAGAATAGTGTGAGAGGAAAAAATCATGCCAGGGAAAACAACATATTAAAGGGGGAGCACCATCAATATCTAACATCTTAGGTTAAATTCTAATATTGTTACCTTAGTTCTAGGAGTATATCTTATGTATACTTATCCTTAGGTAAATCCCTAGACATACCTTAGAAATATCTCTAGTGATCTCACTAACATTTTCACATCCTAGTTTCCAAAGGTTGACTAAACCTTTCCTCTGATACCAACTGTAGAGACCCAAAGCCTGACGTACATGGACATGACATTACTTTTTCGGAATACGTAATACATAATAAAAACAGACACACAATGACCGTAATAGTTTAGTGTCTTTGGAAACTTGGAATATAATCTTCTAATCATGGTGAAAGATCTTCAACATCTCCCATAAATATCTTCCCCTTTTGTTTTCATACCTAAAACCGTTCTTTATATCCTGGGGAAAAGAAAACATATAAAGGGTGAGCTCAAATGCTCAATAAGTGTAAGCATGGATAAAATAAAACAAATCATATACATTTGAACTTAAAAAACATGAACATAATTTTTAAACATCAAAAGCTTCAGCAATGACATAAAATATGGAAGTACATAAGGAATAGATCATAACGAAACATTAAACATGATAAGATAGAATGGTAGTAAAACATGTAATTGTGGCAACTATTTAGCACATGTTATTATGTCCATAGTAGCCAAGGCATTGCTACCAAGACCATCTTAGTGGACAAAGTCCCTTTCTGAATCGAGTTCACTCCTCGTTTCAGTCCTGTAACACTGAACCAAATTAACTTTCCGTTCCAGCCATGTCTATCTAATGAGATATAAATCTTTACCCAATGCATTGGAGGGAGATAGAGGTCCCACCCATCTCATAATGAAATCATTCTTACTTGTGCCACAACATAAAATTAAAACATTCATCATAACCCAAAGAATAAAATGGGTTTCATAAACATCATATCATCATCAGATAATCCATATAAAACAAATGGATATTTCATCATAAGAAAATTGAAATCATGTAAATCATACAGACATTATACATAAAACATACAAATATGAAATAATTTCATCTTAGATGGAAAATTATTTTGATAAAACACTTGAAATGAATTCTTGAGTAAAATATCATTTCTTATTCAAAATCATTTTATTTTCACAAAATGTCATGAAATTTTAAAAGAATAGTTTCTTTTTGAAAATATTCATGAAATATTTTGGAGGAAGTTTCATGAAAATAAGGCTTTATAAAATCGTAAAAATTTGTTCATGCCGTATAAGTTAAAAATAACATTCTCCTCGTACTTTTGTCGGAAAAGTCAAAAAAGTACCTCGTAACGTAAATAAAAGAAAGATTCCTTACATACCATGTAGTAAAATTAAAAAATGGGTAAAAAGGACTTTAAAAATACATGAAAACACTTTTATAAAACATGTACATGATAGAAATAGCCCTAGTAAATACTTACAAATAAGAAATCTTGGATAAAAATGAGATTTGAAAAATTATCCCTTACCTTATGTCCGATTTAATTCATAAGTGTCCGAACATCCTGTATAATGATTTAAATAATGTCATTGACTTATTCCAGAATCATAATCATTGTTATGATATCATATATGGTTCACTTATGAATTTATATTACCCGTTTTATTGTAAATTCCATGTTAAAGAGCGTTTTGGGTAAAATCGTTTCATTTGTCGTCCGTGTTTTGACTTGTAATTATTCATATGATTACTTCGATCATGATTAAATAATTCCAGAAAATAAAACATGATTTATATATAATATATATTCATAATATACATATATATAATAGAACATTAAATGGAAAGAAATACACCGTTCATGGAGACGATAGGCCGTACATACGCATTAACGTTGTTTCTGTTTCCTTATTGAGTTGAATGGGATTAATTAGACGACACATATATATATACACATAATTCCAGTATCATTATTATTTCATATATTTCATGATTACTTATTATATATACTTTATAATCATTCATGAATGGTTAATGTGGAGAATGAATCTCATCACGTCGTGGAGACGGTAGTCCGTACGTACACACGAGCGATGATATCGTTCTCATGATCGTAGAATTGTATTGGAGTGTATGTATAATATTTAAAAATCAATATCACTTTACAATAATAATATATAGTTATTATGTACACCATTATACCCATCCAAGTAAGGTGGGGGTGGAAAATAGATTACACCATGGCGTGGAGACGGTATTCCGTACGTACGCACGTGCAGTGATTTCGTTTTCCGTAGGATGGATAAATGGTGAAATAGGGTTTTTTCATACTTATAATAACATATCCGTATATTATTGATACTAATGTTATTACTTCGTAATGAAACAGCCTAAAAAGAAGAAGTGGAAGAAGAAATAATGTTGAAAGAATCGGTAACGGACATTACCTCTTCTTTGAAGCGCCTCTTTGAGACCTCCTATTAGGGCACTAGAATTGGTATTTGAAGAATACCAGGACCTCTAAGATGTTTCTAGGGAAATGGAGAAGATAATTTCGTAGGGGTTTTCCGAGCTTGAATGCTCAAATTGGTGTGAGGAAGGGAGGGAGGAGGTGCCCTTTTATAAGGGAGGAGAGGGGAACCTTTGGAATAACTAAAATTATTATTTTATTATAAAGTCAAATTCGATTTTAAATAGCTTGAAATTGTTTTATTAAGAAGCTAAGGTGGGGATGGGTAGAAATTCTATCATCCAATAGAATTTAGACAAGTTCAGGTTCCTATTTTAACCATATCATTTAGATGTATCATTAAGTAGAATAATTTTACTTTTACCGTGTGTTCTTGTGTTCTTATACTATAAGGTTAATAAACATACTATAAGCAGCCAAACGTACCCCAAGTTGTTTATTATTAATATATAAATCCTTATCCAAGTCATTTGTCCAAACCTTAGATTTTTATTAATAAAATAACAATTACTAATATAATATTTGTTTTAAAAACTATTTTATGTCAATTTTGACACTATTTACTAATTGATTTTTGTGAAAATTATAACAGAATGATTAGTTCTAAAAAAGTTAATTACCTCATTAATAACATGTCATATTAACCTTTAAAATTAGTTTAATTCATAAAAAGTCTCAAATTAGATTTATTTTGGTATTTATAACATCAATTATGTAAATATTTTATTAATAAGATAATTATTGTATCATCTTTGTGTCATAAATAAATTAACTTATTTAATGTATAAAAATTACAAATAAAATACCATTATGTAGGAAATATTTTTATATTTCTAATGAATATTTATAGTCGAATTTATCTTATGTATATCCCTATATTAAAAATGATATACTTATTAAACGTTGATTTTAACTATTTTAACCCTTCTTTAAATAAATTAATAATAAATGTCCTAATCTAATCCAAGTGGGCCTAAATGGTCATATTTTATTCCTAAGGTTTTTTTGGTCGAATTACACTTATCTAATAGAATTGGATCATGTTTTAGGGTAATAATAATATCATTTTTACCCTTAATTACCCTATTTACTTTTAAACGTGGTAAAAAAGTAAAAAGTTACTATTCACCAAAAATTATTTTCATCTCATTGAACCAAATTTTACTTACTGACATCAACCGTGTCTCTCGGATTTTTTAAATTCCACTCACATAAGCGGTAAAATATAGTTTTATGAAAAAATCATTTTTAACTACCACTTAGTGGTTTCACTATTCATCAAAAAATGAAAGTTTCTAGAAAAATACAAAAAATTAGGCCTAAGATATATTTGACATTATGAACTGAAAAATGATGTCTATTTTACCAAATTCAAAACATATCAGTTGAATTACTTAATTTAAAAATTAATTCTCGTCGTCAAAACAAATAGCATGTTCTTAAGAATATAATAACCATTAAAAGATTGACACTTGTTTATGTCTGGTTTAAATGTGAAATTACATCCAATGACCAATATTGTATTAAATAGTAAAAATATATTCTAAATATACTTTAAAACCACTCAAATTAATAATTTATCACTATTAATTATTTCAATTAAAAAGGTTTTTTTAATTAAAATTTTGTAATTTTCACTATTCATCAGAAAATGAATGTTTTCCGAAAAGTACCAAAATTTCACCCTAATCTAATTTCGATATTTCAAATCCAAAAATGAAGTCCATTTTGAAAAATAAAATTTACAAAATTTCAAAAAATGGTTATTACTATTCATAACAGATAGTTTTAATAATATTTTAATAGCATATTGTTCTTTAGTGAAACTCGTTATTGCGTACTACACACGCTATCGAGGAAGGTCGTGATTGCGTGTAATGCAAGTCAAGTCAAGGATGTGGGTTGTGAAAGATCCAATTGGTGTAGCGTACAACACAATACCTTAATGAAATTAAAAATAATATTTTTCATAAAATATCGTGGTGTTACAAAAACAATCAGAGTTCATCCACACATATTCAAAGTATGACATAATCATGAAATGGAGGTTTAACCCAAAGAATTGAAATTGGGTTAAGAATTTCCCATCAAAAAATTTGACAGCCTAACGACGTCAAATTATAATTTAGAAAATGAGTTGATGAGAGAGAAAATGGTATCTCATCTCTTGGACATAAAATTTACATCAATAAGGATATATAAGATCGTATCCCAACATAGTAATATGTGAATTAAAAGACACAACAAAAGAAGTATTTTAAAAAGAGGAGGGTGAAAGGTTCCCTTACTGATTTGGGTAACTTTCGAAACGTACACCCCATGAAAGAAGGTTCATATAATGAAGATGTAAATAACCATAAATTAAATTATATTACACAAATAATACAATCATTGGCAGTACACACACCACACAAAAGGAAAGAGTGGAAAATGTAGCATGAATCTCACTGGAATAAAAGTGAGATGGAAAATCCCATATGAAAACTCAGCAGCCTAACGACACCACTTAAACCTTCCAAAAAATGGATTGATGAGATCAAATATGGTCTCTCATTATATGAACATAAAAATTACAGAAATATTAATATAAAATATCATCCCCCAACTTAAGAAAGAGTAGCTTAAAAGAATTGACATAAAAGAGAGTACTTAAAAAAAGAGAGGTAGCATCCCTTACCTCAAGTCTGACTCATCTTGTTAGTTTCATTATATTACTGAATAATTTTTTTTTCAATTTATAATTGCATAAGGACCACATTTAATGTATATTATTCAATTCATATCACATATTATAATGTTATAATAATAAGTAAATTATGTGAGTTCTTATCAGATATTTTTGTCGATGTTTGGTACATGTGTCAAAAATGAACTTGTTTGAAAAGAATTTTCCATGTAGTTATAAGTACATAATCTCCGGGATAGTATTAATGTTTTAAATATCATATATATCGAGTACATATTCATTTTATACTAATCCATTACATTTCTAGATAAAAGGAAATGAAATGCATCTATCATGGAGACGGTAGGTTGTACGTACGCATGAACGCTACTTTTATTTCTTTGTCATATTAATGGAATTAAAAAATAATTCAGAGATATATATATTATAATTCCATTATAATATATATATATTATATAGGTCACATATGTTCGTTAATTTTATTATTTATACATTACATGTATTGCATGAACGAGTCATATAACTTGTGGGGGCGGTAGTCCACACTTTCTCATATGAAATTATCGCATTTTCACAACATGAAAAGCATAAAGGTATGCTTAAAATATAAAATACAGAAGTATATAGAAAACATAAATACCATATATATAATATATAAAATAAAATGACATCATAATGGCCACTGTGATAGGTGGTAGGAGATTATTGATCAATCATCGTTTTGTGAGGCAGTAGTTCGCCGTCCACAAAAATAGCATGTTCTTCACCCATTAGATGGAGGTGTGTGTATGTGTAGCTCTAATAATTATGATAAAAATATCCTATTATATTGAAGATACTGGTGTTGTTTCAAATGAACAGAATAAAAAGATTTTAAGGGGTAGGAGAAGCAAAATTAAACAAAAGAATATAAGGGAAGACATTACCTTTAAATCGGGCAACTCATTTTGATTTGATCCCAAAGGCTTCCTTGGAAAGAATTATGCCGAATGTGAGGATTCTAGGAGTAATAAATGGATGTGGAGAGACAATAAGTACATAGTTTGGACGAGCCAAGTTCTTGAGAGGTGAGTTTAAGGGGGTAGAGGTGGGGGCCTTTTATAAGAGGGAGGACGTGCAATATTGGAAATTATTGAAATATTTTCTTATTATAAAATACATTTTGTATTTTAATGGTCCCAAAATTATATATATCTAGGATAAGTTAATAAGGGTTCAAAATCCACCCATAAAATAGGTTTTTGACAAGTGTATGTCTTAGCTTTTACCTTATCTTTTCATTTTATTTAAATCGTTCATTAATGAGGTAATCAATGCATCATCACAATGTCATAAATAAATTAATTTATTTAATGTCTAAAAATTTAAAAAATCCATTATGTAGAAAATAATTTTTTCATTACAATGACTATTTATAGTCAAATATATAATTTATGTAAACAAAATTAAAATCGTTTTTCTTAGGATATACAAAACTTTGTTATATTTCCTTTCTTTAAAAAAAATATTATAAAAAGTCACTATCACACTAAAGTGATTCCATGGGACCCCAAAGTTGGAAAAAGGCATACCATGGTCTCCCATGACACCACCAGAAGAATTTGGACACATGATAGGGTCATTTTATATTTTATGTTTTTTTATTACCCTTAACTACCCGATTACTAATTAAACATGATAATTAAAGATAATTACCGTCGTTTCTATTAATAATGTCAAAAAAAGTTTCTTAATTAAATAATTTGGACCATATGATTCTAAATGTGGAACCCATTTTACGAAATTCAAAACACAGAAATTGTACTAATTAATTTAAAAGTAAATCTCGTTGTTAAAACAATAGATGGGGTTTTAAGAAGTAAAATTTATCAAAAGATTGACTTGTTTTTACATTTAATTGAAAAGTTAAATTAATTCCAATGAACAAAATTGTATTAATTGGTAAAAATATAATTCAAATATACATTAAAAAAAATTAAAATGTCAACTTAACTATATAAATAAATTGGATGAAAAGGCACATTTGAATTAAAATGCTGTATTTTCACTATTCATTAAAAAATTGATCATTATCAGAAAAATACCAAAAATTCACCCTAAGATATATTTAATATTCCATATTCAAAAATGATTTCCATTTTACCAAATTCAAAACATAGTTGTTTCATTAATAAATTATATAGTTACTTCCCGCTGTCAAACAAGTAGTGTGTTTTTAAGAAACAATATCTATCAAAAGATTGACACTTGTTTATGTCCATTTTCAATGTGAAATTAATTCTAATGTCCACCATTGGATTAAATGGTAAAAATATATTCTAATTAAAATTAAAAATATAGTCAAACCATATAAATAAATTAGATTAAAAAGTAGTTTTGAAGTAAAATGTATTATTTTTCACTATTCATTAAAAAAATTAACATTGTTAGAAAAATACCAAAAAAATTTACAAAGTAAATTTCAATGTCCCATTTATAATGAATAAGTTTATTTTGATAAATATATATTATAAAATTTTCAAAAGGTAGTTTAAAAAAAGGTTCTCCATCAAAAGGAGGTAAAACAATCTTATAAAAATACTAGAGTATTTATTCTTAAAATTGGATTAATTTGCATTTTAAGCCTCTAAAATTTATTTGATAAATGTAAAAACATATTTCATCATTTTTTGTTTAGTTTGGTTCATTCCTTCCATTACAACAGTTAGTCATTAACTATTATTTAAAATAATATTATTATTTTATTAGTGTCCAACGTAAGATTTCAAAGAAACTTGTTTTGGCGTATTGGGTACATTATTGAGCATAGAATTCCCATTAAAGTAATATTAAAATTTTACTCACAATTATTGATAATTATGAAAATTTAATACTCATTATTTACCTGGGATATTACATCCTTCCCCCCTTTTGGGAACTGCGTCCTCATAATTTTAAAATTGGGCTCGAAAACATCATTGAAATCCCCACATTGGAAAAGGAGTAAATTAAACTATCACTTTAAAAGAATGAATGAAAAGTAAGAAGGTCACCCGAGACAACAGATACTAGGATTCCATGAAAACATGGATCTGGAGGAGAAAACAGACCATCATGTTCTGATAGAGAGTGATAGAAAACATATTTAGTAGAAATTAAATCACCAGAAAATCCAAAACTTGCGATGGGTTAAACAGTATTTGATTCCCCAGTAGGAAAGGTTAACAGAAAACATTTTTTTATGTTACATTTCATTGAGGAATTTATTTATGAGATTAATTGAGTCATAAAGAAATATACTTACTTGTCGTGGAGACTTTCATCTCTTACTAGATTTCTTACACAAACTCATATTTTCTCCAGTAGACGAGTATTTAGGATGACTTATTCACAGTTAGAGTGCTATAATCATCTTTTAGAGAATCACCTAATCCAAAAAAGAGAACTATATATTTCCCATGTCTTTAGACCTAAACCCAACCCAAAATTTTTAGTATAAGATCAGATAATCCCAAAAGAAAGATAATCTTTAAGAAAAATAAAAACTACTCTTAATCTATGAAATTTTTCAAACCCAAAGTTCAACCGAGACCATTCAAAATGAAATTTCCCTTAAAACTTTTCAAAAATCAACCAACATATTATTGAAACCCAAATCTCTCAAGGATTTAATCACATAATATTCCATTTAAAATCTTAACATTTTTCTCCAAATAACATTAGTTACTCATAAAGTCTCATACTGAAATTAAATTAACCTAATCACATATCTTCCATGACAGGTTAATAATTTCCATTGATAACCCAAAATAAAATTAATCATGTTTCATATGATCATCTAACAAAAATAATTATTCATATTAACCATGGACTTCACATAGTCCAGTAGTAGGTGATAAATGCCAGTGACACTTTGGTTGTGGGTTCGATTCTCGCAGTTTCTTCCAACGCGACGGGTTGTCACACAGTCTGTGTGTTATACTTTTTCCAAAACTATATAATTCTTAAAACATTCCCAAAAAATAGATAAAATATTCAAAAATAACCATTAAATAATTTGACCTCATGTTTATCTCATTCCTTTCATTTTCCATCATAACATATAGTAACCCTTAATTACCTCAAAAGTAAGGATCATTTAAACCCTAATGGTTACCATTATAATTATTATCTGAACTTCCACATCGAGTTGATTCTCTCGTACATGATTCATTAGATTACTCACCAAGGTTCAGGTAGTTAATCATGACTGGTTGATAGTTGGTTTAGAATTACCATGAGATTCCTCATCGAATCCCCCATATCATCCAGTCTCCTAATCAGAGAACCACCACAGCTTCCTTCATACCCATTTTTACTTTGGTGCCTGATATATCCATCCATTTACTAAAAACAAAATGTCAGTGTGAGTATATCAACATAATCATCATGTAATAAAGAGAAATATAAACACTAAGATATAATTATACATGTTATCTCAAACTCATCACAATGACTCCATCAAATAAAATAAACATTGTGGTTATACATAACTTATCACTTATGCTTAAACAACACTATAACCTTAAAATTTATCTAAACCAACCTTTGATACCAACTAAATGGACCAGGCATTAAAACATTACTTAATCATGAATTAAATAAATAATTCACATAGAGGATCTTTTCAGGTTTAGAGTTTTAGAGAATTAGTACATAAATTTTACATCTCAAAAGATTACAATGTAGACACTTCAACTAAGATTCCATAAAATAAAAACTCTTAAAATGAAACATGTTTAGTTCCAAATTTTAGACAACATGTCTTTCTTTGATCATATACTTGACCCTATTCTTCTTTAGGTCATGTGGATAACATTTCAAAAACATGGTATGAGCATAAAAATCCCAGTAAAGGATACACAAAGAAGGAAACCTGTTAGTTTTCTTCAAAAAAACTAGTAAACCCTGAAGACTATATCAAAGTAATACTTTTCACCTTTATAAAGTAGTAAATACTCTTCACTGAAAAAAAGATAATTTTGAACATTTTGTAGCCAAATGATTACCATAAGACCCATATAAAGAACACCTAACATATAATGGTATCTTCGGACATAAACATACATAAATAAAATAACCATACGACCGACTTCCACACATATCACTAAATGGATTAGCCATACGTCCGACTTCCTTACCCAATGCATTGGAGGTTATAAAGTAACCAACGATCCTGGTATTCATGGAAGCACCCCTCATCTGGTTTATCACGTAACCACCTATCAAATGTCCAAGTACCATTATAAAATCATAACACATAAAACAATTATAATGGAGAGAAAATATTTCCACACTTCAATCACAATATATCACATGAATATATTTAAATAACAAATCCATTATGAAAACCATTTTAAATTCCAAAATATATAAAAGACTATATGGTATTTATTTACTTTTAAAAACATTATGGCTTGTTGAGGAATCCAAAGATCAAATAATACTCGCGATGGTGGAAAAGTTCATTGACATCTCTTATGTTAAAATAAACATTCCATTTTATCGTTTAGTAAAATGCTTCATAGAAAAAGATTCCCTTTGAAAAGTCAAATTTGTTTTATACATCGTATAAAATAAAGTATTTTATTAGAACAAAATATGCCTCAATGAAAGGATATTGAGACAATGTCCCTTACAAAGTCAGTATCTTTAGATTAAGTATAATTTAATTACATAATTATATGTGAAAAATATAAATACACACAATATAAGAGGATATTATGTGTAAAACAATAATATTTCATCAACAAATATTCATAGTATGAAATATTCAAGAAATAGAGGTTTAACCCAAAGAATTGAAATTGGGTAAAGAAGTTCCCATGCAAAAAGTTGACAGCCAAATGGCGTCAGGTTAAAATTCAAAAAATGAGTTGATGAGAGAGAAAATGGTATATCATCACATGGACATAAAATTTACATAAATAAGGATATAGAAGAAAATATCCCAACATAATAAGATGTGAATTAAATGACATAACATAATAAGTCTTTTAAAAAGTGGAGGGTGAAAGGTTCCCTTACCGATTTGGGTATCTTTCAAAATATACACCCCATTAAAGAAGGGTCATACAATGATGATTTAAATAACCATAAATTAAATTATATTACACAAATAATACAATAATGGGTAGTATACACACCACACAAAAGGAAATAATGGAAAATATAGCCGGAATATCATGGGAATAAAAGTGAGATGAAAAATCCACTATGAAAAATGAACAGCCTAAGGACGCCACTTAAAACATCCAAAAAATGGGATGATAAGATCAAATAGGGTCTCTCATTATATGAGCATAAAAATTACAGTACGAGGGTTATAAAATAACATCCCCCAACATAAGAAAGAGGAGCTTAAATGAAATTACATAAAAGAGAGTACTTAAAAATGAAGAGAGAGATAGGATCTCTTACCTCAAGTCTAACTCGTCTTGTCCGTTTATTTATATTCCTGAATAATATACATTTTTCAATTTATAATTGATTAAGGAACTCCTTTAATTATTATTTATCAATTAATATCACATATTATAATGTTATAATAATTTGTTAATTATGTGAGTTCATCTCAGATATTTTTGTCGATGTTTGGTACATGTGTCAAAAATGAACTTGTTTGAAAAGAATTGTCCATGCAGTTATAAGTACATCATCTTCAGAATAGTACTAATTATTTAAATATCATATATATCCATTACATATTAATTTTATAATCTTCCATAACATTTGGAGATAAAATGAAATGAAATGCACCGTTCATGGAAACGGTAGACCGTACGTACGCATGAACGCTACTTTCATTTCTTTGCCATATTAATGGAATTAAAAAATAAATGAGATATATATATATATTATAATTATAGTATAATATATATGTTATATAGGTCTCATATTTTCATTAATTTCATTCTTTATACATTCCATATATTTCATGAACGATTCATATCACTTGAGGGGGCGGTAGTCCACACTTCCTCATCTGAAATTATCGCATTTGCACAACATGCAAAGCATAAAGGAATGTTTCAAGTATAAAATACCGAAGCATATATAAAAAATAATTACCATATATATAATATATAAAATAAAGTGACATCATAATGGCCACCATGAGTGGTGTTTGGAGATAATTCAACAATCATTGTTTCGTGAGGCAGTAGGTCGCCATCCACAGAAACAATATGTTCTTCACCCATTAGATGGAGGTGTGTGTATAGTTATTTTGAATAGTCTTCATAACAACATCTTAGTATATTTAATATACTGGTGTTGTTACAAATAAAAGTAATTAAAAGAGTTTATGGGGTTGGAGAAGCAAAATATAACAAAAGAACAAAAGAGAAGACAATACCATAAAATCAGGTAACTCTTTTTAATTTGTGCCCAAAGGCTTCCATTGAATGAATTATTCCCAAAGTGAGTTTTCTAGGATTAACAGAGGGATTTGGAGAGACAATATGAGTAGTTTTTGGAGGATCCAAGGGCTTGAGAGGTGTGGGTAAGGAGGTAGAGGTGGGGGACTTTTATAAGAGGGAGGAGGGACACTCTTGGAATGTCATGAAAGGTAACTTTATTATAAAATGATTTTCAGATTTTAAAACTCCCACAATTATATATTTCTAGTATAAGGATATAAGGGTTCAAAATACACCCATCCAATATGTTTTTTTACAAGTTTATGTCTTATATTTTACATTATATTTTCATTTTATTTAAATCGTTCATTAATGAGGTAATCACTGCATCATCACGGTATCATAAATAAATTAATTTATTTAATGTCTAAAAAATATAAATAAAATACCATGATTTAGGAAATATTTTTATATTTTAAATTACTTTTTATAGTCAAAGATATCATTTATTTAAAAGAAATTAATTTTTTTACTCAGGTTATACAAACCTTTGTTATATTTCCTTTCATTAAAAAAATAATATGATAAAAAGTCACAATCACACTAATGTAATTCCATGGGACCCTGAAGTTGGCACAAGGAATATAATGGTCTTCTATGAAACCAAAAAAAATCATTATGACAAATTATGGGGTCATTTTATATTTTTATTATTTTATTTTATTACCCTTAACTACCTGATTACTAATTAAACATGATAATTAAAGATAATTACAGTCGTTACTATTCATAATGTCCAAAAATAAAATATTATTAATTACATAATTTTGACCTTATGATTCGAAATTTGGAACCCATTTTACCAAATTAAATACACATAAATTTGAGTAATTAATTTAAGTGTAAATATTGTTGTCAAAACAGAAGTCAAGTTTTTAAGAAGTAAAATTCATCAAAAGATTGACTTGTTTTTACAACCAATTGAACAGTGAAATTAATTATAATGAACAAAATTTTATTAAGTGATAAAAACAAAATTAAATTATAATTTAAAAATAATTAAAATTACAACCTAAAAATATAAATAAATTGGATGAATAGGTAGCTTTGAATTAAAATGATTTATTTCTGACTATTCATTAAAAAAATGAACATTAACAGAAAAATACCAAAAATTAACCCTAAGATATATTTGATATTCCAAATTCAAAAATGATTTAAATTTTACCATATTCAAAACATATATGTTTCATTAATAAAATATATAGTTAATTCCTGCTGTCAAAACAAATAACGTGTTTTTAAGAAACAATATCTATCAAAATATTAACATTTGTTTATGTCCATTTTCAAAGTGAAATTAATTATAATGACCACCATTGGGTTAAATGGTAAAAATATATTCTAATTTAACTTTAAAACAATTCAAAAGTTAACATAAACTTATAATTAAATTAGATGAAAAAGTAGTTTTGAAGTAAAATGTAGTATTTTTCACTATTCATTAAAAAATGAACCTTGTCAAAAAAATACCAAAAATTTAGCCAAAGTAAATTTTAATGTACCAATTCTATAGAATAAGTATATTTTGAAAAATAGAGCTTATAAAATTGTCAAAATTTATATTAAAAAAATTGATCTCCATCAAAAGGCACTAAAACAATCTTTTAAAAATATTAGAGTATTTATTCTTAAAATTGGATTCATTTTCATTTTACACCTATAACATTTATTGGATAAATGTAAAAACTTGTGTAATCATTTTGTAGTTATTTATTTTCATTCCCACCATTACAATGGCTAGGCATTATTTATTATTTAAAATAATATTATTATATTATTAGTGTGCAACATAAGATTTCAAAGAAACTCGTTGTTGTGTATTGGGTACTCCATTGAGCATAGAATTCCCTTTAAATTAATATTAACATTTTATTCACAAATATTGATAAATATGAGAATGTATTATTCTTTATTTACCCGATATGTTACACCTAAACACCTATAAAAGGTTCTTATAAATAAAATAAGGCTGCTAAAATGATCTTATAAATACCTGGAAGGGATTTAGGGAGATTAGTTTTGATCGAAATGGGCTTGTAAGTGTGATTAATAGAGAACAGTGGGATCCATTTTATATTATTGGAGAGGGAAACTCTTGGTTTTCTTCAAATGATTAAATAAATATAAATTAATTTCATATTACCATTTAATCAAAACATATTAACATAGAATATAGGATAATTTTGGGTCAAAATCTCTTCATATAATGAAATTTTTATAGGTTTTGATTTTTAATGTCCTTATCTTTTAGATTAATAAATTATTTAACCATTTAAATTTTTACCATCATATCATTTAATATATACATTTTGGGTTATTATATTTATAATAAAATTAAAATAAACCAAAAAATTATTCATTGAGGATATTTTTTGACTTATAAAATTTTAATTATTAAATTTATATTTTTATAGATATTATCTCATTTTAATAATATATAATTAATTGTTAAATATAAATAATGTCGAATTTTAAACTATTCATCACTTGACTATCTAAAATTATAATAACATTATAAATTTGGTTAAAATTTCTTAACTCACCACCAATATGATAAATCTTCCATTAAATTAGTTGATGACATCAATTAAATCACATTATATTTATCTTAATATTTTTAATAAAATTTATATGATTATTCAAATATTTAAACAATTGCTACATAATCATTGTTTCTCCATTTATGTTAATTAGTTTTTTCATCAAATTACAAATAAATTACATTGATGTACATATTAATTATATATTTCAAATAATGTTTATATTTGAACACATACCTTATATATCCCACTATGAAAAATATTTCATTTGATAAAATCAAAACTGTGAAATAATGGAATTTTCATTGAATAAAATTTTAATATCTCATGTTTTAAGAAATAAACACTATGTTCAATAGAGTAAATGATACACTACATAGATCATAAAAGAACACATAACTATTATGATTTATATATTACCATTATTACATAGATATTGGAATGTCTGGAGTGAATATTATCAGCCCAATTTTGAAAATATTCTATACACATTATTATATAAATATTATTTTCGTTAGAGAATTTTTTACAAATGGAGATGAAAACCCTTTGAAAATAAAGTATGTGTTTTTATCGAAACCTATTTAAAATAGAATAATTGTATTTATAAAATTGTAAAACACTTTATGAGTAATTATTTAAGGGGTTATATGTTTTATTTATGAGATTTAATTTTTTAAAAGTAATCTTATATGTTTTCTAAGTATTATATTACAACAAAGCAATTTTTTTATATAAAAGAAATATTTTTCAAAAAAATAAGGAATACTGCCATTTGATTGTGAACCGTTTTTAAATATAGTTTATTTTCACATTTATATGTTTTATTTTAAATAATAATCTTATTATTTAGAATCATGAAAACAAAATTTACTTTGTTGGAATTCTGATTTTTTTAAAAAAAATCATTTTTTAATTAATTGTGTATAAAACGGGAATTTAATTCATAACTACCTTTTCGTAAAATTTTTTATATAGCATTATAGTCCTCTTAATTGTATTTATAGTTTAATTGGATTATTATTTTATCATTTAATACCATTATGATAATTGAATGTAATTTTAGATAGATATTTCATACAAACACGAGTCAATCTTTTGATGGAGTTTAGTTTTTAAAAATTCGTTTTCTCATTTTCACCATGTTATTTAATTTTAAATTAATTACTAAATTTTCTATCATTTGATTTGGATAAATGGATTCCATATTTGTAATCTTATGGTTCATATTTTGTTACTATGTATCTTTTATGTTTTTACATTTTGAATAGTAATATCAGTCATTATATTAAATTTCCATGGTTAAACAGTAAATCAGTAAATTAAGGGTAAACTATAATATTATAATAATATAAAACAACAGTAAAAAATGTATATTTTTAATAAAACAATTTTAATATTAGGTTATATCACTAATATCCTAGGCTATAAATATTCATTTATAATTTAACATTATTTCATACATCAGGGTGTTGTATTTATAGTTTATATACATTACATAAATAAATTTATTTATGACACAATGGCGATGAAGTGATTACCTTATTAATGAATTATTCAAATAAATGATTCTATAAATATTAAAATAAGTGAATTTTGACAAAAATGTCCACATTATAATTTTATGGATCATTATAACATGTAATATTTAATTTAATATAGATTGTTCGAATTAATCAATTTTTTTTGACTTTACCATATCTAAATTACTAAATACTGTTAAAATTGACACAAATGTGTTTTTTAAAAGAAATACAATTTCATTAAATGATATAACTGTCATAAAAATATAATATTCTGCCAACTGAAATAGATAATGATAAAATTTTCATCAATTATCCTCTTGATATTCTCTTGTAATGTTATAGTATGTATGTTAACCATTAGTGTAAAAAATATGGAAGGACATGGAAAGAGTTCGTTTATTTATCTAAGGGTTCAAGAAAACATATAATGTTCAATTTGTGACATAAAAATGTGTAAAATATATTTCTTGAGAGTATTTAGACACATATTTATATTTTCCTAGAAATATATCATATTTTATATATTTAAATTAGAGAATCAATTTTCAATAAACTAATATTTCAAAACATTCATAAACTACCCCTCCTCGCCCATATAAAAGGCCTCCAACTCTGCCAACTTACTCACATCTCTCAATCCTCTTGACTCATCAAAATTATTATCACATAATCTCCAAACATTTGTTCCTTCCTCTTAGATGCCTTAACTTAGGTAGAAGTAAATTTGAGAAAACATATTTTCAAAAATAAAAATGAGTTACTTGATTTAGAGGTAACATATTCTCTCAAGCTCATTTCATTTATCTACCTCCTAAAACATCGAAAAATATCTTTATTCCCTTATTTTATAAGAAAAATAATATCCAATATATAGTTGGATGTTATCATGCTATGGTTTTGACATACACTGGCACACACCTCTAACTAATGGATATAGAACATATTGTTTCTATATATGAAAAACTGATGTCTCACAAAATTACGATTGTTAAATATTCACCTACCACCTCTATGGTGTAAATTATGATGGAACTGTATTTATATATGATATATAATTTCTTTATATTGTCTCTTTTCATCTATAATTTTTGTTTAAATGAATCCTTTATGATTTCCCTAATGTGTAAATATGATATTTGCATTTGAGGAAGTGTGTACTACCTCACCCTTTAAGTGAAATGACTTGTTCAATCCATACATGGTACATATAATGGATTTATGTAATTAAATTATATAAAATATATATCATAGATATTATAATGATATTATAATATACATATTTTTCATTTAGTTTTCATTCGTTAATATCAAATAGAAATAAAAGTAATGTTCATGCATACATATGTCCAACCGTATCCATGAATAGTGAAGTTCATTTCTTATATCCAAATGTTACGGACTATTATAAATACATATATATTGGATATATATGATATTTAAATCATGAATATCATTATGAAGATAATGGAATTTTGACCACATGGATGATTTTCATCAAAACCTCCTATATAAACTCAAATAAATAATAAATTATTATAATATGGTAATATGTCATATAAAATGAATAATAATATTTAACAAGGTTCTAAATATATAATAAATTTACTTAAATTTATTATTTATGAAATAAATGAATGAATGTGATGATTCAGACTCAAGGTAATCAAAATCATAGCTCAATATCTTTTCATTGAATTAAATATAAATGTCATTGGAATTTTTTTACCAAGAATACATGAAAATTACCACTGATTGTTCTACACTAAATATCCACACATATTTGGTGTATTTAAATTTTTCACACATAGTTATTTCATTGATTTATCCTTAATCTAATGATACCAAATTCATAAGAGATTTTATCTCAATTTAAAATCCATTGAGACTTTTTTGTTGTTACGCGCCAATTAACAATTATGGGGTATATATTTCACATTGAAATATTTTATCCTGAATATAATTATTATAATGATATTATAAATTTTTGTAATTGTTACTTTTAATTATTTTTATTCAAAATATTTATTAAGTGGTAAGGGACTTAATCTGAATCTCATTTAAATGGAGTATATTTTTATACATCCTTATATTATATGTTGTATAATAAACCTCTATAAATTTTAATTAAACTAAATCGTAAAAAAGTAATGTTTTTTTGCATAGAATTTTACTAAATGAAAAAAATCATTATAAATATTGAGGCAACAACAACCTTTCTGCCGATACATGCATTATTTGATATATGGATTCCTCTGATAGATGTATTGTATATAAAAAGAAATGTAAATACCACCTTCATTTTTAATTTATTTTGGTATTGAAATTTTTTTCGATAATGGATTAATTATATCAATATCTAGATTGGTGTCTTATGATATCTATGTGGAAATGCTATTTTCTTTATTATACTTGTTCGTGTCTTCTAACTATGGTATGTTTATTGGGTTTTTCATATGTATATGTGTGGTTCCATGATATACATATGGAGGGTAAGCACATGATAGATATTTATTGCATTGGGTAACATGACGTAGATTAAATTATTGACTCTTCTAATCGATTTATCGAATATATTATGATAGGTATTCCAGACGTAAACATTAAGGCTACTCTAGGTGTATCAATGAAATCTAAAATGTAAGTTATATTTGTATGTGACAAGATAACAAGATGTTCTATGATTTATATAAAATTTTGTTTGAATCATATTCTTAAGGCTGAGGACTTATAGTTTGTAAAGAAAGATGGTTATCAAAACATTGAATATAAGAATGTTTTTTACGGATTAGGGATATCATCATGGTATTATAATTTTAAGTTATATCATACATTCAGTGTCATAGAAACACCTTTTTAGGATTTATGATCAGAAATATTAATGTGAAAAATGGAATATTATTATTCATTAACCTTTGATAAGATTGTGGATTATTAATTTTTGGTTTACAAAATGCTTGGTATGAGATAACCTTTGAGGTTAAAATATTTTTATGGTTATTTTTGATGATTTTATCTCATTTTTTATAATTTCATAATAATTATATTGTTTTAGAAAAGGGGAAACCTACAGGATGGGAAACAACCCATTTCATCTGGCAAGGGTGCATAAATCAAACCAACAACCAAAGAGCAATAAGGGTGAATCACCTACCACTAGCGTACATGGGGTCCCTAGAATGTATAACTATTTAAATTGTGTTCAACAATATTATGTATTAGGAATAATTTGATCTTGGAAATTTATATCTTATCAAATGTATGTACTTATTATTGGAAAATGACATGGGGATTATGTGATAAATGTTATTTTGTAAGATAGTGGCTATTTTGGGAATCATATATGTGTAAGTAAATTAGAATACTACGGGATTTTATTTGAGGATTAATGGTAAATGTTTTTTGGAATATTCTCTTTTTTAATTGTGGAGCTTGATGATTCAGGTAATTTGTGGATGTTATTATCTTATATTGGAAAATATGTGATTAGGGTAGTTTTTTTATATGATACTTTATGAGTGATCGATTTTATTTGGAGATACATGATAAAATTTATCTTGGAAGACTATGTGATAAAATCATTTTGAATATTGGGTTTTAATCTTATTTTGGATTATTTTGATTAATTTTAAGGAATTTTTGTGTGGAATGGTCTATGTAGAACATTGGTATTACAGTTTAATTATGAAAATTAAATTTTGTCCTTCTCATTATAATGATTTTTTGATGATTATCTAATATTTTACAAAAAAATTTTTTGTTAATGTTTCATGATAGGATGAATAAATTGCTAATATTTTATGTTTTTTTATTAATTCTCAATATGTTATTTCTAGTGCTTCTGGTGTGACCAAGTGATCTTGAATACTCATCATTTGAAGAAAAGATTAGTTCTTGGTAAAAAATGTTAAAGGATGAAACTATACATGAAAAATTAGTATTTTTTCTTTATGTTATTATTCATGATCAAAAATAAAATCCTCATCTTCATGAATCGTATCTTAAAAAAATATTTTTCATTTACTTTTTTTAATAATACATCAATGAACATTTAACACATCGCATATTTTTTATTTTTTAATTGATAACATTATCTTCAACATGTTTTCTATAACACTCCATCAGAACATGATGGTTATTTTTCTCTTCCATATCCATGTTTTTTTACATGGAACACTTATTTTTGTAATGTTGGGTATCCTTTTTTACATCACTTTCTATCTTTTAATGAGGAATTTCAATTAAAACATTATCTGTTGTGGACATGTAATAATGCTATTTTGAAAAGTCTTACCCTAGTTACTATCCAAAAATTCAAATTGAGAGACAGAAATTTATTAAATGGGGAAGGATGTAACATCCTGTGTTATATGAAAGAAACGTTATGTTCAATAGTGTACATGATATGCTACATTGATCATAAACGATCAACTAAATATTAATTTTTAAATGATAGAATTATAACCTAGATTTTGGAATGGTGGGAATTAATTTTATCAATATAATTATGGAAATATCATGTACCAGGTTTAAAAAATTATTCTTTTGGATACCAAATTTATTATAATTGGAAATCATTACCCATAGCATATAAAGGATGTGTTTTAATAAATACATATATAGAAGATAATAATTGTGTTTATAAAATCATGTATCTCCTAATAGTTTTTATTGAATGAAAACTGTCTTTAGTATAGTTAAATTAATGTTTAAAATTCTTTTCATATGTTTTCTTGATATGATATAAAAAAAATCAGGTTTTTTCTATTAAAAGAAATATTTTCCAAAAAAATACATTTTTACTTCCATTTGATGGAGAACCATTTTTGGATCAAGTTTTTGACACATTTAAATGTCATATTTGAGAAAACAATATTTATAATATGTAAATAAAAAGTTACATTGGTTTAATTTTGGTAATTTTATGATAAAATAAAATTTTTAAAAATTGTGAAAAATACTAGATTTTAATTTAATGCTGACTTTTCATCTAAATTTTTATATAGATATAATGTATTTTCAATTGGTTTTATTGATTATTTGTATAATATTTTAAAATTTAATCCAATTTTTGAAAATAGAAGTTATTTCATTTTGAAATGTGATATAAAAATGTGTCCATATTTTGATGATTTTTATTTTTTAAAAATTCATTTTCTCGTTTTGACTGTAGTTTTAAACTTTTAATTAATTATTGAAAATTCTGTGTTTTGAATTTGGAAAATGGATTAAATATTTGGGATAATAATGTTGAAATTTGTGTAAAATGTTACCTTTTATTTTTTTAGATGTTAAATTACAACTATAGTATGTAGCATTATTTACCAAGGTTAGTGTAAATCAGGTAAATAATGGTAAAAAATTATATTATAATAAAATAAAACAACCCTAAAATGTGTCATCCTATAATTTTATGAGATATGGACGTCCCTGAAAATACATGGGTCGATTTTAGGACAATATGTAGTCACTTAGTTGTTATAATAAAATGTTATGATAATTAATCTAATATAAAGAGAAATATAACAAGACCATGTAGCTTTTTTCAAAAAATTATTATATTGGGTCATATAACTGATCTATATAAATATAAATAGTCATTATAATTTTAAAAAAATATAATAAGTCATTTAATTTCTTTAATTTTTTATAAATTAAATAACTTTATTTATTTATGACACAATGATGATGCAGTGAATACTTTATTAATGAATGATTCAAATAAATGATCTTATTAATGTTAAAAAAAATGTAATATCAAAATCTAGATGATATACATAAATTTTATTGATAATTATGACATTTTATATTTTTTTAATTTAGTTTTTTCAGAATAAATTTGGTTATAATGACATTAACAAAAAATCAATTACTAAATATTGACAAAATAGATATAAATGAGTTCTTAAAACAAATAATATTTTTATAAATGATATAATTGTCCAAAATATATAACATAAGTCCAAATGAAATATATAATGTTAAAAGGTAATTAATAATTTACTTTTGGTTTTTTTATCATTTTATAGTAGTTATATTAACCATATATTGTAAATAAACAAGGAGACTTGGTAAGAGTTAACTTATTTAACTAAGGGTTAAAACCAAAAGATAAGGTTAAATTTGAGAATGAAACTTGTATAAAACATATTGGATGATAGGATTTAAACACATAATAATATTATCCTTGAAATATATCCCATTTTATCTAATAGATATCAAAAATCAATTTATAATAAAATAATTTTTCAAGACTTTCATAAAGTTCACATCCTCCCACTAATAAAGAGCCACCGCCCCAACCCACTCACTCACACCACAAAGTCCACTTTTCTCATCCAATTTATGCTCAAGTGATTTTCAAACATCCATTTCATCCTCCTAGAATCCATTCCATGGTAATAAGTCAATTCCAGAAATCCATTTGGCTAAAAATTGAAAGAAGTTACATGAGTAAGAGGTACCATCCTTTCTTAAGATCATTTCATTTATTTTACTCCCCCAACACCAAAACTGATATTTACTTCATTATTTTATAAAAAAAATATTATCAAAAATATACAAGTATGTTTTTATGATATGTTTCTGACTTATATTTAAACCAACATATATCCAATGGATAAAGAACATATTGATTCTCTTTACAATGAACGACTACCTTATGAAACGATAAGTGTTCTATTTTTCCTCTACAACCTATCATGGTTGAAATTTTAACGTAACTGTATTTATATGTCTTATGTATTATATTAATATTAAATTTATGCTTATGCAGTTTTTATTTACAACATACCTTTATTAATTCCATAATGTTTTGAAACGATAAATTTATTTCATGATGTGTGGACTATAACCCCATCAAAGTGATATGACTCATTCATTCAATATATGGAAAAAATAAAGGGGGTAATTATTTAATTTATGTTACATATATAAAATAGATATTATACTATTTTTGAATAATTCTATGTATAATTTAGTATTCATTCTTTTAATAAGACATTGAAATGAATGTAGTGTTCAAGAATACATATGACCTATCATCTCCAAGAACAATGGGTTTATTTTTGTATATATAGATGTTATAGACTCTAATAAATACATATATACAGGATATATGTGATATTTAAATCAAAAATATCATTATGGAGATAATAGACTAATGAACCCATGGAAAATTTTCTTCACAATAATTATCATTTTTGACTCAAGTACTGAACATCGACAAAATGAATGATTTGATCTGAAATAATTAAAAAAATAAAACAATATTGTAATAAGTGATATAAAATTAATAATAATATTTAAAATGGTTCTTAATAATGTAGAAATTATATATATATTATATTTCATGATATTAACGATTTAATTAGATGAGTTGTAATCAATGTAATGGAAATATTAACTCAATATCATTTCTTTCAGATAAATATCCATGTCATTTGTTTTTTTCCAAATATAGCACTGAATGAAATATGATTATTTTAGACTGAATATCAATTTATAATTACTGTATTTTTGTTTTTCATATATATTTATGTCATTGATTTATATCTAATCTAATGATACTATATTTGTAAGAGATTTTGTCTCAATTTAGAATACATTAAAACATATTTATTGTGATATACAAATTCACTTTTATGGTGTATATACATTACTTTGACCTATTTTATCTTGAATCTCCTTATTCTCATTAAATTATAATTTTTTTAGTTTTATTATTTATTTATTTTAATTCATGTTTTTTCTCAAGTTGTTACGGACATGGTCATAATCTAATTTCACTAAGGAATATTTGGATATTACATTATTTTAGGTGATTTATACTCTTCCCCTCATGATTTTTAATTTAATTAATTGGTTTTAAAAAAATATTTTTTTACCAAGTGTTTTACTAAATGAAAAATTTAATGTTTCTTTTCAAAACATTTACTAGAAATGACAATTCTTATTCCTCAATCATTATTTTATATCTAGCTTCCTCTACAAGACATAATGTTTTTTTAAAAATATTACATACCATATTCATTTTTATGTATTTTAGTCCTTAAAATGTTTTTGAGATTGGAATGATTGTATCGATATCTTGAAATGGTGTCTTATGATTGTGATTTGGAAATGTTAATTTTTCTTCTTTCATGTTCTAGTGTTATGATTATGTTATAGTTCAATGTAATTGGTTATATATATTGGTGGTTCCATAATAGGCATAGGGCATTTGATCTCGTGATAGCTCTGTAATACAATGGGTAACGTGATAGAGGAAAATGATAGCATTTCCTATAATAGGTTCAGGCAATATATTGTGATGGGTATGTCCAATGTAACCATGATGGCAACTCACTTTGAAGATGTGAGAGATACAATGTATGTATTATATCGATGCCAAAAGTTTTATTTATATTATATGATTTACATTATGTTTTATAGGAATCTTAGGATTTCATGATGTTAGATAAATAGTTTATGATTTAAGGGTGCAAAATATTTATTTGGGAATTTTTTTCATGGGTTCTAAATATTCATGGACTAATGGTTTTATTCCATATTTTATATACCTTTTTAACCATTTATGCTGAACCCATGTTTTTGTAATTTTTTTCCCACAGGTTATAAGAATGGTTTAGATAAAGGATGGTTTCAATAATATTTTTATCAAGAAAAAAATTCATGTTTAATTTAAATTATGTTTATTTTGTGAAAGAAATTTATATATAGTTGAAGTTTCAACTTTGTAAATTTTTAATTTGTTATTTAGTAGTTATGTCCTAGTTATCTAAAACTCTCAACATAAATTGATCTTCAATATGAAATCATTACTTAAATGAATATTATTTAATGTTTAATAATAGAACCTAATTATAATATTATAAATGACATAATTCAATACAAGTGGATTTAAAAGGATTTAAATTAGTAACAATTAATTTTTCTGATAATATGAAATCATTAAATTAAATTTAAGAAAGATTTATGAAAACATTATTTTCATTATAAAATTTTTACCAATAATTAACTTATTTACATGAAACTATTTTTTTGAAAATGTTACTAAATATATAATTAATATTCATGAAAATTAAATAAAAATATTTAAATAATTTTGACCTTAATATTTAAAATATATATATAATTTTTTAAATTTTAAATAAAATATTTGGATTAAAAAAAACAAATCCCTTTTTCAGAATTAGAAAAACATGTTTTAAATGTAAAAACTTTCAAAATAAAATAGTGTTTTTGTATACTATTTCAATGTGAAATTGATTAAAATGACCTAAGTAGTATTGAATAATAAATATATGATATATTTAGAACTTAAAACTATTAGAAAATATAAAAAAACACTGTAAATAAATTTGATAAAAAACAATTCTCAATTAAAAAGTCGCATTTTTCACTATTAATAAAAAAAGAATCTTATCCACAAAATTCCCAGTATTCATCCAAATTTAATATATGTACTCTTATTTATTATATTATTTTTTACTTTTGATACTGAATTTATAAATTAGTAAATAACTATATGTATAACATGTGTGTCATCGAAAGGAAAAATATATGCCTTTTTAAAAAATGCTTTTCTATCAGCAGGAATGGTGTTGTTCTTATATCATATCGCGAAAATAAATAAGATATATGTTAAACAATATTAAAATAATTATATAATTATAAATTTTTTTCCTTAATAAAATCATAAAATTATTGATTTTATAATTTATGGGTATAAATCACACATGTGAACATTTAAATAGTTTTTTTTGAAAAAAATTCTAATTAATTTAAAAAATAATTTACATTAATTTATAATTAATTTTTCATATAATTATATGACGTCCATAATTTCCTATTTAATTTTATCATGTACATACATTCCACCAAATATATATTTTTATTAAAGACACTTTTGAGGAAAAAGTGTAGAAAACCATATAGTACAACCCAGCCATTAGACACTATAACACATAACAAAATTATTAAAGACTATATTGAAATAACTTGACATAAAATACTTAAAAATTACTAGGAAAGATTTGTTACCTTTTTTTCAGGTTCACCCATGATAATGTTCTAAAAATGAGAAGCCAACTTACTCCATTCTCGCATGCACTCCTCCTCAACAATTTTATTATTGTTGAAACCTCTGACTAGAATTAAGTGTTGTTTGTTGATCCCCCACTTTGTTTCTTATTCATGTCTTCTTGAATAAATCCTGCATTCATCCTTTCCACAGCCGCCTCAGAAGCACGTATGGGTACCTCCTTTTCTTCCAGTTCTTCCTTGGATTGTAACAGCAACTCTCAAGGATCTACCCTGATCACAACATCTCCTTCCGGCTCCATATGCATCCCTCTCACTCCTACCTTAGCAGTTGAGACTAGTTCCCTCTCTTACACCTCTTCTCCACCTACACCAACAATAATATTTCCTGCCTCACAATGCGGACCAAGGGTGACCGCCATTGTCATCTCCTCTTGGTGTAGTTGCAGCTCCTCCTATTGATCCCCTTCATTAGGAGGGTCATCCTATTGCATTTGGTATTCGAAGACCAAATCTTTCTGTCCTTCCACTCCTTCAATTATATCTTCTAGGTTATTATTGAATTTTTGAAATTAGTATAGTAACAAAATTATATCTCACAGAAACTCATTTTTGTGTGTAACGAAATGTATGTCGTCCTTATGTAAAGAGAAATATTAACATGGTGGTACATAAAATGAATGAATAACTTATATATATATATAAATATAATATTTGGTGTTATGTTAAATGAGAAATATCAAAAATATTAAATTATTTTATAAGAAGTATAACTAAATATAAGGGTATTAAATTCTACCCCTAACAATAAATATCACACTCAATATTTCTTGTGTTATAAAAATTGTAATTATTTAAAGATGCTTTAATAGAAATATACATATTAATATTTTTTACTAAAAAATAATTCTAAAAAGATATGTTTGGATACATAACACCTTCCATGAAAAACTCATTAATAGGTTTTTATATTATAGAAAATATGATGCATGGGATAACGTGGACATGGAAGAGAAATCTAAAAATAATGTTCTGATGGGGAATTTTATAGAATAATGTTAGGATGATATTAATGATCATAATCACATAACCAAAGTGGAAATAAAATGGTTATCAATATCATCAACAAGGATGATAAAAAGGAAAAAAAATCGAAATAATTTTTTCATAACTTAAAGAATTTTAATCGGAAGATATTAATACAGGATTTCAAGACAACCTCGTGCTTTTTTGTTTTATAATTAATTTGAAATTCATCTTTTATATAAGTAAATTAAGGTTTATTTTTTATTCCTAAAGAAATAGTTGGTCACTAAAAACATTGAATGATTAATTAAGCAATATTACTTAATATCACAATAAAAAGGATAAAATGGCAATTTGAAATGGATAAATCATTATATGTATAGATAGTCTCAAAGACTCCATCTATATTTCAACCTAAATGTTTTTATAAATGATCCTTTTAAATGATTAATATCTAATACATTATAAAAAAGGTATAAATATTTCAAAAAAACATATCATTAATTCCCCCAACTACTTTATATAGTTCCTAATTGACAACAAAAAAATATCGGGACCATTATTATGTTCATTCTAGAAACATTATTATATCATTTATTAAAAGAAATCCATGATGAAAACATGCATTACATCATATTATAAACTCTTTACTCCTTTCAGAATTCCATATACTCAACTCTTAAATTACATTTTCAACGTATTATTGAATAATTATATGTCTAGAAATAATATCACATTTCTCTTATCACACATTAAAATATATCTTTATCAAATTATTATCCCAAAATTAAGGGTTATCCTTCCCTTAATTTTCAGTTCTCATAAAATATCACCTCACCCCCTCAATTAGTTTTCCTAATTTCCACATCCATTCAATAAATTATTTTTTATCCTTAAGGTAGAAATATAATTTTTCAATACATATATGTTCATTAATAGATGTTATAATAAAAGTACCTATACTATATTATTCATCAATACAATGATATAAATACCATAATCTTTATTCAGCAATTAATAGAATGGAATTAGACCTAATGTTTTCTAGAATATAATAATTTTTTTTGGGAATAGAGTTGGATAATTCCCAGGTTCTCCAAAG
This sequence comes from Viscum album, assembly GCA_963277665.1. Lineage (NCBI taxonomy): Eukaryota > Viridiplantae > Streptophyta > Magnoliopsida > Santalales > Viscaceae > Viscum > Viscum album. The sequence continues at coordinate 1,710,272,396 of OY728152.1, read as the reverse complement.
ATAATCCATTGAACTCTTTGACATTTTATCACTCTACGTAATTTTTCGACATAAAAAACATCATTAATTATATTCTATATATTCATACAGCTTCTTCTTACAACCTAATTGATATATAGGAAGCTGAATCATCATTCCACTTTGTTTATAATAATATGAACATTCATAAATGCTCATCTTCCTCTAATTAGACATTTTACAAATCTCACTGGAGTTCACATTGTTAATAATATATCATTACAACCGATTAGGAATAATCACAATGTCTTTTAATCCATTCATCATTACATAGGACCACTCTTCATTAAAATTTCATCACATTCAATTTTAAACCAATTCCTATTGCCTACCATCATCGTCTAAAACAAGAAATCTTGGTGTAAGAATACCTTATCCATGAAAATAAATAAAACACCAATATAAATTAATTATAAAATATTAATCAATGAGACCATATGTATAATCATAGTTTATTCTTTTTTTATAATGAAAACTCTAAGATTGTATCAAGTAAATTAACTTATCCATAGAGACATACCTAGAAATATCTTTATAAATATATCCTTGTAAATAACTAATGTTTTATCTTCTTAGTTTCTTATGGTTGACTATAACTTATATCCGAAAAAACAATAATGATCAATGATTTCTGTACATTAATATTTCATAATTTTTGTGGAATACATAACACACTACTCAAAAATTTTCTTAACAACCTTATTAATTTATTGCATTTGTAATGATGGAATAAAAAAATCTATTCTATCATAATATCTTCAACGATTGCAAAAAAGATGTTTCCCTCTAGTACTCTTACCCAAAACCATTATCTATAAATAGGGTAAACATAACATTAGAAATAGTGTGCTCGAATTCAGATTATGTTTGTAAATTATAGATCAGTATTCAGGAAATGTATATATGTTTTTTAAAACAAGATCATAAAAATTAGGGATCATACCCTATATTTCAATGATCATATACCCGATTCATGTCATAATGATTGGATAGTCATAATAAATTCATAACATGATAATAAAATCACATGATCCATGAGAGTATAACTATGGATGAAAATATAAAAATTGTACCATACACCTAATCCCTGATTATATTATCTCAATTATACTTTCTTAGAAATTAATTCTCAATAAAGCTTGGTTTTTTCACTTGTGAACCGAATATGGTCATTGGATGGATTTTAGTGTACTTTATATTTTTCGTCTTATAATGAACTCTCACATATCCCCTTGTTGAAGGATTAGGATAACAACCCGTATACCCTCTTGTTGGGTGGATAGGATGACATTCCATTCACCCTGTTGTTGGGAGCTTAAGATGTATTCTTGTGTAAACTATAGATCTCATAGATCATTTTTCATTACCTAATTCAAAAGAGGTACATATTGGTGACACCTAAAACATAATAAAAACAAAAAAAATTGTTCCAAAAAAACAGAAAACAATCATCATATTAGAACCCATAGAATGTAATGTATTTCATAAACATCATTAAATAAATATATAACCCCTTGAATAGAAATGGGTTCAAATAATATCATTACATCCTAAACATAAAGAATTAGTAAAAAGAATAATAATTTTTATAATTAACTCATACACCTAGTAAAAAACAAATAATATAGTAAATTTTAATGGAAAACTTTTTTGAGTGATCACAGAAAAATAAATCATGAGAAAAATAAATTTTCTAGTTTGAATACATATTCCATTATTAAATAAGTGAAAAAATTTAAAAGAAAACATTTTCATTAAATTATCATATAATATTATAATGTAAATTTCATTGTATTGATGATTTATGGTGGTATAAAATTCCATTCATGTTATTTATGTTAAAAACATCCCTTTTATTGTTTTTGCAAAGAAGTCCATAAGTAAATTGTTTGGAAAACAAAAAAATGTATTACATAAAAATCATGTTGTCAAAATGTAGAAAATATGTAAAATTTACAAAAATCATATATAAAATATTTGGAGAATAATTTATGAAATTATTTTTTGAAAACATGGAACTAAGAGACAAATATTACCCAATATTGAATTAAAAAAATGTAATCACAAATATTGCGGAAAATGTAACAAAAAACTCATCACATTACAATATAAAAAACAAAATTACCCATAAAATAATAAATATTATATTGATATTAAAATATCTTGATATGTTTTATTGGACTCATAAAATAGATTCATGTGTAGTATATAAACCACGTATATTATGTAATGGCCCATACATCTTTGGTACAATACATAATGAGAATCTGGTTTTTGAGGTGTTATCAGAAGTTAAGGTGGTTCATTTCAAAGCTTTTCATGTTTTCTTAGGATTCCAGGTTTTCTAAACTGGCTCAATGGTAGTGACACACTGGTTTAGACATGTTGGTGGTGACTCGCTAGTGATGACTCACTGAAGGTCTCTCACTAAAGGTCTCTCACTTGGGGTCGCTCACTGGAGGTGGCTCACATGAATTCTCTCAGAAGTGGTGACACACTAGAGGACACTAAACCGTAGGTGCCTATCTAGAGGTGTCCCTCCATATGGTGTTCCCGGATGGTGGAAGGAGTTTAATCTGACTGTATCTCATTGATTAGTGCCCCATTGATCAGTTGTGAGCATTTCCTCACTGAGGAGTGTTTTTTCTAAATATGGCTCATAGGCAGTGCATCATGGAATGACGAGTCATCTAATGGTGGATCACGGACATTGCCTCAATCTTCATCCAACCTTTCCCTTTTGACATCGTCATTGACATAAAATGCAATTAAATACATATTTAAAGACGTTGAGACTGATTCAAATCACATAAATCCTTTCATTTGATTCCTTAGTGTCATTGTCAATTAATATGTTGATGTTTATTATATTGAAAAGTTCCCCATTCAATGGGAAATCAAAACAAAATCAACGATTTTGTATGTTTATATTTTCCAAAGCTAATATAGCATATCACCTTGTTCATAATCCTAGGTTTCTTGTGATATGGGATGCCAACTGTTATTTTTCTCACTGGAGTCATGGAACCAGGATGTACTAGAATCATTGTGATTTCATAGAGTGTTTCATGATACATGTGTTTTCATTTTTACGTGCAACCATGAAGTGTCGATCTTATTTGCATATAGGTTGGTTTTCAATCATCTATTTAATTTGTTCACGATGTGGTGTGGGTGTATTTATGTTTCCTTTGGGATGATAGAAGAGTTAATAATAATAAAGATAAGTGAACATGTTTTAAATCAATAGATAGGGGTCTAGGATAGGTGTAACATGTTGTTAATTTGTAGTTTTTTTGTTCATATTGTGGTCTGTGTAGGATAAATATTCACAAAAACTCATCGTTGTTGGGGGTCATTTTTTTCACATAGTATAGTTTATGGAATAAATGTTTTTTATTGAATATATTTCAATGAAATTTATTAATCAACCTACAACTGGATAATATATGGATGGACTGGAATCTTATTGTTTATGTGATATCCCATGTGTAATCATGTGGAATTAATTAAGTTATGGCTTGATAAAACATAAATATATATTTTTTTTGTTTCTATGGAGACGTGGTTGTAGGAATAGTTTGGTTGTAGGTCTTCCAGCATGTGTGTGGTTTAATGTGTTTCTTTATGTGTTGGTGAGTTGGGGGTTTGTTTTTGTTAGTATGATGGATTGGGTATGATGAATATGAATATGGATGGTGGTGGTTGGTGTGTGTGCTTCACCATTGATAACAATTAGAATGATTCACCCAATACACATTGATTGACATATAATATATCATGAATGTGTGTTTAACATATAGGGTGTAGGGTCATGAGTCGTTATTGTGAAGTGGGATAATTTTCCAAGAAACGTATTGTGTTTTATAGTTTCCTGGTGTGTTATGAAATGAATAAGTAACTTATTTATCGTGTTTGAAAAAAATGGGTTACATTGGATAACTGAGTGTAAATTGTGGCAAAAAATTATTGGGAATCTGATTTGGTTTTTCAGCATGTTATGTGGCATTGTGAATTTAGTGGTTGGAAAATGTGGGGAGTGTTATGACTTGATTTTTTTTGAACCCATAGGTTCATATAGTGTTTTTATTATTATATTTTACAAAATTTTTATTCTCAATTTGATTTTAATATGAAACCCACCCATGTTGTGTAGTATGTGCTGAACATGCCAATTATTACGCAGAGGGTGTCATTTCCATCATTTTATGGGAAGTACATACAATTTTTTACCTTCTCTTATCTACTCTCCCTACCATGTGATATAGGCATAGAATAGGTTGTAATGGATAAAGGTCTAGTAGTTTCCTTTGATGATGGTTTTTATGGCCCATGTTTCTCTATGGGATAAGTGATAGGCCTGGTGTTTCTAAAAGAGGTGGTTTATGCTTTCCCTGGTGTCGTCATGATGATATGTGATGTGTTTTTCGAGGAGCCTTCATAATGAATTATGATGTGTTCAGATGCAAAGGTGTGTGCGTGTAGGTTGTGATGGTTTGTTAGGACCAAAATTTTTTGGGCACGTTGTGTTGTGGTTTTTTCCTAGGTGTGTGTCGATAGGATGTGTTTTGATATACCGAAGTTATGGGATCACCTGTAAATTTGACGTTCAATAGGTGTGTCATAACCATTTGGAATGGGGTTTGGGGTAACATGTCATTACTGTGATGTACATTATATTACATGAAATCTATTATTTGGTGAGAATTCATTGTTGAGGTTGGGGTTGTTAATATACCCCTTTAGGTGTTGTTTGGTTCTACTATTTTTTCAATGGAGAAATAGTATTCTTAACCCATGTTTCCATGAGACACATTGGTTTTCCTATGAAGTATACATATATTCTCATCCTATGTATATAATATTTTATTCATGTTCCTTGGATAATTATACAGAATTTGTTGGACCTTACTAGTTCGTATCATGATATTTGTTATGTTGGTATAAACCATATGTATTTTATATTGGAGACCTTTTATTTGAATGAGTCCCAATTTATGCATGCATGGGGGTTGGTTATAGTTTTCATTCATATTAGGTATAAGATTATTTTTGTATTATTCATCTTATATCAGGATCTTGTTTCCATATAAATGTTAATCTCTCCAATATTTATGATATTCTCAAACCATCGGTTCTAGTTTCCATCCTAAAGAATACTGGAGGTGGAAATTATGGGTCATTGTCTCATGTACTTCATTACTACTCAAGAAGTATTTTCATAGGAGTGTGTGGGTCATGATAGAGTGATATATAATGGAGGTTTTTGAGAGAAAAGATGAATTTTGGAGTTAGGAACATCGTGGAATGCATGGAATAGAATGAAAATAGTTCCAATTGACCATGGTGTGTGACATGGTCTATAGAGACTTGTAAGGACATGGGATTTTAAGGACCTTGTGATCCAATCCACGCACTCTGATCTTATATAATATTCAAGTAAGACATACCTACTTTGAGGGTAGAGGCCAATGAAAGGTACATTAATTCTAATTACTTGGGTTTATGTTTTAATTATGTTATTTTGGGAATGATAAAATGATTATTGATATACTTTTAAAATGAAACTCAATTAAATTCTTTACTTGTGGTTTTAGTAAATATTTATTGACCACTAAGTTATGGATCATGGTCCACGTCCATGTGTGGATCAGGCAGTGGAGGTTTTCCAGGATGATCAGTTGAATCCATGTAGGGTAGATCAAGTTGAGTAGGATTATAAGTTGTAAAGGACATTGCATTTTTCCATTGGTATTATTTGGGAATGTACGAGGAAATAATTTTATATTTGGAGACAGATGGATGTTTTTATGAGTTTTAGATCACCTGCAGTTTGTTAGGGGCCTTGAAATCGTACTGGGCCTCATTGGTTGAGTCAGATGCAGGGATCTACACATTAGTGGTGGATTGTTTATTTCGGGGTGCAGAAAGAGGCATATATGTGTTGTGTGAAATTTAAGAAGCAGTTCAAAGTATATTTCCTCTTATTGACCATTAAGGATGTGAAGTGGTAGGAGATACAAACCCTTTATCCAGGGAGTATGTATGTGTTGGATCAAGGGATCAAGTTCATCACTCTTCTTATTTTTTCCCTGGATCTCTTCCCAGATGAGGAGTCTCGTGTGGGATTCTTGAGGGGAACTCCATCCTTTTATTGAGCATATAGTTACTCCTTTTATGTTTCCAACATATCTATAGGTTCACCTGAAGGATGAGATGATCAATAAGATTCACTAATGTGGAGACCTATGATTATAAGGGATCTACCTAATTTCATTTAATGGTAGTGTTTTCAGTGGAAGGTAGCATGCACCAGGAGCACCGATGATTCAACATGTAGGGAGTCAGCCTTTAAAATTAACCTTCAAGAATCATAGTTCCAATTGTTTTATCTCATTTCCAGGTATCATCATTCCATTTTATTGTTTGTGGGGTTTGTGGTAATCACTATAGCTAGTTTCTAGTGCTTCACCGAGCGCAGTCTTGTGAAGGTGGAAATGATCAATGCCAGTCTCAAAAACAGTGTCTACTGTGATTGTTTCATAATCAGCATAAAAAGAATTTACTCCACCATGTGGATATGGAATAGGTAGAGGAAAATGTCAATAATATTCTCATTCTCCATCGAAATTTATCAAGAAAGACCACTATGTGTTTCATCATTAGAGGGTTTGAGAATCCAATCATGGTTAGTTTTACATAGTAGAAGATGTTGTTCCAGCAGTCCCAATGTTATCCATTGTCATAATTATCTTGTTTGGTACCTTTTCTTTATATTTTTTTGACTCATGTTCTTCACACTCCATTATTGCACCTACTCTAGAGCACTTTTTTAGAATATATATAGACAGGCTTCTTGATTCCCCAATGATGAGTATGTCAATTAGAGGCTATAATGACTTATTTAATGTGTAAGAGAGGTGTATACTGGTGATGTGACCACTTTAGTCCCATGGTGATCACTTTTTTCTACATATTTATCCATATTACATCATTATTAGTGTTTTATGGTTGTCTTCCATATACACTATTATCAACTTCTTATCGAGGAAGATCATGCTTTCATTTACGCATGGATAATCTGTGGTTTTCATTAGTGAGGAGGGTCATCAAGTGATCAATATGTGTGTGGTCACTCTATTTTATTTGTTTTATAATATATAATTATAATTAGGGGACACATAGATTTGGTGAGTTTCAAGGTTCATTTGAGAGTGAATGAATGCTTTAACTGGGTTTGTTGTGACTCTACCACCATGACGTGATGTTGAGTTGGTATAGACTTGCAACCTGGTGATTTTCAGATTTTGTCAGATCCTCATCAAATAGATCATTCTATGTTGTTATAGATTAGGATACTGATAGATTATTTGATGAATAAAGGATTTATCTAGCCTAGTGTATCATCGTCCAGTGATCCAGTGTTGTTCTCGAAGAATCGAATGGTCTTTTGATGGTTTGAATAAACAAACATTGGTTGAATCTGGAGAAAGATAATTGTTATTACCCAATTATGAGGATATATGTCCATTTATACCATTTGAGATGTTCAAGCTGATATTTTATGATTGATATGTGTTTTGGGTATCACCAATTAATGATAAATTTTATATATATCTTTAATAATACCTTCATATGTTTTTATAGGAACATCAATTTCATAGTCATTTTTATTTGTGTTAAAAACACACCAGTTGTGTTCACCAAACATATATATTCCATTTTTCATGAGTTGATGGACTAATTCATTATCATATTTATAAATGTCATATTTTTCTACTTGAAGTCATAGGAGTAGAAAACCAATAATCTCAAAAATATCATACAGGTTCATCGATGAAAACGTCTCTATGTAATTGTGTTTGAGATTTTTTTAGTAACATGTGTTTTGATTCATTGGGCATTTTGTGTCTCAATATGTTATTTATTAGATCCGATAATGGTTGGTAGAATTGTATATTGGGATGTAACAATGAATTTTGTATATGTTCATAGTTTTTGTGGTCTTATAGGCAATTATCAGCTATTTTAACACAATTTCTCTTAATTTGTTGAATCGTTGATGACCTTGAACTGGAAAGGCCAATATTTGGTGTGGAGTGGAATTTCTAGGAAGAGTTCGGTTACATGAAGTATATATTCCAAAATTCACAATTTATATTTATTCCATGGGAAGGGGAACTGATTGAGGTGATTTTTAATGCTTCACATCTTTGTTTGGAATTTGTTCTGATGCGATAGCAATAAGTGATCTCTCATGAGTCTAGGATGTTACATACAATGAATGTAACTATTACACCCACAATCCTAATTTAGTAGATTTTGTTTTTATGCTATTGTTTTATAGGAATTACCACATTGTGGAAAACGTTGTTACCTTCACGGATCACAATAGCTATACATATATGTTTTCTCAATGGGACCAAAATCTACAATTGGTGTGGGGGATGATTTTTCGTCAGGAAAATGATTTTGAGATATGATACACCTCATGTAAGTGGATCATTGTGTCTGATGAATTGAGAAAAAAGTCACTTAATGATGTATTTAAAGAATTTGTGAATTCATGGAGACCGATGATAAAGTTGGAAACCCTATAGTTAGATGAATATGTGAATGGTGGTTGAGGCTTCAGGTTTTACACGATGATAAAATCTTCTCAAAAGAAACTGTTGGAAGAGTCTCAGTGGGGATACAGAGAGGTAGAGTGGATAAGCGATAAGGTTGTCCATAGTGATGATCTAGAGGGATAGGTAATGGATGAATAAAACTAGATTTTGTTTCATGGGATGTTCTTTTTAGAGTGGTGATGCATAATGGAATCCTTAATGAGTTTAATGGTTCACCATTTATGGATCATCCGATATATTCCATGAAGTTCTGTGATGTGAGGATGTTGTTTTAGTGGCTCTGGAGAAATCAGACCAGAGTGCCGTTTGTGGTAAAGTTCTTTGTTTTAAAAAATATATTGTTCAAGAACTGTCTTCATAGAGGATTTCTAAAACAATTGGATATTACTTAGTGGATGAGGGTTAATATATCAATCTATTTTGTCAAATGTTTACGAAAAACCTGGAGAGGTTGTTTTTTTATATGGGTGACTGTGAATCAATTGATGAAATCAGGACACTTCATAGAGATCCAATAGTCAGGGTGTAGTGGATTACTTGGATAAAAGGATTGTAAGTGATGTGGTTTGGTTACAATAAGTTTTGAGGTCCATTATCTCATATCATGATTAATGGTTTATCTCACAAGTTAGAGGGGATTGTAGTATGCCATTGGAAGCTAGACACACCAAAACACTTTATTCCACTATCATAAAGATGGAATATTGAGAGGATTATCCAGATTATAAAGGATATGTTACGGAACGTGCCTCATGGACATTGGTCCATCTAGTGTATGAAACCTTCCAATGGTTGTGTTTTTAAATATTATTAGACACCACTCTTCCATTGGCAAGGATCCATTTGAGGATTTGTATGTTAGACATTTTTTATTATCATTGTTCAAGATGGTGGTTAGAGAGACTATTGATCTTGATCGGGATGTGGTGCAGATCAAAAAATAGAAGGTTTATATTGATCCTGAAAATATGAAATAAGTAATGGAGTGAATGAGGAATTATGTCAATAAAATGAGGAGTGCATGGGAGTTTGAGTTGTGGGACCATGATTTCTTGATTTATTTTCATCTATGTGGGATGTATAGTTTTGGGAAAGGGATTAATATTTATCAATGGTTAATAAGACTCTTTGAGTTTTTGGGGCGCGTTTGTGAGGTGGAATACCAGTTGAAATTGAAAACATAGTTATAGAGGATCCATGAAATAATTCACGTGTCTCATATTTTTTGGTATATTTCTGTTGGATCTAATTTCATGCACTGTGGATAGTTGTATATCTAGGATGTCGCTACGTTTGGGGAGTGGCCAATATAGATCTGAGAGAATCGGAATAAGGTGTTGCATGGAAAAAACTTTTATTTTGTCCATTATTTGTGGGGTTCATGGTTTCCATGAGGAAAGTACAAGGGATGGATAGAGATTCATAAGCATGCTCAGTGCCCAAAGTGTTTTTTGTTTTTCCTTGCTATGTTCTTCTTTATATTATAGTGTTTTAACATTTCAGTGAGATGATATCAATGATTCGTGATGCATGTGTTGTGATCTATGATGCTATCATGACATATGAAAAGGGGAGGGCCTGATTCCAAATCAAGATGAATTAATTGTGATGTGATTACACAAATATAGTTGAGTTAGTGCCACCCTCATAGGGTCATTTCTTAATATGAAGGATGGATGTTCATTGATTCGTGTGTTCCTGACAACACAGTTCTTATGAATATGAAACATTTATTGTGTACATTTTGGTCAAAGTGGTAAGGAATTGGTAATAGATGTTAGATGAAGTGTTCTGGGATGTGGAGGATTCCACTCCAGCTTTCGAACAACACAAATAATATAGAACCGAGCCCATGCACGCCAACTCCAACTAGCTTTATAGAAATTTGATTTTCTATATATATGTAGACATAAATATATTTATATATAATATATTGTTAATAAAAATAAATATTTTATAAACAATATATTTAAATACACTTAATTATATAACATCTATAAAAATTTATATAAACTATATCTTTATATGTGTATACACATATGTTTATATATTTATAAATATATTCATATAAATTATTTATAATCTTAAAAACATATTTAAATGATATATATATGTTTATTTATATAATATATATATATATATTATTTATATATAAAAATATTTTTTTATAAATACATTTATTTTTGTCTATGTATCTTTACGTATTTCTACAAAATTTATGATATAATATAATTATAATATGTTTTATTTAAAAATTATATTTTCATACATATACTGTTATATGTGTGTTTGTGATTATTTGGGTGTATAATAAAAATTAAATTATTATTATTATTATTATTATGAAACATGTTTGTTATGCAATAAAAATTATATGTTTCTTTTATAACTAATAATAACTTTATTCATTATTTATGTTATATATATATATATTATTAATTATATATGTATTATATATTTATGTAAATTATTTTTATACTCCAATACATATTTTTATTCCGTAAACATTTTTATTTAAATCATATATATGTATATATATGTATTTAAAAATTATATTCATATATGATATTTAAAACAATATTTATATAATATATTTCTATACATATACTTTTTATTGTTTACATTAATCTATATATTTATTTTTATAAACTATAAAATATGATATATATTTAAAGTATAATTATAATTATATGAAATTAATGTAAAATATATATTGACATTGTATATAACTAATATTATAAGATGTAAGATTTATACTAATATTTAAATAATGTTATTTAAAATGCTTAATAATATATATAATTAATATGTATATTATATATAATCAATATTATTTGTAATAAAACGTATGAAAATATATTCTTTTTATTATATGAAATAATATTTTATATTATATATAATTAATATTCAATTAATATAATTTAAAATATTTATATAATGTAATTCAATACATATATTTATTGTGACATACATTAATATATATATATATATATATGTATATAAAATTATGTACATTATTATATGTGTTTTTATAATTTATATATATAAAATTTTTGTACATATAATATTGAATCATAAACATATTATTTAAACAAATATTTAATATTATTATAATATTTCAATTATAAATAATTATTTATTTGGATTTAATATGTTATATATTTTAAATTAAATATATAAATGTATATATTAATATAATATGTCTATGATTTTGTAATTTAAATAATTAATATTAAATGAATTAAAATTTATTGAAATGTCTATGTTATTATAAATAATTTTCTATAGTTATACTTATGTATACATATAAATATAATTAAATACAATAGTATAATTAATTTATATAATATGTTCATATTGTAATGACCCGACATTAATCATTACATATTATTGTTATATTTTAAACAAAAAATATATATTTTCCCAAACAAATATTAGGTCTAGATTTTTATATAATTCTGAAAAACTCTTATATAGAAAACCCATACATTACAATTGTGATCATATACTCAATATCCATTTCTTCTCCCAAGGAAACCCTTTTAAAATAATATATGGTTTCATTTCTTGAAACATCTTTAATAATTCAATCATGACATGTTATTTTTCTTTTGAAATCTTTTTGACCAATATAAAACATTTTAACTCATGGGATGTGCACAAAAAACAGAGTAAGGGACATAAAAAAAGCAAATCATTAGTATAGTAAAAACTTGAATTCTCATTAAAAATATATCCTAAAAATTACTTGGTTTCATTGAAAATTAAAATTTGAGGCCAAGGAAATTTTTAACAAATCACTCTAATATTAAACCATACAAATGGAGTATCCTTACTATCAAATTCCATCTCCAATTTACCCAATGAATTCGAGATCAATAATGTGGATAACCTATCATATCTAGATCTTTAATGGGTATCAACTCATCATATCAAGAGCGAAAATGGGTATCAAGTCATCATATATTATGATAGAATGGTCTCAATAGATAATATATAATGTAAAAGTATTATATTAGAAATAAAAAACTTTATTATTATTTCAAACCCATGAGAAAACCACTTTTATATATCAAAATATGAATTTCTTCTAATAATAAATTTTTGAATATAAAAATTGCACACATACAAACGAATCCATTCTCATTGAAGAGAACTATGTGAAATTAGGTAAGATAGATAAAATAATAAATCTTCATGAATGTGGGTGAAAACAATCATTCTGTATATGTTAAAAAATTATTTCGTTTTACTTTGGTAGAAATACATGAAATGCAATTGTTAAATTGGTGTTTTTAATAAAGATCATCTATCTTGAGTTTGACTTGTCACATGAAATAATTATATTCCCAAATAATAACAATTTTCTAATAAATTTTTCCTTAAAACCCTATTAAATTTTATTATCTCTTTTATAAAACATATTAACACATTATAACTTTGTTGACCTATTTATGTTCACATCAGATGCGTTGATGATACTTGATACATGAGTCCAAACCGTCATTGATATGATGTTTTTAGTCAAAATGGTCATGATTACATTATCTAGATTATAATTTCTATTACATAGTAATTACATTAAGATATAAATTATAATTTGAAATCCACAAATTGCATATGGATTTGAAAAATATAATATGTTACAAACATAGAGACGAAAATCCATTGGTATGCATGAGTAACATTTCCATTTTACAATAATCACTATTGAATGAGGGTAAATATTATTTTATATTACCATAAACATATTTATATAATATTAATAATATAATTATACAATCATATATCATATGTGGGATGTGGTGATCAAAAAAATGACATCCCTTCATGGGGGAGAATGTTAACTACTACGGACGAATGACATTATCACACTACAAAAAATGACGACTTTAGAAGGCGATTATTTTGACATTTGAAGGGGTTATGAACCCATATAAATAAAATAGAAATGGATTTATGGAATTGTAATAATGTGGCCCCTATATACATTATTGGCAATTTTGAAGCACTACTGGTAAATTCAAGATGACATTAGTTATGGTTACATTAGAGGTTGTCTAATCCCACTCTAAAGTTAATTAAAAAATTTCTAGAAAGAAATGTATAAGAGGTTGTGATAACTATAAATTCCTCAAATTAATGTAATTATTTTTGGTTTAAAACACCTTTATGGTTGTTTACATTAAGTTTCAGTTGTGTTAACCACCCCTAATGCTTTTTTATTTCTTGATGAATTACTAGTCCCCACTATATTATATCACCAAACCACACATCAACCTGAAAAATCCTTCCATTCTTTCATTAGTGTCAGCCCACCCATCCTCAAATTATCTAATTAACCGAATTCCCCTCCCCTCCTCAATTTATCCATTTAACTAAACACCCCTCCAGTAATAGTGAACCACACCCCTCTCGTCCCTCAACAGCAGACCCCTCATCTAGTTATCCCACTCCCCAGACTCCCCTCACCTCCACCACTTAACATAATACCCCAACTCTCCTCCAATAATAGTGATCACCTCCCCTCCCAATCAAATTACAAAGGACCCCCATCCCCTCCAGTTACGATCCCATCACATCCCCATTTTGATGCATATTATATTAAAGGTGTCTACTATTTTTTGATTTGAGATTTACCACAATTTAGGACAGCTCATAAACCACGATATCATCTGTTTTTTTGTAATATTTTTACATGTTACTATATGTATATTTAAAATTTTGTTAATATAAATAAATTTTATTTGAATAAATTATTATTTACAAATAAATATATATCATATATATTTATATAAATTAATATATTCATTTATATATTATGTATTTTTGTGTTTATATTATAATAAAATTATATTATCATCAATTTATATGTTTAAATATTCTATAAATTTTATATGTGTATTTAAATATATATGAGAAAAATATATTTTATTATTTTCTTTATGTAATTTATATATCTATTTATTTTTATATATATAAATATATTTAGGAATATTATTTATATTCATAAATATATATTTGTATAATATATATAATGTATTTTTTCATAAATTTATATAATGTCTTTAAAAATATATTTATATAATGTATTTCAATTCATATATTTATTATTATGCACATTAATATATATGTATTTGTATAAATTGTATAATATTTTAAGAATATACAATTTCTTCATATATTATATGTCAAACAAAATTTATTCAAATATTAATATAATGTTATATGAAATTCAATTTATAAATACAATAATATAAATATTTTATTTAATATTATCACAAAAATTATTTAAATAAAATATTATGTTGTGGTTTAATTATAAATATAAATATTTGTGTGTTTGTATGTATTATCGAATTTTTGTTTCTTAATAAAATAGTAGGGGTTCAAAATAAATTATATATCTTAAATTAGACGGTGTTTTGAAGCTCCTCTAATTTAAAGACATTATAGGGGGTTTTGAACCCCCTCCAATTAAATATATCAGAGGGGGATTTAAACCCCCTCTAATTTAAGACTTTAGAGGGGGTTTTGGCACCCTCTATTTTAAGATATAATATGGGTTTTTAAAACTTCTCTAAAATCCATATATATTAAAAAATAATGTCCAAAAAAATTATCAGGGCTTCAAAACACCCTCTAATATAATAAATATATGGTCTACATAATCCCCTCTAAATTCAATGGTTTGCAATGGTTTTAAATAATCAATTTCAAATTTCAATAAAAAAAATTAGAGGGGGTTTATAACACCTCTAAATTTTTATAATTAAATGGGGTTGTGTAGAACCCACTCTAATGATACATAAATTTAATTTAGTGGGGGTTAGGAATAAAACCCTCAATATAACCCCCTCTAATATACTATTTTTTTATAGTATAATTTTCATGTGAATTCTTAGGTATGATGTTAAAAGATATATTTTCATATAATTAATATAATTATGTCTTTAAAATCATATATATAACGTCCCATACTTTATATACATTGTTATTACTTCAGAATTGAAGCACACTTATTACAACATATAACAAAACCAAGGAAGTACCTTATAGGTATAGAGTCTTTAGAAACTGGGAAACATAAACAACTAGTTCATAAAGCATCTACTTTGCCTCCCATTTATTTCATCATATCTAGAGTCCCTTTTTGGCATATCCTACTTAATAACCTTCTTCCTGACCTAGGGAAATAAAACATACAAAAGGGTGAGCTCAAATTCTTAGTAAGGGTAAAAAAAAGAAATATCAATCACATCATATACATAAGAACATAACTTTTGGAAATCTTAACCTGCAAAAGAGATTATAATATCATAACATGGGATAAATCATAGAAGTGAAATGCAATCCCAATAATCATAACTTAAAACATGAAACTTTGTGGCAAACACACTTAATTATAGAGAATCATTTCTTGTTAGTCAAGACTCATTGCCAAGACTATCTTAGTGGACAAAGTCCATTTCTGAACCGAGTTCATTCCTCGTTTCAGTCCTGTTTCACTGAACCGGTATAACCTACCATTCCAGCCATGTATATCTCATGAGATATAAAATCTTTACCCAATGCATTGGATGGAGATATAGGTCCCACCCATCTCATAATGATACCATTCTTATGTGTCCCACAAAATCATAAACCATAGATCATAGAATAACCCATGTAATAAAAATGGGAATCTTAAACATCGTGACATCATAAAACAATTCATATAAGATAAAGGAATTCATAAAAATAATTCCATCACAACATAATCAAATCAATGTAATAATATGGATAATATCAGAACCCTTTTATTATCTTATATGGAAAATAATTTTGATAAAACACTTGAACTCCATTCTTGAGGAAAATATCCTTTCTACTTCAAAAACACTTTTCATTTCTTAACATGTCATACAATTCTAAACTAAAAGAAGTTGATTAAAAATAAACTTGAAAACTTTTAAAGGAAGCTTCTTGGAAATATTTGTTTAAAAATCCATTCGTCCGTATAAGTTAAAAAAACATTCTTCTCGTACTTTTTTCGGAAAAGTCAAAAAGTACATCATATGAAAAACAAAAAAAGATTCCTTTCATATCTTTTAATAAAAACTCAACTAAAGGTAAAATAGGATATAAACTATTGTATAAGGATATAAATATTACATATTGAGGAAAAATGGATGTGGATGATATAATACACCCCAGTAAATACCAAAGTATAAACAATCTCGTATAAAAATGAGATTGTGATATTTCCCTTACCTTAGGTCCGATATGCTTTGTACGTGTCTGAACCTCCTGTATATTGATTTAAATAATGTTATTTACTTATTCCAGAATCATACTTATTTTTATGATATCATATATGGTCATATTCTTAGCTTCTTAGTAGTAATATTTCATTGCTACTTGTTATTCGGGTGGTTATAACTTTTTGTTCTTATGCATGATTTGTCGAATAAATTCTTATTCTTCTCTTTAGGTTATAGATACATCATTTCAAGAATAGTATTAGTGTAATATATATCATATTCATTCAATCAATTCATTTATATAATCATTATGAAATGAAGATCATGTAGAACGAGTCGCATCACATCGTGGAGATGATATTCCGTACGTACTCACGAGGGATGATATCGTTCCTATGATCATGGAATTGTATTGGAGTGTATGTATACTATTTAAGAATAAATTTAACTTTATAATAGTCATATATAGTCATTATCTACACCATTATTCCCATCCAAGTAAGGTGGTGGTGGAAAATAGATTACACCATGGCGTGGAGACAGTATTCCGTACGTACGCACGCGCGGTGATTTCATTTTCCGTAGGATGGATAGATGGTTAAATAGGGTTTTTTTATACTTATAATAACATATCAGTATATGAGTGATACTGATGTTATTACTTCATAATGAAACAACTAAATAAGAAGAAGTTTAAGAAGAAAGAAATTGGAAAGGATCAGTAACAGACATTACCTCTTCTTTGAAGTGCTTCTTTGAGACCTCCTTTTAGGGCACTAAAATAGGTCTTTGAAGAAGACCAGAACCTCTAGGATGTCTCTAGGGAAGTGGAGAGGATAATGTGTTAGGGGTTTTCCGAGCTTGAAATCTCAAAGTGGTGTGAGGAAGAGAGGGAGGAGGTGCCCTTTTATAAGGGAGGAGAGGGGCACCTTTGGAATAACTAAAAATATTATTTTATTATAAAGTCAAGTTCGGTTTTAAATAGCTCCAAATTAATTTATTTCGAAGATAAGGTGGGGATGGGTCGAAATCATCTCATCCAATAGAATTTAAACAAGTTTAGGTTCTTATTTTAACCTTATCATGTAGATTTAACATTATGTTAACTAATTTTACTTTTACCATGACTTCTTGTGTTCTTATACTATATGGTTAATAAACTTACTATAAGCGGAAAAACGAACCCCAAGTTGTTTATTATTAATATATATAACCTTATATAAGTCATTTGGCCGAAACATATATTTTTAGGAATAAAATAACAATTACTAATATAATATTTGTTTTAAAATCTATTTTATGTCAATTTTGACACTATTTAGTAATTAATTTTTTTGAAAATAATAAAAGAATGATTAGTTCGAAAAAAGTTAATTAAATCAATACTAACATGTCATATTAATATATAAAATTAGTGTAATTCATAAAAAGTGTCAAATTACATTTATTTTGGTGTTTATAACATCAATTATGTCAATATTTCATTAATAAGATAATTACTACATCATATTTGTGTCATAAATAAATTAAATTATTTAATGTATAAAAATTACAAATAAAATACCATTGTGTCGGAAATATTTTTATCTTTCTAATTAATATTTATTGTAGAATTTAGCTTATGTATAACCCCATATTTAAAATGATTTACTTATTAAACTTTGATTTTAACTATTTTAACCCTTCTTTAAATAAATTAATAATAAATGTCCTAATCTAATCCAAGTGGGCCTAAATGGTCATATGTTATTCCTAAGGTTGTTTTAGGTCGAATTACACTTTTCCAATAGAATTAGGACATGTTTTAGGGTAATAATAATGTCATTTTTACCCTTAATTACCCTATTTACTTTTAACCGTGGTAAAAAAAGTAAAAAGATACTATTGACCAAAAAATTATTTTAATCTCATTGAACCACATTTTACTTACTGACATCAATCGTGTCTCTCGGATTTTCGAAATTCCACTCACAGAAGCGGTAAAATTATGTTTTATGAAAAATTCATTTTTTTAACGACCACTTAGTGGTTTCACTATTCATCAAAAATTGAAAGTTTTCAGAAAAATACTAAAATTTCACCCTAGGCTAATTTCGATATTCCAAAACCAAAAATGAAGTCCATTTTGAAAAATAAAATTTATAAAATATAAAAAATTGTTTATTAATATTCATAACGGCTAGTTTTAATAATATATTAATAGCATATCATCGTTTAGTGAAACTCGGTATTGCGTACGACGCAAGCTATCGAGGAAGGTCGCGATTTCGTGTAAAGCAAGACAAGCAAGTGTCGTGTGTAGAAAAATATTCCTTTGATGATTTATATAACATAAAAGTCTTAGGTGTTACATTCTACCCCCCTTAAAATGAATTTCGCCCTCTAAATTTGCCACTTTGTAACAAACATATGAGGATACCTCTCCCTCATCATATCCTCAAGCTCCCATGTAGCTTCTTCTAATTGGTGGTTCCTCCCTAAAACATTCACCAATTGAGTGGTCTTGTTTCGTAGGACTTTTTTCGCTACGATCCAGAATCTCTATCGGTTGTTCTTCATACGAAAGATCTTGCTCTAGCGTTACAACTTATGAGCTGCGTACATGTGAAGGATCAGGTATGTACTTTCTCAAGAGAGAAACATGGAACACATCGTGAACTTGAGAGAGATTAGGTGGAAGAGCCAATCGGTAAGCTACCTTACCAACACGATCCAGTATTTCGAAAGGACCGATATATCTAGGGCTCAACTTCCCCTTCTTTCCAAATCTTATAACCCTCTTCCAGGGAGATATTCATAAGAAAACTTTATCACCCACTTCAAACTCTCGGTCTTTTCTTCGGTTGTCGGCATAACTTTTCTATCGACTATGAGCTGCTATTATGTGTTGTTGAATAGATCTGACCTTTTCTTCCATTTCATCAACGAGATGGGGTCCTAATAGCTTTGTATCCCCAACTTCATCCCAACAAGTTGGAGTCCTGCATTTCTTTCCATAGAGAGCTTCATAAGGAGCCATCTGAATACTGGATTGAAAGCTATTATTATAAGAAAATTCCACCAAAGGTAGGTGTTGATCCCAAACACCTTTTAAATCCATAGAGAAAGCTCTCAACATATCTTCTAGAGTTTGAATTGTTCTCTCAGACTGACCGTCTGTCTGAGGATGATAAGTAGTGCTAAAACTCAAATCTGTATCCAGAGTATGCTGAAGACTTTTCCAGAACTTCAAGGTAAATCTCGGATCTCGATCAGATATAATAGAAAGTGGTACTCCATGCAATCTTACCACTTCCTTTACATATATCCTGGCAAGGTGATCCAGAGAGAAATCCTCTATAATAGCAATGAAGAGTGCAGATTTTGTAAGACGATCAACTATGACCCAGATAGCATTATTGCCTTTGGATGTTTTAGGAAGTCCTGTGACAAAGTCCATAGTGATGTTTTCCCATTTCCATTCGGGTATGGGTAATGGTTTTAACATTCCCTTAGACTTCTGTCTCTCAGCTTTAACTTGTAGACAAACCAAGCATCGAGAGACATATTCAACAACATCTCTTTTCATGTCATCCCACCAGAAGTATTCTTTCAGGTCACTATACATCTTCATGCTTCCAGGATGAATAGAGAATGAAGAACTATGAGCCTCATCCAGCAGCCCCTTCTTTAATTCGGGGATGGGAGGAACACAAACCAGATTCCTGAACATTATTATCCCATCACAATCAAGGATGTATTCAGGATCATTTATCACCTTCTTTTGTAACTCGACATCTTCTTTATGTGCCTCTTTAATCTTCACATGTATAGATGGTTGAACATTCATTTGAGAAAGATACGATTTTTCCCCTTTCAATATAATTCCAAGATCCATCCTTTGAAAATCTATAAATATTGGATCTTTTTTGATCCTCATCATCGATAAACTAGCATGGTCTTGTCGACTTAATGCATCTGCCACCTTGTTTGCTTTCCCAGGGTGGTAATGGATTGAGCAGTCATAATCCTTAATCATCTCCAACCAACTTCTTTGGCGCATATTCAGCTCCTTTTGTATGAAAATATACTTTAAACTTTTATGAACAGTATAAATGTCACACCTTTCTCCATAAAGATAATGCCTCCAAACCCTATCATTTTGCATAAGAACACAGCCCAATCCCTTCTTGGATGCATCACTGTAGATCACAAACCTTTCTCCACTACATGGAACTGTGAGCATAGGTGCACTGGATTACCTTCTTTTCAACTCCTTGAAATTCTCCACATTCCTCCGTCCAAACAAACATAACTCCTTTCCGAGTCAACTTGGTGAGTGGATTAGATAATCGTGAAAAATAGTTCACAAAACGTCGATACTATCAAGCCAAACGAAGAAAACATCAGATCTCGGTTACTGTTGTTGGTCTCGACCATCTTTCGATAAACTCTGTATTTGCTGGATCCACAGATATTCCCTCCTTTGAGATTATGTGACCCAAAAATGCAACTTTTTGAATCCAAAATTCACATTTGGTAAATTTGGCATAAAGCTTCTCCTTTCTCAGGGTCTTTAATATAATTCTCAAGTGATCTTCATGTTCTTCCTTGATCTTTGAATAGACAAGAATATCATATATAAAGACTACCACAAACTGATCAAGAAAGTCTCTAAAGACTCTATTCATTAGATCCATGAAGATAGTAGGGGCATTAGTAAGACCAAATGGCATCACTATAAATTCATAGTGTCCATACCTTGTACGGAAATCCGTCTTTGGTATATACTCCCTTTTGACCCTTAATTGATGATACCCTAAATGAAGATCAATCTTGGAAAAGTATTGAGCTCCGCGTAGTTGGTCAAATAGGTCATCAATGCACGGGAGAGGATATTTGTTCTTGATAGTAATCTTGTTAAGTTCTCGATAATCAATGCAGAGTCTCATTGATCCATCTTTCTTCTTAACAAACAGAACATGTGCTCCCCAAGGTGACGCACTAGGGCGTATGAACCCCTTATCAAGATTCTCTTGGAGTTGCTTCTTCAATTCCTTCAACTCAATTGGGGCCATTCTATAAGGTGTCTTTGAAATAGGCAAAGCACCCTGTACGAGTTCTTTTGAAAACTCAACATCACGATTCAGTGGAAGTCCCGGTAATTCCTACGAAAAGACTTCATCAAACTCCCGTACAATGGGCATATTCTTAATCGTGAGTTTCTCACCAACCATTTGAGATAAATAACCTTCATTTAGTGGAATCAAAACCCATAAAATAGAAGAAATTTCCACTGGAAGGTTATGTTCATCCTTGCATCGATAGACGATCATAGATTGATCTGGAATATGAAATGTGACTTCCCTTCTTTGGAAATTGATATGAGCTCCATGTAGAGAAAGCCAGTACATGCTAATAATCACATCAAATTACACTATAGGAAGGATCACAAGATTTTTAGGAAGCACTTTCCCACAAACTTCAATCGGAGAAGGATTATAAACTTTTGATGCGACTGTTGTGCCATTAGGTGTTGTCACAGCTAACACAACATCTAATTGTTGAGGTAATACGGTGATACCCTTAGAAAATTCTTCAGAAATAAAGGAGTGGGTGGATCCAGAATCAAATAAAACATTTTCTAATTTAGAGTGGATGGTAAGTGTACCTTTCACCACATCGTTATCGTACTCCACATTGCTGATAGAAATTTCATGTGACTTTCCATTGTCTTTAGCCTTAAGAGTTTGTTGACGTCGAACATCATCATCAACCCTTGGATTTGGGCATTGATTAGCATAATGACCCATATATTTGTACTTGAAACATTGAAGTGTAGTAGGTTCATTCTATGCATCCCTTCCTTTTTTTGGATCATTAGTCATATTCTTCCCAAAATTACGGCATTCAAATGCCCAATGACCTTCCTTTCCACATTTGAAACATTTACTTGTCCCTTTAAGACAACTCCCTCCATGTTTCTTTCCACACTTTGAGCATAAGGGAAAGATCATCTTCTTTTCAGTGTGCTCTTTAGATTTTCCTTTGAATTCCATTTTCCTCTTCTTATCAAACCCATATGACTGATGGGTTACTCCAATCTCCATCTCAACTTTGAGAGCACATCAAACAGTTTCCTCGTAGCTATTGAAGTCCCTTATGGCTTAGGCCCTTCGAAGACTTGGTTTTATGCCACTAAATAATCGATCGATCTTACTCTCAGGTTGGATAATAATACCAGAAGCGTACCTTGCAAGTCTTGTATAATTTTCTTCATAAGTACCAACAGATTCATCATCCTTTTTCTCCATTTCAAGAAACTCTTTCTCCATCTTTGTTCGGAGAATACAAGGGAAGTACTTATTGAAAAATATGTTCTTGAACTCATCCCATTCCATGGACTCAATTTCATCCCTTTGCCTCGTATTCTTAATAAGATTCCACCATTAATCAGAATCACCCTCCAAAAGATACACTGCTAAGATGACTTTATCATGCTCAGAACATTGAAGAACTGAAAATATATTTTCAGTAGTACTAATCCATTGTTCAGCAACTAATGGATCAGTAGACCCGCTGAATGAAGGTGGATGCTGTTTCATGAAGGATTCAACAGAATGTTACTCCTTCCTTTTCTCATTTGGAAGTCCTGCATGATTCATAGCTTGAGAATGTTGTGTGAGGATGGGTACAAGATTTTTCATTCCATCTCCCATAACATTTTGTTGTTCAGGGGGACAATCATTGCATTGTCCGTCGCATTCCGCATTAACACGGTTCCTTTCGGTTCCAGCCATTGACTAAAACCAAGAAGAATAGTGTGAGAAACACTAACTATAATAGGAAAACCACATAATCAAGAATAAAATTTCACACTTATGGTCTTATCCTAGGTTATTCATGGCCATTTCTAAAACACTAAGATTGTGTTCTATGCTTAGACTTATCCTTAGGGTTCTTACTAAGGCTTTCGCATCCTAGTTTCCAAAGGTTGACTATACCTTTCCTCTGATACAAACTATAATGACCCATACATTAAATACATTGTTATTAATTCAGAATTGAATCACACTTATTAAAACATATAAAAAACCAAGAAAGGACTGTGTAGGTATAGAGTCTTTATAAACTGAGAAACATAAACAACTGGGTCATAAAGCATCTATATTGCCTCCCATTTATTTCATCAAATCTACAGGCCCTTTTTGGAATATCCTACTTAATAACCTTCTTCCTGACCTGGGGAAATAAAACATACAAAAGGGTGAGCTCAAATGCTAAGTAAGGGTAAACAAAAGAAATATCAATCACATCATATACATAAGAACATAACTTTTGGAAATCTTAACCTGCAAAGGAGATCATAATATCATAACATGGGATAAATCATAGAAGTGAAATGTAATCCCAATAATCATAACATAAAACATGAAACATTGTGGAATACACACATAATCATAGAGAATCATTTCTTGTTAGTCAAGACTCATTGCCAAGACTATCTTAGAGGACAAAGTCCATTTCTGAACAGAGTTCATTCCTCGTTTCAGTCCTGTTTCACTGAACCGGTATAACCTACCGTTCCAGCCATGTCTATCTCATGAGATATAAAATCTTTACCCAATGCATTTGAGGGAGATATAGATCCCACCCATCTCATAATGATACCATTCTTATGTGTGACACAAAATCAGAAACCATACATCATAGAATAACCCATGTAATAAAAATGGGAATCTTAAACATCGTGACATCATAAAATAATTCATATAAGATATAGAAATTCATAAAAATAATTCCATCACAACATAATCAAATCAATGTAATAATAGGTATAAAAACAGAACCCTTTTATTATCTTAGATGGAAAATAATTTTGATAAAACACTTGATCTCCATTCTTTAGGAAAATATCCTTTCTACTTCAAAAAAGATTTTCATTTTTTAACATGTCATACAATTCTAAACTAAAAGAAGTTGATTAAAAATAAACATGAAAACTTGTAAAGTAATCTTCTTGGAAATATTGTTTTAAAAATTCATTCATGCCGTATAAGTTAAAAAAACATTCTTCTCGTACTTTTGTCAAAAAAGTCAAAAAGTACCTCGTATGAAAAACGACAAAAGATTCCTCTCATATCTTTTACTAAAAACTAAACTAAGGGTAATATTGGATATAAAATATTGTATAAGGATATAAATATTACATATTGAGGAAACATGGATGTGTATGATAAAATACACCCCAGTAAATACCAAAGTATAAACAATCTCAGATAAAAATGAGATTGTCATATTTCCCATACCTTAGGTCTGATATACTTTGTACGTGTCCGAACCTCCTGTATAATGATTTAAATAATGTTATTTCCTTATTACAGAATCATAATTATATTTATTATATCATATATGGTCATATTCTTAGCTTCTAAGTAGTAAAATTTCATTGCTACTTGTTATTCGGGTGTTTATAACATTTGGTTCTTATGCGTGTTTTGTCGAATAAATTATTATTATTAACTTTAGGTTATAGATACCTCATTTACAGAATGGTATTAGTGTAATATATATCATATTAATTCATTCATTTCATTTATATAATCATTATGAAATGATGATCATGTAGAACGAGTCGCATCACATTGTGGAGACGGTATTCCGTACGTACGCACGAGTGATGATCTCATTCCTATGATCTTGGAATTTTATTGGAGTGTATGTATACTATTTCAGAATCAATATCACTTTATAATAGTCATATATAGTCATTATCTACACCATTATACCCATCCAAGTAAGGTGGTGGTGGAAAATAGATTACACCACGACGTGGAGGCGGTATTCCATACGTATGCATGGGCGGTGATTTCATTTTCTGTAGGATGGATAGATGGTTAAATAGGGTTGTTTCATAATTATAATGAAATATCAGTATACGAGTGATATTGATGTTGTTACTTCATAATGTAACAACTAAAGAAGAAGAAGTTGAAGAAGAAACAAATTGGAAAGGATCGGTAACGGACATTACCTCTTCTTTGAAGTGCTTCTTTGAGACCTCCTTTTAGGGCAATAAAATAGGTCTTTGAAGAAGACCAGAACCTCTAGTATGTCTCTAGGGAAGTGGAGAGGAGAAATTGGCAGGGTTAGGCCGATCTTGAAGGCTCAAAGTGGTGTGAGGAAGATAGGGAGGAGGTGCCCTTTTATAAGGGAGGAGAAGGGAACCTTTGGAATAACTAAAATTATTATTTTATTATAAAGTCAAGATCGGTTTTAAATAGCTCCAAATTGATTTATTTCTTGGCTAAGGTGGGGATGGGTCTAAATCCTCTCATACAATAGAATTTAGACAAGTTTAGGTTCCTATTTTAACCTTATCATGTAGATTTAACATTAAGTTAAATAATTTTACTTTTACCGTGTCTTCTTGTGTTCTTATACTATAAGGTTAATAAACTTATTATAAGCAGCCAAACGAACCCCAAGTTGTTTATTATTAATATATATAACCTTATAAATGTAATTTGGTCGAACCTTAGATTTTTAGGAATAAAATAACAATTACTAATATAATATTTGTTTTAAAAACTATTTTATGTCAATTTTGACACTATTTAGTAATTAATTTTTTTGAAAATCATAACAGAATGATTAGTTCGAAAAAAGTTAATTAAATCAATACTAACATGTAATATTAATCTATAAAATTATTGGAATTCATAAAAAGTGTCAAATTACATTTATTTTGGTGTTTATAACATCAATTATGTCAGTATTTCATTAATAAGATAATTACTGCATCATCTTTGTGTCATAAATAAATTAAATTATTTAATGTCTAAAAATTACAAATAAAATACCATTATGTAGGAAATCATATTATATTTCTAATGAATATTTATAGTCTAATTTATCTTATGTATAACCCCATATTAAAAATGATTTACTTATTAAACTTTGAGTTGAACTATTTTAACCCTTCTTTAAATAAATTAATAATAAATGTCCTAATCTAATCCAAGTGGGCCTAAATGGTCATATTTTATTCCTAAGATTGTTTTTGGTCGAATTACACTTGTCCAATAGAATTAGGACATGTGTTAGGGTAATAATAATATCATTTTACCCTTAATTACCCTATTTACTTCTAACCGTGGTAAAAACAATTAAAAAGTTACTATTCACCAAAAAATTATTTTCACCTCATTGAACAACATTTTACTTACTGAAATCAACTGTGTCTCTCGGATTTTTGAAATTCCTCTCACAGAAGGGTTAAAATTATGTTTTATGAAAAATTCAGTTTTTTTAACGACTACTTAGTGGTTTCACTATTCATCAAAAATTGAAAGTTTTCAAAAAAATACCAAAATTTCACCCTAGGCTAATTTCGATATTCCGAAACCAAAAATGAAGTCCATTTTGAAAAATAAAATTTATAATATTACAAAAAGTGGTTATTACTATTCATAAAGTCTAGTTTTATTAATATTTTAATAGCATATCATTGTTTAGTGAAACTCAGTTTTGCGTACGATGCAAGCTATCGAGGAAGGTCACGATTTCGTGTAAATCAAGAAAATAAAGTGTTTTGTGTAGAAAACATATTTCTTTGATGATTTATATAACATAAAAGTCTCAGGTGTTACAATATATAAATATATATTCCAAATGTACAACTAGTCTTCATAGATGGTGATGAAAATAAAATTATATCGGTTAGTGGGGTGGTAATCTTTAGTAAACATAAGAAATTAATTAATTTCGCATTTTATGTAAGTGGAGGAATAATTAGGTGGTGAAATAAACATAATAACATATCAATATGTTGAGGATATATGATTTATTATTTTCTCATGGTTGGATAATAATTTTATTATGTGAATAAAAAATAAAATAGAGACTTAATTAAAAATGATATCTCTTATTCAAACCATCCCCTCTAATTAACACCATAATAAAACTAGATTTAGTTTTTTTGCATAAAATATGGCCTATATAATATGGATAGATATTATTTGAAGGGATTTTAGAAAATAATGTCAAAACCAAATAGGATTTTATGAGTGATAAAATGAGATTCTTAGGTGGCCTTTTATAAGAGTGTATATTTACACTCTTGGAATTCATTAAATTATTAAATGAAAATAAATTTCTTATCTATTAAAAAATACATCAATGAATTTTTTTATCAAATATAGGATGATTATGGGTCGAAAAAAATTTATTAAAATAAAAATTTAATATTTTTTGACTATTTTTTAATCATTATCATTTTGTTTTAACCCTTATTTTATATTTTTAATTCTTATTGTGATATCATGTAATTATAATTTGGAGAGTTAATATATTTACAATGAATTGATAAATTAATATAAATGTGTCATTGATAAAATATTATCAATTTTTTGCAATATGTTTTATGAAATTTTGATTTTTAGAAATTTTATACCATTTAATAAATCATTTTTTACATTAAAATTTAAGAATTTAAATTCTAGAAGTATTCATTACATTACATTTTAATAATTGAATGAAAATAATATAAATAAAAATAATACTTCAAGAAAATATCTCACATGTCTATGTCATCTAAAAAATTCAGGAATGTAATTTTTAATATCAAATTACATTAATTTTAATATATTGATTTTTTTTATATTTGTATTTATTTTACAAAAATAATTACAGCTTCACCATTGTGAGAGAATATTTTTATTGATATTTATTATTTAAAAATATTAAATATATTATCATGATAAATAGATATTTTTTATTTTAAAAGATAATATATAGTAAAACAGATCCTCTATATAACCCCATATTAAAAATATGTCTCTTGTTAAAACCAAATGTGTAACAAAAATGACATTTCTATTAATATAATACCATAAATGTAAATTTCTCATACAAGTGGATTAAAAACACTATAATTTCAGGAAAATTATGATGTCGATATAAACACAGTCATGAACTAAAATTATTTAATTTCTTATGGCAATGTTATAATATTTATAATAATTTTACCCTTAATTACATCTTTTACCTTAAATTATGTTAAAAAAATTTTCTTACTAAAGTTACTATTAATATAATACATAAAATGGGACCAATTTAACTAATTTGGAACCTTGAATTCCAAATATGGTATAATTTTTCAAAATATAAAACAAACTATTTGATAAAAATAATTTAAAATTAATCGTGCTAAATGATCGAGAAAACGAAGTTTTTATGAAAAAATAACATAAATATTGAAATGTTTTTATATCCAATTCAATATGAAATTTATTAAAATTAAAATAAATTAGATTAAATAAATAAATATTTATCCAGTTATACATTATGATGAAACTAAAACAATATAGAATAATGTAAATAAATTAGCCTAAAAATTAGTTTCAATTAAAATAAAGTATTTTTTGACGACACTCAAAAAATGAATCTTACAATACATATAGAAAAATTCATCCAAAGTAAAATTCTATAATATTATTTTATAAAATGAAATAATTTTGTCACAGATAACTTATAAAAGTGTAATAAACAAGATTTAAAATAATTGTTCCATAAAAATGTGAGAAACAATGTTTATTAAGAAAAAATTTATTTTATATGTAAAATTGGATTTCTACCATTATCATGTATATAAAACAAATAATATGAAATAAAAAAATAGAATATATATATATATATTATAGATTATCATAATCCATCATGTTTATGTTTTTATTATCTTGTTAAAAAACAATCATGTCAATATTTATATAGATTTTCCAAAAAATATTTCCATTCAATATTGATGGGTTTTATTTTCACTAATAATAAATTGGTCTCCAACGATTTAATTATATATACAAGTGTAAAATGTATTTTTAAAATTTAGTTAATCCTATTCATTTTCACCATTGTGAACATATATATGATAACTACTATGTTAAATAATTATATATTGTAGTTCATTTGTGCTCTATGTGAGGAATCAGGAATGCAATCAAACATAGTGTTTCCTTTTAATAACTAGAGATGTTAAACTTTTCCACCATTAATAAATTTCATCATCAAAATTCTAACTCAGTATTGAAAACATGGGTTTTGACCTCTCAAAATTCAATTTACGAAATATCACTTCAAAAACAGGATAAATGAAACTTCCACTTTAAAATAATGAAAGTAAGGTTCGAAGGCCACAAGAGATAAAAAATAAGAGCGTTCTATTTATGAAAAAAGGATATGGAATATGAAATAACTATCATGTTAGGATGGTGAGAAACATAGAAAATATTCTTGATAATGTTGAAAATATGAAAACACTAAATATGTGATGGGTTAAAAAGTCGTTTATTTATTATTAATAAATGTAAATAAGTCATGTTTTTAATTTAATATCCTTTTTATATATTTAAAGAAATAATTTACTTTATATTATAAGAAAATAATGAAATAGACATACTTGAAATTTTATGATTCATTGCCTATCTTCTATCCACAAAAAATCTTGTTTTTCTCCAAATGATTAGTTTCTTGATGAATTTTTTATTCTTAACAAGATGGAATAGCCTTCTAGATAATAAAATAATCCAAAAGATTATATATATATATATTCATACTTTTATTAGACATTATCCAAAATAAAAATTTTTGGGAGAATAAATGATAATTCTTCTAAAATAATAAGACGTATATGTAGGAAACAAATTAATATCCAGAATACTATAGTAATAGTAAATGATCAGCTTAGGCCGTTTGAAAAATAATAAAATTACTCAAAATAATCCAAACTATCATTAAAAAAGAATAAGTAGAATTATTTTATCTCAATGTATTCCATGATAATGATTAATAATTATCTATAAATATCATCTATCAATCTTAATGCCTCTTACCAACTAATGAATGTTCCTAAATCACATGATCTCCAGTTGTGAATCTTTTTCTTTAGATAACCATAATAACCATAAAATTAAATTTGTCTCTAAAACTATGTTGAAAATTATTTATCTAATAAATAAAAATATTATTTTGTTTACCTCAATCATTTAGGATTCCCATAATAGTTAACATCTTCTTAATTAACATTAGTATCCTAATCACCAAATCATTTTCTAATTCCAGGGGTATCTATTTGACACAACATGTCTTCCCAAAATCAAATTACTATTCATGAATAAAATAATTTAACTAAAAATTATAATTCATACAAATATGTACTTCACATAGTTTTGTGATAGGTGATGCACAGTTGTCACACTTCAGTTGTTGAATCGATTTCTATAAAATTTCTGTACATGACGAGCTATCACCAATCATACAAGATGTATCTTTTCTAGAACTATATTAACATAATATATATAAATATATATAAATTTCACAAAAACCATAAAAATAACCATAATATATTTTTAAATAATTTTTTTTCATAATAATCATTTATCATCCAAAAATATGGTAACAAATAATAACATAAAATCTAAATGTCTCAATAAATAAAATTTTTTACATTAATGTTTATTATCATTAATTATCAAATTTGGATTCTAATAAATAGAAATTATTATCTAACTGAAAATTATATATTAATGATTATATTCATACATCTTAATAAAACATCATATCCTCTAGAGTTTTATAAACCCTACTCTGGTGACAACTGCATGGAAGAAACCTTAATCATTACATATTTTAGTTATTTATAAGATTAAAAATCACATTCATTTCCCAAAGATCATATTGGTCTATTTTTATATAGAATTAATAATAACCTTTAAAAAGAAAACCTAATCATTAAAAGTGGAATCTTATACTAAATATAATGTTTTCATCAAAGGAGCCCAAGTTCAAATAAAACATTGTTTCATTTAATAGTGTATCATTAATAACCTTATCGTGATGTGTTCCTTGTATTTAAAAACATTTTACCTATTAATTTTCTAAAACATTGGATGGGGAAAAATATAAAAGGAATATAATTAATGTAAATCAAAAGCCTTGTATGTATTGTCAAATCGTTCTGTAACCACACACCAAAACCTATAATTTATAAAACTGTTTTGATATATGTGTTATCAATATGGTTTCAATGATAACATAGGTTTACCACCACTTTATTCTCATTCAGTCACGATCATCCCCATGTGGTTATTCTCAGAAAACATTCAACTTTACACAAACCCCTCTTCTCCACTAATTATCCACCACATTCATCCCATCTGTAAACCCTCGCCTACTCGCCTACAACCATCATCACCCGTTATACATCTATCAAACACTATGATCATAGCACTCATAGTAGAAACCCTACTTCAATGATACACTTCCTTTTCATTTAGAAATTTCATCATTGGATTCCATCCTTCTTATTAACGCTCACATAATTATTTTATTGCCTCACCAATGATTGGTCACCAGTTTATATTTCTTAATTCATTATCAGTTTCTCCATTCCGGTTGTCATTTTTAGTTTTTTGAAACCCTATATCATGAGTCTGACCCGATTTTCGGTCTGTATTTTGTGTTTAGGGTTAATGGTAGTTTATTATTCAATTTTTGGTCATCCACCATTAGAGGTGATGAATTTTTTCTACGGTGTCAATGAATTGAGTTAGGTTTACCCATGGCCTAACTTTTAATTTTGAAACCATTGATTCATTTCAGTTTTGAAACAATGTTTTAAATAATAAATTATAGTTCTAAGGTTGTTGTATTTCCTTGGATAAAGTATTATTAAAATTATTTCTATTTAAAAGAGTATGTTTTTACTATTTTATGTTCTAGTTTAAATCTGATTATGTATAACATGTCAGAATGTGGGTTTTATAGATTTCTCAAATCTCCTTTGAAAATGGTATTTGAAAATTATAAATATGTTATGTCATTCAAATTTATTTATAAAATTATAACTAATAATTTTATTTTATAAATTAAAATCCATTTTATGTAAAAAAAATTAATGAATTTCATTTAACGAAATGTTATGGTTTAAAATGTGTTGACCCTAATTAGTCTCAGAATTAAATTAAAAAGTGATGCTTGGATCAATGGAGATTTTGGGATAAATTTTTAATTCCCAAAATTTTTGGATAATTAGGGTCGTTTTTTTTAAAAAAAATTAATGTTTTATAAAATGGATGGTTTTTAAGAAAAATATATAAAACGATTTTTAATGGCATAATGAAATGCTTTATTCATGTCAATATCATGACTTCTGTGTTTTCAATAGACTTTTTTTTTACCTTTTGTGATTTTACGAAGTGTACAATACACCAATGAAACCCATATAACTATTGTACCCTTAACCTATTTTGATTTTTTATCTGACAAACTATGAGATAACATGTGTTAGGATATTTTATTACCTAATTGGTGACTCTAACCTTAAGGTTGTGATTTTTTTTAATCATTCTATTTATTAAAAATATTATTTCTACCCTTATGAATATTTTTAATTTGAAATGATTTTATTGTAAATTATTTTATATAAATTTTCATATTTTCTCAAATATGTGATATTTTGTTTCCTTACATATTAAACAATAATCAACATCTTCATGCTTCAAATAGACTCACAATAATGGAAGTCTTCCTACATCAAATAGTCTTACTAAAAGATATGATTACCTTTTACAACTAAATAACTAGTTGAATATTTAAAAAATTTCTATAATAGATTAGAAAATTTTATTTTAGAGGCCCAAAAGCAATGTAAATTTCAACCCCTCTGTGTTTTACAATATGGAATGTGATGGATCCACCTGGACACCAACATGGCTCCAGAAATTCAATGTTTATTTCACATATCCCTCTTATTTTATTCCTCTATAAAAGATATAGAGAAACAGGTGTCCCACTTATGCTTAGGTAAAAATTCCTGATCATTACGTTGTATCTATATTCCCATCATTCCTGATGTATGAATAACAGATTCATCACCTACTCAAGGACTTTTCATTTTCTCTTGTTCCATGTAGCTATGATGGAATAGTATTTATAACGTATATTAAATATTATTTTATAGATAGAGGACTTCATGTCAGCGATCTGATCATTTGGCCAATGTGAGATGGAAGTAAATATTCTGATGGATGATATTTCATCTTATATCTCTTTGATTTGGTATGTTAGGACTGCTACATGTATTAATAATCATTCATCATTTCTAAAATTTACAAGATGAATGTTTCACAAATACATTAATATAGTTTCAATGTTTAGAATTAGATAGATGATCCATAAAATTAATGATCAAAGTTTTCTAAAAATATATATATGTGATGGGGAGGCCTTGAAGACCTATTGTACTCATAAAATTTACATGAATTCCTCCAATTTTCAATGGATAAATTTAAATATTGATGGTGTGGTCAATGTGACACCAAGGCCCTCGAGATGTAGTGGAGTATTCAACACCCACTATGGCTTTGTGAAATGTTATTAAAATCGATATATTAGTATTGAACTGTGTATGAAGCTGAATTGTGGGCTATAATGCATGCTATTATTTAGGTTGTACCATATAATTGTACTCACCTATGTATAAAATCTGATTATAATATTAGAGTGAAAGCTATAAAAAGAAGAACAACGGATGTTCCTTTTAAGAGTCCACTATACTTGGAAAAATAATTGGTAGATATCAAGAAACATACCCATGCAGTATGATATGATTATACGGAGGCAAATAGGTGTTCTATGACTTGTCATATAAATAAATGGTAGAAATGGATACAGTGTTATCATTATAAGAACTAGAATATTGTTCACCAATGGTGTAGGCTGATACGTAAGGATTTATTCGCTCTAATCTATTTAAAACCCATTGTAATATTTGATCATATTTTTACTTAAATTTTTTCTGGAATAGCATTGATTGGATCCCATAAATTTATGTAGTGTTTGTTGAGATGGTATGTGAGTATGATATACTCTATAATACCATATGTAGGATTGAAATAATAGAGATATTGTATGAAGTATCTAATGATGCTCAAAAAACAAGAGGGGGTGAATTGTATACTTTGAAAAATTCTTTTAGAACTTTTAAAGATGGTTATGTTTAACAATGTTAAACAAGATAATGCACAAAAACATCAAGTTCAACACACATGCGTGGTTCTGGAAATATGATTCCGAGAATGTGAATCAGGAAAGATGGTTCTGGAAAATGAAACATAATGAATGTTTATAATGAAAATGATTCTACCTTAATGTGTATATATTCTAACTAAATCATAGTACAATTATAAAGAATTATAAGATAGTTATACTTTCATTAAAATACAAAAACAGCATAAAACATGTAATAAAACAAGTAACAAGTAATAAATCTTTTATCCCAAAGAGAAGGGTATCCAACAACACTGGATAATGGTATCTTGATTAATAATTTAAAGAAATTCTGCCATAACCACACTAGGGTATGCCCTTGATATGAAGATCAGAGTCTATATTGCAATCCCCGCAATCCCTCATATTCAAGGTAGTCGGTACCTCTGTCTTCTTCAGCAAGGAAGCCCTCAACGTCAATGTAGTCGGCACCTCTGTCTTTTTATCCCTAGAAGCCCTCGATTTCACGCAAAAATAATCAGAGTCTCACAATGAAAATATGAAAAAAAAAGTTCAGTATGCACTAAGAATGAGAGTATCTCTCTCTAGAAATCACTTCAGATCAACAGTTGTCCACATGTTTTGAGCACTTTCAAATGTGCTCTTATTTATAGGAAAAGTACCAACGGTCAGCTCCCTCATCCAATGGTCATATTTTTCCTTAAATTTTGGAGGGACCTGTACACGTGTCACTCAAACAACGGTTAGTTAGTAACTGAATGCACGACATCATCTTATATCAAGAAAAGGTGTAGAGAAAAATATGGTTACATATTTAAAATATAATATTCAGAATGCAATCAAATGAATGTTCAGAGTCTAACCAAAAATTAATTTGGAGTCTATAATACAAGGATATTCGGATTCTATTTTCTATGAATTCAAAACCTTAACTATATAGAATTTCGAAGTCTAAATTTCAAGGAAAATCAGAATATGGATTTACAAGAATTCAGAACCTGAACATACAATGTTCGATGTCAGAGTTCATGAGAATTCGGAGTCAGAACTCACAAGAATTTTTAACCTGAATTCCGTGTTATAATTATGAAGATTTCATAACAATAATTCAGATTCCTTATTTATAGGTCTTCGTAATCATAATTAGTATTCCTAATTTACAGTCAGAACTCAGAAGAGTTTGGAGTTCTGAATTTAGAGAACTCGGACTCAGAACTTAGAAGAGTTCAGAGTCTGAATTCAAAGAACTCAGAGTCAAAACTCAAAAGAGTTCGTAACTAGAATTCGTATTCAGAATTCAGAGTCAGAAATAAGAAGAGTTCATAACCATAATTTTAATTCAAAATTCGGAGTCAGAACATAGAAGTTTTTGTAACTTGAATTATGAGAATTCGGATCCTAAAGCAGAATGCATCATTTCTAGGAGATTTTGGAAGCCGATGTTTTTGTTACAAACCGAATTTTACACTTATGAAAAATTATGATATGAACATTAAAGGCATGGTAAGTATAAATTTCATTGGGGAAAGAAATATATCTTTATAATATTAAAACACAAGGTGAAAAGAGATTTTCCTTGAGATAAGGTGTTTGTGATTTTCAAAAGAAGAAATTATTGTAATGTCATAAGGAATCCTTAATGACTCAACAATCTCCCCCAAGTATGAAGGAATGGAATAGTCATAAGGTAAACCTTATTGACTCAATAGTGTTATGAAATTTCATTTAATACTATCAATTGTTATAAACTATAAAATTTTATTGAATACTATTATATCATACCATTTAATATTGTTATCTATTATACTCTGTCATTCAATATTATATATTATTATAGTGAAAAAATATAATATCTTTATTATTTTTATACACTATCATTTATATTAATACTTGGTGATGATGGGGATTATTAATTTTAATGGTGGACATTCCCTACTACTTTTCTATATGTTATAGATATTAAATCATAAAACATCATTTTATTAATACTTTACTGATTTATTATCAACCCCATATATAGAAATGCACAATAATTAATGGGTGTATCTTTTATAATTCAGTTGTCCTCCATACAATCAAATCTCACTAAAATTTATTAGAATATATCTAAATTTGTGTATCTACCAATGTAATATTTGTTATAAATACATATTTGAAATTCAAAATCCAATCTACCAATAAGAAATATTGTTTAGTTTCTGATAATATATTGTTTTTTCAATTAATTTGTAGGAAATAAAAGGCTGATATGCTTTAATAGTTTTGAAATGCGTGTTCCTTGTTTAAATTTAAAAAATGATGTCCTTCTATACTATTCATTTGTATTATATTTAGTATACTATACCATATTATCATTTTTAATTATTGATTATATTTATGTTAATATGTTAAATAGAAATTTTTGATTGTTGGATTTTTCTATAATACTCATAATAATTTTTTTAAGATTATGGGACACTGTGTTCTTCGGTTCCCCAATTATGTTTCACAATAATACAAATAATGAAGGAGTAGTGTTTTTGTTCGGTTGTTTATTCATTTTGATGCATTGACTTATGTGATATTTTTTGATTCCTCTCCGTTGTTAATTTCATTTTCAATTAATAAAATTGAATGAATATACTCACCCAACCACAAAATTTTAATGTTCATATACATTTAATTGGTCTACTAGTGTAGTTGTAATAAATAAATCTGTTTGAATATCCATAATCATTATTTTTTGAATTATCTGTTGATTTTAAAGAAAAATTATTCCATTATGTTTTAACGGAGTCATAAAAATTAAAATTAAAAATAATGGACTAATCCACAAATAAGTTTTTCTTAAAAAAAAAAATTTCCCACGGGTTTTAGGTATGTTCTGTTATTTTTAAATTCTTGTACTTTTTTTTAATTTTGGTGTTTGGGGGTATTGTGTTTTTTTGTGTTTTTATATACTATTTTGGACCTCATAGTGGCAGTTTTAGGCTTTTGTTGTCAAAATAAACATGAACATGTTTGAATATGTTATAATATAAAAATATAATCCCCATATAAATATATATATATTCACTCGTGGAGGTATAATTATATATTGGCACAATGTGTGATTATGTACATATGTGAAAAATTAATAAATGCGTAAGGTAAAGGTGTATATGAATATATAATAATATAAGGAAGTATCCACATGAAGATATTTTTCAATGAAAATATGTGTATATGGTCTAGGTGTCCATATATATATATATATATATATATATATGAAAATTTTGATATGTGGGAAAGTAGTAAATGTATGATTTCTGTTTCATTCTTCATACAAAGAGTTCCTTGAGAATGAATTAGGTTCCCTTATGTATTTACAATTAATTTTAAGGAATAATTCATTTCTTTTTTTTCATACCATTTTTCACTAAAAAATAATGATAATGATATCTTAAAAATATTTATTATTTATGAAATGAATTTTTACCAAATTATATTAAATGTAATCAACAAATCAAGATAAAAATACAAACAATCCAAAATAAATGAGGTCAATATTAACTCATTAAAAATGAGTTAAATGATATATAACATAATATAAGTAGAAAGAAACAAAATAATCTGAATTATGTTATCCTCTAATGATTAAATATTAATATTACTAAATGAATATACAATAAATGAAATGAACCTATAATAAAGAAACTAATTAAAACTAGCAAGATATAAAGTAAATCATACCATGTTACACATATGTGATTCATACAAAATCATTTTAATCTAGTTATACCCCTCATGAACTACCTCAATTAGGATGGAATCTTACCAACTGGACATTGATGAACAACCTCAAACCAAACTATAGTAGATTATGATGTGTAAACCCAAAATGTGTTGAACTAAATACAGCGGCACCATACAAACACCAAATAGATATAATAAAATCAAATAATATATTAAATGAAATAGTAAAAAAAATATTCAAAAAATATTCGAACCTAAATATATCTAAAATGATAAAAATAATTACTATAGAATTGAAATAGAAAAAATTGAATGGAATAAAATTGGACCCAGTCAAACTAATCGAACTTGATCTAATATCATATTAATAATGATGAATCAAATTTAATTAAACATAATGAAATCAATCCTATAGGTCCATAACTGAAATTAACTATTCTGAACAAAATGTAACTAATATAAAACAAATATAACCCAATTAAATCCTTTAAAACCCGAATGAATGAAATGGTAAAAATAATATAAGAAATAACATGGAGAAAAAAATCTAACACAAATTTATTAATATAAAATGTATAAAAAACAAACTAAGTCGAACATGTATCCAAACTATTTACAAAATATTATTAATAAGATTAATTATTAATTAATAAGAATATACTACATGATTGTATCATTTTAAAACATTTATCTGTTTACCCCTCACTAGGACAAATATGATTTCACCCATGGGATTTTTTTGTTCTTATATGTTGTTTAGTGAATTTTATACTCACAAAAGAGATGTATTTTATTATTTATTATTTATTTCAATTTAATGGTAAAATAACCCCCTTTGGCCATTTACTTCTTTTTAATGATGTGGGTATTTAAATTCATCAATGGATCTATAAGAGAATCATAGGTAGCTATGTGATTCTATTTGAAGTGGAGAGAGATTCGGGTAGTATTGGTATTAGTTAGCATGATTCATTTTTCCTACATGTATAAAATTTTTTTATTGTTTTATTTTCGATTACTGTAGATTTCTGACGTATTGATGTTCCATGTGGAAATTTTATTTGTATTCATCAGTAACATTAATTGTTTTTGATGGTTTAAAATGATCCCTTTTCGTGATTCCTTGATGCATGGACACTTGTTCTAGCCCACAGGAGAAGCCCACACACCATAATTCATCCTATTGTTTCTTATATTAGACTCTAACTATGAAATTACCATCTCTAAACCATGGGAGGGCATAAAAAATGTGAAATAACCAAGGAGTAATTTGGATCATCTTCATAAATATGTTGATAATAGAAATAAAATAATAATCATTTCATAAAATATTTATTACATATCAGATAAACACTTAGCAATTGAAGAAATATTAGGGAGATTAATTAATACAACCAATTAATAAATCATTATAAATCAATTTAATTTTAAAAGTATAGGAACCATAATTGACCAACACTCCGAAAAAAACCAAATCTATATAAATAGATTCAATTTTCATGTGGTTCTAAATTCCTGAATATAATGTAAAATGGAGATAATATTATTTCTATATGAAGATAAAATCCACCCATTATATTGTTTCATGGGAGTCACATTAAAAAATGGAATGAATTTGAAATATATAAGCTTCTTCAAGGATTATGTCGGAGATGAAATTGATAACATATGATATAATACTTATAGCTAATTGAAAATTTGTTTTCATATAATCTAATGATCAATATCAAGATATTTCAAAAGTAAATTTACCATATAAACAAAAAATCTATTGATATCAATAATTTTTAATTCATAAAAAATATAGGATTTATTGTTTAAAATGTTTATAAATGGGTGATTGAAAGGATGATAATTCATAAATAATGACAATGGTGGATAGAAAAATGAGTGGGAATAATTATCCCAAAAAATAATCCTTACTGGAGAATAAATTCCAAAAAACTTGACTTTTATAGTAGAATTTTTTTTGGAGAGAATGTATACAAAATTTAAAGGCCTATAAAGGTTTCATTGTAATGTTAAATGTATGGTTATAGGGAAATATATTTAATGTGTAATACATTTGCAAACAGAACTCAATTAAATGATTCATTATGGGAAAATTTTATATAAACAATGAGAAAAAAATGTAAATAAGAAATATTCAATGAAATATAATATTCTATTTTTAAATAACATGTCTGATTTAATAGTAAAATAATGTGATTATACACACTGGTGGTTATTTACAAGATGATTATAAATAAAGAATGATTATTTATCTCTCAAAATCAAAAAAAAATAGGGACACCTTTAAAATAGAGGTAGGATAGATGTATTGATGAATTTACCATGTGAGAAAAACTTTTTGAATAAGTTATGATAATATTTATTCACCCAATTCATGCCCCACTGAAAATTTTCGATGAAAATAATGTTATTGTTAATGTAAGAGTCTTAATAAGCTTACTCCATCTAGTAATTAATGGTGATAAATGTTAGGATAAATGAATAAAAATAAAAATTATTACTTTACATCTTAACTGCATGAAACATCATTCTATCTACTAATAAATAACCTCATCCTAAAAAAGGAGGAACTCACATTAAAAAAAGCCTAAGGGAAATATATGCCTCTTTCAAGGTATCATGAACAAGGGCATTATGATTTTATTAAACATCCAATTCTTGATATATGATTCTAGTGATCTTTTATTAAAAAATTCATCACTAAATTGCCCACATAAATCCAAAAAACCCCTTTCACAAAACATTGTGACAATTTTCAACAATAAAACTTATCAATTACAGTACATCAGTCTTGAAAAAACACCAGGAATACTCATTCAGCATCTTATAAATCATGACATCACTATACTATTATAATCATCACAAAGAGAATATCATTCATGGAATTGTAATATGTTTTACATAATAGTATCACAATGTGAGAATAACCTCATTAGAAATGTGTTCTAAAATATAATATTTAGAGAAAAAATTCTTAATATGTTCATGAAGTAAATAACCAATGATACCTATTCAATTGAAATATAATTATTATAATATGGTATTGACCTTGGAAAACATCCCATGATTATGAAATAATTATTTTTTAAAAAATACAAATAATTTCAGGAGATTGAATAGATTTCATGAGATCTCTAATAGAATATAACCATGAGAGTGATCGATTCCAATAATAGTTGATGAAGAGTTCTACATTCATTTAGTTTATTCCAACATTGTTTGAAATGATATATCGTACATAGTCCTACATCCTACATGAGAAAAAAATAGTTTTACCATGTGGAAACCCACTATGTATGTGGGAATCACTAATACATGTCACGACGGAAGAATACTGAATTAACACCCATATAGTAAGAGTAAATGACTCATAAATTAAAACACATCAGAGACCATCTAAAACCATGATCTTATACTACATGGACACCAATATTTAGAAACATCTCACTCAGGTCTCACTAATAAATAATAAATTGTTTATTTGTATAGGATAGACGAATAAATAGGTAGATGGAGGAGGATGGTGATTTCCTGCCAAGGGTCCTAGAGAAACCATTAGAAAACTCCTTAGATAGTTAAATCATGTTTTTTGTTTTCCATGAATCCCCTTCTATTATGGTTAAATCCGGATTCTTGATGTTAGATATTCCACCATTAATTCTCCTTGTGTGGAAACATATTTGAAGAATCATATTTTATACCATCATGTATCCCATAACTACAAGAATCTATAATGGGTCATCCCATTCAATAATATTGAAATGAATAGATCCATCCTTCCTAAAATTCAATAAAATGTCTAATCTCCATGGGAATCCCACTATTATAAAATTACATAGTGTTCCAACTTTGATGATATCCCTACTATGATATTATAGATTGTAGGTTGGATCCTTATGTGAGACAACTATGAAAATATATCCATCTGATGAATCATGAAATGATAAATACTCTATGTTCCGACTGTGTATAACAAGTTCCCCTGAAATAATATTATGCATTTCAACCTCATGTATGGTATATGATCCATTTATCCAAACTAATTATGACAGAAATTAAATTTATTCAGCTCATGAATTTTTTTTCAAGTTATTAACTGTAAAATAGAGATCCTGACCTATTTTTTTCATTCCATTCACCATGATTATCTTATGAGGATAATCATATCCAAATATATTCAATGCAATAATTATGAATATGTCAAATCTAAAAGAATAAAAACCTCCTCTAAACCCACTTGATAAATATAGTCATGTTATTTAGTTCACCATACAAATCACCTGAAATTGTATATTATCAACATTAATGCATCCCAAAAATTATCCTTCCATATAG
The DNA here is from genome assembly GCA_963277665.1 of Viscum album. NCBI lineage: Eukaryota > Viridiplantae > Streptophyta > Magnoliopsida > Santalales > Viscaceae > Viscum > Viscum album. The sequence goes on along the minus strand of OY728152.1, from coordinate 1,710,229,399 downwards.
ATGTGTGGTTCCAATCATTGTGTAATGTGGATTGTTTTTGATAATTTATTTTAATAATAGGTGAATAAAATACCATCAATTTTTTTGGGAGAAGAGGTTATAACAACTATTCTATAAACCATTGGTGAATCAATATAAATACAATGTATAGGGTATACCATTGGTTATATATGTTGTTGGTATATATATATGATCGAAAATATGTATACCACAATACAAAAACTATTGGTATAAATTTATGCCTAATATTTTTAAATCTTTAAGTATACAACATAAAACTCAAAACATCCAAATCGTTTCAATGAACATTTGGAATTAGGTATCACAAGGGAACTTATACAAATAGCTTTATAGAAACCATCGGTATAATGATATACATGTATCCCACATACAAATGGTTCATAGAAAAATTGGGAAAAGATATCCGAATTACTTCATGTATTATACCAATGGTTTTAAACTTTTGTTAAATGAAAAATTAATAGTAAAACATGGAAATCATGATAACCAATTTAAAATAATTTCATACAAACTCATTATAAGAACATCAAAAAATAACATTGGTTCCATGGGAAATAATTGATATACCAGTCTAAAATTCCCCCAAATAATGAAATAACCATACAATAATCTTTTATATATGGAGTACCCAATGCATTGGAGAGCTGTAATGCTTGACATCCAATATATACTGAGCTATAATGGGGCTGATACCATAATTCCATGAGATGTAATGGGGATCAACCCATCATATATTAATTTATAATGGGATCAAAACATAACAAATAAATTCATCATAAAATATAATGAAAAAATATATTGAAAATTCATTTAAATAATATAGAAAAACACTTTTATATATCACAGTACACTCTTATTTTAAAAATCATTTTTTAAATTTAAAAGCATACAAAAAAATATAAAACAATTTTCCTTGAATGAAAATGTGAAAAAAAAATTAAAATAATTCATAATGGGAGAATGATTAACCACTCATTGTCTATAAGATAAATAAACCCTTTGATTTTTTTATAATTTTTTGAAAGGAAAACATTAAATAAAGGGTTTTTAAATAATTACCCTTACCTTGAATCTATATTGTCAAATATAACCTATTTATTATTGTATAATAATACAAGGTTAATTATATAATGTTATAAAAACCTCAATATTTTTTATTTTTTTAATCTATTATTATGTTGCTATATAATTTTCATTATTATTTATGTTCACAATAAATATTTTAATGATATTCAATGCTTGATCTGAGAATTACAGTGATATGATGTCTATAGTGAAAATGGTCAGGATTCCAACATCTCCATAATAATATTAATGAAATAAAAAACATTATTTTATATCAATTATTCTTATTAATCCAAACATAATATATGGATATGAAAAATGAACTATGTTAAAATCATGGAGATGGTAAGTCATTCGAACGCTTATATAAAATTTCTATTTTTAAATGATAACTTTTGAAATAGGGTATGTATTAATATATCATTACAAAATGATATAAATATAATATAATTAATTTAATTAATATATATATCATTCGTTGGATGTGATAATGAAAAATTAATAACATCTCATTGTAGAGGTCATAGTTCACATTCTCGCACGAACGATGTAATCTTTCTAATGTTTGTGGTTAGATAATAATGGAATGTTATATATTATTATTAAATAAAATAAATTATTTCATGAATATTATATAAAAACATTAATCAAATCACTAAATCAATTCTTGGTATATGAGGATGGAAAAAATAAATATATCAGTTCATGAGGCTTTAATCTATTTTATATAAGAATGTTTAATTCATTATACTTTTCAATAAAGTGGATATAGATTTCTGTTATTTTATTAAAATACCAAAATATCATTATATTAATTATAATTTAATTTTTTTCCATCATGGTTGAAAAATATTAGTGCAAATAAGAAGCATAAATACATAGAGAAACTTAATTAAAAATGAAACCCCTTTTTTGGACGATCTCTTTCGATTAAGATCATAACCTCTATACGGTGATGGCTATGCTTAAAATACATTTTCATTAAATATGGGAGAGAGGCCAATATCGTATTTAGAAAAATATTTGAAAATAAAAAAATTTGTTATGTGTGAGTTAAATAGAAGAATGTGTTTCCTATTATTCGAGAGGGTTGGAACACATATGGAAATTATTAATTTATTAATGTAATAGAAATTTATTTTCTATATCAAATGACTCAAAATATATTTATAGAACATCTGATGCTTAGGAGACATAGTAAAATAATATAATGAATGTAAGATATTTTTGGAAATTTTTTTATTCCTTATAATGTTGTTTTAACCCTTATATATCAATTTTAATTCTTATCATGATATAATGTATTTTAAAATATACGATTAAATATATTTAACTTATAATGGAAAAATACCAATGGATGAGTAATTTAAAAATTATAAAATATTATATGAATAATTTCTCTAAAATTCATATTTCTATAAATTTTATATCATTTAAAATAACGTTATTTGTTTAAAAGGTCAATAAAGTCAATTATTAATCTATTTGATACTTGTCTTACTAAAAATATACTAAAAACTAGATAAATTAAATCCAATAATTTTAAAACATTACTATCATGTTAGTCAAATAAAAAAAATACGTGGATGAATTTTACCAACTCAATTAATATTTATTTCAGTATTTTTAATATCCATTATTAGATATTTAATTTAATTAAACAATTAATGCATCATCAATATGAAAGCTATTAATATATTTATTTAATTTATAAAAATTAAAAATAAAGTATCATTATAAATATAAAATTTATATAATTCATAATATTATTTATATCTGGATAGAACCCATATATAACCCCATATTAAAAATATTTCACTCATGGAAAAAAAAGTATGTCAAAATGGACTTTTCCTATAATATAATATTATAAATTTCAAAATATAATGAAATTTCCTTCAACAGATATAATTTTATCCAAATGAAATTATGGGTCCACTAGAAAATCATATAATGATATTATGATAACTATTAGGATCATTTCATAATATTTTATAATATTATTTTTACAAAAAATTCACTTATTTACCTTTAACCCTGTTAATAAAAATTACTAATGTTACAATTCATATTATACCAAAATAGAAGGGATATATTTAAATAAATATGTAAATATTACTCCAAATATGTAATAAATTATTAAAAATTCAAAAAATAAAATTATAATAAATTGATTTACATTAATACAATTGAAATATCAAGAAAACATGATTTTAAATTAAAAGAGTCGCAAATATTGAAATGTTTTTATATCTACATTCAATGAAAAATTTATTGAAATAAAATTAATTGGATTAATTGATAAAATACTTATCTTATTATTCATTAAACATTATCTAAAATATAATCTTACAATATAAATTAATTTGATGAAAAGAAGTTTCAATAGAAATATAATATTTTTTTCAGTATTCGTCAAATAATGAATCTTATGAAAAAAATATGAAATAATCATCCAAGGAAATTTTTATAATATAATATAAAATTTGTAATTTATTATTAGAAATATAATTTATAAATGTTTAAAAATATATATTTGAAAAAGGGAACCTTAAAAAGGCATCAAATCTTTCTTTTAAGAAAAATAGTTATTTTATACGTAAAAGTAGACATATTTAAATATCCTGTCTCAAAAATACATTAGAAGAAAATAAAACATTATATTAAATATTATATATGTATAATTATTATTTTCAAATAATTTTGAATTTATTATTATATTTATAAAAAAAACATGTTCATGTTTATATAGTTTAAAAAAAAACATTTCCTTTTAATTTAAAAAGGGTTTTTTTTCATATATAATAATTGATCCCTAAATAATAAATAATATGTACATGTTTAATATAGATTTTCATAACTTAGTTAGCAATTTTCATTTACTCTATTGTAACGGTATGTGATAAGAATCATATTAACCAATAATTTTAGGATTTTTTTAAAGTTTGATGTGTAATACCATGTACCCAATAGAATAAAGTGCTTACATAAAAAAGTATTTAGGTTACACATATAATTTATATAATATCATTTATATATTGTCTTCTATGTATATATATTTATTAATGATGTTCCATTTAATAAAATTGTGGGATCACAAAACCCGTTAATCACTTAATGTAGAGGTTCATTTTAGATACCACTAATTTAAAGACATTAGAGGGGGTTGTCAACCCCTCTCATTTAATAAATTATATGGTGTTTGTGAAAACCATATAATTTTTTAATTTGAGGTTATTTTTAAACCCCCTATAATTGAATATTTTAGCGGGGATTTTGAGCCCCACTAAAATCCAAATGGATATAATAAATAAAATTATAAATATTAGAAGTGGTTTAAAAACACATGTACATTTTAAAAAATTGATGGGGTCCATAACCTAGTCTAAATATGATGGTTATCATGGGTTGTACATAACCACCTGTACATTATTATAAAAAAATAATTTAGATGGGTTCAAACACCCCCACTAAATTTGATGATTTCTCAGGGTTGTGAAAAACCCCTGTTGAATATAAGTAAAATAAATTTATATGGGGCTGTTCAAAACCCCAATATAAAAAACTCTTTATAGACTATAGTTTTTTGGTGAATTCATGGAAGTGATTATAAATGAATTCAATTTAATCCATGATATGAAATAGAATTTGAAATTGTTGGCTTAGAGGACACAATTGGGCAGTGGGGGTAATTTTTCCTAAGTGATATTGAAGAGTTATGACTCTCAGTAGAGAAATTATAAGACATGTTCGGTGTATATTCTTTATATTTGATTAGGATGGAATCTTGTCACTATTAGATTTTCACCCTCAGGAAGGGGTGTACTAGCGTTTGAGAGTTTAAGATTCATTTCCACGCCCTTTTAGTATATTATTTGTTCTAATTTCTCGATTAAGAGGATAAACTGTGCATTTATGAGGATTTATTATATATACATATAAAACACCAAGTCACCATATTTATGTTGAAGACGTATCTTGAGGTGATGATTAGAGAAGAGGTTATTGAATGGATGTTGTCTAGAACTAGATCATTATGCGATAAAAGTTTTTAATATTCCATAAAAAGTAATGTATTGGTTCAGGGTTCCTAGTAAGTTGTAAAATTATATTTTGGTATGATATAGGATGTGGATAGACTTTATCATGTTGTTTCTCATAGGGTGTTATGTCCGAAAAAAATTCCAAGGGATCAGACATTTGTTTTTCCTATAGAGGTCAAGTTTATTCTAATTGATATTTTGATGAACATTTGAGATGTTAGAGTGTGTTAGGTGTTTGGGTTCAGGTTCCTCTTTTGATTTAGTTTCCTATAATATTGTAGTATCAATGTGATCCAGTTGGGCAATAACATATTGGATATGAAGAAGGGAGAGTATAACCCCAATATGATCATCCTCTTCAGAGACAGGAGCGTAGACATAGAGGTGGTCATAAAGAGGGTTGATGTGGTGATGGGAAAGGTTGTTTTTAGCTTCATCCATAATCATTATTAGTTTCATGTGATCTAGATTTCATTTTAGGATTCATTTTATTATTTTATAAATTTGAATACAAATTGATTCAGGATTGAAACAAACATTTATATCACATACCTTTATCATTTCATATGGAATTTATGTGGAGAGGATTATAGTTCCCTTGTCATTCTATATGCATGTTAGATTTCTCGGTGACATATTAGATTTTTTATAGACTATGAGCTAGTTTTTTGGAAGCATCTCTCTTTTTGATAATTTCAATGATTTCATATACAATAACATAACATCATCCTTTTCAAATATTGGTTCTATTAAATTCATGATATCATTGATTACATCCCGTGGAATTTTTTATTATGATAATAAAGAGACAGTAGCATTTGATGGTGATTGAGTCTCTCATATGGGTAAATGGTGTGTTCATTCCATAATTTCATTGAGGGATGTGTTGGTCCTATACTCATCATATATTCAACAGATGGTGTTTCCATGTGTTGTGTACGAGTAAATTGATAACTTTCTAGAAGAGGTTGCATTATCACCTCCTCAATGGGAGATCATTTTTGGGATCCTTCTATATCCAACCATTTCTCTTATCTCTATATTTACATATATGAAAGAACATTTAGTGTGTTTAGTGATTCATGTATATATTAATCATCTATTTCATCGTGGTTTGTTTGGAAGAGTGTGTCCCCATAGACGGCACCTATTTTGTTTTGGAATAAGTATAACATAAATTTTAATCTTTTTATCAATTATATTCAAATTAAACAATTGAATATTTTGAAACAATATCATCCCCCATATATTAATGGGTTATTTTTTGAGTTTGATGTTGAATGATGGATCTGAAAGATTGATTTAGGGTCAGGATATCATCAGATGTAGGTAGAGGATGAGGATATTTTTAAGAATGATTGTTGTTTCTATCGTTGACATTATGAGATCATTTTGATGATGATCGGTATGAAAAATTCACCATTTGTGTTACTAGGGTTGATAAATGTACTGATACTAGTGATCATAGATATGTCCATGTTTGGTTCCATCAATGACAGTCTTATGTACATAATTTTGATAGAGAACCATGAACAACATCAATGGTCTTTATAGGAGTTCTTAGTCCTAAGAATTTATTTGGGATGTTATAAAAAATTGATTTTTTTTGAAAAAAAATCATGTTTTAGGGGGAATGTTATGTCCTTGATTTAAGTAGTTTTTTATCCTTCGGATAGAGGGGTGGTGGTGTCTTGTGAAGCCCCTAAGATAGTGATAGTGGTGCACATTTTCTTTGTTCATAGAGGATATTATAGGAGGTTAAGATTATATTTATCTCATGTGGTGACTATTATAACATATTATACTAGAAACGATCAATAATTCATGTGTAAGGACTAGTTTCATGATGAATATTTGGGGTATAATGTTTTTTTAAAACATTATTCCTTCTAATCCTATTTTAGCATCAAATCAAATGCATAAACCTCCACCTAATATATGAAAAATAATATTCCTGAAAAACCCCTAATAAATATACCTCAAGGAGGGGAGATGTAACTTCCCATGTCTCGCCTATCGTAGGCCCAAAGATTTTGACAACCACTAATTGTATAATAAACATTATTATTTGAGCCATCACCCTATATGGGAAGAAAGAGAAAGTGATAAATCACATATATGCATGAATATATCTATATATATATATATATGACAATTGAAAACATGAAATCCAACATAGTTTATAACTTCTATATGCAAAATCCATGTACAATATGATTTAGACTATAGTGACCATGAAGCCCAAATAGGTCCTACAAACACAAAATCTAATAATATCCATCCCAATCTCCATCCTCATCCAGATAAGATGAAAATAAATTTATATAAACTTTTATGATATAGAATGTTTATTCATTATGATACTCCTAGGATCCTTTCATTCCAAAAATGATGAATTCAATCAAATGTATAGTGAACTTGTTTATGTTATGATTCAGTACCATAGTTTTTCAATATACCTTATATTGAAATATTTATCTTTTACCCAAGATGATTTGGGGATTATCTTACTGATTATTGTTTTTTTATCATAATATTTATATGAAAACTAATTTTTATGTTATCTATATCTGTTTGGAGATCATGTAGTGACCCAAAGCATGACGTACATGGACATTACATTACTTTTTCGGAATACTTAGTACATAACAAAAACAGACACACAAGGACCATAATAGTTTAGTGTCTTTGGAAACTCAGAATATAATCTTCTAATCGTGGTGAAAGATCTCCAACATCTCCCATAAAGAACTTCCCTTTTTTTCTTACCTAAAATCATTCTTTATATCTGGGGGAAAAGAAAACATAAAAGGGGTTAGATCAAATGCCCATTAAGGGTAAACATAGGGAACAAAAAACAATCCATAAACATTAGAATGAAAAAACTTGAACATAAAATCTAAACGTCAAAATCTTAAGCAAAGACATGATTCTTGGAAGTACTTAAGGCATATAACATAATGGAACATCAATCATGATAAAATATAATGGGAATAAAACATGTAATTGTGAAAACCATTCAACACATGTCATGATTTCCATAGTAGCCAAGGCATTGCTGCCAAGACCATCTTTGTGGACAAAGTCCCTTTCTGAATTGAGTTCACTCCTCGTTTCAGTCCTGTAACACTGAACTGGATAAACTTACCATTCCATCCATGTCTATCTCATGAGATATCAATCTTTACCCAATACATTGGAGAGAGAAATAGGTCCCACTCATCTCATAATGAAATCATTCTTACTTGTGCCTAACATAAAATATTCATCATAACCCAAAGAATAAAATGTGTTTCATAAACATCATCCCATCATTTCATAATCCATATAATACAAATGGAAATTTCATCATAAGAAAATTTAAAACATGTAAATAATATAGACATTAAACTTGAAACATACACATATGAAATAATGTCATCTTAGATGGAAAATGGTTTTGATAAAACATTGGAAATGAATTCTAGAGGAAAATATCGTTTCTTCTTCAAAATAATTTTCCTTTCACAAAATTCCATGAAATTTTAAAATAAAAATATTTTTTTGAAAATAGTTGTAAAATCTTTTAGAGTATTCATCATGAAAATTAGGCTTTATGAAAACATAAAAATCTGTTCACTCCATATAAATTAATAATAAAATTCTTCTCGTACATTTGTCAGAAAAGTCAAAAAGTACCTCGTATGGTAAACAAAAAAAAGATTCCTTACATTAAATGTAGTAAAATTCATAAATTGTTAAAAAGGAAATTAAACATACATGAAACCATTTTTAGAAAACAGGGACATGGATGATAAATAAAACCCCAGAGAATACATACGAATAAACAATCTCAGATAAAAACGTGATTGGAAAAGTTATCTATTACCTTAGTTCTGATATGCTTCGTACGTATCCGAACCTCTTGTATAATGATTTAAATATTGTCATTGACTTATTAAAAAATTTTATTCATTGTTATGATATCATATATGGTTCACTTATGACATTATATTACATGTTCTTTTGTAAATTCAATGTTAAAGAGGGTTTTGGGTAAAATTGTTTCATTTGTCGTCCGTGTTTTGACTTCTAATTATTCATATGATTACTTAGATCATGATTAATTAATTCCAGAATATAAAACATGATTTATATATAATATATATATTCAGAATATAAATATATATAATATATCTAGAAATGGAAATGAAACACACCGTTCATGGAGACGGTAGGCCGTACGTACGCATGAACGCTGGTTTTCTTTTTTTATTGACTTGAATGGAAGTAAGTAGATGAAATATATATATATATATAAATCCAGTAGCTTCATTATTCCATATATTTCATTATTATTCATTATATATACTTTATAATCATTCTCAAATGGTTAATCATGGAAAATGAATCTCATCGCGTTCGTGGAGACGGTAGTCTGTACGTACGCACGAGCGATGATATCATTCCCATGATCATGGAATTGTATTGAAGTGTATGTATAATATTAAAGAATCAATATAACTTTAAAATAACCATATATATATATATTTATTTACACCATTATACCCATTCATGTAAGGTGGTGGTGGAAAAACCGATTACACCACGGCGTGGGGACGGTATTCCGTACGCACGCACTCGCGGTGATTTCGTTTTCCGTAGGATGGATAGATGGTGAAATATGGTAGTTTCATAAATATAATAACATGTCAGTATATGAGTGATACTGATGTTATTACTTCATAAAGAAACAACTAAATAAGAATAATTGGAAGAAGAAATAAAGTTGAAAGAATCAGTAACGGACATTACCTATTCTTTGAAGCACGTCTTTGAGACCTCCTTTTAGGGCACTGAAATTGGTCATTGAATAAAACCAGTACCTCTATGATGTTTATAGGGATGTGTAGAAGATAATTTGGTAGGGGTTGGCCGAGCTTGAAGGCTCAATGTGGTGTGAGGAAGAGAGGGAGGAGGTGCCCTTTTATAAGGGAGGAGAGGGGCACATTTGGAATAACTAAAAATATTATTTTATTATAAAGTCATATTCGGTTTTTAATATCTCCAAAATGAGATATTTCTAAGATAAGGTGGGGATGGGTCTAAATAATATAATCAAATAGAATTTAGACAAGTTTAGGTTTCTATTTTAACCTTATCATTTAGATTTAACTTTAAGTTAGATAATTTATCTTTTACCGTGTCTTCTTGTTTTCTTACAATTTAAGGTTAATATACTTACTATAAAAAGACAAAAGAACCCCAAGATGTTTATTAATAATATATATATCCTTATATAAGTAATTTTGCTGAACCTTAGATTTTTAGGAATAAAATAACAATTAATAATATAATATTTGTTTTAAAACCTATTTTATTCCAATTTTGACACTATTTGGTAATTGATTTTTGTGAAAATAATAACAGAATTTTTAGTTCTAAAAACGTTAACTAAACCAATAAAAACATGTCATACTAACCTAGAAAAGTAGTTTAATTTATATAAATTCTCAAATTACATTTATTTGGGTATTTATAACATCAAATATGTCAATATTTAATTAATAAGATAATTATTCCATCATATTTGTGTCATAAATAAATTAAATTATTTAATGTCTAAAAATTATAAATAAAATAAACTTATGTATTAAATATTATTATATTTCTAATGAATATTTATAGTAGAATTTATCTTATGTATAACCCTATATTACAAATGATTTACTTATTAAACTTTGATTTTAACTATTTTAAACCTTCTTTAAATAAATTAATATTAAATGTCCTAATCTAATCCAAGTGGGCCTAAATGGTCATATTGTATTCCTAAGGTTGTTTTTGGTCTAATTAAACTAATAAAATAGAATTAGGACACGTGTTAGGGTAATAATAATATCATTTTTACCCTTAATTATCCTATTTACTTTTAACAGTGGCAAATAAAAGTAAACAGTTACTATTCACCAAAAAATATTTTCATCTCACTGAACCAAATTTTATTCCTTGATATTAACTGTGTCTCTCGGATTTTCGAAATTCCATTAACAGAAGTGGTAAAATTATGTTTTATGAAAAATTCAGTTTTTTCACTTCCACTTAGTGGTTTCACTATTCATCAAAAAATGAAAGTTTCCAGAAAAATACCAAAAATTAGGCCTATGCTATATTTCATATTATGAATTCAAAAATGGTGTCTATTTTACGAAATTCATAATATATCAGTTGCATTAATTAATTTAAAAATTAATTCCTGTTGTCAAAACAAATAGCGTGTATTTAAGAGATAGTAACTATCAAAAAATTGACACTTGTTTATGTATGGTTTAAATGTGAAAATACATCCAATGACCAACATTGTATTAAATTGTAAAAATAAATTCTAAATATACATTAAAACCACTCAAATTAATAATTTATCACTATTAATTATTTCGATTAAAAAATTTGTTTTTCATTAAAATTTAGTAATTTCACTATTCATCAGAATATGAAAGTTATCCGAAAAGTAACAAAATTTCACCCTAAGCTAATTTCGATATTCCGAATCCAAAAATGAAGTCCATTTTGAAAGATAAAATTTATAAAATTTCAAAAAGTTAGTATAACTATTCATAATGGCCAGTTCATAATAATATTATAATAATATCTCGTTTAGTGAAAATCGGTATTGCGTACTACACACGCTATCGAGGAAGGTCTTTATTGCATGTAATGCAATCCAATTCAGGGCTGTGTGTAGTGAAATATCTGTTTGGTGTTGCGTATAACATAATCAAAACTTATTTCATTTATACATTAAACAAAATATATACATAATGTTGCGTATAATAGTTTCTACAAAATGAACTTGAAATTGTGTGTAATGCCAGGCAAGAATAGAGTTGCGTATACTGCAAGAAAATACGGTGTTGCGTATATCACAAGATAATTTTGGTGTAGTGTACAACACAAGACATTAAAATGAATATTTTTCATAAAATCTCAGGGTGTTACATTCTACCCCCCTTAAAATGAATTTCGCCCCCGAAATTCGTCGGGGTTATAAATGGTTTATTACACGAGAGTTTATTTCATAGAAACCCACATCATAAAAAGAAATACTAAAACTTCATTTAAAAAAGGAATGTTAGAAACATAATAGATACCAAAATAACTCATCACTGGGTTTCCACATAGGATAACATAGGTGAAAATATGGATATAGAGGAGAAATCTAACCATAAAGATCTGATGGAGAGTGGTAGAGAACATGGCTATGAAAAAACCATCAATCACAAAGCCATAATTTTGTTATGATCTAAGGTACCATCTTATTCATCAGATATAAGAGCACGAGGACAACTTTTTTGGATTTCAATATCATTTCCCTAAAGATGAAAATTTTGAATTAGAAGAAATACTTTCTTTATTTTGGTACAATAACATTATTGTTTATGCTTTGAACAATTTCTACTTCATCTATTACAGAAATGAAGTGGAATTTGTTATTCGTGAAGTGTTAACAGATCATGTGATAAAATGATGGGTTAATCCATCTGTTTCAAACAAAAGGTTAGCAAAAGTTATCAAATATACATAAGTCCATCTATGGTGAGGTTAATCATATATGATTTCAAAAATGAACTTTTACATCATATATCATACCTCTTAATAAAATAAAACTAGTTTCTAATAACCAGTGACTTCCTGTAGGCCAGTGGTAGGCGATAAAGGCCAGTTGTACTTCGGTTGTGGGTTCGATTCCCACAGCCTTGTCCAACGCGATGGCATGTCGCATGTCTTGCAGGTTGTCCTTTTTCTAAAACTACATTACTATAACATCCCATCAATAATATCAAACTAACTTATGTCTAACATAATCCATTCCAATCTTTAGGCTTATCTAAAATAATTCGGTCCAAGCTCATATTATAAAGAAAATGATTAATTAAATGTCTCATAACAATCACGTGAATGCCATCATTTATCCCCCATATATCAAAAGATATATCTTGTTGGTCATATTACAAACATGTGAATACCTTAATCATGTATTCTCTTGAATAATGAATACCCATTGAACCTTAATGAAAACATGAATGTTGTTAATTTTTAACACTTTCCACACACAAAAATCCCAAAAATTCTATATACTCAAACAATAATATCAATTAGTCCTTGTATCAGTCATGAGCTCATGATTACTATCATATTATTTTCTCCTTATCCCTTCATTGTGCGCATTTCATCTGCTTTCTAAAAACATTTCAATCACCTTTTCATGGTAACCAGTACCATATAATTATTGAAAACCAATACATAGATATTCCAAAATTCCACAACACAATAAATGAGATTCCATGATACTATTTTGAAATCACATTACATAAACACTTAATCATTACAAAACATCATTATCATACTCAACATCACAAATAGTGATCGCATGAGACTTCCCTTTATCCTTTGACATAAGAGGTTGTTCACGTTGATCATCATTAACCCGTGGATTAGGGCATTTATTAGCATAACGCCCCATTTCCTTGAACTTGAAGCATTGAAGTGTTGGTGGAGAGTTCTCTTTAGTGTTTTCTCTAATCACATCATTAGCAACCTTTTTCCATTTACATAGACAATCAACTTCTTGATGACCTTCTTTTCCACACTTAAAACATTTTCTAGTACCTTTTAGGAAATCTCCACCATGCTTCTTTCCACACATTGAGCATAAAGAAACATTCATCTTCTTTTCACCATTGTTCTGAGATTTCTCCATGAACTATGTCTTTTGTTTCTTGTCAAAACCATGAGATGCATATGTTACACCAACTTCCAATTCTAACTTGATAGCACAACAAACAATTTCTTCATAGCTACTGAAGTCTCTTATATCTAATGCCCTTCGAAGACTTGGGTTTAAGCCACTGAATAATCGACCAACGTTACATTCAGGTTGGATGATAAATCCAGATGCATACCTTGTAAGCCTTGTAAAATTCACTTCTTATATACCAACAAATTCATCATCCATCTTATTAAGCTCAAGAAACTCCTTTTCCATATGTGTTCAAAGAATACAAGGTAAGTACTTACTGAAAAACAAGTTCTTGAACTTGTCCTATTCCATGGACTCAATTTCATCTCTTTGCCTTGTATTCTTGATAATATTCCACCACTGATTAGCATCAACTTCCAAAGGATATACTACTAAGAAGACATTATCACTCCTAGAACATTGTAGAACTGAAAATATCTTTTCAGTAGTACTGATCATTTTCTCATCCACTAAGGGATCATAAGACCCGCTGAATGAAGGTGGACGCTGCCTCATGAAGGATTCAACAGAATGTTGCTCCTTTCTCTGCTCATTTTGAATTCCAGAATGATTCATAGCTTCTCTATGTATAGAAATAAGATTGTGCACTCCCTCTACCATGAAATTGGTTTGGTCAGGAGGACAATCATTTCATTGTCCATTACATTGATCAACACAGTTCTTTCAGGTTCCGGACATCGTTTAAAACCCAAAAATAATAGTGTGAGAGGAAAATATCATGCTAGGGAAAACATAATAAAGGGGGAGTAACTTCAGTATCTAACATCTTTAGGATTAATTCTAAGATCCTTAGCGCAATTCAAGGACTATAATTTATAAATATACTTAACCTTAGGGACATCTATAGACATACCTTAGAAATATCTCTTGGGATCTCACTAAAGTGTTCGCATCCTAGTTTCGAAAGGTTAACTAATCCTTTCCTCTGATACCAACTGTAGAGACCTGAAGCTTGACATACATGGACATTAAATTACTTTTTCGGAATACATAGTATGTAAAAAAAGCAGACATACAAGGACCTTAATAGTTTATTGTCTTTGGAAACTTGGAATATAATCTTCTAATCGTGTTGAAAAATCATCAACATATTCCACAAATATCTTGCCTTTTTTTCTTACCTAAAATCTTTATTTATATCTTGTGGAAAATAAAACATAATAGGGGTGAGATCAAATTCCCAGTAAGGGTAAACATAGAGAACATAAAACAATCCATAAAAATTTGAATGCAAAAACTAGAACATAAAATCTAAACATCAAAATCCTGAGCAAAGACATGAATCTTGGAATTACCTAAGGCATATATCATAATGGAACATCAATAATAATAAAATATAATGGGAATAAAACATTGTAATTGTGGAAACCATTCAACACATGACATGATTTCCATAGTAGAAAAGACATTGCTACCAAGACCATCTTAGTGGACAAATTCCCTTTCTGAATCGAGTTCACTCCTCATTTCAGTCCTATAACACTGAACTGGATTAACATACCATTCCAGGCATGTCTATCTCATGAGATATAAATAATTACCCAATGCATCAGAGGGAGATATAGTTACCACCCATCTCATAATGGAATCATTATTAATTGTGACACAAAATAAACTTAAAACATTTATCATAACCAAAAGAATAAAATGGGTATCATAAACATCATCCCATCATCTCATAATCCATATAAAACAAATGGACTTTTCATTATAAGAAAAGAGAAACCATGTAAATCATAGATACATTAAACATGAAACATACACATATGAAATAATGTCATCATAGATGGAAAATGGTTTTGATAAAACATTTGAAATGAAATCATGAGGAAAATATCATTTCTTCTTCAAAATAATTTTCCTTTCACAAAATGCCATAAATTTTTAAAATTAAACTATTTTTTTGAAAATATTAATACAATATTTTAGAGTAATCTTCATGAATATGAGTCATTATGAAATAATAAATATCCGTTCATGCCGTATAAGTTAAAAATAACATTCTTCGCGTACTTTTGTCAGAAATGTCAAAAAGCACCTCGTATGGTAAAAAAGGATTCCTTACATACCATGTAGTAAAAGTAAAAAATGGGTAAAAAGGGCATTAAACAAACATTCAGCCATTTTTAGAAAACAGGGACATGGATGATAAATATAACCCCAGTGAATACTTACTAATAAACAATCTTAGATAAAAACATGATTGGAAAAGTTATCCCTTACCTTAGGTCTGATATGCTTCGTACGTTTCCAAACCTCCTTTATAATGATTTAAATAATGTCATTTACTTATTACAAAATCATATTCATTGTTATGATATCATATATGGTTCACTTACAACTTTATATTACCCGTTATTTTGTAAATTCCATGTTAAAGAGCGTTTTGGGTAAAATAGTTTCATTTTTCATCCATGTTTTGACTTGTAATTATTCATATGATTACTTAGATCATGATTACATAATTCCAGAATATAAAACATGATTTATATATAATATATATTCAGAATATAAATATATATATATATATATATAATAGATTGATAAATGGAAATGAAACAGACTGTTCATGGAGACGGTGGGTCGTACGTACACATGAACGTTGTTTTACTTTCTTTATTGACTTGAATGGATGTAAGTAGATGAAATATATATATATATATATATACATAAATCCAGTAGCTTAATTATTCCATATATTTCATTATTATTCATTATATATACTTTATAATCATTCTTGAAAGGTTAATCATGGAAAATGAATCTCATCGCCTTCGTGGAGACGGTAGTCCGTACGTACGCACGAGCGATGATATCATTCCCATGATCATGGAATTGTATTGAAGTGTATGTATAATATTAAAGAATCAATATCACTTTCCAATAACCTTATATATTTATTTATTTACAACATTATACCAATTCATGTAAGGTGGTGGTGGAAAAACTGATTACACCACGGCGTGGAGACGATATTCTGTACGTACGCACGCACGATGATTTCATTTTCCGTACGATGGATAGATGATGAAATAGGGTTGTTTAATACTTATAATAAAATATCAGAATATGAGTGATACTGATTTTATTACATCATATTGAAACAACTAAAGAAGAAGAAGTGTAAGAAGAAATAAAGTTGAAAGAATCGGTAACTGACATTACCTCTTCTTTGAAGCTCCTCTTTGAAACCTCCTTTTAGGGCACTAAAATTGGTCTTTGAAGAAGACCAATACCTCTAGGATGTTTCTAGGGAAGTGGAGAAGTTAATTTGGTAGGGTTTTGACGAGCTTGAAGGCTCAATGTGGTGTCAGGTAGAGAGGGAGGAGGTTCCCTTTTATAAGGGGGGAGGGGGCACATTTGGAATAACAAAAAATATTATTTTATTATAAAGTCATATTCGGTTTTTAATTGCTCAAAATTGAATTATTTCTAAGCTAAGGTGGGGATGGGTCGAAATAATATAATCCAATATAATTTAGACAAGTTTAGGTTTCTATTTTAACCGTATCATTTATATTTAACTTTTAGTTTGATAATTTAACTCTTATCGTGTCTTCATGTTTTCTTACACTATAAGGATAATAAAATTACTATAACAAGTCAAACTAACCACAAGTTTTTTATTATTAATATATATTACCTTATCTAAGTCATTTTTCCGAACCGTAGATTTTTAGGAATAAAATAATAATTAATAATATAATATTTATTTTTTAAACTATTTTATGTTAATTTTGACACTATTTGGTAATTTATTTTTGTGAAAATCCTAAAAGAATTATTAGTTCTATAAAAGTTAACTAAATCAATAATAACATGTCATAAAAACCTATTAAATTATTGAAATTAATAGAAAGTCTCAAATTACATTTATTTGGGTATTTTTAACATCAATTATGTCAATATTTCATTAATAAGATAATTACTGAATCATATTTGTGTCATAAATAAATTAAATTATTTAATGTCTAAAAATTATAAATAAAATACCATTATGTAGGAAATCGTTATATCATTATAATGAATATTTATAGTTGAATTTATGTTATGTATAACCCTATATTAAATATGATTTACTTATTAAACTTTGATTTGAACTACTTTAACCCTTCTTTAAATAAATTAATATTAAATGTCCTAATCTAATCCTGGTGGGCCTAAATGGTCTATTTTATTCCTAAGGTTTTTTTGGGTCGAATTACACTTATCCAATAGAATTCGGACATGTGTTAGGGTAATAATAATATCATTTTTACCCTTAATTGTCCTATTTATTTTTAACTGTGGTAAATAAAAGTTAAAATTTACTATTCCCCAAAAAATATTTTCATCTCATTGAAACACAATTATGTCCTTGATATTTACCATGTCTCTCGGATTTTTGAAATTCCATTCACAAAAGAGGTAAAAATAATTTTTATGAAAAATTCAGTTTTTTTAACTACCACATAGTGGTTTCACTATTCATCAAAAAATGAAAGTTTCCAGAAAAATACCAAAACATAGGCCTAAGATATATTTGATGTTATGAATTAAAAAATTATGTATATTTTACCAAATTAAAAACATATCAGTTGAATTAATTAATTTAAAAATTAATTCGCGTCGTCAAGACAAATAGCGTGTTTTTAAGAGATAATAACTATCAAATAATTGACACTTGTTTATCTGTGGTTTAAATGTGAAATTATATCCAATAACCAACATTGTATTAAACAGTAAAAATATATTCTAAATATACTTTAAAAACACTCAAATTAATAATTTATCACTATTAATTATTTCAATTAAAAAAGTTGATTTTAATTAAAATTTATTAATTTTCACTATTCATTAGAATATGAAAGTTATCCAAAAAGTACCAAAATTTCACCGTAATCTAATTTCAATATTCCGAATCCAAAAATGATGTCCAATTTTAAAGATAAAATTTATAAAATTTCAAAAAGTGTGTATTACTATTCATAGTGTCTAGTTCATAATAATATTATAATAATATCTCATTTAGTGAAACTTGGTATTGCGTACTACACACGCTATCGAGGAAGTTATTTATTGCGTGTAATGCAAGCCAAGTCAAGGCTGCGTGTAGTGAAAGTTCTGTTTGGTGTTGCGTATAACATAATCAAAACTTATTTCATTTATACATTACACAAAATCTATACATAATGTTCCATAGAATAGTTTCTACAAAACAAACTTGAAATTGTGTGTAACACGAGCCAAGAATAGTGTTGCATATACTGCAAGAAAATATGGTGTTGCGTATATCATAAGCTAATTTTGGTGTAGCGTACAACATAAGACATTAAAATGAATATTTTTCATAAAAGCTTGGGTGTTAAAGATCATGCATGATATTATTAGCTCCTAGTTTTGCTTGAGCTATTTTGGAATTATGGCCATCACCATCATTGTTTTTATATGTATGTATTTAATATTTAGTGGGTCAGTAGTATATGACACTTCATGTTTTCAATTAGGATATATATATATGTATTTGCAGGTTTTGATTCTTTTATCTTTCTTATCTATCAATTTCACATGTTTGTTTAAAGTGTGATGCCTCTCATATGATGATTTATTATACCCTCAATGGTAGTCACCTAACTAGGGCCTATGGGAATAAATACATTGAAAGATATATCTCCCCTAATTGTTTTATCGTGGTGATGATGACATTTTAACTCTATTTCAATTTAATTTTGGAGGTGGTTTACAATTGTTTTTTATAATAAATGGTGAATTTGAAGCACAATGAATTTACCAACAAATATTCATCTCTAAGGTGAGTATGAAGAATCACAATAACATAAATTAGTTTTTTATGATGTATTGTTTTGCTAAAAAAATCTATGGGATGGATTTTTTGAATTAAATTTGGTTTTGAATAGTGTTTTATTTTTAACCTAAAATTACATGTCTTGGATTGTTTTTAGCACTGAACAATCTAATTTTTGAAGATCTTGTGACTATAAAATTATTAAAGATGGAGAAGATCAAGAAATCACACTACAAAAGGATATTTTTTTACGAATGCGAAGGTGAAGATTTGATGATGTTATATAGAGTTGGATTAAGGATTTAATGATTCCTTACATTCTAAAAGTTTTGAGTATTACAGAATAAGTATAATTATTCATCTAATATACTATATACAATTTTTCTAGAATATATTTAAAATTAATGAAATATATTCGAAAAGTCTCCAATATTCCCCCAGGAATTAAAAATGATCATAATCGGGTAATCATGTTGGTCAAAATTGAATAAATATATAAGTAATTTCATACATAAATAATATAATGAAAATGTAGAGAAACAAGAATATATATGGCAAGATATTAAATATTGCATAAATGTAATAATAAATATACATAATTTTCAACTTTTTATAAATGATGAAATTTGGAATATTATTTGAGATGTATCCATATATTTGAAAAAGGTACATTTTACGACTATGTGAAAAATTTAAAATGTGTTTGAGAAGTGTAACTATTATACATAAATATAATCTTTTCACAAATAATATATGTTTCCACAAGAATGGTGACTATGTAGGGGTCTTATCCAAAACAATGGTGTGATATTTAAGAGTCTTCAAACATTATGTAATGTTCATTAAGGGACATATAAAAGTAAAATAACACATATGTAAGGCTAGATTGTTTTTTGTGGAATTGGAAATTTTTAAGAACATCTTAGGGATATATCAGAGTAATCCAGGAGGAAGTAATAAACATTTTGTAAAGTTAAAACAACCTCAATATGATACATAATGACCATCAATATGAATTTTAATGTAATATAGACAAAATATATTAATTTTTTTTATTTTTTGAGCTAAACCAATATATCAGAGAGTAATTATTTAGAAAATCTAAATATATATGTTCACACCTAATAAAACTATATATATAATTCATCAATAAATTTATAGAGACATTTATAAGATAAGATTGGGATGATATAAATGATACATCATATAATAATCTAAGTGAGTGTGAAATGTTGGGATTATGTATAAACTGATTTGGAATCTATCATGATGGAATACTAAAATCTATTTAAAAATATAAAGTCTTACAGTTCGAATTTTTTGTTATGGAAGACTATTCTTGCATGATTATTATTAATATATGAATATATTTTAGTTATTGACATTTTTATATATTTTTTAAGTTAAATTTTCATGTAATTTTGTGCTACTTAATGTTTAGTTATGAATTTAACTCATATCCTTGCTTGTCCATTGCTATAAATGAAATGCAGATCTAACTAATCAATATCTACAAAGGGAACTATCACAGTCCAGAGATTTATTTGTTAGTAGTATGTTCTAGATGGAATATATGGATCACAAGGTGTCTATGTTATCCATTCCATGAAAAATATAATCCAATAAGTTCACTTTTTTAAATATCATT
This sequence comes from Viscum album, assembly GCA_963277665.1. NCBI lineage: Eukaryota > Viridiplantae > Streptophyta > Magnoliopsida > Santalales > Viscaceae > Viscum > Viscum album. The sequence continues at coordinate 1,710,208,037 of OY728152.1, read as the reverse complement.
CCATTATTGATAAAAAATAAAGAGATAAATTCATGATATTAAAATTTATTTGAGGGATACTTTTGGATTTTCATCCTTTCAAACTCATGAATAATTAGATAAAATTATTGATGGAATCATAGATAATTTATAATATAAACATGGGAATTGATTTTGGGATGATGAGAATTGTGGTGATATTTATCAATAAATTTAATTTTCTTTGATTAAAAGTCATAATGGTTTGAAAAAGTTTTATATTTGTAATTCAGAATAAAAAGTGGTGAGGAATAAATTAAAGTAATTTATTTTAATATAAGAGTGACTATTGTTGTTAAAAAATTTATGGAACACTATCTTATTTGATACTGATGAAGAAAGAAATAAAAGTGGAATAAATAATATTTAGTCAAAGATGATCTGTCCAACGAAAATGTAAGTGGAGTGTCCATTTTGAATCATCATAAAATGATGTTCTAATTCATATTTTTATTCACAAATAGCCTATACGGAAGTTCCCTGAATGCAATAGACCTATGCATGCACAATGAAATAAAAATTATTTCGTTTTGTCTTGAAAGAAAACTTTTAATCACTTTTTGAAGTAGTGGTGAATGTATTATTGATTAGGAAGTTTTATATTAGAGGATATATGTTATTCAAACACATTATAAGGGGAGGGAAAATGCATAGGAATAAATTATCTAAAATCTACCAAAAAAATATTTTTAGTCAATTGTACATTATCAGTGCATTATCGATGGATTGATCACCACATTATCCATTTCTAAGAGATGCATCTAAAATAATTCTATCTTAGATTTATAAATTTTTTATATTATACTATACATTACATGGGGTATTTAGGTTTGCCATTCATTTATCATATCGATCAAGTGGATAGAGATATAAAAGACAACAAAAATATCACTATTAAAATAATATAGCGTGCTTGACCCTAATATCAATAAAGAGATTTACATTAATGATGCTGAGGCAATACAGAATATGAGTTAATTTTGGAATGTCTTTTTAACCTGATTCACCAAACTCTATGGGTTCCCTCCACTAATAAACCATTCAGCCTAATATGTTCCATTTACTAGATTAAATTTTATTTTCACCCAATTAGTGAATAAAATTTACAAAATTCACATGGAGTTTCAAAAAAATTATAATTTCTTTATTTCATTTTAATTTTTAATGGATTTATATGATTTTGTATATTCAACACATGTTTACATGATAAATAAGTGTTATGTATTATGATAAAAATATTATTTTATCATTCTAGAAAATTCACTAAAACAATTGAATAATGGTTTATTCAAAATGGTTAGAAATTAATTGGGATTTCTTATTATAAATTTAAATATATTCTAGATCATTTTCATGATTTTAATCATGAAATGTATGTATTTATAAATAAAAATAAATTATGTTTTTAATAAATTTTGGAATCATTAATTTCACATCCTATAATTTATTAATTTTTTTTGAAACGTAATAATAGATAGTAATCAAACACTCATAGGGTGATGAATTTTTGATTTTAAAAAAAATCAAAAAATATATATTATCTATTGAGTAGATTATATGTTGAATTAATCAATTTGAATATGTTATTTTGAGTTGAAAATAACACCCAGGGAACAAGTATTTTTACATGGTTTACTTACATTAATAATCAATTGGATAATCCTCTGTGAGCAATGACTAGGGTATCTCTATAAAATATTTCATATTATTATAATAAATATTAAGGAATGTGGAAGGATTAATTTAAATAAATTAATTTTCTATAATTAATTATTCATTTTAATAAGTTAATAAACATAAATATCTCTAAATTAAGATTCTATGAAATTAGGTTCACTCGTACACACTTTTTCTTCACCATAGGTACAATAAAAACATCACATGTAATCATCCTTGAATTGGTAGTCATTTATCTCTTTTTTTCTTATTATTTTCATCACACTATGAAATCATAATCCCACTATTGTTTTAATGAAAATAACCATAATGACATATTTTCACTCAATATAAGCATTACAATGATGACATCATCCAAATATAGCTCTTGCTTCTTTATATCTACCATATATAGTTTATGTTCGCATGTAATTTTATATTTATTTATATATTAATTTGTAATCACCATTACATATTGTATGTTCGATAACCCATTAACTTAATACATCAACATAAAACTCAACCCGTAGTTCCATTCTTTGCTTAGATCCACAAAGTCTATATCTTGTAAGACCCCTTAAAATATTAGATATGTTATGACTTATTCCCATTTTCATAATGTTATAGTTATCATCATCATCATTCTAAAATGTTTATCGTCTTTGTACACTATTTTTCAATCATGTTTTATGTAAAATTGTTCTTTCTCAAATTGTATGAAGAACATCCATTTTAGGATCAATTCATTAGTGTCCCTCCATTTATCTTTAGTAAAGGAATAATGAATAATCTCTATAATTCTGAACATCATTAATATAGTTGTTTTCACATACATCAATAGTTGAATGGTAATTTCAAACACCTATTCAAGGCCCCAACATTGACCATCGTCATATATTTATGAAATTAGGTCCTCTATGATAGATGTAATCCAAGATTTCTTTAGAGTCTATTTAATGTATCTCAAAATTTTCATTCTACATTTTCACAATGGAAAAATAAGAAAATATTATCATATTTATTTCCCAGGTGACATTTGATGCATTATTGTGACATGGTAATGTAAGAATTCTTTACAATGGTGTCATATCTCTCATGATTGGGGTTATGGTGAAACATAATTTTATTATAAAGTAGGATAAAATGTCAGATGATCTCATAATCAATCCCAGTAAAGATTATGACTCCCAAAAAAATTCATCACCTTTTCATGAATCCATTCCCCATTACGTAATCATCAAAATATTTTTGTTACAACACATTTTTATGTAATGTCCAAAAATTACCAAGTAAATGTGTTTTATATGGAATTATTTGGAGATCTGGCACTGAGACGACATGCGATTCACGGATCCACATTGATATGAATGATCTGTCGAAAAAAGATAAGCTATAATTAGTGCACATGATAGGTTTTCTTGAATAAATCTGATATCTCTTAAATGGGTGACCAAATAAGAAATCTGAGGGCAGTGTTGTGTTCAAGATGTCAGTTTTATCTTATACATGACTTATGTTTATTCGGTGCATGCCTCTAGTTAGAAATCCTGAAAATGGCACAAGTGTAAATAACATAATTAAATAAAATAATTTTATTTTTCAAATGATTATATCTCTTGAACGGTGACTCAAATGAAAAATCTGAGACAACTATTGAACTCCATAGTGTATGATTTCAATAGAAAGATCCTAACAATAGTTGGAACTGATGAAAAGTTGAGGTTATTTATTGGCCATAAATAAAATAATTATGTATCAATTATTTTATTATAAAATCATTATATCTCTTAAACTATAACTCAGATGGAAAATCTGAGAGTACCATTGTGCTCGTGGTGGAGTTTTACCCTTAGACAGAGGCAAACATCGACTAGCATGAGTCGAGGGTAAAATAAAAATTTGCAAACATTTTTCTGTTCATTTAAATAATAATGTCACTAGGTTTTTTAAAATTTTGAATCAATGCGGGGATCTAATATTTACTAAACCATTACATTCAGAACACCGGGATTAAACATGGAAGGACAGAACTTCGACCGACAATGGGTAGAAGGAGAAGATAATTTTTGGACATTTTGGAAAAATAATAACGTAACATTATAAAGTTATTTTATTTTATTTTCTCACCATTGAGCGGTGGACAGTGATGCTATGGAGAATCGACGAGGTAGCCATGTGACACAACAATTGAGCTCATTAATTTCTCGTTAACACACAGCTTAACGATGCGACAATGATGTGTAACAACAACACTGTTTAATAAATGAAATTGTGAAACAATGTATATGTCGAATTGTAACAAAAATATTATGACAAGTTTTCTTTTTAATAGTATAACATATTGTTGGAATGAGGATTAAACATTTTGGATTCTATGATAAAACCATGATGGATTTCCTCCCCATTGAAGAATGGGAAATTCCAATGGACATCATTAACATCCACGTACCTCAAATAATGACAAATTCCATTGATCCATTGAACCATCGAGAATGAAGAGCTACGAAAATGAACTTCAATGAGGTAGAGGATCATTTTATTTTGAACTTATTCCCCATTATTATTCTAAATGAAGAATGCATATTCACCCATGAACATGTTAATTCGTGGATCGTACATTCATGCAGGAGGGTGACATTCTTGGGTTACTATTCAAGAGTAATGTTATTATTTATAATTTGTAATCCTGAGCCTCCCCTTCATTAAACATCTAATGTGGAGGTCATGGGCTGAAAATATAAGGACCAACCCCACACCGCCCTATGTGTTCTTGGTGGATAAGTTTCTGAATAGTTGAAAAGAATGTTCGAGGCCTTCATAGGGATGATGATTCCATACAAATCTCATAGGCACAGGCTGATCGAGAAACAGACCATCAGAGTAACTCTGGTGGCCCGCAGAAGGAAGCACTGGTGATAGTGGCATGTGGTGGTTTCCATGGGAGTAAAATGTTGGTGTGTCGGTCGTCATACTACGGTGGAAGGATTCCATGGAGGCATAGAGGAGGGGAGATATCTGATGCCACATGAAGGTGGAATCTCACTTCTGGGCCACCCAGGTAACCTGGTGAGCCACGGTCACTCGACCACAGTAGAGGGGAGGTCATGTCCATTTTTCCATGGAAGGTTCTACATGAGGTTATAGGTGGGAGATGTGTGGATAGAGTGGCCCGCTATTTACAGCCCACATTCAAATAGGTAGCGGATGTGGTGAAAGCTGTCACGTCTCGGGTGTACACCACCAGACGCACATGCGGCTAGTCATTGATAGGAGTTCCCCCAGAACCAGCCAGCCGGACCCATGATGAAAGATCAAAAATGTTATCTTTGGTATGGACCATATGATATCAGGTGGTGAGGAGACCCAGCAGGTGGAATCCCCAATCCAAACTAGGGCATGGCTAACAAATACCCTTGGGCCGAGCCCCCTATCCAGGCTAGATCGGACCTACCCTGACTAGAACCAGGTCTGTTCAGGCATGTAAAATTAAACCATGGAATTTGGGACCCTCAATTCGGGTTGGTCCGTTCGGTCTGACTAGGTTGGACTGGGGCCAAGTGAAGCTGGACCCCTTGTTACTAAAACACTAATAACATGGAAATTGGGCGTCTGACTGACGAGATGTATACGGCGTTGGGACCCTCTCGGAAAGGCAGAAGATTTTTTTATGGAATAAAGATAGATTCAAGGAATTTTTATTTCAATGTGTTGTCTGGGGGACCGAAACTCCTATGATCAGGCACACAGTCAAGCAGTAGACGTGTGGGTCCTTAGTTTGCCAACAGAATGGTAGGAGATATGTGGAAACATAGTGGCACAAATGACAAGATGCATCAATGTGGTTCCTTAGTGGTCTGACAGTTGAACATGAGTTGTGTGGATCTATAGTGGCCCGAAAAACAAGCAATATCCATGATAATCAGTAATCTCCTGAAAAATGAGCAGTAGCCATGTCGATATTCAGGGGCCTAATAAATGGGAATGAGTTGTGTGGATCCTTAGTGGCCCGACAAACTTGTTGCAGCTGTGTCGATCCTTATTGGCTTTCTTGACGAGAAGCGTTTCATCATGGATGAGGCCCTCAACATTACAAAATATTTTCACTTAAACTAATGATCCTTTTATAATCTAGAATTACCTGGTGTTAGTCTTCCTTACAATGTGTATTTTTGTGTGTTTAATTTATGGTGTTTCTCCATAGTGAACTAGTGTCCCAAACCGAGTACGGTGTTACTCACCCCTGCACGGGCTTTGCCCACACATGTTGTGTCTTGTGTAGACGGCAGACGTTTTGATGGTGGAGATGGTGACCGAGGAGCAGGTGGGGCCCAGTATTATCAGGGGGAAAAGGCATGTTACTTCAGTTTTCATTAGCTACACTACTCTTTCCATTAGGTGGGGTTTTCTGTGGATGGATACCCATGTCCCTTTGTACTTTATGGCATTCAGTTCTTTTGGTTAGGTTTGTTTCTGTCCCACTTGTTCCTATTTGTACTTGTACTCTGCACTTATTTCAGTATACGTGTTTCCCCCATTCAGTTTGTGGGACGTGGTTGGGTGTTTGTGTACATACATTTAATTCAGAAAATATCTCTAAGATGCATGATGACGCCTTAGGCACTAGTCACCAACCCCTGGAATTTTGGAGGTGGGCTTGCGGTATGTCACAGAACATGATCTAGGGGATGGGTCATGAAAAACTGGTATCAAAGGAGGTAGATTATAACAGAATAACTAAGATTCTATTTTTTTTATAGGGGGAATCGTGTTAACTATATTGATTTAAAAATTCATTCTAGGGAGTCTAGAGTGGTGTGGCAGCTGACATATACAAAAATTTGGTGTATGAATTCTAATTTCCAACTCCGTAAATGAAAATACTGGTTTCATGTGTTTTGGATGTTTTATATCATAATTACTTTGGTGTCTGATCACCAGGTATAACATTTTAACGGATGTTCATCTTTAGTCTCTATCAAGATTCATTCACGCATGCAGCCATCCAAGATTCCAGGGTGTGACAGTGAGGATGGTCCACAGGGTGATGAGGCTATGATATATGGATTGTTTCATAAGATGGTTCCTTCAGGCAATGTCCCAGATATACCACTTCCTATTTGCCAGTAGTAACTACCGGCACTACCGATAGTTGGTACATGTTTCTAATTTCTTGATATGATTTTCCGTGATAATGATCCCCTCATGTTATGAGGTGAGCTAGACTCTGATGTGGATATGGACTGGATTGATGTGGTGAAAAATTTTCCATTTACCGAGGGTGTTATTAGATCAGATTATGGTTCTAGATGTGATCTTAAATGTGGATCAATAGGGTGATGGTAGGGTTTATATTTTCTGATCTTAATAGGAGGTGACTTTTTTATAGAAATATCATGAGATCCTTTCCCAGAGAAATGGCTAATTCCATAAAACATTTGGGTATTTTTACCTAAGATAATCTATAAGAAGACATGTCGGTATCTATGTATTCATTGAGGAATGCTGATTATTCCAGGTACTTGATGAATATGATAGAACCAGGGCATCGAGGCCTGGACCTCCAAAAAAGGCATGTTTAGGGACATTCAAGCATGCTCAATCCATCTGTCAATTTCTACACATTCTATGGTTCTAGAGATAACCTTTTTGGATATAGGTCCTTTGGAAAAGAAGGCAAAGAAAATGTGTGTCAGCAGTGGGAAAGAAAGCTGATGACATCAGTATCATATCCATATATGTGTGAGACGTTTTGAGAATAAGTGCCAAGGCAGGTGGTCTAAATCTCAGGTCTCTTTTGGTGAATCCATTTGGAAAAGGATGAATTAATTATTTTCAAAATATGGTAGAGGACATCTCCCTATATATTTTATAGCCCATGGTGCTTCCAGTGAAACAGTGGATGGTGAACTAGGGTGGAGGAAGATATTACAATAGATGAATCTGAAGGGAGAATATGTGGTAGAGGATCTAGGAGGGTAGCACGATGTGGTATAAATTTCTACATGTTACATCCAACACCACAACATGGTATATACTAGGCTCAGGGAGTGGGAGGATAGGGGAAGAGAGTATATGCATATAGTCCAAAAGTATGACCCGTGGGCTCCCGGAATGATTTGACCTACATTATGTGTCTACATATAGATTAATTATTAATAGACATAGATGTTGATCATTCCTTCATTCCATGAATCTTGTTCAAGACCTATATTTATCGGTTAAACTGTTGACTTGATCCGAACTTCTACTGATACCTATAGGAGGAGGCTCTATAATCACACTTATGATGACGGTGTGATATTAGAATTGAGGTTAGAGTTTCGGTTGGAACCTCTTGGTGGAAGTGTCAAAGGCAAAGGTCATTAGTTTAGGTATGGACATGTCATCAACATTTCATGCTCATATTGATTATATTAGGAAAAATAGATGTATTATATATGCAACATTAGAATTGGGTTTTGTATGGATGGTGAAAAAGTAAACCCATTTAGAAAAAGATAAACTCATGCATATAAGGGTGTAACCTATCACTCTTGAAATGGCCATCATTACCCGTGTGGGATTTGCTGATTTGTGTTTTCATTTCCCTATAGTAGAGGAAGTGTGTAGTATTGTCCATTAAAAATATGTTTACAGGGTTACCTCCCGGCTGGGGGAGGGACTCTTGGATCATTCAACACCACAAGAAAGAACCGATATTCGCATCATTTTTTCTGTGGTCTTTCATAGATTGTCACAATAAGGGGGTGTAGGTGGTGTACATGGAGTGTAAGGGCATTGTAAGAGCCAAATTTCTAGGTTATGTGTGGATTACCAACACTTTAAAAGAGTTGTCATATAGAACGACTACCTACTACCAAAGGGTCAATGGGAGCATCAATCAATAAAATTGGGTAGACATTCGCATCAATGGAATGGTACTTATATAATTATCAGAAGTTAAGATAGAATTTATGGATGAAGTTCATATATGACTACGGCTCTGAGATATTCTATACTCTTGGAAAGGGGAACATGGTGGAAGATGTGCTCAAAAAGAAGATTGGTTTACGGCCACTGGGTGAGGCGTAAGAGTAGCTAGCTGCAATATAGATATCCATCGTAAATGACGATGGTGCCGCCTACATTAAGTAAACAACTATCACCCCCACTCTTTCAGCGAATTAGGGAGTCATAGTTTGTAGATATTGACTTAATTTCCCAACGTTCTCATTTTTCCTCAGGATAAAATCCTGATAGATTATTGATAGGTGCCGAACATGTCATCCCTTTTAAGGGGACACACTATAGTATAGGTGATGTTATGGGAGGAGGTGTTAAGGGAGTTCCATACATCCCATTTTGTTGTACATCATGGTGTGGAGAAGTTGTATGAGGACCACTGACGACAACAATGTTGTCTAGGAGATGGAGACCCTTGGAGTTTGGGGAGGGAGACCATGTTTTTCAACATGGTCTCACCCTTATAGGGATTGCAGAGTTTGGGATGGGGAAACATGTTATCTCCATGGTATATTAGTCCTTTAATATTCTATGTGGAGTTGGTGAGCTGTCATAGCACCTAGGTATTCTCCCATAGATGCACTAGGTGGACAATGTTTTAGATGTGTCGCAACTGAGGTGGTACATTCACGATCCATCACACATCATTGACTGTTGTGATCTAGAAATTGATGATGGTGTGATGTTTGAATATTTCTCGATGGAGATAGTGGATCGACAGTCATAGGTTATTTATGGATGGTCAATTCATCTAGTGCATGTACGATGGTAGCAAAGGAACCTCCAGGAAGTCACATGGGAGCGGGAGGCTCAGATTCATTCTTAGTAAACCCATTTGTTTGATTTTACTTTATTTTGACATTTATGTAAGTAAATACCTAAGGTTTGGGGAATATAATGTCCTGAAATTGGAGTTTAATATTTTTATATGGAATTATTTTGGGGCTATGCACTATGATAGCCTACGATTCAGAGGTCCAGAGTGTCCAGAATGATTTGTCGAATCATGTTAATCATTAAATAGCGTGTGTGAGTGGGTTTAATGGAAAAGTATAGTATTTATTAAATAGTGGTCTGGATCAGAAATCTAAGGGATCTTTTCCATTCAGGATGGCTGGTATACCGTTTTCACTACTTATGTTTATTCGGTGCAGGCCTCCAATGAGAAAACCCAAAAATGGAAAAACTGTAAATAAAAATATTTAATAAAAATATTTTATGTATCGAATTCATATAACTCACAAATGGTGACTCCTATAAAATAACTGAGACCATATCTAATCTTGTGAGGGTTTTCATTCCATAGTCAGATCCTAACATTCGCTAGTGCGGGCCAAAAGTGGACCTTAGTTTTTGTCCCCAAATAAAATAATTAAGTTACAATTATCATATTTTGAAATACTTATTTGTTCTAAATTGTAACTCAGATTGAGAATATAAGAGTACCATAATATTTATGGTTTCTTGTTCCCCTTAGTTAGATCATGGCCTCGACCAGTGCAGGTCGAGGATTTAATTTAATTCATTTTTAAAAAAAATTTACATAAAAATAAATGTTCAAGAGAGTTTTTCTAACTTTTAAACTAGTTCTTGGATCGATCATACAAGGGAACTATTGAAATCAGAACAATGGTATTATCCATTAAGGTACATAAATGTTACCAAAAAAGATCATTCTTAAATGTAAATTTTCATCTGTTTTTGAAAAATAATAATGTACCTTTAAAATGTTTTTTTATTTTGTATACTCACCATTGAGAGATGGGTGGAAACACTAAATGGCAGTGATGAGGAATCGACGAGTCACATTAATGGAGCTCATTAATGGATCATTAATGAAATTTTTAATGACACAATAGGGAAACATAATAGAGACACTGTTTTATAATGTAGTCATCATAACGTAAAAATGTCATGGCATAACAAAAAAATGTTAGTTGTTTTCTTTTTAATAGTTTGACACATTAGAGGAACTGGGATTAAAATAAATGGATTTTCTAATGAAACACAAATAGATTTATTCTACAATTAAGAACAAAAAAACATGAGGATGTCATCAAATTCCACCTACCTCGAATAATGACTTACACCATTGACCACTTGAACCCTAAAAGATGAAGAACTATGGCATAGAACATCTACAAGGTAGGGGTTTGATTTATTTTGATGTTATTCCCCATTATTATTCTAAACAATTAATTTTTATCAACCCACAGATTTGATAATATGTGGATCCTATGTTCTGGTGGGAGGTGGTTGTTCATGGGTTTTCTATTCGAGATTAATTTCATTTTTTATAAATTTTGTTACTTGAGCTTCCCCTGCTTTAAACCTCTAACATGGACGGAACAAGAAAATAGAAAAAAAGCCCAACCCACTCCGCCTTGTACGTTCATGGAGGGGAGATTTTGGAATGATGTCAGGGCCAGTATGAGGCCATCATAGTGAAGGTGACGCCCTATGCAGACTGGAGGCACACACTGATCGAAAAACAGACCACCAGAGCATCCCTTTTGGCTAGTAGAATGAACTGATGGCAGTGGCGGCCGGTGGGGGCCTGTAATGGATGTCACTGGTAGAGGGAGGCAAGGTTCCCATCATTTTTTGTGGAGGCATAGGGGAGCAGCACCAACCTATTCCATGTGGAGGCGACGACCTGAGTCTGGGCAGTCTGGGAAACCTGGCGATATGTGGTCGCCCAACCATGACAATGGGTAGGTCATGGAACGTCATCCATGAGAGGTGATGGTCATGTATCTAGGCTGGCACCACATTCGTACATTTATGGGATGAAGTGGAACCTACCGCATCCCAGGATCCCACCACCAGTCTCACATGTTAACGATATTTTGTTGACGGACTGTGCCTCCAGCCAGTGGGCTTGCACGGTCCCATGCTGACAGGCCGATCCTACGTTATAGTGGGTCTGTCCCACACATAGCAGGTTAGATCCATACTGGAAGGCAAGACATGCATCCTTCAGGTTGGGTCAGACGTGACAAAGTCAACGTGAGACCCGACAGGATTGACCCTTTTACAAACTAAGTTGAGCCTAGTAAGGCCCATTGGGTCTGGACCAATATCGTAGTCAGACTGGACTAACCATGACCTGAATTAAGTCAGTTCGGGAGAGTATAATAATATTGGGGTATGTGGGACCCCCGGTTCAGGTTAGTCGGGTCAATCTAACCGGGTCGGACCAGGTCGAGATGTAATCAGACCATTCTTACTAAAATGATAATAACATGAATATCGGGCAACCAATTGATGATCCGTTTGCATCGTTGGGACCCTTTAAACATGGAGGATATATTTTTATGCTCTAAAGATTCTTTAAAGGAAGTTGAATATCTGTGTGTGTCATGGTGGTGTGTTTCTCATGGGATCAAGCGTGCAGATTAGCAGTACTTGTGTTGATCATTCGTGTCCTGGTAGGTATGTAGGAGCAATGTGGATCTTTAGTGACTCGGAAGGTAGGCTACATTCATGAGGATCCTTAGTGTCTCGGAAGATGAGAAGTTGTATAGTGGATCCTTAGTAGCCCGGTAGACGAGCAGTGGTTCAGCATGGATGAGTCTCTCAACAGTACAAAACATAGTCACTATAACTTATGGAGCTTTTCTACTCTAGAATATACATATTGCGAGTTGTCCTTACTTTGTGTATTTTCTTTGTGGTTTCTTGGTGGTGTTTTTCCTTAGTGGACTAGGGTGCCCAAAAGAGTATTGTGGTACTCACCCCGACATGTGATTTTCCCTCATGTGTTCTATCTTTTGCAAATGACAAATTTTTTGATGAAGGACATAGTGGCCTAATAGTAGTGTAATATCACAGGAGGTGGGCATCGGGTATGTCATGCCACATGCCTTGGGGGATGGGTCACGAAATATCTATAGTATGTGGATAACAATGCCGTCAGGGTTCAGTGATAAACATATTTGAGGAAACTATTTCTTCTTCTAGATATTATATGAGGGAATCCAAAGTTTATAACATGCAGAAGTCTTGATGTACTTTTAAATCATGGATGGTGATGAAAATATAGATATTTCTCAAAATTCTCGAACATAGGATTATTGTATTATTATATATCTTATGAATCGTAGTCTATGATATATATTGATATAGAATTCATATCTATAAAAATGATACTGTATTATATGATATTCATTAATACATACCCTATGATATGTATATGATGTATATCAGGACTATGGTGACATATTATACAACATAAACATAATATTAGGCATGGAATTATGTTTCCTTCAATATATTGTGATATGTATATGATTTATAACATGATATTACCTCACATCTGACATGATATCATTATTTCATGTTTTTATTTCTCCTCTTTCATAATATATGATATCACGTCATAGAAATTATAATGTCTCAAACATTGTTTCATTAAGTTGTGAACCAATAGGGTTTTATATGATTATATGTCAGTGTTGTTATAATTTGAAATTTCCATTCAATTAATGGTCAACATATATATATTATCATAATGTTTGATGAAATCCAACATTTTAATACCATTATTGAATAAATGGAACCAATATTATTGGATAAGATCTCTATGATGATATAGTTTGATAGTCATTATCCATAAACAATTTTCCCACTTCTTCATTATTCTACATTCATCACTACAAAATAAGGTTCTAGCATAGATTTGGAGTGTTAAGAATCCTTTTACAACATATTATGATTCTTGTGTCTAATATAATCTATATGGAGTTAATATTTTGACCACTATAAATAGGTGATTATGATACAATGTACTCTATATAGTAAAACATGGATGAATACACTACATATATGTTATGGAAATATTGTAAATGTATTTTACTCTTCAAAATAATTTGTGATCATAGTAAAGGAATATTATTTTGATTTTAGTACTGAAAATAACATATTATTCTCCAATAAATTTAATTAGTGGAATAAAATCAATGATAAAAACTCAATAAAGATATTTTTTATAACAAATTTAAATAATATATATATTATAATCATCTTGTGGACATAACATGGTGTGTGATATCATGTAGCTAAATTTCTGCCATTGTATCATCATATTCTTCATTTTAACATAATTTTATAATATCACATAATGTTTATTGTCTATATTTCATGATATGTTATATGATAACTTGGTGGAGATTTCATAGACAATGGGTTTGATTGGTGTGATTTTGTTGTCATATATCAATAAAGAAATATGAAAAATGTACCCAAGAAAAATAATCAATACATTGTGTCTAAAGTGGTTTCATATAGAAACAAAATCCATAATTTTTTCACAATATGTCGTGGGATTAATTTCGAATGGGATATTGGGAAAACCAATTATGTGGGTGTGTTTCAAACAAGGTTTAGTTTATTAAAATAAATTTTGTAATCACAAATTATTTAATTCACTAAAAATACCTTCTAAATTGTTATTCATTCAATAATAAAATCATTAACTCTCACTATTTAGCTAAATTCTCAAACTATTATTGTCACATTGTGAATTTTCCTTAAACACTAATGTTTAATTCACAATAAACACCCCTTATTAAAATGTCATGTGATCATAGTCCTTCAATCACACATGAACAAATTCCATCTTCAATATAATATGTTGTAAATAAGAATGATAAAGTCATACTATAGGTTAAACCCAAAAATAAATGAAGTTAAATGTTCCAAAATGTGACAAACAAAAGAAAAATCATATTAATTAATTATAAAAAGCACAACATCAAGATTTTAATAATAAAGAAGAAATAATTATATAACGGAATTAATTCGTAGTAGTGAGGGATATCTTCTCTTACTAACCCCAATTAGATGACTATCCCATTAGTGTACACATATGTTGAGTATGATAATGGAGATAATAAATAAAATATTAAAATAAATTACCGAGAACATTAATTTTTTTAATAATAATTAATAATTATTTGTAAAATATATTAATGTTGGTATGATACTCACTGATATCTTGGTAGCCCCCCTCCTCGAGAGGGTGGAATAACATTTGTCCAAATGCTCAGCTAACTATTGTGTACTCTTGATTCCATAATTTCTTTATCAATCTCTTCAATTTGATTACATTTTCTATTTATCATCTCTTTATGCATGATTTTCAAACAAGTTGAAATGAAATTTTCCATTCTCATACCCATTCCTTGAATGAGATCCAAATATATGGGAGATACTATCAAAAATTGTTTCAATGAATTTCTAATAGTGTTGTTGAGAAAGCATCTTCCATATCTAAAAAATGTATGTATCACTCCATACATGAGAATACTATATTCTTAGTAATAGTGTAAATTACATATATATTTTTCTACCTAGAATGGAAAATGACATATTGTTTTTTTTTCATCCACAATTTAATGGAATTTCATTTATGTATCAGTATGACTATATGGATGACTCTTCTATATCTTAATATTAATCATCCTCATTCTAATAAATTTCCATATTTATATGTACCAAGTAAAAATAAAAATTACGTTTCATAGTTCTATAATAATAATAATCAAATTTTTCCCTACACCTTTTTAATTTTTAAAATTTTCATATGTCTTCTACTATTATCTATAGTTAATTTAATGTATCAACAATTGTGGACATTATGTATTAAAATTTACAAATTATGATCTCTTATCATGGATTAATAGGGGGGATTTTACAAATAAAATATTTTCAAATTATAAATGGTAATTTATGAACCTTAGGCATCCATAAATTTTGAGGACTTTTCATTATTGCATTTTATTACTTATGAAATGCTAACATCTGAATTGTTTTTGTATTCAAAACATGCAAGATACTATATATAACTGAATTTCATTTTAAAAATATTCTTTATTTATCATGGAATTTTATAATGAGCAAAAAATAATAAATTTTAAAATTTTTTATAAAAAAATAACCATTCAATACAAAACAAACACTTTATTCCATTTTTTCAAAATTAAGGGTAAAATACATAGAAAATCTCAACAAAAACCTATAACAATGAAATTAAAAAAAAATTATTGATCAATCCACCAAACTTTATCATGAAAATTTATTCATGATAATAGAGGCGTCTATTCTTAACAATTAAATTTCATGGTTTAATGATTCTGAAAAGATAATAACTTACTGAAATCAAAACATTATCAAGTGACAAAATAATTAATCCTTTACACTAATGACCTTTATTCTGTAAATCCTTTTAATGAATCTTTTGTAAATAATATATAATGTAAATATATATCAACTTCCCCTTTTACATAAATTTCTATAATTCCCCAATCCATTAAACCCGTTTTACTAATAATAACATACTATGTTTTTTCAAACAAAAACGTTGAAATAAAAATTTTATGATGAGTAGAACTGAACATGAAAATAAAACACAATAAAATTGAAATAATTCCTAGTTAGTAAGTTTGATTTTATTTGGTGTTACTGTAATTTGTAGATGATAACACATAGGTTTCTCAAAATCCCATTTAATAGTTTACTCATATATTCATGTGATTTTATTACATTGAGATATATAATAATCTATGTCAATCTATAATAAATAATAAATCTTCTATGAGATTTCTATATATCATTTATAGAGAAAACAAAAAAAAATTGCATCAATGGAAATTTATATGATACCATAGGCCATGTTAAAAATTCAGAGTCCTTATATTAATAATATAATTTAGTTTTGTTTATTTCAATTAAAAATCCATCCTGTCTATCTAAAAAATGTTTCTATAGTTATAGTGTGAATTTTTATTCATTTTTAAGATTGATTATACATTGATTAAATAATTATTTTTTAAAAAATAAGTTAAATACCAGATTCTAGCTAAAAATAATGGAAACCAATGAATGATATTTGCACCTGAAGATTATTTTTCCCCTTATGAAAAAATTATCATAGAAATTATATTTAATGAATATAATTTTTTTTAATAACTATTAGTTATAATAAGTGTGTTTTTTTACTATATATTATGTAAAGATAACCATGGTATAATTTACTCATTTATTGAAGGGAGGAGTGTGGAAGCATTTAGGTTTTCCATTTAATGATAATAATTTGACATATTCAACTACTATCCAATCAATATGAATGGTTTAGGATATTAAAATAATTATTAAACTAAACCAAATGGAAATTTCATAGTCATATTTTTTGTACTAGTAAATCTGAAAAAAGAAGTATATGGAAATTGTCTCACCCAATATTATAATAGTGACATTTTATTACAAATTTTAACGAAATTTATCTAAATTTTTTTTTCAATGGAAACCATTATCCTTTTAGTACATAGAAATGTGTGATAATAATTTTCTATGCTTATATCACAATGTTTTAAAATTTGAATCCATCACACGTAAAGAAAATGGATCTACTAAATTTTATATTTCCTCAAATCCCAATATGCCTTGAGAGGATTCTGATCATGAAAGTAATATCTATACGTGAAGTGATTCCAAAAGCACACTCATCATGTTCTTTTTGATGGGTTGATCTATCTTTTCCTGAATCCAATTAACTTATTGGAAAAATAAATTAAACTGAACTAATGTTTGTGGGTGGTTTATACAATAAGTCATTTATTGAACAACATATATTCTCATAAATACTTTTATAATTTTTGTTATTATATTTGATTTCATGGTCACCGATGATTAATTATTTTATTAAAAAACTATAATTTTTTTTCAATGATAATATATGAAAAAATATTTATCATTATGTTGGGTATCTTGTACTTAAATAAACTTCATTATATATTATAATATTTAAAAATATAGGTTAATCTAGAATAAAATTTAAATGACCTCATAATAACAATACCACAAACATCATATACTTCACTAAAAAAATATTTTTTTTCGGAATTTCATTTCATTGGGAATTACATTACTGAATTTTATTTTTAACATGTATTATAATAATATAATAATATTCGATAAATTGTAGGAAATCATATTCGAGCATATAAATATTTTTAGAAGGGTATTGATTACCAAGATTGCCTATAAATGCATCTATGTGAATGAATTTTGACAAACAATGATAGGACTTCATATGATATACACAAAAAAACCACTTGTTCACTAAATTACCTCTAAAATAAAAAAATTGATATATAGTACATTGAATCATACACATTCTTCAGGAATATTCTCATAGAAATAAGAAACATGACTTTCTATTGACCATCTAGTTTAGCATGTCCTCATACACTGTAAACATAATACTAATTTCATAGATAATCTCTCAAGGGAGTTTTTTTTTATTAAAAGTTGATATTTTGGGGATTCCAACCTCAAAACAATGGGGAAGATCACTCATATGAGCGACAATATTATTCTCACAACACATCAGGTCCTAAATTTCCATTTTTAATCTATTATAGAAGAATATTACACTATATATTCCTTTTTTATGAATATTATATCAATATCATATACATGATATAGAAATGCCTATATTAAAAAATAAATTTAATTCCTAAAATATATTAATGATTTTATTTAGTGGATAATATATGCACAAAATCTCATTCACTATGGATAGATTTTTAGTCATATAAAATATAATTCTTTGTTGTAATGTGTAATATATATGTATATAAATTGATATTATTATATAAAAATACTATATATATATATCTATTTTGAGGCAGCATAGAACACATAAAAAGGTAAATCCTAGGATGGGGGATGAATGATAATGACTTTAGTAAGGATCTATTATATGTTCTCAAATAATTCCATGTATTATTAATCAAATAAAATTTTAAAATCATTTTATTGTAGATTAGTTACAGGTAGGGTTTTTTCAATAAGGTCCCCCACATAAAATCTAAAAAACCACATATTCACTAGAAATGAACCAAATTTTTATATATTTTTATTGTATAGTATTATGGATATGATAACTCAATATTGTTAAAAATAATATCATAAGAGATGTTAAGCATACAATGTTGAAATGTGTCTTTTAATTAATAAAATGAAAAATTAATCTATATGAATAAAAATGTACCGTTGGGATATGTTATGGTTGTTTTCCATGATAATTTGGTTCAATAGGAGCCTGAAAATATACATAGAAACCATTGATATAATATTAGTGAACATTCATGTTTAGTAATTAAATCAAATGATCTACAAATGAAATAGTGAAGTGATATTTATATGTAACTTTTTTCAATACACTAAAATGAATACATGTCATGTGTATATTTTTAATCATGGTGAAATATATTTTAATATTTTAATTTGTTACAATGATGAGCCTAGATAATTTTGAATAATTTGTATCAGACTCACTAACATGGATTCTAATGTTTTTTGTATAACTATTGCTCTAAAAAATATGTTAATAACTTTTTTGCTACTTCCATTACTGTGGGGTTTAGCACTGTCTATGTATGAATTATGTTTTCAATAATCACTCCAAAGTAATAAGTGGATTAAAAAATTGTGGGATTATTTCTAGTAATGTCCCATATATTACAAAATATACCCATATTATTTTATATTAATATTTTTAATTATTGATGTTCTTAATTTTGTTTGTAGTTATTTAAAATTATCAAATTTATATTTATATCAAATTTATGTTTAGAAAATTTTAAATAATGTGGTAGATGTTTCAATTTTAACTATTACTATTATTGTAGTGTTGGGGAGAACTCATCTTCAATAATATTTTCAACTACTATTTTTGAAACATATGGGTTAGTGAAAAACATTTATAGACAATAATTAATGTATACATGTAACTCATCTACAGATTTTTTAATAAAAAGATGGTTCAATAATCAGAATAATTCAAGAAAATAGTTTTTTCTAATAATTATAGTGACATTAGGGTTTCTTCTAAATTAATTATTTCATTCATAAATGAGTATTATCATTTTAAAAAAAGGTAGTATCAGATTATTAAGGGTTACAAATAGAATTATAACTTAAATCATTTTAATGGATTCTATTGTGTAATAATTTATTGATTCATCATCATATTTTATCAATATTATTCCATTCTGAACATTAATAATTATCTTTTAAATTTTAATGAAATAAATATCTATGATCATAAGGTATTAAATAGTAATATATTATTTAACAGAATTTAAATGATCAGAATATGTGGGGAAAAATAAATCATTCATTCATATTGATGCATCTTACAAAACACCCACATTATATGCCATATAATTATAAATTAATTATAGAGTCACTAGAGTGTGATTGGGATCCTCCACCTGTAGTGAATATTATTTTGTGGGTGGAATGAAATTTCTGAATGATCAAAAATAAAATAAGGAATTAATTAATGTTATCTTTTATATAGTGTTGGGAATATTGAAATTAATTTTTTTTACAAATTTCCTTCAAAATGTAATGTGATGATGGAGGAAACATTCTTATATATTCTTAAAAATTTATCTGTATAAAGTATTATTATCTTATTAAAAATCAATTTATGATATTTCTCAAAACTAGGAATGTTATAGATTTACCCCTATAGAGGATGTATGATTTCATCCTTCACTAATGTATCAAATTTGGGTTAAATAGAAACATATCATTATATTAATTTTTAGAATAATCCACTATGTGACTAGATGAAATTATTGATGTAGACCCATAATCATGGATTTCAAATTTTCCTTCTTTACATTTTTTTAATTGGTAGTTCCCTCAACAAGTATCTCAAAATTTTCATTTTCATCATCACTATGTTTTCCTTTATGTTTTTAGCTTATAATAGTATTTTTTTCAAGGCCTATAACTTCTTTAAAATTTTCATAGAATATACATTACATAAAATATTTGTTAATGAATATATTCTTATTAAAAAATTTAATAAATTTATTTATAAATGTTATTTGAGAATTAGTATAATATCCATATAGTATTTTAAACTCAATGCATTTAGATCCTTCAGCAGTTAAAGGGGATTGTTTATCATCAAAATTATTTAAAAATAAAATATGTATGTTGTTTATGGATGGATCATAATTATAACATTAATGATGATATATTATATAGGGATATGATATGATTATTAGGAATAGTTGTGGAAAATGTTTTACTGGAATTTTTTTAATAGTTCCCTTGATTGTTATTAGATACCCAATCAATACTTGAACAATAGATTATCAATAAAACATGATTGGTTGATTGTTGGAACATCCTCATATATGTGGTATCGACCTCTAATTTTATTAAAAAACTAGAAAATAGTTAATGAATTAATAAATGAGTGGAACAATTGCATCACTCATACAGGGTAGGTATATATTCAACTACCTTTTCTATATTTAATTGTCTCATAATAGAGGTTATCTATTCAATTCACATTTTAATAAAAGTGGAGGTATAAATATTTACCCCATGAAAATATCATATTTTAATGTTTCTTATACTAAAATATTTAGATATCTTTGGGATATTATAAATCAGTTATTTATCCTCAGCATATGATTTTTCTATGGGATCTCATTTAGGATAAGAACCCATAATTTTAATACAACTATCCAAAATAAATTGATAAAATTATATAAAAATGATTATCCTCTATGGTTTGATGTGATGAGATGGAATTAAAATTATAAATTTTATCAGAATGCTCATATAGAGTATCCATGATATCTTTCATTATCATATATATCTCTTTTATAGGAAAGGTAGTACTTGATGGGGAAAATAACTTAATATATTCTGTCAAATTCTCAACTAATATTTTGACTTATCTAAGTGACAAGTTTTACTCAAATTCATTCATTTATCCGTACAAATATTTTATGAATCCCTTCCATGTAATATGAATCTTAAACTATTATTCCTTTGATGTTCTACCATATAATCTTTGACAACATGAAGTTATTTTTTTGTGTACACCATGTCCAATCCATAATATTAGGGATGAATTTGGAATATAATATTATCTAATATAAATAAAAAAATTAATTTAGAAACACCAACTAAATTATTAAATAATAATAATTTTTTCAAACAACTAACAATATGTTTTTTTTCTAGTTGTGCTTAATTATCATCCATATTATCAAATTTAAAAGTAACCATAGGAGATTTAAATATGGATTTGGATTTTTTTATTAGGATTAAATAAAACTATATATCCAATTTTATTAGGTTTATTAAATTCTTTTCTCTATCGATGAATGTTATTTAATAAATGAATCTATCCCTAAATTGTTATTTTAACTAGATTTGGGTGGAAAATCCTCATTGCTTGTTAATCTATAAAGGGTTGGATTAGTAATTAGAAATAATAAATTAAATATATGTTGATGTGTTTTAAAATTAATATTTAATTTTGTTAATATAGTTTCATGTAGTGGAATCACCTCAGATATTCTCAACCATACCTAGTAAATTATGATCCATTAGATAAATCACCATTTATCTCTCCATTATTGTATAAAACCTCAATAGGACACCCATACCTATTGTATAATGATCTATATGAGATATATGATTCTCAATATATACCATGTTAATTCATATATAAGGGATGAGGGACCTCAAATAAATTTTTATCAAATAACCACTTCTAAAAAAATATAGATTTTAAAGATGGTCCATGGGGATATCTTTGATATATGAGTGTCAAAAAAGATGTATTGACGCAAGATAAATATAGAGATCCTATTATAAAATAATGAACAATATTACACAAGAAATGATAAATATTATATAATGGAAAATTAAGTGCGAATAGTCACTATCATGTTGGTGGTAGATATATCCTAGGCTTGACCACAATTCACCATGTGTTCTGTCATTGGTGAAGTCTCACTAAACAATAAAATGGAAAATCACATAATCAACATCCACTACTCTTTTGAAAATCAACCCTTATATAATGAATAATTAGAGGTTAAGAACTCTCATGGATATTATTAGACCAACTTAGATGTCTATAAATCTCAACCCCGTACAAGTAGATTACTAGAAATTCTTCCATAAACTTGGTTGAATTTATTATTTTCTAAATGATATTATATATATTATCCTTCTCTTGGATCATGCACCACCTTAATGTCTACATGTATTTTTAATGAATTTGGTCATGTAGTTTTAATAGAATAATCAACTATTATCATAACTATAGTAATGAGATACACATTTACCAGGGATGACCTCTACAACTATGATTTATTGAGTTTTCTTCAGGTGTAGTTAAGGTAAATTATTTAATGTCCATATCTTATAAATATCCTTTCATAATTGGGAAATACCTATTTATAAAATTAAACTCCCAATAGATCTAGTGGCAAACAAATAGTACATTACATAATGTTGTTTTCATCTATATGGATATTCAATTACAAATATTTTTTTGATGGACAATATGTATAACTATTTCCTATCTTAAAATAAATTTTATACATTACCAATATTTTTCAAAATTCAATTCTGTATAGTAAAAATTACTATTATGTATCTCAGGGACATACTATAATTAAATTTACATGTTCTTTCACTTAAAATAAAGACAATACTAATTTTCTTGTTTTTTCCCAGATTTAGAATTAGATCTATATATCCACATAGTGGGCCCTTATATTTTAACATTTTAATTTTTATCACATATCCTCAATAAAGTGATGGAACATTAATATTTATATAAATTTAATTTTTTGTTTTAGAAATTTTGGTTGTTAAATATCTTGCACTCTCTAGTACTATTAAATATTTTCTTCTAATAAATTCTGAATGATTAATATATGATTAGTTCCATGTTTTATAAATTTTCTGAAAATCACAAAAAATGATAATTCGATGTAGTAATAATCATGATTTTTACACAAATTATATCTATAAGATAAAATTTTGAATATTATTATTACATATATTATATTCACCAACAAATATTTTATCAATAACTAAAGTCACATAATATGAAATCAATGGAAAACATTGTAAACTCATAATATAATAAAAAAACTAAACAATTATGTATTTATTAGTGTCATATTGTATGATACATGAAGATATAAAAAAATTTCAATGTTTCATGATACATAATGTGATTACATGGAATATGTATCAAAATATGATTTAAAATATTAAGTTATAATTTATTAGTTATGATATAATGGATAACATTAGATACAGAAGGAACATTATCATTTGATCAAATGATAAGAATTGATTCAAATATTAGAATATGATTAATAATTTATGTATCAGTCATAAGATATTTTATAATCAAATGATGAAGAAATATAATATTTATTATGATAATGCTTATATTTTTTAAATTATTTATAATATTTATGTGTGTGGCCTTAGAAATTAATTTTTCCCTATAAAAATAAATTTTCAAATGTTTATATTATTATAACATGTTTATAAAATAATTTATTATTTTTAATTTTTTTATTCCATTAGAATATTCATATATTTAAATAATTTATACACTAAAAATTAAATGTATTATTTAAATTATTTGTTAATTTTATTCTTATAAATTTTTAATCCATTTATTATGTATAAGGGATAAAAATAGTATATTTTATTTGTAAGAACCCAGTTCTTATTTTAGAGGTGCGAGATTCTTCTTTTCCTTTTCCTTATGTGTTTTTGAGAGAATATGGAAAATGGGGAAAATCCTAAATTTTGGAACTACACATCGTGTACTTTTCCACACGCCGTGTACTTTTGGCCGTGTTGGGATGAGTACATGGGGCATATAGCCATGCCGGTGATGAAGGGTGTAGGAACGGACTACATGCCGTGTAGTGGTACCATACACGCTGTGTAGTCAGTCGGCATGCTTAAACAGAAAGGCGGTGGAGTCGCCGCCAGCTGGGCGACAGTACATGTCGTGTACTTGGGCGTAAATTCCATGTACTCGAGTCGACGGAGGAACAGTGTGGCGGTGCCGCCAAATGAACAGTTAAATGAAAGAAGTACATGCCATGTACTCAGAAGTACACACCGTGTATTAGATTTTTCGGCTTAAAACAGGCAGTAGCCTCCACATTTGGAAGAGGAGACTCTTGAACCATTTTGGATCCAAAGGAGGAGGCCGGATCATTGAAGATCCAACGAGCGTTCATCTGGAATCTGTTTCGGCTTCGGATGATTTCGTTGGAACCGCAAGGGTAATCCCTCTCCTCTCCTGGTACCGTTCTTACCAATTCTTTCTAGAGGGAATGTTATTTAAATTTGAATGGGGTTTGTTGTTCGTCAGATCTATGCCTTTCTTTGGCGTTTCTGGAGTCGGCATTCGTGTATATCCCTCTTTGACGTATAAGGTAGGTGGCTTGGTGTTTATTATTCCAACTGCTGTGTGTTTTGTGTGTTTTTGTGCCATGAACCCATGTTGGTGTGTCATGTGGCTGAGTTAATTGCTATATTTAATGCCTAGAATTGCATAGGTGATTAAATTGTGATAATAAAATGCTGGTTGGGATCTTTGCTTGGATCTGGAACCACTCTAGGGGTGTGTTTCATTGTTTAGCCATTTGGCCAGGATACCTGAGGGTATTCCTTTAATGTAGTAATTGTAGAATTTCCTTGAGAGAAATTGCTTGTTACTTCTTGTTTACATGTTGGGCATGGCCTGGTTACCTGTTTATCCAAAGGGTGTTGTTTTATTTGGCCTGAGTGTGTTGTTGTTATTAGCCTGAGGGCGTGACTGTTTTAGCCCGAGGGTTGTCGTTATTCCACATAAGGGCAACCTTTCGTGCCTGAGGGCTTGACTTCTGTTCCTGATGGCGACACATCCTATGCATGAGGGAAATTTCTGTTATGCCTGAGGGCAATTCCTGCGGGTTAGATTCTGTATGGCCTAAGGGCAAGCCTAAGGGCGTGGTTTACTAATTTATCCTGAGGTCACGGTTCTGGTTGGCCTGAGGGCTTGGTGTTGTTGAGCACAAGAATGTCACTAATTAAAATAAATTAAATGAATAATAAAATGGAAATTTAATTGTTAAGTTAGTTACTGTTTAGTACTGCTTACCTTATTTCATTTTACTATTGCACACAATTGTTGCATGCTTACACGCAGTTGGGCACAGGCATTTGGTGGGTGCCTAATGAGATATATTTCTCACACCCTGTTTGGGTCACACTTTTCGGCCCAAATAGATTACGTTGTTGTAGGTCTAGATAGGGTCAAGAGTCCCTATACAGGTACTTGATTGTTACTGAGGAGTAGGAGGGCATGGGACCGAGCCTAGGCTCGCGATTCCTCTGCCAGCTGTTTTCTTGTTTTCCTATCCTCTTTATTTTGTTGAACTGTATTGATGTATAACATGTTCTTCCTGCTCTCGTAGAACTTGAAACATGTAGCATCATCACTTATATACTGTTGGTTATATCCACTGCAGTAGTTTATTTCAGTTGTGTATGGTTTACTGCTTCCGCTGTCATTGTATGTTTATTTTGGTATTTCGCTATGCTACACTTTGAAAAATGAGGTCATAGTTTCCCCACTATCAGACCTGGGCCCTTGCTGCTAGTCAGCAACCTCTGGCATTTGAGGAAATGCGCTTGAGGTCACGTGGTGAACCGGGCTCGGGGCACCCGTTGCGCGGAACACGGGATTAGGACGTTACAAAGTGGTATCAAAGGAGTTTCTTTTATTTGACTTACTATTTAGAGTCGTAGTTAGGGATATGATGGAACGGTAGTTGGTAATAATATGTTCCCAGGCGTAGCTACCCCGTGTACAGGGAAAATCCAGTCTACCTCGTATTTTGCATTATTTTGTTTTTTCAATTTTACGGTTGATATGTTTTCACCGTTTTGTGACGCACTTTGAGATTGTGTAGTTTAAATATTATATGTGGGTTCTATTTAGTTGCAACCTGATGGGATGATGGCATTCCATCTCATGCATCATATAGGCACATGCCAGATTCACCTGCCATGCATAGTTTCCATGCCATGTAGGTGCATTAGAAATTCTCATTTTTTATGATAGTTATTGTGCTAATAAAGAATGCTGTTGTGATATCTATTTGATGAATACCTTCCATGTGATATGGTATGTTTGTTTGAGATTGTTTATAGAATAGACACCAATCTTTGTCTTTTGGGGAGTATGGGGCCCCATTGACCAGAATTTGGTGGATCATTGACTGTTTATTAGTTATAACACAGATAAGATGTCAAACTTTGATTCGTGGGGAGTATGGGCCCTCACGGATCGGAATTTGACACATAGGTGTTGGTTTTTAGTATTTTCTGGGTTCTGGGGATGTTTATGAGGCATACTGTCCGGAAAACCCAGAATACACACCGTGTAGGACCTCATACACACCGTGTGTGTTCTTCTATTCGGGAAGAAAAATGTACTTTTTGAGTACACGTTCTGTACCTTGAGTACACTCCGTGTAGTCTATTACTGTGTCAATAACCGTGTGGGCGGTGACACGGGGTAGGGAAAGGCCTGGGTAAAACACGTCGTGTAGTTTATGTACATGCCATGGAGTGTGACCCGGAGTCCGGCCGTGTAAATAACAACACGGGTCGGTGAACTCCTGTATAACACGTCATGTCAATGATGAACACGCCGTGTATTGTGACCTGGGGACTCGACCATGTAACTTACAACACAAGCTGGTGTCACCTCTCACTGGACATGCCGTGTACCTGTGGGACATGCCATGTAGTCTTCTCTGAGGACAGACCATGTGGAGTTAGCCGTTTGGCTGGGAAGCGGGATGGTGTACACTCCGTGTGCGGGTGTAACACACCGTGTGGAGAAATTATGAGTTGTCGAACATGTCACATACGACATGAGCATTCGGAAAATAACACCATTCATGTCGTGTAGATAGTATACACGCCATGTAGTTTTGTTGTACGGAAGTCGTGTGGCATAGCCATGTAGAAGGACTCGGGAAGGGGAAAGGAAGTCAAGTACATGTCGTGTAGTCAGTGTACATGTCGTGTAGTCTTGTCTTGAAAATTTTGAAATGCTTTCTTCCTGTTGTTCCTTTGTGGTTCCTTCGCTTTCAGTCTTAATAATCTTGAATCTGAGGCGTGCTTTTGACCTTGTAGTGGCATGCCACCTAGACGACCGCGAG
Source organism: Viscum album (assembly GCA_963277665.1). NCBI lineage: Eukaryota > Viridiplantae > Streptophyta > Magnoliopsida > Santalales > Viscaceae > Viscum > Viscum album. Next base: position 1,710,180,267 of record OY728152.1, on the reverse strand, counting down.
TTGTTCTCCAGGAGAGTGACGATAATTATACTCCAGAGATGGTGGGCCATGGGCTACTAATTGACCCACCAGTAGATCCAGATGCAACACTAGATCTTATTCCGGACAGAGGTGCGGAGGTGCAGTTCCGTGAAGGCTTATTGCGGTTCCTGTAGACCTTTCAGGTAGCATCGCAGGCTACCACATCTATGGCCGAGCTGACGCATATATTTCAGTAGCAGCATCTGCCTACATTTTCAGGGGATTGCGGACCACAGGCTGCAGAGTCTTTTCTAGGATCGATGCAGACTATTTTTGAGCACATAGAGACGCCTCTAGGGAAGAGGGTAAAGATCACGACTTACAAGATGCATGATTCTTCCAAGAGGTGGTGGGATGTTACCACCCAGACAGATCATCACATGGACATGGCGTGGGAATATTTTCAGGCAGTCTTCTATGACTTCTTCTTTCCCAAGACTCCGAGGAAAGATAGAGCTCGAGATTTCATGAATCTGCAGCAGGGTGCTATGTCGGTGATGGACTATTCTGCTCGTTTTACAGAGCTTCAGTGTTTTGCACCCATGCTGGTGGATTATGAGACGTTGAGAGAAAGACGATTTGAGGATGGTCTTCGGTATTAACTCCGAGTGTTGGTGAATGTTTTCAGGTTTCCTACTGTAGATGTGATTGTGAACCATGCGTTGATTATAGAGAAGAACCTGTGGGAATCTAGTGGTGTGGGCTAGGGGGGTTCAGCATCAGTTACTGGTATTATTTCTACTGGCAAGAGGAAGAGACAGATGGACTTCTCTTAGGGTGTCAGTACCAGCCAGGCAGTGTCTTCAGGTGGCCCGATCAGGTGTTACTAGTGTGGAAGAGAGGGGCACAAGAGAGCACAGTGTCCACGAGACCTATTTGAGTGCCAAGCTTGCGGCATGATGGGTCATCTGCAGTGCTTTTGTACGACATTTACACCAGTGGCTAGTGAGATGGGTTCTGTGCAGACTCCGCGTGCAGGAGCAGGACCAGTGGCTTATTACCAGTCCGGGAACTGGAATACGTCAGGCCATACAGGCAGAGATGGTGGTCGTGGCTATGGTAGCCAGACACTATGATTTCATAGGCAACAGGGCGGGACAGCTCAGGGTAGCTAGGCTATGTCGCAGGGCCGCAGGACTGGGCAGGAATATGCAGTGCAATAGACCCAGCAGGAGCAGGATCCTAGACCTTCGACAGTCAGAGGTACTATTCTAGTAGCTTCTGTTTTATCTTCGGTACTTTTTCATACGGGTGATATGCATAGGTTCATATCTGTACCCATTGTGGAGAGCCTTGGGCTAAGGGATTCTTCTTCTTCTTCTAATATCATGCTGCTAGACACTCCATTGGAAACTAGAATGGCTGGTGTGCGTCAGTGTAAGTAGTGCTCCCTTGAGGTTAGAGGGTGTCAATTCCTTTGGGACCTCTATGTCTTGGAGATGACGAGCTATGAAGTCATTCTCGGGATGGACTGGTTGGTTCCCATCTGAGCCTTTTTAGACTGCTACCGTCGTAGGGTGCGTTTCACATCACCATTTGGTGGGGAGTTTCTATACAAGGGTGAATGGGATGTTTTGGCGATTCGAGTTGGACCAGAGCCTCATGGGCGAGGTGGAGTCACAACCCAGATTGCGAGATTATATCTGGATGAATAGGGGACTTGTCAGACGGATTTCCCTCCAGTTGTTGATCGTTTCAGGGATGTCTTCCCGGACGACTTTTCAGGTCTACCTCCAGTGCGAGAGGTGGATTTCCTTTTTGAGATTGTTTCGGGAGAAGCACCAGTGTCCATTCCTCCTTACAGGATGGCCACACCTGAGTTGCAGGAGCTCAAGTGGCAGTTAGAGGAGATATAGGAGAAGGGTTTTATTTGACCCAGTACTTCTCCGTGGGGTTCTCCAGTCCTTTTTCGAAAAAGGTGGACGATACCCTTAGACTTTGTGTGGATTATCGGAAGCTGAACCAGTTGACGATTAAGAACCGATATCTCTTTTCGAGGATAGATGATATGTTTGATCAGCTTCATGGAGCATGAGTGTTCTTGAAGATTGAATTGAGATATGGATATCATCAGCTATGTGTTAGACCATCAGATATACCTCTCACATCATTTAGGAGTAGGTATGGTCTATATGAGTACACGGTAAGGTCGTTCGGACTGACGAACGTGCCAACATTTTTCATGGCTCTGATGAATCATGTGTTTCATCCGTATCTTGATCCCATTGTGGTAATATTCACGGACGACATCTTGGTGTACTCTCACACTCGACACGACCATGGCAGCCATCATGAGATCGTATTGAGTACACTGAGAGAGAATCGACTATATGATAAGCTCTCAGAGTTCCACTTTTGGATGGACCGGATTCACTTCCTGGGTCACATTATCTCAGAGGCAGGAGTTGTAGTAGACCCAGAGAAGGTGAGAGCAGTAGTTTCCAGGGAGCCGCCTAAGAACATGTTTGAGATACGGATTTTCTTAGGGATAGATTTTACTACAGACGCTTCATACAGGACTTATCCCACTTAGGAGCACCGTTGACAGGTCTGACTAAGAAGGCTGTGAAGTTCATTTGGCTAGAAGCTTACGAGACAGCTTTTCATGACCAAAAGGGAAGGTTGACATCAACACCGATCCTAATACTCCCAGAGCAGGGAAAGATCTATACAGTTTACTATGATGCATTAGGGATTGGTATGGGAGCTATTTTGATGTAGAGCAACCGAGTTGTTGCGTACATATCTCGGCATTTAAGGCCACATGTGAGGAATTACCCGACACATGATCTCGAGTTGGCTGTAGTTGTTCTTTCGTTGTGATATTGGAGACACTATCTGTTGGGAGAGCATTTTTTGGTTTTCACAGACCACAAAATCCTAAAGTGTATCTTTACTCAGCGTGACCTGAATCTGAGGCAGGGAAGGTGGGTCGAGTACCCACAGTCCTTCGATTTTGAGCTTTCCTATACACCTGGAATAGGTAATGCAGTAGCCGATGCACTGAGTCGGAAGACTCAGATACATGAAGTGCAAGAGGATAGTGGTTAGTGGCAACTCATGGGTTTGTTCTCTGAGATTCATCTGGAGGTGTACGATAGTCAGGGGCAGGCTTATCTTTCCTCGTTAGCTGTGACTTCTACCCTCCTGGACAGAGTGAGGATGAGGTAGCTATCAGTTTCAGAAGGTCTAGTTCAATGGGAGTCGGTGGCAAGTGAGGACCCTCCTCCCAGTTGGACGATATGCGATGACAAGGTTTTGCATTTCCATGGACGTGTATGGGTTCCAGGGGATATACGCGAGGAGCTGATGCAAGAGTTTCATTCTTCAGCTTGGGCAGTTCATCCCGGGGTTACCAAGATGTACCGAGACTTGAGACATGAGTACTGGTGGCTGGGTACGAAGAGAGAGTTAGCTGGTTTTGTTATGAGGTGTTCCACCTGTCATCAGGTGAAGGCAGAGCATTAGAGACCAGCTGGAATGTTACGGTAGTTCCCATTCCAGAGTGGAAATGGGATGATGTCACGATGGATTTCGTGATGGGTTTACCGAGGTCACCTCGAGGCAATAACACTATGTGGGTTGTTGTGGATAGACTCAAGAAGGTAGCTCACTTCTTGTCTATTAAGGAGACCTTCAGTGTGGATGATCTTAGAAGGCTGTATATCCGAGAGATCGTAAGTCCTCATGGGGTCCCTCGTTCTATCGTTTCAGATAGGGACACCCTCTTTACGTTTCGTTTCTGGCAGAGTTTTCAAAGGGTGCTGGGTACACAGGTTCTTCTGAGCACAACATACCACCCTCAGAGAGATTTACAGTCAGAGCAGACGATACAGGTGCTAGAGGACATGATGCGCGCATGCGTCTTAGACTTTGGGGGCTCTTGGGAGAAGTATATACCCTTAGTCGAGTTTTCCTATAACAATAGTATTCAGGTGACTATTGAGATGGAACCATACGAGGCTTTATATGGTAGGCCATGCCAATCACTTTTGTGCTGGTTAGAGGCAGGTGAGGATGCTTTACTGGGGCCACAGCTCGTACAGGAGACATCTGAGCAGGTCCGAGTTGATTCGAAAGCGGATGGCTACTGCACAGTCTCATCAGAAATCTTATGCTGATACCTGCAGACGACCTTTAGTGTTCGTGGTCGGGGATCTGGTTTTTTATGTGTTTCACCAAGGATGGGACACAAGAGGATCAGGAGACATGTTAAGATTTCACCGAGGTATGTAGGGCCATTCGAGATTCTGGAGAGAGTTGGGCTGGTTGCCCATCGGTTTCAGCTACAGCAACGGTACCGAGCCATATACGAAGTCTTCCACGTGTCTCAGTTGTGTCGCTACCATTAAAACCCATCTCACACCTTTCAGCCTGAGGAGGTTGAGATTTAGCATAATGTGTCCTTTGAAGAGAATCTGATCTCTATCGTTGACAAGAGCATGAAGGTTCTCTGAGGCCGGTCAGTTCCTCTCGTATGGGTTCTATGGCAGCATGGCCGAGTGCAGGACGAGACCTGGGAGCGGGAGGCCGACCAACCTGCTCAGTGGCCAGAGTTGTTCTTAGCTTCATCTTTTCAACACTTGGAAGGGCAATTCGGGGATGAATTTCTATAAGGGGGGAAGTTTGTAAGAACCAGATTCTTATTTTAGAGGTACGAGATTCATATTTTCCTTTTCCATATGTTTTTTTTGAGAAAATATGGAAAATGGAGAAAAATCCTAAATTTTGGAACTACACACTGTGTACATTTCCACATGCTGTTTACTTTTATCCGTGTTGGGATGAGTACACGAGGCGTGTAGCCATGCCGGCAACGAAGGGTGTAGTAACCGACTACACGCCGTGTAGTGTTACTTTACACATCGTGTAGTCAGTCGGCAGTCTTATACAGTAATGTAGTGGATTCACCGCCAGCTGGGCGACAGTACACACCATTTACATGGGAGTACATGCCGTGTACTCATGTTCACAGATGTACAGTGTGGCAGTGCCACCAAATGAACAGTTAAATGAATGAAGTACACGCCGTGTACTCAGAAGTACACGCCGTGTACTTTGTTTTTTCGGCTTAAAACAGGAAGTAGCCTCCTAATTTGGAAGAGGAGACTCTTGATCCATTTTGGAGCCAAAGGAGGAGGCCAGATCTTTAAAGATCCACTGGGTTTTCTTCTGGAATCCGTTTAGGCTTCAGATGATTTCGTTGGAACCACACGGGTAAGACCTCACCTCTCCAGGTTCCGTTCTTACCAATTATTTCCCGAGGGAAAGTTATTTACGTTTTAATGGGTTTTGTTCTTCATCATATATATGCCATTCTTGGGCATTTCTGGATTCATCGTTCGTGTATAATGCTCGTTGATGTATAAGGTAGGTGGCTTGGTGTTTAGTTTTCCAACTACTATGTGCTTTGTGTGTTTTTGTCCCACAAACCCATGTTGGGGTGTCGTGTGGCTGAGGTAGTTGCTATATTTAATGCCTGTAATTGCATAGGTGATTAAATTTTGATAATAAAATTCTACTTGGGATCGTTGATTGGATCCAGAACCACCCCAGGGGAGTGTTTCACTGTTTAGTTGTTTGGCCAGAATACCCGAGGGTAAGCCTTTAAAGTAGTAATTGTAGAATTTCCTTGGGAGGATTTTCTTGTTACAGCTTGTTTACCTATTGGGAATGGCCCATTTACATGTTTATCCTGAGGGAGTTTTTGTATTTTGCCTGAGGGAGTTGTTGTGATTAGCCTGAGCACGTCACTATTTTAGCCCGAGGGCAGTCGTTATTACGCATGAGGGAAACCTTTAGTGCCTGAGGGTGACACTTCCTACGCCTGAGGGCGATTTCTATTATGCCTGAGGGAAATTCCTATAGGTTAGATTCTATATGGCCTGAGGGCAAGCCTGAGGGCATGATTTTACTATTTATCCCGAGGGAAAGCCTGAGGGCGTGGTTTACTATTTTAGCCTGATGGCATGGTTCTGGTTGGCCTGAGGGTTTGGTGATATTGAGCACAAGAATGTTAATAAATTAAATAAATTATGTGAATAATAATATGGCAATTTATTTGTTAAGTTAGTTACTATTTAGTAATGCTTACCTTATTGCATTTTACTATTTCACATTATTGTTTCATGCTTACATGCAGTTGGGCACGGGCCTTTGGTGGGTGCCTACTGATATATATTTCTCACACCCTATTTGGGTCACGCTTTTTGGCCCAAACAGATTACGTTTCTGCAGGTGTAGATAAGGGAAAGACTCCCTATACAGGTACTTGACTGTTTCTGAGGAGTAGGATGATATGGGACCGAGCCCGGGCTCGCTATACCACTACTAGTTGTTTGCTTGTTTTGCTGTCCTCTGTATTTTGTTGAACTGTATTGATGTATAACATGTTCTAGATGCTTTCTTAGAACTTGAAATATGTAGCATCATCACTTATATACTGTTGGTTATATCCACAGTTGTAGTTTATTTCAGTTGTGTATGGTTTACTGCTTCCGCTGTCATTGTATTTTTATTTCGGTATTCCGCTTCTCTACACTTTGACAAAAGAGGGCATAGTTTTCCCACTATCAGACCTAGGCCCCCACTGCTAGTTGGCAGCCTCTGGCGTTTGGGGAAATGCGCTTGAGGTCACATGACGAACCAGGCTCAGGGCACCCATTTCGTGGCACCTGGGATCGGGACATTACATTATTATTATACCATAACATTTTTTTTATAAATAATTTTATTAGATTAAATTAATTTGTTTAATATTTATTATACATTTTAGGAATTAAATTTATAATAAAACAAAATTTATTCTATGTAGTGTTTATGGATTTGGGGTCGGACATCGACCAAGAATATTGGTTAATAAATATTTTTAAAAGGGAAGGATGTAACTGTATACATTACCTAAATTATTAATATGGGGATTTTCCATTTCAAATAATTATTAACAAAGACAAAAAATGTTCATCCACAATATGAAAAATATGCATTTGGATGTGTGTAAAAATATATTTTTTTGAGTAACCTAAAATACGGGCTTACAAAGAGTTTCATATTAATATAGTCGAGCACATAAATAATGTAGATAGAATGTGGAGTGTAGAACTAATTCATCAGATGAGTTTGACATAATAAAATAGAATTAGATATTATATGAATTTTTTTTGATACATTAGGTTTTAATTTTTTATACATGTGACCTATATAAAATTGTTACACTCTTGAAAAAACATATCAAATACAACATAATAGATTCCTTCGAAAAAATAACATATAAGGACCTAAATAATCTATTTAGTAAAGTAATGAGAATTTTTGACACACATAGATTACTTTGTGTAATTAATGTAATTTAGGTGTATATTTAATGGGATTAGGCTTCCCGTCATGGATTTTTTTGGTTATAAAAATTCAATGGATCACAATAAGATTAGGTAACGAAATGAATATAGTTGAGTTTATATATATTAAATATTTAAGAAATGGTTTTCCCCTCATCAATCCATAAGCCATATATGGTATTATTTGGAAGATTCCCGTGTTAAATAATTATGCTATGTGAGAACATCTAAATTTATGAAAATTTATAAATGTGTCTTTGGGATCACAAAATGTATATATTATATTTTCTCATCAGTTCTAGTGAGTGTTATTTTTATAATAGTATATGGTGATTTGAAATAATCTACAATACACACCCATAGATATTTCGATGTTATAGATTATAGAATGTATCATTTTATTCATTTTAAATACTTTTACTTGTTTAATCTATAACACTATTTGAAATTAATACTATTTTATAATATAAGAATTATAATAATTTTAATGTCATTGTTATAGAAATAAAAATCCCTATCTATGGCTCATTGAAAATAGATACTGGTTGTGAATCAGATATATGTTTTGATAAAAAGATACTTAAATATAGAATTGGATTTCGGAAATGTGAAGTTGATCAATATGTTGGAAATATGGAAAGGGTTACTACATTATAAGTTGACACATAATACCTAAGTCAATGTATTATATTAGTAATGAAATTAGAGAAATTTAGGTATGTCGCATCAACAAATAAATTTTAATTTTTGTTATTTGTTTAAAATGATAAATTTTATAAAATAATATGTAAAATTATTGTTCTAGATTTTTGAATTGATTTGATATTAAAATTGGAATATGGTATGTTTTATATAGAATATATTTTTAGATATATTTTCATATAACATTAATATTTACATGTTCGTGGTTTATTCTAATTCCATATACCTTGGTAATTGTATGATGTAATATATAAATTTGAAACTCATTTATAAATTCCATAGAGACTTAATATTACAATAATTAAATTTTGTAATCTTTTCATAATTAAAAATATTTCTTATTTGAGAAAATGATTAAAATATATTTTATAGGATAATAAAACAGGGATATTGGACTATTGGAACATTTACATAGTTATGTTGGTAGGACCAACGAGCATTGAAGATGGTTGGGGTTTTGGTACATTATAACCATTATCGGTGACTTTTGATGGAGTGGTTATTTTCTTCAGAGATGAAAAATGTATCAATTTTTTATATTGATCAATATGTTGAAAAATGATTATATATGAATCATGATTTCGTATACAATTCTAAAACAATATAATTATTGTTAATATGTTATCTATGAATTCCTAATCATCCTATAGATTGTTGAATTATTTCCCAACTCACTCCTTCTAAAAAATCATAGTAGAATTATGTGCTTGATTAGAGGAATAACACCCCCATTATGGTAAGGATGTTATATGGAATCTACTACATTCCTAATTAATCATATATCTTCTAAATAGTATAAATATTTTTATAGGATACATGGAATGGTTAAAATACCATTACGATGTTTATGATGTTCCTCTATTGTAAATAACTAGTATTACATATGAATTCAAAAAGAAATACCAAAATCAAATGAATTTTTATTTTATTCAAATCCTAATGATAATATGTAATATTATTTATAAAATAAAATTGAAAAAAAGTAAATATTTATTAAATTAGATAATGCCTTATAAACAACTTAGTTTTGGATTTTTTATGAGTAAAATTGAACTATGGCATGTGAAATACCAAGAAAAACTATAGTGTTCATGATAATGATTTAAAAAATAGTTAAACAAATTTTTTTAGAAAATACGATGATTATGTTTACCTGTGCACCATGATTTTATTATATGATACATTAAATCACTAATAGATTTTTATTTTTTAGTGGAAAATGTTGAGTAAGTAACGATCATAAATGATGGACCAACTAGTTATCAACATGACATTGAGAGTAATAATTCTAAGAAATGTATTAATTCTATCTGATATAAAATTGACTGAATATAAAATAAAAATGATAAATAATTTTTTTAATTATCTAAAGATATGATACCCTTATTGGAAATTTTAATTTTTTTTATGACGAAAACATATATGTATGGTATTTTATTTCCCTATGAATAAATACAAATGGTGATTAATTTAAAAAATAAATGGTTTTAATTAAAATTAATAATTTTTTCTAGTTGGTATGATATATTACATTTAGAAATTTCATTCCAAAGAATTAAATTGTGGTGTTGAAATATATAAAATTGATATCAAAACACCCTTCCTTAATAGAAAATTTAGTGAATTAGTGTACATGATAAAACCAAAAATTTTTGATGATCCAAATAAATTTCCTTTTGTTTACAAGCTCAAATATGACATTTTTGGATTGAAGTAATAATTCAAATGGGTATTATATTATTTGATGATGTTTTCAATGATTCTAATTTTTTCAATTATATAGATGATTCTTGTGTTTGTAAGGGTATCAGTTGTTCTGTTAGGGAGTTTTGTGAATAATATATAGAATTCATACTATTTAACAAAAAAAAATTCCAAACACTAAATTATTTAAATATGTGTTTGGTAAATTCTTATTTTTAATTTAAATATATAATTCATCATATATAACTGATATGAATAAATTGAAAGATAGTTATAAGAGTATTCTTGGACAGAGTGAAATATATTTTATGTAATTTTATAAAGTACATTGACATAAAAAACTTAATGAAAGTATTTATAAATACAACAATATATATCCTTGTTACACAATATTTCATTATTTTTTAAATAGGAGTAAACATAAAACAACAGAGATGATCGGGAATTCTAGTTTCTTTTCTAATTTGGTACATTACATAATGACATAAAATAAGTAATAAATTATCATTATTTAATACCTTAGTAATATGATCAAAATATTCCATCAAACGTAAAATTTAATGGGATTTCCTTTGTATAAACATAATTAAGGTGTTATATATAAATCTCGGTAAAGGAATAAACATGGAATTTTATGATGAAATTAATACATGTGGTCCAATTGGAATATCAATTGTACATAAATGAGGTAAGATTCATATTTACGAAAAATGATGCATGATATAGAATGATATTATATAGTTATCATGGGAAATGTGATAAAAGATTAAAACACTACATTATAAACCCATATAATGGATAACTATAAAAAAAACAAGATGAAAAGATTCCATTAATTGAATCAAGTATACTCTATATCTTTCTATATTAAATATCAAAAGACTAAGAATTACCGAATACATTGGAGTGATTTATAATTTTGGGTGATCCCATCATATTTATTTCATTATCACACATAAATGTTCGACATGTATCATAAAAAATTGAATCACTTATCGTCAAATTTTATTCCATGATCTTGGTTTGTATAATAAATAAGTGTGTTTTCCCAATCTAAAAGTATAATTGCATAAAGGGGAACATCTATGATATGAAATGAGTATGAATATTCATAACAAAATTGTTTGGTGTATAAATTTTTGAGGAATTTCAGCATCATATTAGATTCAATTAAAAATATATGAATTGTTTTTATGAGGGGCGAAAGTGATCATTAAACTTATCTATAGAAAATGGAAATTGATAATGATATGTAAAAATATATCAAAAATATCAAAATTATAAATATAAGGCATAAAATAATGATGAAACATGAATAATGAGAAGTAAAATATCACATACCATGATTGTGTGACTCTAAATATTATGGAGAGGATTTTTAATAGTTTATGGGCACATTGGCATGACTCCTGAATGGTTTTGGAAGTGCAAGGACTTCATCCAAGGAATATGAGTTTATAGAAATTGGATAACAAGTAAATTTATATATGATATGAGTAGGGAATTTATTACCATTTCTCAATCAGGGGTTCTAGACTATATATAAAATGTAACCCAAACCAAAAACATTTCCATGATTCATCTAGTAGTATATACATAAGGAGGGTAGATTGAATTATTTTATTTTTAAAAAGGATAAATTTAATAAAATAATGCCCCTACTTATTTGATAGTGAGTCATATACTTATACAAATTACTTTACAACAATAAAATGTATTAATCATTTTGGATGATTCATAAATGAATTATAAATTTAATAAAATACAAACAAAATAACATTATTTTAGTAGGAATGTATATATTTGGAAATAGATACACTTTAATGAATTTATTAAATCGATTTTCTTTCATTTTGATGTAATGATAAAAGTCAAATATTTTTAAGGTATTTTATATGTCATTGAAAAATAGAGTATCTATAAAAATAGTAAAAGATTCACCGATAAGTAATTTCAAAGTTCAATATTAAAAAATCCCTTTTTCTATTTAATTTTACAAAAATGATAATTCTGACATTTAAAAAAAATAATCTTTTATTGAGAAATATTTTATTTTTTGAAAATGATATATTTAGTCATTATAAAAATTAAAATGGAGTTCTTAAAAATTATATGGCAATTTATAATAAATAATAAATATAGAGTAGGAATGATTTATTAAAATATGATTTATTTTAAAAAAAACAATAATTCATTAAAATAAATATTATAAATGATAAAGAATGCTTATTCAAAATATGATTGCATTTTATAGTATAAAAATAAATTTCATTTATAAAATAACAATAAAAAGTAAATTTGAACATTATTATATTAAAATGAAAATACAAAAATTCATATTATTATGTTCTTGATACATGTCCCTTAATACATCATCAATCACCCTAACAGATTGCTTTTCGATGGTGAAACATATATGTGATGGGTCATCATACATGTTATGGGCTACAATCTCATGGATTTAGAACATCTCCTATAAATAGTTTCACTCATTATTAATTTGTATGATCTCAACATGATCAAGGTCATGAGAAATTATAATTATTCTATCACCCATAGAATCTCAAATAAATGGAACTCATAGGTTACAATCCTAAAATTGGAGGCTATCACTCTTTTTTTCTATTTCGATTTAAATTTTTAAAACCGTATATTTACAATAATTGTACTATCACTGTGAAAATAATATATTATCAATTTTATTGAAGAATAATGATATTTTAAATATGATTGGTAGAAATAAAACAAAATATGTTCATGCGTTCTCTAAATCCGTGATATATAATAATTAAATTATTTAAAACCCATGGGATATTATATTTATAATGTTTTGTTTTTTTATAATAACACCACATCAAAAATTTCACTGTATAATTTTTTTTCACAAACTAAAAAGGATGAGGGTAGTTTTATATCATCTCTTTATATGGTTCCCACATCACTTCTTCGAACTTTTGGTTACTCTATAGTATTATCCCATATTATTTTTATCTATGTTCTATGTTCCTCACCGAGTGTTATTAATATGATTGATCATTCACTAATGTTACCACCTCGTTATTGAGTACATGTGATGGGTCCAATATGTAATTTTCTAAGAGGGATACATGGAATATATCATGTACTTGAGATAGGTCAGGTGTGATGTTTTGTTTATAGGAAACTGCTTTAATGTGATCAATTATATCACAGGGGCCGATGTATCTTGGGTTAAGATTTCTCTTATTCCAAAATCAAATGAATTTTTTAAATTGATATTTGTGGAGGAATACCATGATTCCAACATCAATCTCTTGGTCTCATAAATGAATATTTTCACTCTTATCCCATCAAATCTAAGAATACTTAAATTTTTTTTAATGGTTTTAAACATTTCCATTATTGCCTCAACCATTTCAGGACCTCACAGTTTTGAATCCCGAAATTATTCTTAACCAACATGTGTTGTACAAGACTACTCATAACATTCTTCGTCGAGATAAATTTTAATTTTTGAGTGGATATTTTTAATTAATGATAATGGGATAAGATAAAAACATTGATACCTCACTCTTTTGAATTCAATTGACCATTCTATCAACATGTCCTCAAGTGTCAGGATATTCTGCAAAGATTAGAAATTAATTTGTGGTTGATAAGATATTATAGAGTTCAGATAAGTATTCAAATAATATTTAAGCCACTTTTGTAAAATTGAGGTGAATATTTGGCCTCAATCGGTTACAATCAATAGTGTTGTTCTATGTATCCTCAATATTTCCCTAACTTCTATCTTTGATAATTGATAGTCTGGTAAGTCATATTGTATTGTAATGTTGTGGTCATTCATTATAAGATGATCCACCAAACCCATATAGCATTATTTTCAATTCCGTACGTCATAAGACTAGCGAAATAGTCCTTATTTATTTTTTTCCCATTTTTTATGTATGCATGGGTAATGGTTGCCTCATCCACATGTATTTTTTTCAATTATACCATCACATACTAACATACTATAATTCATGATTTGTATTTTGTGATATCCTTATTAATATTTTCCAACATATATCTATCTCAGAGATTACGATACATTATTGGGCTCCCATGAAGGAAATAGATAGATGAACTAGCTGATTGATCAAATAACACCTATTACATGGGATTTAATGGTACAAATAGTCATTAAAAATATATTATAAAAATTTATTAAATGATATTGAAATCAAATTATGTAACATTTTTTATCATTTTACATTATTTGGAATTCCCACATCATCTCAGTGTGCATCCTATAACATTGCCATATGGTGATGATGGGAAATCGTTTCTAAAAGGAATAATAGTGTTCCTAAATTTTCAATTCCCAATTCCATCACTTTCAAATTTGTGAATACAAGATCCATCACAATTCACCTCAATAATAAAATTGTTGGATCCATTCTACAATAAGAATCATCATAATTATTTACTTTCCCATCATGGTGTTGGATTTAACATTCATAATCATTGATCAACTATAACCATCATCATTATAGCATGTTCATCTATTTCACTATGGATATATATATATATATAAATAACATGTTATCCCTATATATTTATCAATTTTCCCCAGATAGATAATGTTTTAATATTTTTCATTAGATTATCATTTCATATAACAATAGATAATGTGTTGGGTTGTCAATTCATGAACATTTTACTTCCTTAAAGCATAGGTTATCAATTTCTCATTCACTATTGAAACACAACATAATCCCTTATTCGCTGCATCGATGAATACCACAAAATTCTCTACATTTTTTGGTAGTGTGAAGACCAGTGTAGTGATATACCTATTTTTAAAATCATTTAATCTATATTCACATTAATTACTCAATGATAACATGAATCCATTATCAATTATCTTTGTTAGAGGGTTTGTAATTTTTAATACATTTCTCACAGATCAACTATAGTACCTAGTTAATCCACTTATACTATGGATATCATTCACACATGATTCCATCGACCATTATTTAATTACTTCTACTTTTGTTGCATTCATAGTAGTATCATTTAATTTGATGATTTTTCCCATTAATGGTAGTTTCTTTAACTAGAATACAATATTCTTGTAATAAGCAAAAAGGTTTTCATTTCCAAATGTATTTAGCATAGTACTCAGATTCACTTGATTTATCTACTTCCTTTTGTAGTATATTATTATATCATTTATAATTTCTTCCACAAAAATATGATCTAATATCTTAATACACTATTCGTCTTGTCCATGAATATTTCTGAACCATTATTGAGTGATCATATAATTACTAGGAACTATTTTTCCCATAAATTGAAGGAAAAGATTTATTTCAGATATCCTCTGTATTAACCATAACATGGTAATATCTCTTCCACCAATACACTATATAGATGTAATGTTATCATTGTAGTTGATCAAGAAAACATAAATTTATTGACGATGATTCTTATATTTTTTCATTTTCTTGTCGATCTCATGAAAATCAATGAAAAGTTACATTTATCTATGGTTAATATTAATTAAGTGGGTTAGTACACACCAAGGTGATTCAATTGGGGGTATAAACCCATTATCTTGATTCCATTATAAATTCTATTCAACTATTCGTGTTACAAAACATCGATACAATACATATTCATTTATTAATTAAAATCCACAAGTATAAGCGTGATTGAAAATCCAACCTTTTAGATAGGAGGGAGACTAGAAAAATATTCAAGAAACAAATTATTAAATTCCCCCAAAATGCTCATGTCTTCAAGGATGGTTCATTCCATATACCAAAATATTTGTTTTATATATTCTCTCTTATAAGTAAATAATATACTTTCATGATGTGTTGGTTAAAAATAAGATTCAACCACCTTCTTTCACTTGTATAGAATCAGTCGATGATTCTCGAAATAAATAGTGATTCTTTCTAATAGAAGTTTATATTGTCTCTATATAGGGATAGCCAATATGTGCCTATTATTTCTTATAATTCCACGAAAGGTATTACGGTATGGTTTTATTTGATGTTAAGAAAACAAATTTTGATGAGAGAGGTGTTATATAAATAAGATGCAATAATTTTTCAATTTTTTTCACTAACATATCTACTTTGTTGAAATATGGGTTTGTTTGAACAGTTTTCATAACAATTTACCATATAACAGAATGAATAATACTATAAAAAAATTAAATTCATTATTATTTAATGAGTATCTTCTATAAATATAAAAATTTCATTGCTTTGATCCATCATAGTAGTTGTGATAGAAAAATATTTACCTTACTACTTTGGAGGTTATTGGTTGTCTCGAAAAACACTTTAAATAGTTCAATTATTAGAAAAGTTCCCAAGTTCTATACTATTGAGGAAATTAAAAATGTGTTGAATATTTACAATAAAATTCATCTCCACCAATGTAGTGGTGGGTTTCTAATCTCGGAAATACCTTGCTATGTTTCCTTCATTCCCACAGGTAAAGAAGACCCTCTCCCCCTTAGAAAATTTACAATGTTATTTTTTATTCTCCCTTGACAAATGTTTTATTTAAATTTCATCATACTGTATGATTTCTCGATCAGAACACTAGAATTAAAATCTAAATTTTTCTTCTTATCCTTGGGATACCCTTGATGTTCGCCGAACTCCAATTTGACATTGAGGGAACATAAAAAAAATTAATAGATATCAATGATATAGATCACCTCTAATTATCATATACCATGTTTTATCCCATAAAAAACAGTGAAAATTACGTTTAGGGGTGAAGACAAATCCGTCGATCTATCATGATATTCATGTGATTTTTTCCTTATATTCATGATAGATTCAATTTATTTTTTCTGGAGGAGAAGAAAATACAACTCCATTAAAATTAAGAGTGTGAATAAAATATTAAATGAAATATTCTTTTTGTAATCCCTCCATTCACATCACAGAAATATATTTCTCAGGATTCATATTCTTGATATATTCCCACAACTTATCATCTTCTCCCTCCATACAAAAAAACTTATAGACCCTTGTCTTATTATTAAAAATTTTGTTTGGATATGATCATTTCAATGGAGGTGATTGAATATTTTACAATTAGGGGATTTTATTTTCCTTTTATGGTTGGTGTAATATGTCACAAAAATCTATCAATCTAATTTGGTTCATTATTAGGGGTATTTTGTGTTGCACCAAGTACATGTTTGTATTGAAAAATTTGGTCAATTATGAGACTATTGACATATTTTTTTGAATCCCTCTTCAATAGTTTTAGGAATATCATTCTTTACGTCATCACATTTCCATATATATTGGTTTTCTACTTGATTCCTCTAATTATTGGAAATTGAATATAATAAATGGAAAATTATCGATGATTATTTTAATACCATCAAACTCAATGAAGTGATTCCAAGGACATTAGTGATTTATCATATAAATTACTTGACATTATTTAAATTATGAATTTAATGGTTTACACATATGTTATCCATGATCTATTTCATAACCAATATTTGTATGGGAATTTTCATAATTCCCTTGACAATGGAATGAGAGGAGATTATTAGTTTAAAAAATATATCCTATGGGAGTGTCAAGTTATGTGTGCAACTTGTCCGTTTTCATGGACAAGTTCATGATCAATTCTAAATCAACACAATATTTTGTGGTTTTACATTATATTACATTGAGCACGATCCACATCCACTAAAATTATTTATAAATGGATGTATTTTCTTTATAAACCTGGTAATATGTACGTATCAAAATTTACTAATTTTTTTAACAAAATCCTTATCCATAAGTATTTTTAAATAGTATTCCAATTTTATTTGAAAACATATTTAAACAATACTATGATAACAAATAGGAAAACCCTTATACTTATTAAACCTCAAATCATGATTTATTACATAAAATTACATGTAATACACCTGTAAATATAAACATTTAAAGTCTATTTTGGAATTAGATAAATTACATAACATCCATAAACAGGTAATAAATCACTTTTATTGACAATATCATTGTCATACTCATTATATTCCCTTGTAATTAATATTTCATTGGTTTATCTGGGGACATATATAAGAATGTGGTGATTAATAATGACCATTAAGAAAATAAACATAAATAAACCGGATGAAATTAATACATGTAATAAAATAAACATATAAATGTTACATTAAAATAATGAGAATAATAATCATGAATAACGAGGCATGATATTAACTGAAAACATAATGTTACCATGGGGAATATGGGAATAACACAAATCATTGCATAAGAAAACTAGGTCAACAATAACTTTAAATACATAATGATAGAAAAAGTAAAATAAAGGACTATGGTATACTCTATTTCCCATCATGAAATATCATGATTCTAATCATTACAAAATGTAATGGATCGTTATATAATATTGGATTAACCTGTCACATTCATTTCATTATCACGGTTATATTTTCAAAACAGATCATAAAACATCGAATAATTTACATCACCTGTCATTAAAAGATACTTGAGTGTTGAATACATAAATTTATGTTCCCAATCAATAATTATATGTTAATAATTGTGAACACGCTTGATAAAATATTTTTATGGGTAATCACAAAAAATAGTATGCTATGAAATATCACAGTGAAATTTCAGAAGCAAAACAACATCACTGAAAAATTCCTAAATGGGTTCATAAGTGATTAAGGGTTATTTAATAATTTTTTTTAAAATGGAATATAATAGTTACATGAAAAAAAATATCCCAAAAATAATATT
This sequence comes from Viscum album, assembly GCA_963277665.1. Taxonomy (NCBI): domain Eukaryota; kingdom Viridiplantae; phylum Streptophyta; class Magnoliopsida; order Santalales; family Viscaceae; genus Viscum; species Viscum album. The sequence goes on along the minus strand of OY728152.1, from coordinate 1,710,161,732 downwards.
TACTAATAAAAGTAACAAGATAATGAAAAAACCTAGATAAATATGGCATGGAAAAGACCCTTTTCATTGAGATTATAACCACAAATGTTGCTTAGGGGCTTCATGAGTGAATGGGTGATCTTTTATAAGACTATATAGAGGGTAGGAATGAGTTAAATCATGATCCGGGGATTTTTATTGAATGTAAATTGGATACTGGTTGGTTTTATATAGGAAATGTTTGTTGGGTTTCTTAACCATTTATCAAACATAGGTTTTGGACACTATAACAAAATAAACAATACTACAAAACTTTCTATGGGTTTTCCTAAATTTTCCATAAATGGGGAGTTTTATCAATTTTTTTAAGTAAATGGGAATATAATTTAAGAATAATACCCTTTATTATTCTAACGTGATTTGTATTCTTCATGAAATGATTTTATATCTATAAAATATATTAATATTTTTGGAGTATTATTTAAGGAATTATAAATTAATAAAATAAACATAAAATCACATTATTTTATATGGAAAAAATAATTTTGTACACTTCTACCACTTATAGTATAAATATCATCACTTTAGGGTCATTCTGATGTTGTATTACACAACATATATTTATACTGTTTTTAAATTTAACCCGAAAATTCAAATATCTCATGAAATATTGAAAAATTCAATATAGGATAATTTTTCTATTTTGATTCCAAATATAATATTTATTTTATCTTAATATATTTATAAATATTTGAATTTTTATTATGAAAATAATAATCATTATTTATAGAGTAATGATTTTTTTGACAATATTAGTTCTCCAACTCTTATAAAAATTACATATTAGTTCATAACAATTACATGATAATTAATATGTAATAAAAATTATTTAATAGTAACATTTCAGTAAAATAAAATTATTTCAATAGGTCCATATATTAAAAAATAAATAATCTTAATTTAATATAATACAAATTGTAAATATTTTTTCATAGTATAAAATAAAAATAATTTTTACATTAATAATATTAAGAAGAAATGAACAATATTCAGTTGAAAATATTATATATATATATATACATATTATTATATCTTGTCACATATCCCTTTAGTAAACTAGAAAATTCACTAATGTTAATGTGTTCTTCATTGAGACCATTATCGTTTTGTTTGATGTACATTGATCGGTTCATGATCTCGAGTAGCTTGAACATATCTAGTAAATAGTTTCCATCTTGCTTAAGTTTTTGGATATCATCTTGGTATCTGTTAAAGGAAAATCCAATTGATTATATATCCCTTATAAGCTCTAGTAAATTGGATTTAATGGTTACACTCTCAATGGTTGTGTTCATCCCTTCTTTTTTTCTATGTCAATTTTAAATTTTAACCACATATTTATACTACTGATATAATAATGGTTCATTGTATATATTATTTAATATATTGATTCTTAATGGTATATTAATTTCTATAGTATTAAATATAATTGAATATGGGAATGTTTTTCAATTACCATTATATATTATAATTAAATTAATCACAACACAAATGGATGTTTATTTAAAACAATTTGAGTCATTACATTGGATATTATAACCCAATAAATATTATATAAACCCTAAGTCTACATTAATTAATCGGAGTAATAAATAAATAATTGTATCATAATGGATATAATAGTTTTTCTATATTGTTCAACCAGATATGCCCATGATTATTTTTGAATATAGAAATTACAAAATAATATTTCTCTAATAAAATATTTTTTCTCTTTAAATATTTTCTTATATATATTGTAGAATATATTACATGTTCCATGGAAATGAATCCAAATAAGTGTGATATGAATTTCTTATTAATAAATAAGTGTAGTGGATTCTATCATGAATAAATATTTATTAGAAAATATGGAAGGATAAGTAACATAACTTGCACACACACAATGTAAGGAATACAATGATAAGGATGTGTGTATAATGATAATATCATTACAAAAATATCAAGGAAAATAATGGATATGTAATGATAAGTATCTGTGAAAAAATTTTCATTTAATTAATAACATGAATAAAATATCATGATAATGAATAATAAATATGTAAAAGTAAATTAAAAACATAAGAAGAATTCAAATATATTATTATTTTCCAGGAAAAAATTTAACAATTAACATAGAGCACATTATGTATAAATTATATAGGTTTAAAGAAATAAAAATATCCATGATATATATATATATGGTAAATTTATTTTCTATACACTTGTGAATATCTAAAAAACTATAATTATTACAGAAGTGAGTCAAGGAACTGATGGTTAATATTATCCTTCATGAAAATAACCATAATCCATATAGAGAAAGAATAAATATTATATAAATACAATATATCCCCAATGTATTATATGTAAAATTATGTGATATGAACATTTAATAATACAAATACCATAAATATCTATAAAAAATTCTTCAGTAAATTTTTTTCCTCATTAACATAATAAAATTTTAAATCAATGAACAATTTGAAAATACATATTATTAAAAATTATTAATTTATATAATAATAAGGGAATAATTTTTATTAATAAGATCCTTATAAATATTAAAAATAAAAATCAATGATATGATGGTGGTTAATTATATACATTTCAAAATATTTAAAAATAGTATTCCATTTATTGGGTGAAACTATTAAAAATGTACATTGTATAGTAAATAATGGGAATGTTCATTTGGAAACATATTTAATAAAAATAAATGGGTTAGAATTTTATTTAATAAATATTTTTTAAGTGTTTTTTATTATTTATAAATCATTTTCTGTGAAGAAAACTAATTTTCATTATGAAGAGAGAAATAAATTCAGATTTTATAAAAACCCATTTATAAAATATTTAAAGTACCAAAAGAGTGAAAAAATAGAACACTTATATAAAAATTTCATAAATTACCAAATTTAATGAAAATTTAATTTTTTTAATACTAAATGATGAATAATATTCATCAAATAATATTCAAAAGTAATTTTTCTCAATTAGATTGATATTTTAAAATAAACCCATATAATGAACATAACGTTGAATTGAAAATTAATCAATGAATATATCATGTTTATTAAATATATATCCACATAAAACATGTTTAAATATAGCATAACATAAAAAACATTATTAAAATTTCATAGAAAATAAATGACAACAATGAACTAATGTAACCCAAGGAATTGAAATTTACTAATTTCATTCTTTATAACATGGTAATTTAAAATTTAAATCCACTATGATGATATTATTCAAATTGATGCAAAAAATACAATTTATTGTTAATAAATCACTAAAAACATTTAAATGAGCTGGTAAATACACCATTAGAATGGAATGTTTTTCATAACATTATAATATGCCTTAATTAAATAAAAATTTTGGTGAAATCTCTAACCTAATGATTCCTTCTAGTTTAACGTGCCTTTACCACTTATATATTTCTATAAAAAAAGTTATTATCATATTCTAGAATGATTTTAATATTTATATTATTATTTATTATCTTTTATAATTCCATAAAATCATTCATTAAATACTTTAATTATCTTCATTATTTATTATGTTAATTAAGTTGTTTTCTCATTCATGATTTATTAGTACTGTTTATGTTTCTGGGAATGTTATATAGTTTTATTATCTCGATGATATTAATCATGAAAATAATATCATATATATTTAAAATATATAATATTATATCCAATCATCAAATATGGTTATGATTAATTAAATATGTTATGATCATAGAGATAATAAGTCATGGGTATGCATGAGTAACGTTTCCATTTAAAAAAATCATTTTTGAAATGATAAATATAATGTAATATATTTCTAAAATAATATATAAAATAATTAATTTAAATTTTTTTATAACATAATTATATATCTCAATCATTTATTTTAGTGATTAAAAGAGAGTGACATCATTTCATGAAGGTGGTAGACCACACATACATAAATGTTGTTATCATCCATCATTGACAAAAGAGATAAGACAAGAATTAATATATAATCATTTCTCAATGATGAATATGTAATAATAATAAAAATTATTTAATTTACATCGCATATATTTATTTTATATATCCATATTACCTTCAATGTAATGTCCTAGTGAAAAAATAATCACATCGGGTCGTGAAGTTGTACACTTCAATACACACAAGTGATGTTATCATATATCATATAGAATTGAAAATACAAAAATTAAATATATTATATAATAACTTAAAAGGTATTATTAAATTATAAATATCATATATATATATATACATTATATAATCCTCCATAAACAACCATGTAAGGTTGTAATGGAAAAAATAAATGAAATCGGTTTTTTAGGGGGTAGTACTCTATACACTTGAATATTATTTTCGTATACCATTTGATGGATGTGGGATAGTAATAGGTCATAGTATTTTTATAAAAACATATCAATATATGGACTATACTAGGATTATGATATTAAAATGATTATTGATTCCTGAAAATAGGAATCTATGAATTTACAAGGAATGAGAAACCTAAATATTTGTATTATTTTCCATGCAATTAAAATTAAGAAGAAGGTGGGAAAAATCCCATGGATCTCATGACTATAGACATACTATTGTATGACCTTCAAAATTTCAGGAATAAGAGATATTCATATAGAATGACACATATAAGACCATGTGTGATGCTAGGACAATATGTTTTGATCTATTGAAGGTGTCCTATATATTCAGTGATCACATGGTTGATGTTATACAATCACTCCCATGTCAAGAGAATTGTGAGGTGGTAAGTACCAAAAAAGCCAACCAATAATCCTTGGAAATTATGGAGAAATTATCTACAATTATTGATCCTATTGTGGTTATCAGACACATCGGTAACCAGTATATAACTCATGAGAGACCATAAAGGCCACTGATACATGTTCTTTTAGTCACAAAATATACTCTTAGAATTCCACCCCCACCACACGAAGGGCCTTACACAATTCTGGTAAATCCTATGCTCCCCCAATGTCTCCAAATATAATTACAATAAAATTCCGAGGATAAATCATGTGAATCACTATAAGATGTTTTTAGGTCACAAAACACATAACTGATATGATGAATGATTATCCTGGATTGAACCCCAGAAGACTTGAGAGATTCCTGGTCATTATAAAATAAACAATAAAATAAAAATGGTGAATGGAGGGAGCCAATTGCAGTACAAAATATCACATGAATTTCCCTATAAGTTGTAAAATCAATGAAAACAACCTAAAACATATGTTCCACATCGAACAATATCTGTTTGGCATGTCATCCACGATGTGTGAATGGAATTAGTCATGTCACTGTTGTCACATAATCTTCCTTTACATCCATAAAAAAGAAGGATTTCTCAATGAAATGATCTAAAATCACTATAGAAAATATTCTTTGTCACTTGGAAGATTACTGGTGGATATTGGTAATGTATTATGACACAATAATGAATAATCAAATGATCTACTATCAATTGAAATATAGAATAAGTAATTGAAAGTGAAAATGAGGGAGCATTTTGTGGTTATAAATTTCATACAATGTTCTAGTGCACTATGAATGACCCCAAACAAATCACATCAGCATGATGACCTAATCTCTCAAAAGCCACATAGTGAGCCAATGTTGACATATAGTGTATTTGAACATGAATCAATGATCATGTGAAATCATTTCAATGGTAATTCTAATATCATGAATGTTATTATACACGCCGGCCTTTAAATATTGATTTCCATAGACACGTCTACATGCTTTTAAAGACCCCATTAATTGGATATAATGAAAAAAAGGTTGTGTTGATGGGATGTCCTTATGGTCTCTAAAAATCATGAGATGGCTTTGCAAGGACATATTTAATTATCTCACAAAATGAATGACATTAAATCCCTCCATTGACACTATCCTATATTTTCATAATAATCATCTCCCATATTGGAAAATAACTATGGAGGAAAGGCCTATAAACACTACACTTTAGTATTAAATTTCCAAAGAATATATCAATAGAGAACCTAGTAATAATAATGTATATATCAGAGTGGCTTGTCTCATGAATAGAAATTTTTCTACTATATATTCTCTTTATAACAACTATAGAATTATTGTAGAATGCGTATCCATTTTACATGATCACTCATAGATCACAAGAAATGATTTTTTAGGGTCACATAATAAAAATCCCCCAAAACTACAAGATCACACAATACATAAATAAGATAACACTAATAAAAAATTAGTTGTTTGAGATAAATTGATGAAACAGTGACTAAAAATAAGCGATACATAAGAGAAAAAATATTCACTCATCTTAAACCACATTACCGGAACCAATGGGTAATGTGTAGTAAAAATAATGACATTAAAATCATGTGATGATCCTCTCAATTAAAATTTTGATAATTGATGATCCCATGAAAATATTAGATACATTAATATACATCAACTAGGCATTCCACCCATGTATCATCAAAACCATTCTGGATCGCCATGTGGAACTCATTATTTCTTCTAGTCTTGTCACCCAAATAATATGACGACACATTCACATGTAAAATACGTCTCATGATATTACCCATTTTTTTAAATGAGATTTCATAATGACCTCTTTAAAAAGTCATTTATCTCATAGGATAGATTCTATTTATGTTAATTTGAAATTTTGACATCATCTGGACATGTCAGCTGGCATTCTTGATGACCCCTTGAGAATTCACCCAAAACATGTGAAACCCTCCCGAATGGTCACATTTAATCTCACGACACAATCTAAGTGTGTCATCCAATATTCATGATGAATCCATGATGAGTCAACTATATCATGAGATTCCTTCATGGAATGTCATCTAATATCATCTGATATATTACCAGAAATGTTAGTTGGGTCTTGAAATGCCCGTCTATAAAAGTCGGCCTTAGTACTATGAAAGACATTTGACATTACAACCATATGTTGTGATGTACCATAGAAATAAAACTAGATTATGTGATTTTATTGTTTCATATTTTGCAGAAATAATTTGACTTTTCATTTAGAAAATTAATTCATTTCGAGCTAAATGTAAATGCATCTCTAGTAGACAAAAAGTGTGGTCAATCGGGTATCCTTGGATTTGATAATATTGGACAGTCTCCGTAAAGGTCAACATCGATGTGTATTCCATAACCAATTTAAATATGATGAATATAATTCCTTCCATAATGTAGAAACATATAATTCATTCCTGTGGACCTATATGCATATTAAATCATTAGTATGGTTTTCCTCATACATAACGCCAATTGAAACTAGTAATGAGACTTATTATTTTCTACCTATTGTTTTTCAATCCCAGCATGGCTCACATAGACCATGGGATTCATAAAAATCATATTGTTCTCATTATAATCCAGAGTCTTGAAATGGGAAAAATCAGTGTGTTATCCCTAATCCAAGTGAAAATAGGATATATACCATGTACAAACAAAAGCTTATTGTATAAGCCTCGATCAGTGGAATAATATGATATATCATGCATATAGGATAAGACTCAGTGTGTAGTCCCTGATTATCTTCATAATATTATATTTCCCAAATATATATGAATAGTTATCCGGTTATCCCCTACAAATTGAACTACGATTAATGTAATTTCTACTTTGACTAGTATACATATGATGCTTTTATAAGGCCAGAGAACAATATTAAGAATCCTATTGGCTTCCCTAGTACATAATCCCAACACCCATATTCAATGAGGCTTATTTAATTGTATCCCTTATTTCTCACACTATTTATATATCACATGGTATTATATAGTTTCAACTATAACAATATTCAAATCATGAATCTCCAACATTTAATAAAACCACAATGGTATTCACCTAATATGTGGCATGATATTTAACAAACATTAAAGAGTATCTACATTTGGGTAAGTCCTCAGAGAATAATTGAATATTAGTGACTCTACTTCCAACCATAACAAGTGTATGTAGGATAACCTCTTGAGGTTCTTTCTCAATTATGATGTTCTAATGCACCCACATATACTTATTTTTTTCATAACGGTAAACTACATATGTTTAGAAAACTATTTTTTTATTAATGTCTTAAAAAAATATGTCAAACAACTTATAATGGCTCAATCCCATCCTCGAGATATAAATCGTCTCCATAGATAGATACAGACCATAGATTTCTCATTTATATAGATTAAAAAAATTAATAGCTATCAAACAAATAGAAATTGGAAATGAAACTTATATACATAGAGAAAGATTCACCTAAAACACTACCCCAATTATTTAAATTTAACTGTCATATCCTATGATCATGTTTTTGGGATATGTGGTCTCGTTTATGGATTATTAAGAAATTCCTAAACACATATCAAATCTAAATTAATTTCCTAGAGTAGGAAAAAATTACCCTCAAAATTGTGTGATGTTCCCGACCTCCAATACTCCAAAACAAAGTGAGTTCCTCAGGTTCAATGGGTCTCAAATACAAACTGAATGCCTACCCATGTAATGAAGGTCCATAATAATTAATAGATGCAGGATCTATTAGGTTTTCCAAAGAATGTCTTTCAAAATGATATCATGGCATGAATGATTGAGAAGAACATTAACGCCCACCAAATCAAAAAACTAGAAAAAATTCATCCACATATTTTCAATGAAGTTGAAAGGGTAAACCAAATGTGAAGATACCAAATAAAAAATTATTTTTATATTATCCAATGAGACATTTTATTGATTTCCACAATAAAAAATGGTGAACTATATGTGAAAATATAAAATATAGAGAAGATATATATACAATAAAATGTGTCTTATATTTGAACCAATGTATCTTGGGTTATCATGAAATAAGTACATCCTAGATATGATAAGACCATGGGAATAGGTTGGGATGATTGGGAAAAAATGAAAATTTAGTTAGCTATCCATAATTGTCTAATAACATTTCATTCCTACAATGGTTCACTGATAGCTGACCTTGTCCTTTTTTCAACATGTTTATAGATACTTATCTTTTAAAAAACACCTTGATCTGATATAAAACCATCATAGGGAGACCCTTATGGGAAATCAAATGAAACTACTATCCCATCATGCCTTACAGTGAGGTCTCCAGCTCGACACCTACAACATAGGGTGGAAATTGCAATGGTATTGAAATACCATGGACAAGGGATTCTACCCAACATCAAGGATTATCAAATGTGTCTACAAGTAATAAAACTAGTGATTATATATGATCCATTGAAGGATTCAGTAAATCCAGTTTCCCTCATTGGCACAACAAAGAACATAATTTTTTTTTCACGACACTTGAATATAACTACCATCATTATATGAAGAACGTGGACCATGGAGATAAATATGGATCACTTCTAGTTCTGGGGAGATTGAGGAGGTATGATATAAACTACTACCTTGGGTTCCATTCAACGGATACCCATTTATCACTTTCTAAAAGTACTACCCTACACATATCCACCTCTGACACACATGCATAGGAATATGGAATACACATCGAGTGTGAAAGGCTATAAATAATTGTGAGTAGGATCATATCCCCCCTACCACTAAATTTCTCTACAGATATAATCATGTAGTAACTGGTGACAAGGATTATATCCCCACTCAATCTGAAATTTTGTTTTTGAATAATTTTACACAAGGAAAGGTATATGTTCAAATTAAAACCATCTTGCATGAATCCCTTAAGATTATATGGTGGATGTGGAGGAAAAAAAGGTCTTATATTATAAGGGATAGGCCTTATACATTAAATAATCTTGAATTAGGTTAATAATTTCCATTAAGGATCATTCCAGGTTTAGTGCCTTAGAGAATAATGTCTTAACTCATATTTAACAATATGAATATTCCCAGTAGACACTTATACTAACTATAAATTTTATCATAAAACAAAAACTCTTAAAAAAGTTACATTTCAAGTTCCATGTTTTAGATAACAATAATTTTCCAGGATCCCATCATTGACCATATTCATCTTTACATTCTATAAAAAACATTTCAAAATGTGGGATGAGCATAAAAAGCCTAGTAAGCGATACATAAAAAGGGATTTTTTTTAAAAACAACATATTAACCGTAAATACATTATCATAAAGTTATACTTTTCACCTTAATGAAGTAGAGAAATCCCTCACTGAATATAAACTCATTTCTTACAATATTTGTATCCTAAATATAACCATAAATCCCATAGAAAACAACGTATATCATATAAAGATTACTTGGGACAAAAACATACTCATATGGAATAAAAAATCTGTCTACTTACACACATATCACTAAATAGAATATACATACAACCAAAATCCATACCCAATGCAATTTTGTATATAACGTAACCACTCGCCCTTGGTTTATCACGGAACCACCCATCATTTTGTTTATCACATAACCACCCGTCAAATTTCCATGTAATATTATATAATCATAGAATATAAAATAGTTAAAATATCAATATTTTACTAATAAAATTTTATTTTCAATCACAATAGATCATTTCAAGAAACTGAAGTACTCAATCCTTTTAAAGACAATTTTCAAGTCGGAAACAACCAAAAAGGGAAAATGGATTTATTTTCCTTTTTTAAAAACATAATGTCTTATAGAGGATTCAAAATAACGATTATCATGACAAAAAGGTCAATGTCTCCACATATGTTAAAAAAATCCCTTATGTAATTTATTAAAATGATTTATAAGAAACTCATACCCTTTGAATGAATGCAAACATTACATGGTTTTATTATACAATGTATAAAAGGATATATATATTATCTAAATATTCCTCAATGAAAGGAGATTGAGATGAGGTCCCTTACAATGGTCATTTAATATATAAAATAGATTGATTATGTGAATTAATGATAAGTACACATATAAAAGTAAAAATACAAGATTGGATATAAAATTTTATTTATCACATAATCATAGTATGACATAATCAAGAAGTATAATTTTATCCCATATAATTGGAATTGGGTTAAGAAGATCCATTGTATCTTGTCTGACATGACTCGTTCATTCAATAATTTCTAGATTAGTAATCACACACCAATTTCTACCTTCTTTATAACCTCTTTCATGTTTATTATTACTTTCATATCAATTATTATAATGTTATAAAAATTTCATATTTATTTCAGCTAATATCGGTCGTTTTGGCGATATTGGGTACTTTAGTCGAAAATTATCTAGTTATAATTACAATTTCTCAATGTTGTAAAAAATTCATTATCTCCAGAAAATTATTCATATATATATATATATATATCGTATATATCTAGTATATATGTATTTATAATATTCCATATCATTTGGGTACAAGAAATGAAATGCATTGTTCATGGATACAGTACGTTCTATGTACGCATGAACGTTACATTCCATTCTATTTCTTTTTTAATAGAATGAAAACATAATGAAAGATAGTTACATTAAAATTACAGTATAATATCATATTTTATGTTTTATATAATTTCATTAATTCCATATTTTATACATTCCATGTATTTCATGAATGAGTCATGTCCTTTTTAGGGGTGGTATTTCTCACTTCCTCAAATGAAATTATCGTATTTATATAACATGAAAAGAATTACGGTATGTTCTAAATGAGATTTATAAAATAATAGAGCTAAAATATTATCATATATATCATATATAATTAAATTCCCATCCTAATGACCGCCATGAGATGTGGTAGGAGAATATTGAACAATCATAGTTTGGTGAGGCAGTAGTTTGTCGTCAAGAGAAACAATATGTGTTATACAAATTAGATGGAGGTCTGAAAAAGTTTAGTTCAAATCATTTTCATAAAAAACCTAGTACATTTAATATAATGTATTTATTATAAAATAAGTTAATAATGAGAGTTTAGAGGATTGGAGAAGTAAATAAATGAAATAATCATGAGAGAAGACATTAATTCAAATCGGGTAACTCCTTTTGATTTAAGGGAAAATGACTTCTTGAATTGCATTCTTCCCAATTTTATCCTTCTAAGGGATTGAGTAGAATATTGCGAGATTATTTGGGTGGATTTTAGACACTAATAGGGGAGTATTATGGTTGTTTTTAAGGGTTAGAGGTGGTGTCCTTTTACAAAAGGGGAGAGGTGCACTTTAGGAATGTTAAAAAGTATTATATTATTAATTATTAATTTTAGAATAGAATAAAAACAAAGTGATATTTGTTTGATGATTAGATTTTTATGTGTCTAAGTCATCTAATACAATAGGTTTTAGACGTTTTTAGGTAACAAATTTAATCTTAACATTTAGCATTAACCCTTTGTTAAATAATTTAACTTAAACCATGCGTTCTTGTATATTCATACTCTATGGTTAATATATTTACTATAAAATTAAAATAGAACCTCATGTGGTATATTTATGTCATTTTATACCATATTTAAGTTATTTTTTAGAATCATATATATTTAGGACTATTATATATTTTAATAAAATCGTATTTCTTTTAAAAACACATTAATGCCAATTTATATACTATTTATATAATTAATTCAAAAGAAAATACAAAAAAAATTGATTAATTCTAGAAAATATCATTACATAAAATATAACAAGTCTTAAGAATCCATAAAAATCTTTTATGGAATATAAAGTTTCAAAATAAATATATTTTATGTTTTATAATCTCACTTTTTTAACAAATTCATTAATAAGAAAACAAATACATCATCATTGTGTCATTAATATATTGATATATTTGTTGTATAAAAATTATTACTAAAATACAATTATGTATAAAATATATATATAATTA